>OZ023322.1:12664207-13046843 GCA_964007375.1 Ophion obscuratus
AAGTAATAAGGGAGAACAGCATCAATCTCTCTCTCTCTCTCTCTCTCTCTCTCTCTCTCCTCTCTCTCTCTCTCTCTCTCTCTCTCTCTCTCTCTCTCCTCTCTCTCTCTCTCTCTCCCTCTCTCTCCCTCTCTCTCTCTCTCTCTCTCTCTCTCTCTCTCTCTCTCTCTCTCTCTCTCTCTCTCTCTCTCTCTCTCTCTCTCTCTCTCTCTCTCATCTCTCTCTCTCTCTCTCTCTCTCTCTCTCTCTCTCTCTCTCTCTCTCTCTCTCTCTCTCTCTCTCTCTCTCTCTCTCGCCCTCCCGCTCCCCGGTTTCCGGCTTTTCCGGTATGGTGGTGCACCGAACTCTTCACGATGAAAGCTAATATATTTCTTCCCATTTATATATATGTGTATATCTTCTACGAAGCAAAGAGATTGGAGAATGATCTGGCGAAAAGCTTCTCCGACTTGTTAATAGACGTCGAATTTGTTTCCACACGAGATATCCCGGCATTTCCTTCTTTGAATCGCGGATCAGAAACGAATAATTCTCACTTCACGGTTGAAACGTCTCGGCCGAGGATCCAGCCAGGATTTTTCTCAAAACAAGTGACAAATACCAGACGCCTTCTCGATTGATCGCAGTATCGCAATATGGCTGTACCGATCGGTGAAAATATCGACGAAAATTTGTAATATATCAAAACTTTCGGACCTCCCGACTCGTTCTTTTAGTTCGAATAGAATGTGATGTTATTTCTTCGACGGAAATTTTACAGTCGAAACCTGCTTTCAGCTTGAACGTGTTTTACCTAGTAAAAACTAGTTCTGACTGAACGCCTTCGTTGCGAAAAGTTTTGCCTGGTGAAAACTAGAATTGATGTTTAGGAACCCAAACAAGCCCACACTTTTTCCCCATTCGGAAACAGTTTTAAATGATTCATTTCGTTAGAACTATTTTTCGAAACAAACCCAAACCCGAACTAGTTGGAACTAGTTTTTGGAACGAACTCAAACAATCCAAGCAGCCTAACTCAAACGAACCAACAAACCCAGACTTTTACCTCATTCGGAAGCAGTTCGTATTGATCCATTTAGCTAGAACTAGTTTTTGGAACCAACATAAACTCAAACAAGCCAATAAACTGAAATTTTGACCTCATTAGCAGAGTGTTCAACGCAGAGTTTCAACTAATTTATTTCATTAGAACTAGTTTTTGGAACAAACCCAAGCCTAAACAACTCAACAAATCCAAACTTCCACCTCATACGGAAATAATTTTATCTGAGTCATTTCGTTGGAACTAACTTTTGGAACAAATCGAAGCGAACGAATCAACCCAAACTCAACAAAACAAAACTATCGAAACGTTGACCTCATTGCGAAACAGTTTTGACTGATCCATTTCGTTAGGACTAGTTTTTGGTATCAACCGAAAGAAACGACTCAAATAACCTATCCCAAACAACCGAACCCAAGCTGAAAAGACGCAACAAACGCAAATAATCCAAACAAACGTTGATTCCATTTGGAAACGGTCTTATCTGGTTCCTTTCGTTGGAACTAGTTATAGAAACAAACCCATACAAACAACTCAACCTAAACCAATCAAACAAAGCAAACCAAACTTTGACCCCATTGGGAAACAATTTTGACTGATCCATTTCATTAGAACTCGTTGTTGGAAGGATTCAAACAACGCGCCCAAAACCAATTTAAACCCAACCCAAATTCAACCAAAACCTAACTCAAATCCGATCCACTGATGATTATTCGATATTGTCAAACTATATTGTGCAACCATTAGAATCGTAATGTTTGTCGTTTTAATTATATTAATACCGATATAATTACATTACGACTGTAATGAATTCCCGTACGTTTTGATGTAGTTTGGATCGAAAATCAATGGCGTCGTAGAAGGAAAACCCGGGCGGTAAGGCACCTTCTTATACCTGGTTTCTGATAAACTTCGGACTATCGCGAACGCGATCGTATCCCTCTGGCGAAACGGGTCTGAAGAGATCGTGAGTGAGATACCGGATTATTGGATGTGCCGGTGAGGGAAAAGGGGGAACGCGAACGCGAGTGCAAAACCAAAGGGATGAGAAAGGTGGAGAACTGTCCAGAAGAAAGTTATTCCCTCCAGACAAGATCCCCAAGACCCCGCGTCCATTCGTTGATGTTGGAGTGAATCGGGAATGGAACGCCTCTAATTAGTGGATAACGGTTGATGCATTGAATGAAAAAGCTGGGGGATACTGCGGGACGATGTTGTATTACCAGCTTCGGTATACCAACTGTTTCGAGAGAGTCTCGATTGTAACTCACGCAACTTGGAGGTAAGCCCGGACGCGGAATAAACTCCTTCCCTTCGCCGGAATCTTCTCATCTTGCGGTCGGATCCTATACAACGGTGGCCCGGGACTTTCCCTCTAAAATCTACCCTACGAGATATCGAGCTTGGTCTTATCTAGCCCGGGCTAGTATCAGATCACTTTCTCGGAAAAGACCTGCCAGGTCTGGATATTTCAGTGAAATTCAAAGTGTCAAAGGTAACAGCTGCGCCGAAGCGATGACGAATTCCGTTCAAGAGAGATCAAGCTTCGCGACATTCGTTGGCTTCGATTGCGCGAAGAGAAAAGATGCCGATCGATTATCATCGCGAGACACGTGCGTCGATCGTTCTCGCGATCGCGTAACTTGTCCTAGTTTGATTTTTCTTGCACGCCAGTCGCTCGGTGACCCGCAACAGAACTGCCAATTAAAGTTTCGCCCGGGCTGTAATTCCGGATAACGGCTATGAATGCATACGCTTGTACGAATGTGTTTCCAAGTATGTGCGTGTGCGCTTGCAGATGCCAGCGGGAGTGAGTGCGAGACACTGCGCTGCATTGGCCCCTTGGGAAATAAGCGCGTCTACGCTTTCGTATATGACGTTCCTGCACATCTGCAGCATTGAAAAGAACGACGCTGTTGGGGAGTTCCGCTTTTCTCCCCGTTTTTTTACCATTCAATTTTTTGCTTATCTGCCCTCACGACTCGTGTGCACCCACATGGTTGGACTCCGGTGTTGGATCCTCAATTGGATGTGAGAGAATGTTCATACAGCCACGACTGTTCGAAAGAGCTCATCAGATGTTGATGACATCGACAATGTAGTTGTGGATTCGTTTGACGAAAAAAAAGCGGTAAAATGGTACAAAACGTAGCGAAATTGGGACAAATAATTTTCAGGAGAATGCTTTTTTTGGCGTCCAGGTTCAGTGTCCAAGTTCTACAAAAGATGTACAAGATTATTACAGAAACGTCACTATGGCGATATAAATTGATGCATTGTCAGTATTGATGTAAATTTGTGTGCCGCATTTGGGAGCGAACCACTGACCCATTGCAACATTATAATCCTTTAACTCGCCATACGTTGCTTTACTGTCACATATGATAGGCAAAAGGATAATAAAAGATGGTACAAAATATTTTACTTTTTTTGTGGATACTTCCTGCACAAAAGAAACTTTTTGACAAACGTCTGTAGTGAAATTCCGTTTGCTTTTTCATCTGAATTCATCTGAATCGAATGAAAATCAATCGTTTTATAATCAGAGGAGCCCGTGCGGAAATTGAACTAGGGCTTTGGTCGGGCCCATATAAAATTTCCCTAACTTTAATACGGCCCTAATCGGGTAGTCTCACATGGGCCCTTAGTGGCCGGTCACACTTTGCTACTGACAGCCATTAAAGACAGAATAATGAGGGCCTTCAAGGATGCCTGATCGACGCCTCATGTAAGCCATTATGTGCCCATAAGTTATCCCTGTCAATGGATACGCTCACGTGTGTGTAAATGTATGTGTTTCTGCGTATATGTGTCCGTTTATACAGAGTGTCCCAGAAGTAACGTTCGCCCTTCTAGCATCTGGTAGGGAAAAAAATTCTGAGACGAAAAGTCCTTAGTCATTTTTTGATCAGATGCATAGATAATTATTTATGAATTCAAATAAATAGCCAATCAGGTGCGCGCTACAGCGGAAAGGCAGAGTAGAGGGGAGGGTAGGGGAATGCGTTGTCATTGCGTGCGCCTGAAAATGTGTGCGTAGGGAAAATTCCGAAAGCATGTGTGCAAGTGTGTGTGTGTGCGCGCGCGCGCGTCCGCGCGCGCGTGTGTGTATGTGTGTGTGTGTGTGTGTGTGTGTGTGTGTGTGTGTGTGTGTGTGTGTGTGTGTGTGTGTGTGTGTGTGTGTGTGTGTGTGTGTGTGTGTGTGTGTGTGTGTGTGTGTGTGTGTGTGTGTGTGCAAGTGTATGTGGCCTAGTGCGAGAGTACGTCGCACACGCGTGTGTGTGTGTACACTTGCATACATGCTTTCGGAATTTTTCCTCCGCACACATTTCCAGACGCGCGCAATTACAACGCATTCCCCTACCCCTCCCCTGTTGCCATTCCGCGGTAGCGCGCACCTGATTGGCTATTTATTTTAATTCATAATTAATTACCTATGCGGCGGATCAAAAAATGACTGAGGACTTTTCTTCTCAGAATTTGTTTTCCTACCAGATGCTAGAAGGGCGTACGTTACTTCTGGGACACCCTGTATAATGTCACGATAGACTGCCAAATTTTTTTAATTTATTCAAATAGGATCTATTTAAATGCGATAGGTTTTTTCCTCGTCTCTTAATCTCTTTCCTACGATCTCTTTCCTACGATCTTAATTGTTCCAAAAATATTTTTTTATTCGTTTCAGCTATTCTTTTTAAATATCAAATATATTCAAATGGAGTAAATAAAAATTCGATTCAAATAAAACTTTATTTGCTGTAAATCTGAGTGTACTATGTGCATAAAATATTTCATAAATCCAAAATGAAATTAAGCACTTAATTGAGAGTTTACCATAACGATTTTGCATCGTGATTCGTCATGCCCTGGCCTTTCGGGATGATTTTTTTCGAAGAAAATATTTCACCTATATCGGTATTGAACCTAGTACCTACCTACTCATAGCTACGCACGCTGCCCCTATGCTACCGAGTGCCTGTAACATTTTCGTCGCAGATATGGCATTAGATACCAAATTAATTCCTATAATTATTTGCTGTATCACATAAACAATATCAATTAGTTGATATCATTGTGATATTAACTAGCACAACGGGAAATAATTTTTCATATGGAAAGTATTCGGCGAAAATAGGCATCACTCCATGAGTGAATAAGGCAATAAGAATGATATGTAATTTTTTGAAGGATTTGTAAATGTAATATATAATAATTTTTAATGCCCTCACGTTTTTATCCTATTTTTACCTATTATCGAATATTGAGTGGAGTAATTAAAATGCCACAAACGATTTAGTCCAAGCTATGTATACTGGTCCGTTCCCTATAATGCCCAATCCTGGCCCTCTTGTGGCAATCCCCGTCGGGAGTGCCATAATAGGACCCGCAAAGGCCCTCATTATGCCAACCCCTGTCGGAATTGCCATATAAGGGCCTTCAAGGGCTTATTTGAGGCTTCCCTGATAGGGAAAGCCTGAAATAAGCCCAGAAAGGTCCTTATTTTTATGAGGGATGCCCTATCAATTTTTCGCACGGGAGAATGTATTGACGTAAAATCGAAGACGTATTTAGCTAAGATATCCATCTTGAAATAAAATTAGTATCCTTTGAAATTCATCTACATGATTTACCTTGAATATGAATGTGTCAACAAAACCAGTAGCATCTGATATTCATCGCTCAAACAGTCGACCTTCATAACCTTCATTTTTAGTATTTAGATGTAGTATTTCAATTCAGTATTGAGATTCAGTTTTGAGGTCTAGTATTTAGACTTCGTATTGGGATTTGGTTTTAAGACTTAGCATTAAAACTCAGTATTTCCATTTACCATTTAGTATTTGGTAGATTCAGTGTGTAGTAAATTTAGCATTGAGATTTAATATTAGGTATTTCAATTCCGTATTCAGTATTTAGTATTTAGATTTAGCACTCAGTATTTAGTATTCACTATTTAGGATTCAGTATTCGGTAATTACTATTTAGTATTAAGTACATTAAAGTATCAAAGCATCATTCAGTATCCATCGCCACGATTAACCTTAAATATCTAGGTTCAAACAAAATCAGGATCCCTCACAATAAAGAGTGTCCCGAAATGACCTGACATTTTTCATTGCGTGCCATTTTTTTTTGTGGCGAACATAGAATACCAATCTTTGACAATTATCATCAGGAAGTATTGAGGTTTAGTCATGGAGAATTACACGATCAAGCAACGCGTACAAATTGTAAAAATGCGAGCCAAACAATGCAGTTACTGCAGACGAAGTTTCATGGTCGTGTTATCTCGCGTCACGGCAATGAGAATTGGCCCCCAAGATCATGCCACTTGACGCTGTTGGACTTCTTTTTTTGTGGTTTTCAGAAAGGAAAAGCGTATCCCAATGATCCACAGATCATTCCAGAGCTCAACGAAGCAATTGGACTCACCATTAAAGAAATGAGTCCGTCATTATGTAACTGAAAATGTCGTCAAGAGAGTGTACGATTGCAAACCGTGACGAGGCGAGGGGACGAGGCGGAATCTCCATGTTTGTACATTATATAAAAAAATCGTACTCTTTCAATAAATAATACGTTCTATTAAGGCGTTACCCCCACTTGTAGCGCAAAAAAAGGCCTTTATCATGAATTTTTTTAAAGAAAATTACAAAACTTTTTTAATCTATCAATATACCATCTTAAAGAACACATCTTGAAGAACTTTCAGTAATTTTTTTATTGAAAAATATTACATTGTTTAGTGGCAAATGGCCGTCAATGAAATAATGTTTTTATATACACGGTTTGTGGTGACCAACATTGCGGCGAAGTGGATCATCTGAAAAAAAATGCGGATGCATTTAGTCAAATATAAGTATGAACTAGTCTTCAATCGAAGGATTTTAAAAAATATTCATTTTTCACAAAATGGCGGACAGTCAAAGTTAATGGTTCGATTTTAACAAAAAAAAACGGCCGTTTTTGGCTATAAAACGGCCATTTTTTCGAAAAAAAAATCGAACGATTAAAGACTACATTTTTATGTATTAAATAAGCCTGCAAAATTTCAAGAAGATCGGTTCATTAGTGTTCGAGTAATCTTGGTCACCGACTTCAGAAATGCCATTTTGAGAAAAACGCGTTTAAAGTTTCAATTTCCGGTCGTTTACACAACGGATTCTTCTCTTTCAACGCTCATATCTCCGTCAATTTTGTTCGGATCGACTTGAAATTTTCAGGACATATTCTCAGATATTTATACTTCAAAAAAATGCAATAAAAAAAATCGATTTTTTTTCAAAAACGCAAGTGGGGGTAACCCCTTAACAAAAAGAAATTTCAGGTAATTTTGAGACACCCGTCACACAGTTCAACCGGTCGGCCCTCCTCAGGCTATCACGCAGGCTATACTGCTTATCACGCAGTAATAAGATTGCATCTCACTACCTAACTGTACATTCCGATACATATTGTTTCCATTTTTCGAAATAATAAACGTAGCATGCGGTGGACGATCCAAGTGAAACAGCGCAGCCGGTGAAGGCGACTTCATCTTCTTTTTTATACCCTACAGGTATTCGAAAATATTCATGTTCCATTTGAGTGTCTATCTATTCGCGTGAGCAAATAATTCGGTTTGACGCTACTCGTTACGGAATAAAAAGCTATGACACAGTCGTCGATGCGTGAAAGCGCTTGCATCGAACGTAAAAAAAGGATGAAAAAAAGCAATTAATTACTGGCCTCTCCCCATGCCTCGACTCGATTTCCGCCAGCTCTCTTTCTTTCTCGTCAGAGCGTGTCATTATGCATGCGCATAAATACGGAAGCACACTCGCACACGAGTGCGCCTGTGTGTGTGTGTGTGCGTGCGTGCGTGCGTGCGTGTGTGTGTTTGTGTGCGTGTGTCTGCCTGTGTGTGTGTGTTTGTGTGCGTGTGTGCGTGTGTGTGTGTGTGTGTGTGTGTGTGTGTGTGTGTGTGTGTGTGTGTGTGTGTGTGTGTGTGTGTGTGTGTGTGTGTGGGTGTGTGTGTGTGTGTGTGTGTGTGTGTGTGTGTGTGTGTGTGTGTGTGTGTGTGTGTGTGTGTGTGTGTAGGTGTGTGTGTAGGTGTGTGTGTAGGTGTGTGTGTAGGTGTGTGTGTGTAGGTGTGTGCGTGTGTGCGTGCGTGCGTGCGTGCGTGTGTGTGTGTGTGTGTGTGTGTGTATGTGTGTGTGTCATATATTGAGAGCTGAGAGTTAGAAGGGCGCATCATTCAACGTTTGAATCGTCTGCACTCTCGATACAAGTAATTCGCTGTCATACTCCATACGCTGCCATACCCGTTGGGTGCTGAAAGACAAAAACGCCTATCCAATAGCGGTTCTGTACTTGGATGACGACCTTCTGAGTCCAAGTTCCTTTTGGGCATAACACAGGAGATATTACGTTCGTGTATGTCTGTGGAACGTACACGGGTGTGAAGTGAACGATCGCATCACGCTCGAGCGAGGAAAGGCGTCTCCTTCGCGTCAGCGGGCTCTCATCTCTCCGCACGGCTAATAATACACCCTGTTACGAAGACTTTGCCCGGCGAAACTAGCTGGGTTTCCTCCCGTTCGTACCCACCATTATAACATCCCACGTATTACCTTCGTATATATCGGGTATAATGTTTAAGGCAGGAGTGAACCGACAGCCGCCTCGTTGAAGACCACTTCCGCCGCCCTATAATCGATTATGACGTACCCCTCCTGCAGAGACATATAACGAAACTTTCCGCCTTGACTCCCAGCGACGATTTTTATCATTTTATCTCCTGGCTCGAATCGATGGGCTTAACAAGACGAGACCGAGAATTTGAAAACGGAATTTCTTTGGCATATCGCAGGGGAAGACTTCCGAGCACTATAATTTTTGGGCAATTTACTTTTTGATTAGTCGGTTTTGGGATATTGGATCAGTAGATCGGGCTACTTGTGGGAATACCAATGTTGGGTTTGGTGAGAAAAAAAATAACGCGAATGGATAGATTCTAGACCGAGGCTTTTTTTACCAACGATTGTCCATTCCTCGGGAATACTTCTCAAATGTTTCGCTCTGATAATGACTTTCTTATACTGTCGCTAATTGGTATCGCTGATTCGCCTGCTAGGAAGTATCATTTCTCTCTTGGTACGAGTAAAAATAATGAACTTTGTTGTTGTTAATGAAAATGAATCCAATTAGTATATTAATTAATCGATTATTAGTCAATTACATCACGTCTAAATATTAATTGATAAATGATTACTTAGTACATTAATTAATCAACATTGATTCATAAATTATTAATAAATTAATTAATTATTCAAGAAGGCATAACCTCTCGAAAAATCATTTCTGCACATCTTGGGACTAAGGTATCGTACACACCCACACGAACCTTCACAATCTCGTCGTGCACTGGTCAGAATAAGAAAAGTGTGAGAACGAGCAAATAGTATACGACGGAAACCGATATAGACTGCCTAGTCTACCAATAGTCTGTTGAGCTCTGATTGAAGGATCCTCTATGACAATGTTACCGATTCGAGATACGAGAGAACAAGGACGAGCACAAAAAATAACAAGGCGAAGCTCTTTTTCCATCATCATTGTAAGTACTACGACACGCGATGGGAATTCATTCCCAACGATCGATAAAACTTCTACGCTGACAAAAAAAAAATGCGATAATTGGCTTCTGTCCCTCGTGGGATCGTGGCTACATGCAATAAAGCGTTTTTATTGAAATATCGGACGATTCTTGAGATTGCACGGGATGAAAGATCGAACGGTATTACCCTTGAGAAGTTGGAGCGAAGAATAATTGCATATATATGTACTTACGATTATTCGCATTTCTTTTTAATAATCACGGAAGTATCGACAGATTAAAAGTATCCGAGGTACACCCGTACAAACACACACACACACACACACACACACACACACACACACACACACACACACACACACACACACACGCACGCACGCACGCACGCACGCACACACACATCTGTGTGTATAAGATTATTCAAGTTTTACGGGGCAGGGGTGGAGGGGTAAAAATGTAAACGAGACGAATCCTCGAGGTAAAGAAATACGAAAAGAAAAAGGAAGAAAATCTTTCGTTGAATATCTAACGATGCAAACGAGCGTTGTGAAAGGTCGAAAGAAAAAGAGAATAGGGAGGGGCAATAGTTAATTAGCTCGTGCAATCAACGTAGCAGACGTAGCTTCATTTAAGACAACGTGATTCCTCTCCCACTTTCGTCTTATCCTCGCGGTTCTCGGATTTCTTTTTTTTTTTTGCTTTTCTTACTGGGAAAACTTTCCAAGTTTCCGTACCATCGATTGACGCGCCGTAAGAACAAAAATAATACCTGCACGTCGATAATCAAACGATTTGAACATGGTCACTATTTATTGTGGTCTGATTCGTCCAGGGGAATATTCCACTGGAGCTTTATTCTTTGTGGTCTGTTGGAATTTATTGTGTCGGACGGAGTGCGGTTTGTTAGGGGAGCGTCTTGAGTCCGACATGAATTTCACGATGTAAAATCGAAGTGCAAATTAGCCACAAGGTCTGCTATTGTGGTTACAATTGAATTATTGCAGAACGTTGAGATGACTGTGAAATGATTGTCAAATTACATATTTATAGCGGCACGATTTCGTAGTCACTAGGTAAAACGTTCCCGTATACATTTTAAGTCGTGCCATGAATAATAATTTCGGTCGTGTCTTTTTCATTTAGCAAGAGGCGAAATATTTAGATGAAAATAATTATGATCGTCAGATTCACGTTGTTATCGTGTTGTTGGAAAAAAAGAGGAATTCTTCGTGAAAAAAACTTGGGTAGGTTTAGCGATCGTTTTTTTTTTTTTTTTTTTTTTTTTTTAAGTAAAGAGTATAGTTTTAAGTGTCTTTTACAATTATTGCATTGAAAAAATGTAGAAATATGGTACTTACAATGATTCGTGCAGAGCGCTGTATGAAAAACGTTCTCCACGGTGACCACTGCTGCTGGGGAACGAATCATCCGAAATAAAAAAAAAAAATCAAACACTTTTAGCATTTGCATGAAATTATCTAGTCCCCCGATAAAGGGTTTAAAAAATATTGATTTTCGAAAAAATCGCCGCAATTCAAAGTGAAAATATTGATTTCCGGTAACAAAAAAGACTCTTTTTTCATCGATAAAAAAATCCTTCGTTCAAACACTGCTCTTTGATATGTTAAAAGGCGCTTGTAAATTTTGAAGTTGATGCGTGCAGTGATTTTATAAATATCGTGATCACCGATTCCGAAAAAGCAATTTTGAGAAAAACGCATTTAAAGTTCGCTGGTTCGCGGAACCGACCTGTAAACGCCCATAACTTCCTCAATTTTGAACGGATCGACTCGATGTTTGCAGAGAAAACGTTCACAATGTCATATTTTTTAAATCCGTCATACACCAAAATTCGATATTTTCCAACATTTCAACAGCCCTTAATTTGCATTGGTAAATTTATAAATTCCCAGATAGTCGACGACGCAACGTCAGGCTGGAGATTCCGTGACCAGCAAACTAGTATGTGCGTTGACAGCCGCAAAGCGGGGATAGAATTTATCGACTTTAAATTCAACGTCAAGACCAAAGCGGCCCCGCTGCGCGATATAGTCGAACAAAGAACTTTTTTCAACGTCGACATACATATTTTTTCAAACTACCGACCGATAAACCGCGTCATTGGAGTACTACTTCGCCTGTATAACTCCAGCTATGGATGTTAGGCATTTATATTGCATTTTTTGCCTCCCGCAACATTTCCGAAATTCCCTATACGAGCGATGTCCTCTCACTCTTTCCAAACGATTTCCTTTCCGTGCAGGCCTGCAGCTTTCACAGGACATACTAGATCGTACGACTCGATGTCCTCGCGATCGTTACATTCACGCGATGAGACGACACAGCTACAATGAAATGTGCGAGGCAAGCGGCCTCGATGGATGTCCCTGTCCCTTTCCCCAGGGTCCCTTGGTATTCCATATCACATACACGTATAAGAGGTCACGTTCATTTTCACGCTGCGCTTATGGCGTAAAAATTTTGCGACGTTGCATCTCGTCACGTTATGGAGATACCGAGTAATGTATTCCGCGATATACCAACGCGCTTCATCGCAACCAGCCCCCAGCAATGTCATCAGTATTTTCCGATAAAGAAATTCATCGAGGGATAAGCAGATGAGCATCTGTCATTTCAATCGACCATCTAATGGCCGGTCGTTCATCCGATGCGACAGAGCATTGTTGATTGATCAAAGAGACAATGTGCATTAGATGAATTCAATTCCAATCGCATTGATGGAAAGTACCATCACTTAGCCCACTCAATATGCTTGGTAAACTTGTGCATTTGTGTATGATCGAGTACATGCACATCGAGTACAATATATTCAGCTGAGGAGATTCAATGAGGCGAGAGCGTGCGAACGTCTAGACCCTGGCAGCATCCAACATTATGTCACCTCGACGATCTTTACCTTCCCTCGCTTCCCTCACGTACGTTGTGCTGCTCTCCGCAGTACAGCGCATACACGGGGTGCGGAAGGGAGAACTACCTCTAGGATATACAAATTTATTCTGCAAACATATGCGCTTTACATATACGGGTATGGGTTGTTCCGAATGAAGCCTGACCCGTGAAGCCGTTCCTAATTTTTGACCGATGAGGATTGGCTTGCCCACGACATTAGGCCTTTTGCCCTATGGATGCTGTCGTTCTGGCGGTGGGGTATTGAGTGAAGCTCATTTTGCGCAGGTATCAAAACTGTCGAAAAATTGCATAGAACTGGTTGTAGTTTTCATCAACTGGTTGTAGTTTTCATCAGATGCTTGTAGTTTTCATCAACTGGCTGTAGTTTCCATCAACTGGTTGTAGTTTTCATCAACTAGTTGCAGTTTTAATCGACTGGGTGTAGTTGTCGTCAACTGGTTGCAGTTTTAATCGAATGGTTGCAGTTTTAATCGACTGGTTATAGTTTTCATTAACTGGTTGTAGTTTCTATCAACTAATTGTAGTCTTCATCATCTAATTGTAGTTTCCGTCAACTGGTTGTAGTTTTAATCAATTGGTTGTAGTTTTTCGTCCACTGGTTATAGTTTTCATCAACTGGTTGTAGTTTTCATCAACTGCTTGTAGTTTTCGTGAACTGTTTCTAGTTTTCATGAACTGGTTGTAGTTTTCATATACTAATTGTAGTTTTCATGAACTAATTGTAATTTTCGTTAACTGGTTGGAGTTATTATCAACTGGTTGTAGTTCGAATCAACTGGTAGTAGTTTTCATCAACTGGTTGCACTTTTCATCAACTTGTTGTACTTTTCGTCAACTGGTTGCAGTTTTCATGAACTAATTGTAGTTTTCGTCAAGTGGTTGTAGTTATTATCAACTGGTTGTAGTTCGAATCAACTAGTCGTAGTTTTCGTCAACTAGTTGTAGTTTTCATCGTCTGGTTGTAGTTGTCATCAACTGGTTGTACTTTTCATCAACTAGTTGTAGTTTTTATCAACGAATTGTAGTCTTCATAATCTAATTATAGTTTTCGTCAACTGGTTGTAGTTTTCATCAACTGGTTGTACTTTTCATCAACTGGTTGTAGTTTTTATCAACTAGTTGTAGTCTTCATCATCTAATTGTAGTTTTCGTCAACTGATTGTAGTTTTAATCAATTGGTTGTAGTTTTTGTCCACTGGTTATATTTTTCATCAACTGTTTGTAGTTTTCGTGAACCGTTTTTAGTTTTCTTGAACTGGTTGTAGTTTTCATATACTAATTGTAGTTTTCATGAACTAATTGCAGTTTTCGTTAACTGGTTGGAGTTATTATCAACTGGTTGTAGTTCGAATCAACTGGTCGTAGTTTTCATCAACTGGTTGTACTTTTCATCAACTGGTTGTACTTTTCATCAACTTGTTGTACTTTTCGTCAACTGGTTGTAGTTTTTGTCCACTGGTTATAGTTTTCATCAACTGCTTGTAGTTTTCATCAATTGTTTGTAGTTTTCGTGAACTGTTTTTAGTTTTCATGAACCGGTTGTAGATGTCCTATACTAATTGTAGTTTTCATGAACTAATTATAGTTTTCGTTAACTGGTTGGAGTTATTATCAACTGGTTGTAGTTCGAATCAACTGGTCGTAGTTTTCATCAACTGGTTGTACTTTTCATCAACTGGTTGTACTTTTCATCAACTTGTTGTACTTTTCGTCAACTGGTTGTAGTTTTTATCAACGAATTGCAGTCTTCATCATCTAATTGTAGTTTTCGTCAACTGGTTGTAGTTTTGATCAATTGGTTGTAGTTTTTGTCCACTGGTTATAGTTTTCATCAACTGCTGGTAGTTTTCATCAATTGTTTGTAGTTTTCGTGAACTGTTTTTAGTTTTCATGAACTGGTTGTAGATGTCATATACTAATTGTAATTTTCATGAACTAATTGTAGTTTTCGTCAAGTGGGTGTAGTTATTATCAACTGGTTGTAGTTCGAATCAACTAGTCGTAGTTTTCGTCAACTAGTTGTACTTTTCATCATCTGGTTGTATTTGTCATCAACTGGGTGTATTTTTCATCAACTGGTTGTAGTTTTTGTCAACTGTTTCTAGTTTCCATTGTGGTTCAATGTTACCTCTGGGTGAGGGTCCACTTTATTTCGTTTTTTGATCCTACTGTTTCTCATCGCGATTACGTATCTTCCCTAACTGTTCCAGCGCCTATCTACCAGAAATGGAAACATTTTCAAGCAATGTCTAATAGTGTGCGTGTAACTAAATCATCTGGAGTCCTCGCCCATTACCCTCTCTAAATCTCTGCTACCCACCAAATTACCTATGAATACAGGTTTCCTATAAGTGATCCATTTAGAGGACTTATACGTTGTAGAAACTTCCACGTTTTCCAACAAGCCCAAACGAACTCGTTAAACACAGCGACGTCAATATAATTGTAGCAGCTCCATCATTTGTATTTTCAATTTAGTGCTATTCAATGACTTGAACTTTTTCAAACCTAGTCATACTTTTTTCGCCATCAAACGTATGCGAAACGTACTCCGCAGTGCTGTCCATTTTTCAAACGGCGGAAGCAGTGGTCCCGCTGATTCAAAGTGGTCCTTCTTCGCGTTGAGTATCCTATGGACAACGACGATTGAAACCGCGGGTACAAATATATATATTATGTACATAGCAGAACGTCCTGTAGCACCCGTGAGGGCAACACTTCCACAAAACTTTTCACATCATCGTTCGTACTCGACGATGTGGAAATATGCGGATTTTGCTTGCTCTTCTCGCGTCGTACCCATAGATCGGCTTTTCGGTCGTTCAGAGGTGCAAGCAAAGTAAAGCAAAACCACCAGGAGACGTCTTCTCACCTCATATCTGGTATATTATACGTATATATATATATATATATATATATATATATATATTTGTCAAAAGGACTTTATCAGGACTTTTTTTAAGGCCTATATACGACCATTGAAAATCACACTAACAATGCTACTGTAGCGTAATCTTCAAGAAAATGTCATGCAAGTCCATTTTTGCAAATTTTATAGAGAAAATCGTACGTAGTGGTAGATATTAGGACATTTGGAGAAAACTTAAGAAATGGTTGTTGCGAGGACCCTTTTTCGACTAATTGATCGGATTTTGTCAGGACAGCCTTAGGAACTGTTACAGCATTATCATATTCTTTTGAGATAAAGGTGCAGTTTGGCAATTTATCCGATATCTTTATAAAACTTTGTCTGGATTTTTGTATAAAAAATATTTTTATTCGTAAATGCAGATGTAGTAATGTTATTTTGATAGATATATATATTTTTTTCAAACGGTTGATGTCAGGACTTTTCCAGGGCTCTATTGGATGTTGTCAGGACCCTTTTTCGACAAATTGATCGGACTTTGTCAGGACAGTCATAGTAACTGTGACCATATAAGCATTATCATATTTTTTAAATGTGAAGGTGCAGTTCGAAGATGTATTCGATATCTTTATAAAACTTTCTCTGGATCATTGTATGAAAAACATTTTTATTCATAAATGCAGATGTAGTAATGTTATTTTGATAGATATATGTATTTTTGTCAACCGGTTGATGTCAGGACTTTTCCAGGGCTCTATTGGATGTTGTCAGGACCCTTTTTCGACAAATTGATCGGACTTTGTCAGGACAGTCATAGTAACTGTGACCATATAAGCATTATCATATTTTTTAAATGTGAAGGTGCAGTTCGAAGATGTATTCGATATCTTTATAAAACTTTCTCTGGATCATTGTATGAAAAACATTTTTATTCATAAATGCAGATGTAGTAATGTTATTTTGATAGATATATGTATTTTTGTCAACCGGTTGATGTCAGGACTTTGCCAGGGCTCTATTGGATGTTGTCATGACCCTTTTTCGACGAATTGATCGGACTTTGTCAGGACAGCCATAGTAACTGTGACCATAGAAGCATTATCATATTTTTTAAAGATGAAGATGCAGTTCGATAATGTATCCGATATCTTTATAAAACTTTGTCTGGATTTTTATATGAAAAATATTTTTATTCGTAAATGTAGATGTAATAATAAGTTTTTTTGATCGATATATATTTTTTTCAAACGGTTGGTGTCAGGACTTTTTCAAGGCTCTATTGGATGTTGTCAGGACCCTTTTTCGAGTAATTGATCGGACTTTGTCAGGACAGCCATAGTAACTGTGACCATATAAGCATTATCATATTTTTAAAGATGAATGTGCAGCTCGATAATGTATTCTATATCTTTAGAAAACTTTGTCTGGATTTTTGTATGAAAAATATTTTTATTCATAAATGCAGATGTAATAATATGTTTTTTCGATCGATATATATATATTTCAAACGGTTGATGTCAGGACTTTTCCAGGGCTCTATTGGATATTGTCAGGACCCTTTTCGCCGAACTGGTCGGACTTTGTCAGGACAGTCATAGTAACTGTGACCATATAAGCATTATCAAAATTTTCAAAGATGAAGGTGCAGTTTGATAATGTATCCGATATCTTTATAAAACTTTGTCTGGATTTTTGTATGAAAAATATATTTATTGATAAATGTAGATATAATAATAAGTTTTTTTGATCGATATATATTTTTTTCAAACGGTTGGTGTCAGGACTTTTTCAGGGCTCTATTGGATGTTGTCAGGACCCTTTTTCGAGTAATTGATCGGACTTTGTCAGGACAGCCATAGTAACTGTGACCATACAAGCATTATCATATTTTTAAAGATGAATGTGCAGCTCGATAATGTATTCTATATCTTTAGAAAACTTTGTCTGGATTTTTGTATGAAAAATATTTTTATTCATAAATGCAGATGTAATAATATGTTTTTTCGATCGATATATATCTATTTCAAACGGTTGATGTCAGGACTTTTCCAGGGCTCTATTGGATGTTGTCAGGACCCTTTTCGCCGAACTGGTCGGACTTTGTCAGGACAGTCATAGTAACTGTGACCATATAAGCATTATCAAAATTTTCAAAGATGAAGGTGCAGTTTGATAATGTATCCGATATCTTTATAAAATTTTGTCTGGATTTTTGTATGAAAAATATATTTATTGATAAATGTAGATATAATAATAAGTTTTTTTGATCGATATATATTTTTTTCAAACGGTTGGTGTCAGGACTTTTTCAGGGCGTTATTGGATGTTGTCAGGACCCTTTTTCGAGTCATTGATCGGACTTTGTCAGGACAGCCATAGTAACTGTGACTATATAAGCATTATCATATTTTTAAAGATGAATGTGCAGCTCGATAATGTATTCTACATCTTTAGAAAACTTTGTCTGGATTTTTGTATGAAAAATATTTTTATTCATAAATGCAGATGTAATAATATGTTTTTTCGATCGATATATATATATTTCAAACGGTTGATGTCAGGACTTTTCCAGGGCTCTATTGGATGTTGTCAGGACCCTTTTCGCCGAACTGATCGGACTTTGTCAGGACAGCCATAGTAACTGTGACCATATAAGCATTATCAAATTTTTCAAAGATGATGGTACAGTTTGATAATGTATCCGATATCTTTATAAAATTTTGTCTGGATTTTTGTATGAAAAATATATTTATTAATAAATGCAAATGTAATAATAAGTTTTCTTAATCGATATATATTTTTTTCAAACGGTTGGTGTCAGGACTTTTTCAGGGCTCTATTGGATGTTGTCAGGACCCTTTTTCGAGTCATTGATCGGACTTTGTCAGGACAGCCATAGTAACTGTGACCATATAAGCATTATCATATTTTTAAAGATGAATGTGGAGCTCGATAATGTATTCTATATCTTTAGAAAACTTTGTCTGGATTTTTGTATGAAAAATATTTTTATTCATAACTGCAGATGTAATAATATGTTTTTTCGATCGATATATATATATTTCAAACGGTTGATGTCAGGACTTTTCCAGGGCTCTATTGGATGTTGTCAGGACCCTTTTCGCCGAACTGATCGGACTTTGTCAGGACAGCCATAGTAACTATGACCATATAAGCATTATCATATTTTTAAAGATGAATGTGCAGCTCGATAATGTAATCTATATCTTTAGAAAACTTTGTCTGGATTTTTGTATGAAAAATATTTTTATTCATACACTGAAAAAAAAATTCAGTTGGTTTAACAAAATGTATCTTTAAATACGTTCAACTTGATTTTTGATTGGCATAACAAACATTTTGTTAATCTAACGATAGTTTTAGTGGTGTGAACTAAGCTAAATAAGCTACAGTTCACACCACTAAAACTATCGTTAGATTAACAAAATGTTTGTTATGCCAATCAAAAATCAAGTTGAACGTATTTAAAGATACATTTTGTTAAACCAACTGAATTTTTTTTTCAGTGTAACTGCAGATGTAATAATATGTTTTTTCGATCGATATATATATATATATTTCAAACGGTTGATGTCAGGACTTTTCCAGGGCTCTATTGGATGTTGTCAGGACCCTTTTTGCCGAACTGATCGGACTTTGTCAGGACAGCCATAGTAACTGTGACCATATAAGCATTACCAAATTTTTTAAAGATGAAGGTGCAGTTTGATAATGTATTCGATATCTTTATAAAACTTTGTCTGGATTTTTGTATGAAAAATATTTTTATTCATAAATGCAGATGTAATAATATGTTTTTTCCGATCGATATATATTTTTTTCAAACGGTTGATGTCAGGACTTATCCAGGGCTCTATTGGATGCTGTCAGGACCCTTTTTCGACAAAGTGATCGGATTTTCTCAGGACAGCCGTAGTAACTGTGACCATATAAGCATTATTATATATTTTTCAAATGAAGGTGCAGTTCGAAGATGTATCTAATATCTTTATAAAACTTTGGGTTTTTGTATGCAAAATATTTCTATTCATAAATGCAGATGTAATAATATGTTTTTTTCGATAGATATATACAGGGTGTATCTCTACTACTAGTTTTCCGTTCGTGAGCATATAGGGTGTACCTTTTCAAGCAAAACGCTTTCTGTTAAATGTTATGCAACATAAATTAGCCCAGTTGTTTCGGCGTCCAAGCGAGCGTGGGCGCGGGTTTAAATCCACATTCGGGCAAGTGGATTTGAACTTTGAATTTTGAATTTTGACATTTGAGTGTTGAACATTATCCAGTCGCCCAAATAAAGTATTAAATAATAAATAAAAAATATTAAACAATGGACAATATTGTCTAACATTCTTTACTTATTATTTAATACTTTATTTGGGCAATCGGATAAGATTCAAAATTCAAACTTCACCATTCGAAATTAAAAGTATGAACTTTCAATTTCAATTCAACAAAAATCAATGTCATTCACTGAAAAAAAAATTCAGTTGGTTTAACAAAATGTATCTTTAAATACGTTCAACTTGATTTTTGATTGGCATAACAAACATTTTGTTAATCTAACGATAGTTTTAGTGGTGTGAACTGTAGCTTATTTAGCTTAGTTCACACCACTAAAACTATCGTTAGATTAACAAAATGTTTGTTATGCCAATCAAAAATCAAGTTGAACGTATTTAAAGATACATTTTGTTAAACCAACTGAATTTTTTTTTCAGTGTTGAATCCACTCGTGCGAACATGGATTCGGACCCGCGCCCACTCTCGCTTTAACGCCAAAACTACTGTGCCATTGTTTACTCACCGTTGGAATTTACTCGTGAATATCTCGGCCAATTTTTGTCGCACGACATTAAAAAAAAGCGTTCTGCTTGGAAAGAGACGCCCTATGTGCTCACCAACGGAAAAGTAGTAGTTAAGATACACCCTGTTTATGTATTTTTCAAACGGTTGATGATATTAGGACTTTTCCAGGGCTCTATTGGATGTTGTCAGGGCCCTTTTTCGACGAATTGATCGGATTTTCGTCAGGACAGCCATAGTAACTGTGACCAAAAGAGCATCATAATATTTTTTTAAGATGTAGGTGCAATTCGAAGATGTATCCAATATCTTTATAAAAGTTTGGTTTTTTGTATGAAAAATATGTGTGTTCATAAATGCAGATGTAATAATATATTTTTTCGATAGATATATATATTTTGCAAACGGTTGATGTCAGGACCCGTTTTCGACGAATTGATCGGATTTTGTCAGGGCACCCTCAGTAACTGTGACCATATAAGTATTATCATTTTTTTAAATGACGGTGCAGTTCACAGATGTATCCAATATATTTATAAAACTTTGGAGTTAGACCGAAGGTTTCGAGGGGGAAAGACGTGTCGAAGAAAGCGGCAAATTTGTGAAGTGAAAGAGACAAGGGGTTAAGAAGGGAGGAACAATAAGGTTTTGAGAAGTGTGGAGAGAAAAACGTATATGCAGAATAAAAACATAAGAAGACTCAACGAGCATAAGATGCAAAATACCAGTGAATTAGAAGATCCAAAGTGTTGATGTTAGGGAGAAATAAGGCGCGAAGAGAGCCTCGGCACGGCAGGGGGAACGGGGGACGAGAACGATAACTGGGAATCGGAGACCGACGCTGCATCCGATGCGGACACAGAGATGGCGCCAGAAGCAGGAGCGGACTACAACTCCGACGGGAAGAAGAGAAGAAAGACTGCTGGCATATTCTGTAAATCCGTAGCGACAGTTTTCGCTATCGTTAGCTAGCGACAGCCAATCGCATGCACGATTACAGAAGAAAGGGAGCCTCTCATTGGCTGTCGCTAGCTAACGATAACGAAAGTTGTCGTTACGAGTTACAGAATAGGCCTACTGGGATCGAAAAACAAGCCGAAAGCAAATGCAATGAAAAGCCAACAAAAACGAATGGAGGCGTATGCGTTTGGTAAAAGAAATGTGATGATCAGATAACCGATAGAGATTAGATTTAAAAAATTAAGTAAGTTCGGACAAAGCAAAACAGCAAAATATCGAAAGGGAGGGAGTAAAGCAACAGGAGAGAGGAACGATCATCGAGCGGGCATCAAGCGTAGCGATGAAAATAGATAAGAAGCAAAATTGAGGAAATGAACAGGTCAATGCAAAAAATTATTGAAAGAATGAAATACAGAGGGAATAGAGAGACTGGGAGAAGCGGAGGAATTCTTGGATAAAATTTCGATGGTGGTGTTACAATAAACATGGGTTGAACAAAAGTCATTGGAAACGGTTAAAAACAAGTTATCAAACTTTGGTTTTTTGTATGAAAAATATTTCTATTCAGAAATGCAGATGTAATGTTTTTTCTATTTATATCTATATATATATATATATATTTTTTGAACTTCCATCTGTATAGGGAAGGTTCTTCCCCCTTTTTCCTTCCCCTATATCCTAGTTTATATCCAAACCTTGCGGCCGTACCCGACTTCCCCCCTCTATCGCATTCACCATGACATTTCTGCCATGGGTATAGGGAAACTGCGGAAAACCTATACCAATACAGCCGGTCCCGAATTCGCTTCTCAGTCTCACAGTGTCGTGTGAGACACTCACACGACACACACACGTAGCGGTCCGTGTGCGCGACATCCGTGTAGAACTGGAGCTACGTCACGCCCGTGTTTTTATTTTTCTCCGAAACTACGAGACGGCGATTCGAGCCCCGCGAGAGGGCGAAGCGACCTCCCGATGTGCTGATTTCAGAGGCAAGCACGCTGACCACTAGACCAGCACATCGGTTTTTTCGATTTATATATATTTGTGTATTTTTCAAACGGTTGATGTCAGGACTTTTCCAGGGCTCTACTGGATGTTGCCAGGACCCTTTTTCGGTTAACAGATCGGATTTTGTCAGAAGACACCCTTCGTAACTGTGACCATATAAGCATTATCATTTTTGTTTAATGAAGGTGCAGTTCGAAAATGTATCTGATATCTTTACAAAGCTTTGTTTTGTTTTTTGTATGAAAAATATTCTTATTCATAAATGCAAATATAATCATATGTTTTTTCGATAGATACATACATTTGTCAAACAGTTGATGTCAAGACTTCCAGGGTTCTATTGGATGTTGTCAGGACAGTTAGTGTTACGAGTGTTATGATGAAAACTAATTTCCTACAAAATGTTTGTGCTATCGCTATTCGAAGACGAATCGGACTACATTTGTGCAGAAAATAAAGTGACATATGTAAAAGGATGAACATGCATTGCAAGATACAAAAACAATTATCGACATAACCCGCAAATTATTGCAGAGAAAGGTAAGTGAAATAAAAAATAAATTTTTTTTCCCCACGAGTACCGTTGTTTATAATTCGACGATTTCGAAAAATCTTGATTAGCGATGGCTATGTGTTCATTAAGGCGTTATACGCAGTTGCAAGGCCCAAAAAGTTGTTTTTTCACGATGTTTTTCTGGAAAGGGATTTCATTTAGACACAACGAAAAGTATTAGGCAGTGTAGTGGCATCTTTTAGCTTTAGATTGGCATTTTTTATTTCCAAAAATATTCATTAACATTGCTCCTGTAGGAAGTCTCCTGGAGGTCCCCGACAAAAAGTGTCCAGCGGTTAGCAAAGTATCCCCGGTTTGGATTATCTAAAATGGAAAAACCAAAAAGATTATTTTAGGGGATAGATGAATCCAGGTATTGATCGAAGGAATAGTCGAAATTTTAATTTTTGGCAAAATGGCGGCTCCAGAAAGAAACAATTTCGATTTTCGACCAAATTTTTTTCGTTAAATCGTTGAAAAAAAATAGAAATAATTATCGGAAATCTTATTCCTTCGATCAATACCTGAAGAATATATCCGACAAGGTTATGTTAAAATTGCAGACCGATAGGTTGAGCCTTTTTTGAGAAATCGTTCTCACCAACTTTGAAAACACCGGTTTGAGAAAAACGCGTTTCGCTCTTTCGGGCGCTTACTTTGTAGCGCTCCGAGCGTTCTTACAAATATGTGCATATTTCCGAGAATATTCGCTCGATCGATTTGAAGTTTTCAGGGAATATACTCACATATTTGTGCATTCCGAAAATGCAATAAAAACGTCGATTTTTTTAAATTTCTAACTGCGTATAACCCGTTAATGTAGAAAATCATAGGAAGTCGAGCATGCCTGAATCTTTTTTCTACCTTGAAAAATTTTCATCAATAAATAGAATCTCACACTAGATAATAATTAAAAGGTAAATGATTGAATGCTTGACAATTTTTATTAAAGATGCGCAACAGATTTGCGTCCGACCAGGCGTTACGGTATTTACGTAGGTACGTGGGGAAGCCACCCCTGCCCTCACGTACCGGCATCTACGCCATATTCAGAAATTTTCGACAAAATTGACTTTGAAGTTTTCGAGCGCACTCTTATCCCACAAAGATGCAACGATATTCGAACCGGGCTCGTGGCGTACCCGGTAGCGCTCGAGTCTAGTAATCGCGGGGTCGCTGGTTCGAGTCTCACTTCGAATTTTTTTTTTTTTTTTTTTTTCATTTTTCTTTAAATGAAAAAACGCAAGTCATATTTTTAATTATCTCTTGATTATAAACATACATTTTCAAGTATCAATATTTATAACTAACAACATTTTTAGGATGAAAATGAAAAATGTCGGGTAAGGAATTGAATACTTTATTATTCGGTCTGTATTCGTTTGTTTTATGCATCTATTCACATATTCACTATTATTATTACTGGATATTTTTACGTCGCCTATTCGCCATTTCAAGCAAGAGATAATCAAAAATAAGACTTGCATTTATCATTGACAATTATAATTACCTATATGTGAATTAGCATAGATTTTATGATTTTTATCCCGGGATTATTTATTTCTTTTTTTATAAATAATCACCTATTGTTATATATAAATAATATATGATCATATATGAGAAAATATATAATTATGTATAACTATAATGAGTTTTGTACATAAATAACTATATATGGATTTTGTCCATATATAGACATATATAGATATATTATATTAATTATATATAATAATATGTGATTATATACAACAAAAATTTATCAGGATATTTAAATGACGGAGGTATGCGAATTAAAAAAAAAATGAAAACAAAAAAAAAATTCGAAGTGAGACTCGAACCAGCGACCCCGCGATCACTAGAGTCGAGCGCTACCGGGTACGCCACGATCCCGGTTCGAATATCGTTGCATCTTTGTGGGATAAGAGTGCGCTCGAAAACTTCAAAGTCAATTATCTCGAAAATTTCTGAATATGGCGTCGAACTGC
Source organism: Ophion obscuratus (assembly GCA_964007375.1). NCBI lineage: Eukaryota > Metazoa > Arthropoda > Insecta > Hymenoptera > Ichneumonidae > Ophion > Ophion obscuratus. Next base: position 12,688,985 of record OZ023322.1, read on the forward strand.
TTTGGGATATTAATATGCGAGCTCTGAACTTCACGTACCATGAGTACGAAAAATTACAAAAATCGGACTGCCGTACTGTCCCCTTGTCAGTGTATGATACCCTAATAAGTTTTCCCATTAATTATATTTATTGAAACGATCTTTGAAATTATTTTATTGTTATGACAATAATTTTGAAAACCCCATTTCAAAGAAAAAAGGAGTTAATATATTACATTTTTCAACAAAATTAGTATTAATAAACTAAAATATACGGGTTATTTTCTCAATTAAAATCATTAAAAGTTCTTTTTAATTTTTGAAAATAATAACATTTCAAAGTTTTTTAGAATTTTGTTCAATTAATAGAATTTGAAAATTTGTAAGAAGTTTTTTAAATTAGTGTCTTTTATTTATCAACATTCCGTGTCATTCATCGTCACACAGAAAAAGTTTCTTACGAGGACATCATCTACCGGAGAAACGCTTATTGTCGGGACATTTATTCCTTTGTTCGTCTAGCCTCTCACTGCGATTATTCCGGCATATGCGTCTTACTGTCCTTTTCTGTATTAAAAGATACATAACCGTTGCTAATCGATGTTGTTTGGACTTTTCGACTGACGACTTTACCTAAGAATTATTCGATCTAGATTCTTCTTTTTCTGTTGCAATAAGGGGAAGGTCCACCGTTGAGCATTGATTGCGTTGTATTTAGCTGCTTCGTACTCACACACAAGAAGGTGAAAATACAATGTCAAATTTCACTCTGTGGTAGCCTGTGCCGACAACGCCGCCAAGTATATCTATATCGCTCGCCAGATACAGATATACTGCGCATTCCCAGAGTCGCGAAAACGTAAACAATGCTCAACGCCGAACCTTCTCCTTACACAACGGACGAAGAAGAATCTCGATCGAGCAGTTTTTCGGCAAAGTCGTTAGTCGGTTTAGTCGTCTTCATGCGAGAAGAGCGTCAGCAAAACCGCAATTTATGGCAAAATGTTTATCCTGTTAGAATTTGAAGACAAGACGTATTACATTTGTGCCAAAAGTAAAGTAACACATGTACAAGGATGAACCTGTATAGTAAAATACAGGAACAGTGGTCAATATGGTGCCCGAATTATTGCCGAAAACGGTAAATAAAATAAAAAATAAATAATATTTTACCCGATAAGCACTGTTATTATATTTTTACAAGTTAGAGCAACGTCGATTAATCGTGGCTCTGTATGGTTGCGTGTAGAAAAGGATAGTTAATCGCGCATGTCGGAATAATCGCAATTAAGAGGCTAAACGAACAAAAAAATTAATGGCCGACAATAAGTGTTTTCGCGGTGGTTGATATCCTCGTAACAACCTTTTCCGTGTGACGATGAATCACACAGAATATTAATGAATAAAGTATATTGGTTGAAATGTTTTGTGATCAGAAATTATATTATTTCAATGTTGAAATTATATTAATGTTCAAAGATTTGAAAATTTGTTTGAATCATATTAGTTCGAAAAATTGTGCAATTATACTTAAAATTTGAAAAAAAATGTTATTATATATTGAAAAAATTAATACTTTATATCAGCCTAATTATTAAAGATAATTAAATTAAAAAAAAGAATAAATTGAAATATTTTAAATTAGAAAAAGGATTTTAAAAAATATTTTAATAATAAAAGATTAATTTCACAGATGATATAGATGAATATGATTGAAGGGAAAACTTATAAAAATTTTAAACACTTAAAATTTTTTTTGAATTATATTAATTTAAAAAATTTTGAATCTATATTTAAATATAGTTTTTTTACAATTATTTATATTGAGGAAATTAATAATTTATATTGATTCAATTCAAGAAACTGATTAATTAAAAAATGTAATGTATTGAAATATTTTAAATTAGAAATTGAGTTTTTTTACAAATAATTTAATAAAAATAATAATATCACAGATTATTAAAATAAATATAACGTAAGGGAAAACTTATGAAATTTGTGTAAATTGAATTAGGTATCAAAGTTCAAGTGCGAGTAATAGTTAAAACGGGTCTTGAATTATTACATTCTATTGAAATTGAATTAGGTGCCAAATATTTTAGAATTTTTTTTTTAATAAATTGTATAAATTAAATTGGGGGTAAAAAATTTTAAGACGAACAGTTTTAGGGAAAATTTACATAATTGGCTCTAAATAAATTAAATGTTGAAAAAGTTAAACATAAATTCATTGTAAAAGATTGAATAACAATTTTTTTAAATTATACCATACATTAGATATTTTTTTGTAGAAATTTGGTTAAATGTATGGAATATGAAATCCTTGAAATTATCAATCGATAAAAAAATATCCACAAATAATAATAATTGTGAAAAATAAAATTAATATCGCTAATGGAATAATAATAATAATAATAATAATAATAATAATAATAATACGAATACTAACAATGATGATATAGAAAATAAAAATAGAAGTAATAAAAGTACACAAAATTACTAAAGCAAGGTTAATAAATAATTTATTAAAAACCGTTTTCTGTGTGACGTGCCCTGATAACAACCATTTTCGATGTGAAAAATATTTTTAGAACTGTTAGAATAAAATTTACCAGTCGGATTAACAAGATTTTCAAGCGATGAGAAAGTTCATAAATTAAAAATGTTAAGTGAAAGCAAATATGATATAAATTTTTTGTCCGCTTTTGCGTTTTTCTGAAGGTAACGGTCGTTGTCAGGGCGTCTTTACAGAGAAAACGGCTGTTATCAGGTCATCATTAAGCGAGAAAACTCTTAGCGTTGGGACATTTGTTTCTTTGACGTGTGGCCCCTCCACTGCTAGTAGACATATCCCAGAAGTCCATAATCTCGGGAAAACCTTCCTGTATTGCATAGTTTAAAAAAATTATTGAAACAATCGAAAATAACATTTTTACCGATGTTATCATCAAGAAGAGTCGATGTTAGTGAATTTAAAGAAGGCTTTCAATTTTTCGTATCCTTTACTCTCTGGTACGTAGAGATGTTTATCTGATACTAGTTCATAAATTAGGGTTGCATGATTAAATACATGACAAACTTTGCCTAAACATGCTCTAACATTTTTTTCCAACCGTAAGCCCACGTACAATTTTTGTGCATTCTAAATCAAAGCAAACGATAATTGAGCATTTGGTGCTTTTTGAAACTTGAATATCTTTTAAAAATCACCAAATTTTCAATTACCACTTGCTTTGATTTCGAATGCACAAAAATGATAGATGAGCTTACGTTTGGGGAAAAAAAACTATATCGCATGTTTATTAAAAAATTGTCATGTATCTAATCCTACAACCTTAATTCATTTTCCAGTATGAGATGAGCATTTCTATGTACGAACTAGTATACGCCACTAAATTGAAAGCCTGCTCTGAATCTACTAAAACCTACCCTTTTTGACTATAACATCGATAAGTATGTTATCTATATATGTTATATATAGGATATATAACATATATCCTATATCCTTATAAGTACGACTCGACTACGATGAAATCATTTTCATCGCAGTGGAGCCGTTTATTGCGATCTGTTTGGATAGTTAAAGCTCTGAAATAATTTATCCGTCTAATTCAACAGCTAATCGGCGCGTCCACGAAAAGATAAGGGCGGGGAAAGATATCGATTTTGCAAAAAACGGCGCCAACCGAGCGAGCGACGATGAAAACGCGTCGCCTCAAGAAAAGTCTCCGTCACAACCCGTCGAAGACTGCCATCCTAATTACACAGGTAATATCTACATTCTCTATAAATTAAAAAAAAAACGCATTCTTTTAACCGTCTCAGAGAAAATAAAACAATTCTGGTGGGATTCTTGGAGGACATTATATCGACGGCCATGGTTATGATGCCTCATTACCTGCCACTGATGCCTTATTACCTGTCAGAAATGCAGTAACAGGTAATAAGCCTTTATCAGCCATGGCTGTTGGTACAATGTCCTCCAAGAGAGCCATCAGAATAGTATTATCGCATTTGAGGGGCTAAACGAACAAAAGAGTCAATGTCTCAACACTAAGGGTTTTCTCGGCAAATGATGTCCTGATAACAGCCGTTTTCTCTGTTAAGATGCCCTGACAACAACCGTTACCTACAGAAAAACGCTATAGTGGACTTAACTATTATTAAATAATATGCTTTTACTTAAAAATTTCAATTTATTTATGCCCCCCCCCCCTCAAAAACCGCATTATTCAGATTTGTAAATGCAATTGTAACAGCTGGTATGAAAACATTTTTTACGGAGAAATGGGTCTTTATCAGGACACGTCACACTGGAAAGGTTGTTACCAGGACATCATCCACCAAGGAAACGCTTATTGTCGGGACATTCATTCATTTGTTTGTTTAGCCACTTAATCACTACTAGACATATCCCCAAAGTCTATAATATTGGTCTACAAAAAACTTTCTCGTATTGCATAGCTTGAAGAAATTGTTGAAGCGATGGAAAATAACATCCTTACCGATTAAATTAATGTTGGTGGTTGTAGAGGAGGCATTCAATTTTTTGTGGCGTATACTAGGTGATGAGTAGAAATGTTCATCTCATACTGAATAATGAATTGGGGTTCCGTTGTAAAATACATGACAATCTTTGACTAAAAATGTGCTTAATTTTTATTTTAAACCACCTACTGACCATTTTTTGGCGTTCGAAATCAGCCGTTTTAACGGGAACCACTTTGCAAAAACATATTGTAACATCTGTTAATTTGAACTTTTCAGAAAATGAGGTCATCGAACTTGCCGATTTTATGGGGCATTGTGACAAAGTTCACCGGGTTCATTACCGCTAACTAGATGTCACCCGCGAAATAATAAAGATGTCCAAAATTTTAGAGGTGGCTCAACAGAGTCCGGACGGGGAAAATGAAACGGACAGCGATAGCGACGGTGCACCGGGAAATTTGGACTTTGCTACAGGTTTGCAGCAAAAATATAGTGTTAATAAATTCAAATAATTTAAGACTATTCTTTTGTTTACGATGTATAATTTTGATATTCCAGTTATGAAGGCACTCGGTAATGAAAAGGACCATTCATAAACCCGCAGTGCTTCAAAAATGCACGACCATCAACGTCCAAAGAAAGGGCACCGAAGAGAGTGAACAACGAGGTTGACGCGGTTGATAATCTTATAAAACATTTAAACTTTTAATAATTTCATGAAATTTTTGAACTTGTAATAATTTTATAAAACTTTTAAACTTGTAATAATTCTATTAAAAATATTACAGAATAAAGATCCAGACAAAGATACGATTCCTCTGTTTTCCAGAATGATTGTATTTACGTAACCCAAACAAACTTCAAACGCGTTTTTCTCGAAACAACGTTTTTTGACAGCTTGTTGTTAAAATCTTCGACACCACTGAACCGATCCTTATGAAATTTTAACCACATTTTTCACAATTATAGCTGTAGTACATATCAAGGATTTTTTTAAATTTTCGATATTTACTTTTTTTTGCCAAAAACGATGAAAAGTTTTTTGTATTTTCGAAAAATGTCCATTTTGTTATTTTTGCATATATCAAAAATTGTATGATATGCGCTGTAGCCATTAACATACTGAATCGAAGACCGTTTAATTTTTTTGTTTTGGACGATCCATCTCCGAGATTTCATCAACAGCGCAGACCCACAATTTTGTTAGGAATTTTTTTGTTAACTACCATTTTCGTCTATAAATAGTGACTTGAATAAAGAATTTAAAAAAAATGTATTTCGAAAGTGTATTTATTAAGTGTAACAACTTTTATATGAATATCTATAATATAAATTTATCAAAAAATTCACGAAAATAGCCTATATTTTAGGGTGTAAAGTGAGAAGACCGCTTAAATGCGAATTTGCTTTGATAAGGAAATTCCCATCGAATACATTTTTTTCGTGGGTTTCTATGATTCAAATGAATTATAGAAGTATGGAATCAATTTTTTTATGGCATTCGATTTTATGGCGCTCGATTGATTTTAAAGAACTAGTACACGTCACTAAAATCAGATAGCGTTCTCTAAATCCACTAAAACATACTTTTTTTGGCGATACTATCGATAAATTTGTTATTTTCTATTACGTGTATCATTCCGTTAGTCTATGTGATCCGGGAAAGTTTTTTCGGGTTCGATATTATGAGCTTGTCAGATACGTCTAACAATAGCTGAGGGGCTAAATGAACAGAAGAATAAATGTCCCGGCAACAACCATTCCCTCAGTGGATAATGTCCTGGTAACAACCTTTTTCTGTGGGACGTGGCTGTGGGATGCCGGTTGTTATCGGGGCATCTTCTACAGATAAAACGGTTGCTATCAGGTCATCATTCACCGAGGAAGTAATTCAAATAAATTATAGAAGTATGGAATCAAATTTTTTTATGGCATTCGATTGTTTTTAAATAACTAGTACACGCCACTAAAATCAGATAGCCTTCTCTAAATCCACTAAAACATACTTTTTTTTACGATACTATCGATAAATTTGTTATTTTCTATTACGTGTACCATTCCTTTAGTCTATGTGGTCCGGGAAAGTTTTTTCGAGTTCGATATTATAAGCTTGTCAGATACGTCTAACAATAGCTGAGGGGTTAAATGAACAGAAGAATAAATGTCCCGGCAACAACCATTCCCTCAGTGGATAATGTCCTGGTAACAACCTTTTTCTGTGGGACGTGGCTGTGGGATGCCGGTTGTTATCAGGGCATCTTCTACAGATAAAACGGTTGCTATCAGGTCATCATTCACCGAGGAAATAATTCAAATAAATTATAGAAGTATGGAATTAAATTTTTTTATGGCATTCGATTGATTTAAAATAACTAGTACACGTCACTAAAATCAGATAGCCTTCTCTAAATCCACTAAAACATACTTTTTTTTACGATACTATCGATAAATTTGTTATTTTCTATTACGTATACTATTCCTTTAGTCTATGTGATCCGGGAAATTTTTTTCGAGTTCGATATTATAAGCTTGTCAGATACGTCTAACAATAGCTGAGGGGTTAAATGAACAGAAGAATAAATGTCCCGGCAGCAACCATTCCCTCAGTGGATAATGTCCTGGTAACAACCTTTTTCTGTGGGACGTGGCTGTGGGATGCCGGTTGTTATCAGGGCATCTTCTACAGATAAAACGGTTGCTATCAGGTCATCATTTACCGAGGAAATAATTCAAATAAATTATAGAAGTATGGAATCAAATTTTTTATGGCATTCGATTGATTTTAAATAACTAGTACACGCCACTAAAATCAGATAGCCTTCTCTAAATCCACTAAAACATACTTTTTTTTACGATACTATCGATAAATTTGTTATTTTCTATTGCGTGTACTATTCCTTTAGTCTATGTGATCCGGGAAAGTTTTCTCGGGTTCGATATTATAAGCTTGTCAGATACGTTTAACAATAGCTGAGGGGTTAAATGAACAGAAGAATAAATGTCCTGGCAACAACCATTCCCTCAGTGGATAATGTCCTGGTAACAACCTTTTTCTGTGAGACATGGCTGTGGGATGCCGGTTGTTATCGGGGCATCTTCTACAGGTAAAACGGTTGCTATCAGGTCATCATTCACCGAGGAAATGATTCAAATGAATTATAGAAGTATGGAATCAATTTTTTTATGGCATTCGATTGATTTCAAAGAACTAGTACACGCCACTAAAATCAGATAGCCTTCTCCAAATCCACTAAAACATACTTTTTTGGACGATACTATCGATAAATTTGTTATTTTCTATTACGTGTACCATTTCTTTAGTCTATGTGATCCGGGAAAGTTTTTTCGGGTTCGATATTATGAGCTAGTCAGATACGTCTAACAATAGCTGAGGGGCTAAATGAACAGACGAATAAATGTCCCGGCAACAACCATTCCCTCAGTGGATAATGTCCTGGTAACAACCTTTTTCTGTGGGACGTGGATGTGGAATGCCGGTTGTTATCGGGGCATCTTCTACAGATAAAACGGTTGCTATCAGGTCATCATTCACCGAGGAAACCCTCATAAATAGCGGCAAGTATCCTCAAAAGTAGTACAAATATTCCTAAGCGTATAGATTGTTGCCGAGGCACGGCTTGACATGAAACTTTCATGGCAAAAGAATCCCGAAACTATCGTCTACAATTGTAAATAGTGTCCTGAGTGATACCATTCTGTGGAGAAAAGAAACCTACGTAGCAGATGGTAGTTATTGAGACATGTCCTGACAACGTACAAATGTACGAAAATATTGTCAGGACCGTCCTGACATGCACCAACTGTCCTGACAACATCCAGTAGGGTCCTAAAAAAGTCCGGACATCGACCATTTGACAAATATATCCTCACTGGTACAACATGTGCCAGTGACACTTTCGTCTATATCATGCACAAATTTGCAGACCTACAGTTTCTATTTTCGTATGCCTGTGTCTCAAGATTTTCGTATTCACCACGGCCAAAAAAAAATTTAATTCCGGCTTGATAAGTACTAGTTTTATCTATCTACTTTAAGAAACAAATATTTTTTTCGACAAAAAATGGCAGAGTCACGTCTGGTAAACGCTGTCAAAGAAAAAACGTCTCAGGAAAAAGACAGCAACTTTTTTACCGTTTGAAATGTTTTAACCAAATTTTCACACAATGTAGATAAAATGTCATACTTTAAAATGTATATGATGGTCGTTCAGTAAAATTCAGTGTCATATACAAAAAAAAATCTTAAACATAACCTTACTTTTAGCCGTCTCAGGTGTATGTAAGGCCTTAAGTGTACGTTCACATGTAAGCATACTCGCGTACTCGATTACGCACGAGGTGTTACTCTGCACGCTTGCGTCATAAGCTTAATCCAACAACACATTGCGATAAAAAATTCTGATAAAAATAATTTAAGAAAGACACCCTCATGCAAACTCATACCAGTTGATCTGTTGATACAATATTTTAAATCAAATGTGGCTTTTTTGAACAGTCGGGGTGTACATCAGATCGGGACGGAATTCTTTTTCAGCTCGTGCAGTTCTCGAAAGTAAAAGCGAGCTTTGGCAAATTTCTCACTCACTGCTGATTCTTTCAAAAGAAGCTTAACTCCACGGAGTTGAGCTATTCTTATGCCGAAACGGAAAAAAATGCATAAAATGTAACGAGAGAAAGGTGAGAGCCAGGTAAGGAGGTAAGCGGTAACGAGAACACAGGGCTGCGACGGGAAAATATATAGGAGTGATAACGGCAAAGGTACGGGTGCTTGTATGTGCCTAAGGGAAGTAGATAAGGCTATTGGGGATCAGACTTTGAAATGCAGAGCGGTTCTTTTGATAGAAGCAAGCGAGACGAGGAACGACGTTTTTTGCATCGATTTATGGCAGGTGAATAAACCTTTTGAAGTGCGCGGGAAAACGAGAGTGAGGAATGGCGGGTCTACGGGGTTCGCAACTGAAGATCTCGAGGGATTACGGTTTTCGGATAAGACGTTAGTATTTCCTGGGCTCCTGCTTACAACGTATTTCACCGTCGGTCCCGAACTTAAGGAAATTGAAGCATTTGCATATTGGGCAGCAATGAGAGAGTGAAAAAGCTTTTCATATCCGGTCCGTCGGTAGTTCATGATCTCGAAGGATAGCATTTCGTGAGTCGCTTGCGATCCTGAAAGATAACAAGGACTTGAACACCATGGCACTCAAATCGAGTGGAACGATCATTTGAATGAAAAGATTCGGCTGAGTTTTCTTTTGTTTCAATACGAGCAATGCCCTTAGCTTTTCCACTTGACACCCTGTCGATGACAAATCCATTTGGGTTTCCATATTTTTTTAAATTTTCGTTGCAAAAGACGGGGACCAGATGCCTCTACCTCAGTGTGACGGATTTTGACCCACAAAAATGTGTCTTTCTTCCTTTATATTTCCTCCCATTATGAACAGGGTATTCTAGTCTAAAGGCCTAAGTTTCGCGTGTTTTTTCGGGCTTAATAAAAAAATATATATATATTCTTTTAGTATCCATTTTTTTACAGTATTTTTATTCATGCTTCAAGAACATACAAACAAATTTTCGTGAAATTTTCGTGAAGAAAAATAAAAACGGAAAAGGGTATGACCCCCATATATGGCCGTGAAAAAGGGGTTGAGCCGGTTGACATGATTCTAAAGCTCCCATTAATCTGAAACAGAAACCAAAATATGTTCTCCTTTAATAAGAATGCCATTAGGGTGGGTACCAAAAAAGGTTAATTTTCGCCCTATTTTTTCAAGGTTAAGGCGTTACCCCCACTTGTAGCGCAAAAAAGGCCTTTTTCATGAATTTTTTTAAAGGAAACTACAAAACTTTTTTAATTGTTCAATATACCACCTCAAAGAACACATCTTAAAGAACTTTCAGTAATTTTTTTATTGAAAAATATGACATTGTTTAGTGCAAATGGCCGTCATTGAAATAATGTTTTTATATTCACGGTTTGCGGTGACCTACGTTGCGGCGAAGTGGATCATCTGAAAAAAAAAATGCGGATGGATTTAGTCAAATATAAGTATAAACTAGTCTTTAATCGAAGGATTTTAAAAAATATTCATTTTTCACAAAATGGCGGACAGTCAAAGTTAATGGTTCGATTTTTACGAAAAAAAACGGCCGTTTTTTGGCTATAAAACGGCCATTTTTTTTCGAAAAAAAAATCGAACGATTAAAGACTACATTTTTATGTATTAAATAAGCCTGCAAAATTTCAAGAAGATCGGTTCATTAGTGTTCGAGTAATCTTGGTCAACGACTTCAGAAATGCCATTTTGAGAAAAACGCGTTTAAAGTTTCAATTTCCGGTCGTTTACACAACGGATTCTTCTCTTTCAACGCTCATATCTCAGTCAATTTTGTTCGGATCGACTTGAAATTTTCAGGACATATTCTCAGATACTTATACTTCAAAAAAATGCAATAAGAGTAAAGCTTTTTGAGTGCGGTTTTTTCTTGCTTTTATTCGTGATATACAGAACGTTAAAAAATAAAAAAAATAAAATGGCGGCCGTTGCAGCTCCGCGAAAACAGGTCCTCAAATCGCGGGAGGTAAACGGCTGACATCACTGCCCCCTCTTTGTTGATCTGAAACACAAATTCAAAGCATATTATCAATCTGTGACCCTTTGGTCATGGAATGACGGATGGGTTTTTCGTTTAGTACAAATTTCGGAAAATGGCGGCAATTTAAAAAAAATCGAATTTTCGCGTTTTTTTCACATAAAAAGATAAATAATAAATGCAAAAATGTATCTATCGAAAAAACGATCCGTCATTCCGTGAAGACATATTTTCCGAGTATGCTCTCCAAATTTCAGGTCGATATGTTAATTACAGCGGTCAGGAGAATGTCAGCCATTTTTAAAAACGTGTTTTCGAGAAAAACGCGTTTAAAGTTTTGTAATGTGTTTACACGAATGTGTTTATAATTACCGCTAATCGGCAATGCCTGGTCCATAGAGGCATCCCTCCTCTTCTTCTAGCTGCTCATGTTGAGCCGCTTGAATTTTTTGAAAATTTCAAGGACAAAGTCTCCCTTAAATCTGTTTAAATAATAATGTCGCGATGTCGACATAATGTCGCGATGTTCAAGGTAGGGACGATAGAGGGATGTATACTGAAAATCAATGCCAAATTTGAAGTCAGTTGGATAAATAGAAGTTGAGATGTTTTCAACCAGGTTGCAAAAAGTAGTTGCGTTTAAAGATTCGCGTCCAATTTCCGACAACCGCGATTATCTAAGTGGTATAATGGCATGTTATACTTACCTTATACCAATCAGCCAGTCCTGCCTCAGAGAGTGTACCTTCCTCGACTTCGAAATGATGATTTTCTGAAGCTCGTTATTCCTTGCAAGCAGTTCTAGCTTGAGAAAGCTTGAGGAAATTTGAAAAAAAATCGATTTTTTGGCATTTTCTTAAAGTATAGACTCTTAAGAATTGGCCGTCTGAAGGAAATTTTCAAATTCCTAATATTTGCATGGTTTTATTTACACGAAGGTCGATCCTATTCTGGTCTCATTTCAAATTGCCACAACCATGTAAATATTGGGAATTTCGAAATGTCCTTCAGGCGACAAATTCTTAAGAGTATATACTTTAAGAAAATGCAAAAAAGTCGATTTCTTAAAATTTCTAAACTACAATACTGCCATCAGCACGCTTCATCAACTGAATCTTTGACTACTCGATCAGTTGGTTTTTACGTTCGTACGTTAATTTTTTTCCTCGATCTTTTTCTCGCTGACAATAATAATATGTAAAGACAGTTTACGAAAATGGAAAAATTACGCACAACTCCTGATTATTAATAAATTTTTATTCGTCCATTCGTTTATTCAATCTGAGCGTTGTATTTGTTTGTATGTTTGTTTATTGTAATTGTAATTAACTTCATGCCGTAACGTCCAAACTTCTCAATCGTATTCCTCTCTCCGGGCTGGGTTTTCATAAAAGATTCATCCAAATTGATTCAGTAGTATTCGAGCCACAGGCACGCACACCTACAGACCTCCGATTCATTTTTCCACATACGATCTTTCCACTTGTTGCAGTTACAATATAAATCATTCGTGAAGAAATTTTGTGGAAATAAAAAGATTACAGTCAAAGCGCCCCTCGCAGTTTTATTATACGTAGAAACAGAAATGGTAATCGAAGGAAGGGAAGATCGTAAAAGAGAAACGTCATACTCGAAGTGGAAGGTTAACGGGTCTATATAAAGCTTGCAATATAACGCAATCAAGGTTCGTTCCAGAACCAGGCTATGCTTTATTGCATTATTGGATGCTTCAGCATGTGCACCAGCCGTGTTGCCTAAAACATCGAGACGAGGTGATGAGGGATTGGGGGAGGGAACTGCAGAGAACCGATGCAATATTCAATCGGAGTCGAATACCTAAACAGATAAACACACCAATAAGGAATCATGAATGGGTGTGTGGCATGTCGAGAGTGCTTGTGTGAATGGGCGAGACAGAGGGGTAGGTCTCACAACGAAACATCGAAGCAGCCCGGTTGATCGAGGGTGCAAGAGAACCTACCGGTGGCGGCAACATAATGCAAATTAGCACTTGGAGAGGAATTGATCTAGGTGTTACCCTTCATCGCCATATATAACAATACATTTTACCAGCACTTATACTTACAAGGAACATCACTTAAGTGTTCGCCTTCGATTATGTTGAACCTCATATATGTGATAAAGCATTTAAAACACGTTTTTTTTATTGGCGGAAATACGGGTTTTTGCGGGGAAGCCACTCTTGAAAGAAAAACGTGTTACCCCTTATTTTAATTTTTTGTGAATACTTCTGTAGTGGATTTTTCATCGCTTTACATGGAAAGAATTTTGGCTTTCGTTTCATTCCAATCGGTGGACTGCTTGTGGGTGAAAGTGCAATATCACCCCTTGACACGCCTTTCTTTGAGGGGTGGTTTGCGTCCTTGAAACCCTTTGTCTGATATTAAAAAAAATGTGTCTAATAGTTTTCAATGCAATTTCACATATATGAGTTTCGACAAAATCAAAGGCAGACACTTAGGATGTTCCTTTTTAGTAGTAAGTATGAGTTTTCATTTTTATACTCCATCGTTTTAACTGCCATGATTCATTTGCAAATGATTATTTCTCATTTTGTCATTTTTTTTTACATCGAATCTTTTTAGAATGTTGATTTTTTTTACATAACATATTGTTTTTTTAAATCTATGCCCACATGGTGCCTTTTCATCATTTGACAGGGTGCCCTAATTTGTGGGTGTGTGTCGTTGGGCGATTGTGTATATCTATATAGGGATGGCGAGAAGTGGAAATACGGCTCGTTTGTTCCAGAGATGTGTACATAAACGTAAATATGTTACATATTCAGGGTGGGATAGTAAGGTGGCCATGCGTTTTCAAGGGTCTTGCACGAAGATTTTTCGACTGGGGAAAAATTATTTCGAATAGTTTTGCAAGGCCTCGAAAAAAAAATACAACATATTTTTGTGACGAGTTGTATTTGCCAGAAAAAATTGAGCCTTCTGGGAAAAAAATTAAAATTCGATGCTGAGTGCAGCAGAACGAAGATAATCAAATTCCGAAAGCGGAACATGGCTGAAATTTTTTTTGTGCATTCCACAATCGAGAAAAAAATGATTACAGATACATTTTAAAGTGGGTCAATTGAATGCCCCTTGGAAGAAGTTTTTTTTTGAGTGTTTCGAATTCTGAATTCAATTATCTTTTTTTCGAAGAGGACTTTAAAAACCACTAAGTATCCACCTAGAAAAAACCACTAGAAAAAAAATTAATTCCATGCTGAGTGCAGCAGAACGAAGATAATTAAATTCCGAATCCAAGCCTGGAAAACTATTCTCATGCATCGCGTCATCAAGAAAAAAAAATCTCAAATATGCATTTCAAAATGGATCTATGGAATTCAATTAAAATAACAAAGAGAGAAAAATGTTTTTTTAGGAGTGTTTCGAATTCATAATTTAATTACCTTCATTCTGCTAATCTCAAAATAGAATTTTGATTTTTTTTCCAGAATGCTCAAGTTTTCTAGCAAATACTACTCGTCACAAAAATACGCTGTATTTGTTTCAAAGACGACTTAAAAAGCCATTACAAATATTTTCTTTCCCAGTAGCAAAATCTCTGTTCAAGACCCTTAAAACGCATGGCCACCTTGTAATTGTCACCCTGTATAGACACACGCACACACCTGTATTTCAAATAAACCAGCCCGTGGTACACCTGAATGAGCTTCTCGTGTTATATTCGCGCAATGCCACCATGGCGGTTTCGACGTTTCGCTCAAAGTAACGTATGCAAATCGTAGCGAAGCATTTCGAGGGAGCACGAGAATATTCCCGCAGGGAATGTCTGCAGGCTGCCGCCTCCCTGCGCTTCTGTCAGACTTTGTTCACACCATCGAGCACGCAGACCCGGAAACGTTATAATATTTAAATGAGGCGCGAATTACTGGATACTTTTTCGGCTTTTTTTTTCTCTCGCTAACTCGATGCTCAGCGCTCGACAAAGTTGGGCGAAAACGCGCGAAAAAAAATGAAGAGTTCACTCCATGTACATGTATACTTTGGGACGGGCGGAAGAACGAAGTGGAATTTTTTTAATTGCGCTCCTCTCGGTTTTTTATTACGAGATATGGCGAGATCCCGTCAATAGGCCTCTCCTTTTTGCTTCAGATTGTTCAAATTCTCATTTCAGACATTTTGAAAAATTCGTAAAAAATCATGAAAAAATTAATATTCAAATTGAACGTGGTGGTGAGTATTGAAAAAACCTGGCGAAATTTTTTTTCTTTAAATATTCGTAGAATTAATTGCCTTAGCGTTCGTTTTTTAATTCTCGGCGTACGAGACCCCCTTAAAGTTTCATGCAATGCACGCTACTTTGCAGACTTACTTTCAAAGTCAAAGTCTGCACTTTTATTGCGGGAGAAAAAAAACTCGGATTATCCCAAAGTACGCATTGGATTTTACGATACAATTTTCGTTGTGGTTTATGTTCCCTAAAGTTTAACATCGGTGTAACGGTCATTTAGCCTGAGAGTCAGCAAACTCCGAAAGTTCATTGTAGAGTGAGAGTGCCAAGGGGGGGTGAGACAGACAGAGCAAGCAATAACCGAGTCAACGAAATAGACTTTCGATTAAATTAACCCGCCAGAGGGCTGAGCGATTCGAGAGAGGTGAGAGAGTAAGAAAAAAGTACAAGAGATTGTGGAAAGCACAAATGAATAACTCGAAGAAAGAATAAGGAGGCAGCCGAGCTAGAGATAAGGAAATCACAAGAGAAATACCGCAACCCCCCCCTCTCTCTGTCTCTCTCTCTGTCTCTCTCTCTCTCTCTCTCATCTCTCTCTCTCTCTCTCTCTCCATCTCTCTCTCTCTCTCTCTCTCTCTCTCTCTCTCTCTCTTCTCTCTCTCTCTCTCTCTCTCTCTCTCTCTCTCTCTCTCTCCTCTCTCCTCTCTCTCTCTCTCTCTCCTTCCTCTCTCTCTCTCTCTCTCTCTCTCTCTCTCTCTCTCTCTCTCTCTCTCTCTCTCTCTCTCTCTCTCTCTCTCTCTCTCTCTCTCTCTCTCTCTCTCTCTCTCTCTCCCTCCCTCGCTCTCTCTCTCTCTCTCTCTTTGACAAGGAACGCAGTTATTTTTTTTGGTATTTGAAAAGTTTATGCTGATTCCGCAAAATATCCGCCAAAAAACGAAAATAATGGTTTCTCGATAAATCAAGACGACAGTTTTTAGAATAAATGATTGCAAGAGAATGCGCACGGAGCGAGTTTTGAATCGAAACGAGAAATAAACGAGCGGCGCTTGAGTGAATCGACGTTTTTTTGGCCAAAGTGCGAAGAAAGTTGCGTCTTTAATTATTTTTGTAAAATTCATATCTTTGTATTTTTTTCCCCTGAGGATCACTTCACCAATCATTTCTCCCGAAACCATCCATTTTTATTTAAAAAGTCGTCGAAAGTGCGAAAAGAGGTTTTTCGCGTTCAGTCAGCGTATTTTTGAGCTTTGAAGAAAACTTGATGATATTCGTAATCAGTGGAAAATTCCCCATTAGGTAGACCGTCGACATTGTTGAAAAGTCGAAAAGAAATTTCGACCATATGGCCACTTTTTCGGATTCATCAAAATCAAAAATTTCAAATAGCCCTAGCGGCGGTTCTATTTGAGTGAGATAAGTTATGGTAGGCGTTTAAAAAGGATTTTGGCCGAATTAGAGAATGCCGTTGGGTTTATCCCGATATCTCAACTAGTTTTCCCGGAAAGTCACTTGAAAAATGGCTGAAAAAGAGGCAAAGGGTATGTAAGGGACATGTATGTGAAAGCTGGCAAAAATAGATGCTTCATCGTTCAAAAATTGTTGAAAATCGGAACTCAATTAACTAACCGATATTTTGAAGAGAAAACGATAACGAAGAACTGAGCACAGAGTGGAGTTCCAAATTGAAGCATAAAAGCAATAAGCAGCGTTTGCGTGGAAAACATTTTTTTGGCCGTAATGCAAAAAAGTGTTGAATTAAAAATATTTTTTCAAAAGTCCATTTCGATTTATTTTTTTCCAATGAAAATGAATTGACCATTCATTTCCCCTAAACTCTGAATCTTAATTATAAATCGACAAAAGTCTATGAAACGCATTTTTTTAACCTTTTCCGGGATGTAATTTTGAGCTTCGGATAAAAACTCCGTGATATTCGTAATTCACGGAAAGTTTCATGTCGATAGGCCCTTGAAAAGTATTGAAAACGGAAAAAATGTTTTTAAACCTTTCCCAGAATCGCCAAAAACGCGAAATTTCGAACAGCTGTATCGTCGGTTCTATTTGAGTGACAAAAACTCGCTGGGGCAGTTTTAAACAGAATTTTATATACCACAACCATGTTTTCCTCACTTTTTCGTGCGTGTAAACAGGACCTAAAGAGCTCTTTTAAGGACAAGGCCTTCAAAATTTGCGCGTTTGCATCTGTCAAGCTCATGGTCATTGAACGCCGTTGTGGAACAGCTGTCAGTCTTTCAGCTGTCACTTTCACCTCACACCGCGACAAACTTGTATCGGGATAAATAACATATATTTATTCGTCCCGAAATTATCTTTACCAATAGTACATTCAAATATAATGATGTATTTAATAAGTACTCTGATATAATGCAATTATGTTTTCCTCGCTTTTTCGTGCGTGTGAAGGGTGTACGGCTTGTTATAAATTATTAATAAGATAGTATATTAAGATATGCTGAGACATTTCAAAATTACCTTTGGTGTCCACAGGGGGGGGGGGGCGGGCTCCCTTCCGCCACCGGGCGGCGTGCGCGATCTTCCTTCCATGTGCGATACAGCACATGTGTGATACCTCCGCATGTAATACACCTTCTGCACATGCGTGTGGCTATATATATTTAACACTACAAAAACTCGGAAAATATAGTTTTGTTATATAAATAATTAAGTGCACCGTGGAGATCGGGGCTTTTACGCTGAGTGCGATGTTCATTTCAGTAGGACTCGTAGACGAGCGCGCGAGGCGAAGACGACAACTGAAAACATCGCGTGACGTCCCACGTTGTTTTCTTGGTACACAATGGATTATTGTTAGACTTACAGAATGTCGTTGGATTCATCCCGATGCGTCAATTAGTTTACCCAAAAAAAATCGGGACTCAATGAATCAAACGGCATTTTCAAGAGAAAACGATAACGAACAGAACAGACAAGAAATGGTCAACAATTCAGTGAAGCCATTTATTTTTAGCCGAGATGGGTAAAAAATGTTGTTACAAGTCCATAATCATGTATTTTCCCCCACCTGAATGCGAATTTACTATTACATTCCCGCAAAACCCTTAATTTTCATTTTCCCGAGGAATGTAATTTTTTCACCAACTGGCAGCGCATTCGGTAAATATAGTATCTAGTCGATACTTTTGTTTGCTTTAAAAGTACGTAATCTCGGAAAGGAGATAGTTTTACATGAAGGCAGATTAGAGATTGTACGCTAGATAGTGATGACCCTATTCAAGTAAATATTTTAGCCTGCATTAAGAAACAGAAGATAGAATACATTTTTTCTAATTAAGGTATTTTAGAAAATCAATAGCTGCAAAAAGAATCCATATTTGTCTTTAATTTATAACATCGGAGAATAATGTAGTTGTAGTAATAATAATAATAGTGGGCAGGGTCACTGAGGTCCTAAGTATGCACCTAGATACAAAGGTTCCATTGTGCAATCTCGCTCTTTCAAAGGGCTAAGCGAACCGCTATCCAAGCGCGGCCTTTGCGGCCAGGCTGCACATGGTCGTAACCCTCCGTTCTGTCAATTTTTTGGGTGTCAGAAACATGCTCCTCCGAAGTTTGTATCTGCCGATTGCTAATGCGGGGTAGCGACACAGAATGTGAGCACTGCTCTCCTCCTCCTCGTCGCATAGCTGGCATTTTCTTTGCCAATTTAGTCCGAGGCTGGACAGGTGAGATCCAAGGACAATGTCTCCTGTTAAGAGTCCGATGCCCAGTCTCAGCCTTCTTCTGCTAAGCGCCAAGAGTGTTAGCTGTATCCGGCAATGGTTTCTCTATAAGAAATGGTTTCTCCATAAATCCAGCAATGGTTTCTCCATAAAGCCTGCCTACATCCACCCCCCATTTTCCAGAGGCGCAGGTGTTTCAGCTCTAATTATGCGTTTCCCAGTTACAAAGGGGACGCTGACTACCTGGCGGTCCGGGTTCACTTCTGTTCCTTTTTTCGCCAGCCTGTCCGCCTCCTCATTGCCCCGGAATTCCTGGTGACCATAAATTCATATCATTCCTTTATTCTGTGCCCCTACTGTGTTGATCGCCTGCATAAAGTCCTAGACCACCGATGAATCAGCACAGGGACTGCCGAACGCTTCGATTGCTGCCCTGCTGTTGGAGTACACCAGGGTACTTCTACCCTTAGCTCCCCGAGAGAGGCACAGCCTCATACACTCGTGGATGGCCAGCACCTCGGCTTGGAATGCCGTTGCTAGCTCACCTACTGGAAGACCCTTCAACCGGTCCTAGAGTTGAAAAATCTCGCTTCAAAGCGGCTATTTGTTCCAGAACCATCCGTCAACCACGAATCGGCCTTCGGGTGGTTCAGCGAATTTGGATTGTTCCAGTCCTCCCGTGTGGGTATTTTTATCCCAAAGGCCTTGGTCACCCAGAATTTCCTTGTCATTCTATCCTATTTTGATGCCAATCGGAGCCTTCACGAGGGGCCTAGGTCGGTATGTCCTACCCCTGTGCTTTTCCAGCTGTCCATGCTCATTGCTCTGTACGCAGTGAGCCTGGCTTGCCCAACGACGTTTATTCTCAGCGGTAGCAGGCAGAAGGCCACCTCCAGTAGCTTTTCTGTCGGCTGTTGAGCTGTCTCATGCTGGCAGCTCTCTTCATGGCCGGCCACCAGACGACAGCCGCATACGTTAGTCGGGGTATCAGTATCGCCCCGTATAACCACCTTGGGCTTCAGGCTTCGGGTTTGCCCTATGGCGCGTCTACAAGCCCAGAAGCTAATGTAGAATATATTCCTTTTAGTCTCGAGGTACCGGTTCCAGTTTAGTTTCGTATCTAGATAAACTCCAAGGTACTTAACTACTATTGAATACGTCACTTCGGCCCCACCGAAACTGATTGGGCCAATGGCGGCGGGCTTATATTTCCTAGTGAAGATCATGTCTTGGGTTTTTTGTAGATTGACCATCATGCCCTTTGCCAAACTCCAGGCTTTCGTGATCTGGAGTGCTCTATCTATCAGCTCCTTTAGTTCTGGAAGGAAGTTGCTTCTCGTCATGATGGCCACGTCGCCCGCCTAGCCATAGACGTTTACCCCTGTTCCTCTCAGTTTTTCCAGTAGTTCGTTCACTACGAGGCACCACAACAGGGGGGAGAGCACTCCGCTCTGCAGACAGCCCCTCGCCGGTGTCCCACTGAAGGATGTTCCACTGTCCTCGGCAGTCAGTGCCCTGTCCGCCAGCATGCTGTGTGTT
Organism: Ophion obscuratus; assembly: GCA_964007375.1. NCBI lineage: Eukaryota > Metazoa > Arthropoda > Insecta > Hymenoptera > Ichneumonidae > Ophion > Ophion obscuratus. Next base: position 12,709,522 of record OZ023322.1, read on the forward strand.
CACTCAATTAGCGCTGTAGGCATTCTGTGACTGACCAGTGCTTCTTCAATTACCGTATATGTGGTGCTGCTGAAACCCCCCTCGATATCCAGAAACACCCCCAGCGCATATCCTTTGTTAGCTACTTGACTCTCGGTTTTGCTCACAAGATGATGCAGGGCAGTGTCGGTTGACTTGCGCTGCCTATAAACATACTAAGAGTCGTTCAGCGGGTATGCGCTCAGTGGACCGCTCTTCAGAAATCTGTCCACCAAACGTCCCAGTGTTTTTAACACAAAGCATGTGAGGCTAATAGGTCTGAAGTCTTTTGCCAGGACGTGGCCGTTTCTGCCTGGCTTCGGGATGAAGACTACGCCCGTCCCCCTCTACTCATTCGGTCCATGCCTGTGAGCTATTCTAGCCCTGAGAATTTTATTTAGGGGTCCTGTCATTTGTTCCAATCCCTTATGTAGAAGTGCCGGGAAGATGCCGCCAGGCCCCGGCGATTTGAATTGCTGGAAGGACTTAACAGCCAAGTCCACTCCCCTGGGATGCATGACCTGCACCGCCATAGACTATTCACAAGGTGCGTACTCGCCCCTCCCTCCCGCTCCCGGCGAGCCCATGTTGCATTCACAACGGAATCGAAAACTGGGGAAGTGTGTTTCCACAAGGAGACGTAAAGACTCCCCCACGCCTTCCGTGCACAACCCGTTTGGTCTTTTGAGAAAGCCTAGTATCGGTCTGCAGTCCTGACTGCGATTTCTGCCGAGTCTGGATACCTCCGGGGCACCTACACTCGCACCGAACTCCCGCCAGCTTTTCCTCTTCGTTGTGACTATTTCCGTCCTATACCTGCGTTGGATGGCCCTAAAAGCTCCCCAGTGCTCAGGTTTTCCAGTTCTTTTTGCCTTGTTAAACGCTTTTGTTACCTCTTTCCTGAGCTCCGCCAGAGCCTTGCCCCACCATGGTGCTCCGGCCTGCTCTCGCCTGAGTTCTAACGGGCAATTAGCCTCGTATGCGTCTACAACAGCGTTCCTGAGTTGAGTTGCTGCTGCCTCTAACTTTTCTTTGTTGTGGAATCTGGTGGAGATTCTAGGTACCAAGGCCGTCAGCGCAGCCCGGTACCCCTCTCAATCCGTCTTTTTGGGATTGTGGCGCCATTCGGCAGCCTGCACATTTTGGAGAGACAGATGTATCTGCCTGCGATCTGAGCCCGAAGGTTCTTCCGAGACTCTCCAGTTTTAAACTAGTCCTGTCAGTCTTTCCGTACAGAAGGTTAAGTCTATAACCTCCTGACTCCTTGCGTTTCTTATCGTGGGTTCGCATCTCCTGTTCAGTACGTTTAGCCCGGCACCCATGAAGAAGTCGTGTAGGCCTTCACCTCTTCTGTTGACGTTTGAGCTGACCCTTCCATAATAGTGGGAGTTAGCATCCAGCCCCCTTTCCTCCGCGTAGGCTACCAGTTCCCTAACTTCTCTGGGGGGCGGGGGGAGGTTGTCGGAGTTATAGGGCATATATGCTGAACCTATCAACATCTCCATCGGCTTCCCGTCCTCAAGGTTCATTTTTAGCAAAATAACCGTAAGATCATCGGTTCTCACCTGGGGCAGGAAAGTTGCGTCCAGTCCCTTGGTGGCGATGCACGTCCTTGGTCTTTCGCTTGATGGGGCGTTACATATCCTCCCGCATCCCCCCAAGCCTCTTATAGCTCCACGCAGTGTCCATGGCTCCTGCACCAGCGCTATCCCCATCTGCTTCATTGCCATGTCCGCGCCAGTATGGCTGAAGCCGCTTTACAATGATGCATATTGATCTGGATGATTGACACACACATATATATATATATTTGTTGTATATATGGAGAAACATTTGTCGATTTGATTGAATTAATGGTTTGCCTCTATGGCAATGCACACATCAAGGGGCAGGGGGGTAGAAAGTGGGGGAGAGAGGAATTATATATATATATATATATATATATATATATATATATATATATATATATATATATATATATATATATATAGTTGAAAATAAATAGCATGATAGTAGATAAAACTCTATAATGATCACAATGACAACCAATTAATATAGCTCATGATATACAACAAATAACTATAGGAATTCATGTGGCTTCTTATACCATATCTGCGACTAAGATGCTACAAACACTCGTTAGCGTAGGGCAGCGTGCGTAACTATCGGTAGGTAGGTGGTAGGTTCGATTCCATATAGAGGCGGCCAAATATTTTCTACGAAAAAGAACATTTCAGAAGGTCAGAGCATGACGAATTATGACATAAAACCATTGTGGTAGAACTCTAAATTAAGAATTTTATTTTATTCAGTATTTATGAAATATTCTTTTCTATATTCTAAAAAATATGTTTGAAACAAATAGGATCGTAGTAGGCCATGATACAAGGAAAAAACCTATCTGATTTAAATAGAGCCTATTAAAAAAAATGTTGGCAGTGCAATAAAGAATGCGAAGAGATGGTGGTTTCTGAAGCAACAGCGAACTTTTCTCTTTGAATTGCCTGTCAGGTCTTCACATTTCACCCTAATCAAGCCTTGATTTTCCACCCTGACCTGGCCGAAGTTAGAGATTGCAATTCAAAACTGATCAGGGCTTGATAAAAAATTCTGATTAAAGCCTGAACGAGAAGTCAGGAACCCTGATCCGGGCTTTCTTGTAGCCGGAATAGGATTTCTACTCGGGACCATGTCTGGACCGGTCATCTGTAATGCCTCCGTTTAATCCGTTCCCCTGGTCAATTATCACACTATACAATCATTTTATTATAAATCATACGTTTTGTCGATTTAGTCGACAACTAGCCTGACGTGGATGAGCAGAGCTCTAAAATTAAACGTCAATCGGATAAGCAACTATTTGCCATCGAGTGGAAGCAACGGTCGATATTTGACGAGCGCTAATAAACCATTGAGATTTAAACGATGCACAATTAGGTACTGAATTATTAAATCGTCAATCTCCAAAGCTGTTATGAAATATTCAAAATGAATCGTCGTCATCGAATTATCTTGTCGTAAATTTCCCACAATAACTCTACTTCACATTAAAATATTCCGACATGTCTTATATTCTGAAATGAATCTGATTTCCCCTGTTAAAAATAACGTGTCTCATATTAAACGACTCCGTCAATTCGAAATTTCCAATATGACTAACGAAAGGACACTAAATATGTAATTTTGCAGGATCGGTTGACTGACGAGTGATCTCATAAATTTGACATCGACGTCGATGGGTTAAAAATTATGTGCGCTGCAGATTAAATCCTTTAACGGGTCATGCCTATTAACAGCCGAAAACGACGCATTTTGGGATTTTATAAAATAAAATCGTGATGATAAGTTTTCAACTGAAATATGTATTAGAAAAAGTATCATCTAAAGAACACTCTCTAATTTTGTTCTGTAAAAGCATTTAATTTTAACCGATTTACAGCTGATGTCCGGGAAGCACCTCTCGAAAGCACCTTCGCGGTCAGCAATTCCCTCCCGAACCAGTTTATCTAATATCAATAAATCAAACAGATTTCATCAACACGTTACTTTATCCTATGACTATTAGAAGGAATTTCAAACATATCAAATTTGAAAAAAATCGCGCGTGTTCAAAGTGAGTCTTGTTTTTTTGTTTTTTTTTTTTTTCAAAAATGGGCATACTTCGTTCACTAAATCAAAAGTATGCAATTGGAAAAAAAACCTTCGAAAAAATACTATATTTTTACATCTATGAAAAGTCCTACCATTTTTAGAAATTTCGATGCAGTGTTCTCGAGATATTTTGCTCATCGACTTTGAAAACGTACCTTCGAGAAAAAAGCGTTCAAAGTTTTGAACGATGCTCCGAGCGTTCCGGCGGGCGTCAACACAACACGCTCTATTAAAGTAGTCAATTTTCATCCGATCATCTTGATATTTTCAGGGAAAATTTATATGATATACTGTCAAAATATAATGGTTTAAAAAAAAAGTGACTTTTCGACTTTCACAACTAGGCATAACCCCTTAATTTTCCTCAAAGTCCTTTATTTCGCTGTGCATGCTTGATAGCAGGATCGAGTGTGCGGTCGAGATGTCCGTGCCCTTCATCAATAATCTCCCAATCGGACGACTCATTGGCGTGACGCTGGTGCATCTGGGGATTCGTGCGCTTTTGGCACTGTACCTCATGTATCCTGTATCTCACAGTGATGCTGTAGATCCTCTCCCTGCTGATCGACCCTCCGAACGGCTTCTGGAGAAAGAAATGTTTTCGAAGCTCTGTCGAAGAGGCCGTTTTTCTTGGTCCAATCGTTAATCAGAGTGAAGGAGGCTTCTTCGACGCCGATGTTCGGCCTGGCAGTAGTCGTCTGGACTGATGAGGACGAATTGGCTGAGAGGTGGAACTGGGAAAGAACGGAAAAGCCTAAGCAAAGAAGGGAGATAAATCGCGTTCAACCGTAAAAATGAATTTCACTGGTAAACCTTCAATCACTGGATCGTTCCTGGATCCTGGATCGATCGGTAAATATCGATCCGGGCCCGACAGTGGAGGCAACGTTCGTAGACCGAAGTTCCCTAAATCGAGGTCCTGGTATGGCTCCGAACCTCCTGAATTTACGAATTGATCAAGATAAGGCTCGACTTAGAAACCTGCACAATTATTCCATAAGAACATTCGTTAGAAATGACGAGTTGAACCGATAAAAAAAAAAGAACGAAGCCCTGCAATTTTATCGATCTATTAAGAAAGTAAAAGTTTTACGACAGCTTGGCCCTAAATCGTATGCGTAGACTCGACGGAGCCCCTGAGAAATAACGAAACGAATGGGCCGGTAGGAAAAGAATAAAATACGAATAAATTGGAGAAAGCCGGGAACGAAAGGAAAAAAAAAGAATCGAAGGGACGAATGACGACAGGGGGAGAGAAACGAGATCCCGCAACGCGACTTCACGTATCTCTTTACGACGCGAAAGACTCACCAGTCGTTGGACACCTTAACGACTTCTTTCCCCGCACACGATTCACCGGAGACCCTACACAGTCCTTCGCCATTCTGCTACCCTAGCTGTCCATAAGGAGTGAAAACTTTTGCATTGTAATCTCGGGGCTGTCTCGGGTCCATCTTCCTTCTCTCACTCTCTCGTTTCCTCGTTTCCTCTAGCGCATATGCATATCTATATCATCTCGTCGGGGTCTGGACTGTCTTCGTACTCATCACTCTCGGTCTCCCTTCGAGCACCGCTTTCTTTTCTCACAGCTTTTCCTCTAGGCTCCGAAAATCTTGGCTACCCTTGCCAGGCTACCCTGGCCCTTCTCTACACTGGGATAACTTCGGTGTGATAATTAAAGGGAGAGGACTTTCTTTGCCCGTCGTAGAGTGCAAACGGAATGGGAACGCTCGCGAACGTCTTCCAAACTTCTTCTCTGCGGTGTCAACTTAAATCGCAACCAGACACAGCTACATCGCCACTGATCTTACCGCTCCGACGTGTACGTGAGGGTTTCCTTTTTCCCTGTCTCTGGCTGCCTCCCTTGTTCTGCAACTGCTATGCCTCCTTCACCTCTTTACGGTGGCTTCTCTCACACGCGCATTCTTCCCGACACCCAGGCGTCTTCAACAATTTACTTGTAAACACAGTTCCTACTTCATGCGGACTTTCAAGGGCTAGGTTCGCCTAGTATCTCTCTCTCTCTCTATCTCTCTCTCTCTCTCTCTCTCTCTCTCTCTCTCTCTCTCTCTCTCTCTCTCTCTCTCTCTCTCTCTCTCTCTCTCTCTCTCTCTCTCTCTCTCTCTCTCTCTCTCCCTCTCCCTCTCCCTCTCCGAAAAGTGTCAAACCCCATTTAACGTAGAACTTCTAGAGTACTCTCTTGTTGGTAGCGTTGAGGAAAGTGACGATGACAAGTTGTGGATTGAAACGGAAAGTAACGATGCGCCAAAAATGTCGACTAGCTATGATGATGAAGAAATGGGTTACGATTGTTTGAATTTTATAGGGATTTGATAGAGACGCCGCACGTAGGGAGTCCACATTGGAACCCAAGATTCCACACTGTGTCCCCATTGACGTCGTTTGAGAATTTTCTATTTTCCATTCTCAAGCGGAATTTGTTAGATCGCCGAAAAAAATCCCTTCGTGATCCGTTGGAGAAATTCGTAGGGGAGTTCCAAGATGCACCCGGATCTTGGAACTCCTACTCCTACAGAGATTTGTTAGGGACTCCTACAGGAACTCCTACAGAAACTCCTATAGGAACTCCTACAGAACTCCTACAGGAACTCCTACAGGACTCCTACAGGAACTCCGACAGAGATTTGTTAGGGACACCGTACATGGGGAGTCTTCGTTGGGGTCCAACTAGATTCTCTACTATTTCCCGATCAATGTCGTTTGAGAACTCTTACCACGCTCGAGTCGAAAGTATGTGAAAAGTTCCGTTAAAAAACTTGGCCTGTTGAAACATCACCTGCACGCTTCGTGATCGTGGACGTGTGGGCTAATATTGTATCGAAGTGCAGTAAAATAAATAATAAACGATTATTACAGTGGATTTTCGGTTATGTGATTCTAATCGAGTTTCAAGCTATACTCCTTTAAGCGATTTTTACTTTTTTATGATCAGATTTATACTTTTTACAATCCACTCATTATGTATATTTATATATTTTGTTCGGAGTATTCAACGCACAGAATGCGATGGGATCCACCAAGAATCGTATCGAATTGTACTCGATAATGTGGGAAACCTGTAGGATTCAAATTGGATTCGAATGGGGAATCCCGATCAGAATTAAATGTACGAGCGTGATGTTTTAATATAGGGATCCAGCCGTTGATCGCATTGGATCCCTACCAGGAATATCATTGATCAGGCGAAAACTGCATGTGTAGATTTCAGGTGGAAAACGAGCCTAAAGATTTGTATGATATAGAAGGATTGTAGGGTAGGATTTAAGGGATGATCACGGTGTAACATTTTCGAAAAAATCGATTTATTGCTTTATTTGATAGTATAGACAGTTATAAAACCGATTTGCTGGTCTAGTCGTTGGCGTGCTAGCCTCTAAAATCAGCACATCGGGAGGTCGCGGGTTCGAATCGCCGTCTCGCAGTTTCGGAGAAGAATAATAACACGGTACGTGTGTGTGTCGTGTGTGTGTATGGCTGTAGTCTGTGAGCTACTTCACGACGAAACGCGAGTAGCACCGAGGCTGGGAAGTGAACTCGGGACCGGCTGTATTGGTACAGGTTTTCCGCAGTTTCCCTGTACCCATGGCAGAAGATGTCATGGTGAATGCGATACAGAGGGGGAAGTCGGCTGCGGCCGCAAGGTGAGGATTGATTGGGGATGTGGAGTGGAGAAAATGGTGGGGAATATAATAAGGGGAAATAGCCCGTACATGGAAGCTACAATAAGCGAAGCGTTCGCCGTAGCAAACACATTAAGGGAGACTTTGTCCTTGGAGTGCCATATTTCAGGTGTTTACATTTTATTTTTTTAAAAGGAAACGAGTAAAACTTTTTGAGTGCGGTTTTTTTCTTGCTTTTATGCATGATATACAGAACGTTAAAAAAATCAAAATGGCGGCCGTTGCAGCTCCGCGAAAACAGGTCCTCAAATCGCGGGAGGTAAACGGCTGACATCACTGCCCCCTCTTTGTTGATCTGAAACACAAATTCAAAGCATATTATCAATCTGTGACCCTTTGGTCATGGAATGACGGATGGGTTTTTCGTTTAGTACAAATTGTGGAAAATGGCTGCAATTTAAAAAAATCGAATTTTCGCGTTTTTTTCGCATAAAAAGATAAATAATAAATGCAAAAATGTATCTATCGAAAAAACGATTCGTCATTCCGTGAAGACATATTTTCCGAGTATGCTCTCCAAATTTCAGATCGATATGTTAATTACAGCGGTCAGGAGAATGTCAGCCATTTTTAAAAACGTGTTTTCGAGAAAAACGCGTTTAAAGTTTTGTAATGTGTTTACACAAATGTGTTGATAATTACCGCTAATTGGCAATGCCTGGTCCATAGAGGCATCCCTTCTCTTCTTCTAGCTGCTCATGTTGAGCCGCTAACATCACCCGCTGGGCACAAAGGACAAAGTCGCCGTTAAACAAACAAAATTAGACGGTTATAAGCATGCTGTTCATTTTTTGGGGCAAAATTTGAATTATTCCGGTTGCTGCAGCCTTTCTCAGAAAAAGGCTCAGATTCGATCAGCAGATTCGGACGCGTTTATCTCGAAATGTCGTATTTCAAAACGGTATACACTCGCAAAGGAAGAGGTTTCAAGGTATCCGTCTCAAATTTTGACACAACATTCTTCACGCCATTCTTCATCATGCTATGGAAGCATTTTTTTTAATCTTCATATTTGTTTAACGAAAAACTGTCGAAAAATTAGGCTAAGTCAATTCATTTTCTTCAAACCATCGTCATTTTATCAATTTTGATTTTTTAAAAACCTACATAGCAAAATAGTCGGCACTCATACTGATTAATAATCTTTTTACAAATTTTGTTTTGGATAATGTTTGTCACGAGCGTGTACACCGTGAGGACTCATGTTTTTTCGAAGACATTTTCAACCGTTTAAAAAATCAAAATCAACGTTTAAAAATGTATCTTCTGTTTTTCACGAGTGCTTTGATTTCACATTTAAAAAATCAGACTGATTAGCGTATTTTAACCATCGAATACAAAAATCGCGAAAATCAGATATTTTTTTACCTGTTACACTATGATGATCCATTAAGGGTAGGAAATAATTATCGGATTGCTGTCTATGAAATCATCATTTTTTTCAGATAGGTGTTATTTTTTATCTTTACAGTCGTTCATACGGCTTACAGGCATAATAGTACAGTCGTGCTGTATATTGGAATCGGAAAAAAAATAGAAGAAGGCTACTTTTTTGACCGGCGATTTTGTAGGTGCCGCAGGTGCTAAATCCAAGTTTGCCGACAAATCGGGGTGTAAGGTTTTTAGGGGATGGAGAGAGATGGGGGTGGATTAATGCCAAACTACAACCCCCACGATGTCGGCGCGGGGAGACAAAATGTTCAGAAAAATCCGGGCTTCGATTTTGTCCACAGCGCCGAATTCGTGGACGTTCATTTTGGGGGTGAAAAGGTGGGGTGAAATTTTGAGAAATTAGTTTTAATTCAATAACTCTTTAGGACAAATTCGTACACTTTTTGTCCAAATGGGTACGTTGTATCCCTTGAAAAGACGCATCGATCGAGTATTTGATAATGACCCTCCGATTATATATTCACCCGCAAACAAATTGTTGAAGTATAAAAAAAATTTTCATTGAAAACTCAAAAACAATCCATTTTTCAGGAATGGTTTGAATGTACGGAATGAACAGAACAATTTTCTCTATATTTTCGTTTGCATGGACCACCCTTGAATTTTGCTTTTTCCAACCCCTCTCGGGGGTTGAAAATTGAAATTCTGAAAATTGAAATCAATGAAATTCTGAAAAAAAAACGATCGAAAATAAAGGGATACGAGTTTGGCGCTGTGGACAAAAACGTTGCTGAGGATTCAAGCTACAAAATGTTCCACGGCGGCGAATTCGTGCGGTCAATAGTTTTCCTAGAATTTCATTTTGCATTTTCAACCCCCGAGAGGGGTTGGAAGGTCAAAATTGTAGGGTGGTCCATAGAAACGAAAATGTAGAAAAATTATTCTCCACAAGTCGTACATTTAAACTATACCCGAAAAATCGATTGTTTTTGAGTTATTCAATAAACAATGCTTTTTTTGGTATTTCAACAATTTTTTGGGGCGAATATATCATCGGAGGATGATGATCAAATACTCGATCGACGCGTCTTTTCAAGGGCTACAACGTTCCCATTTGAACAAAAAGTGTACGAATTTTTCCTAAAGAGTTATTGAATTCAAACTGATTTTTCAAAATATCACGCCACTTTTTCACCCCCAAAATGAACTTCCACGACTTCGGCGCTGTAGACAAAACTAGAGCCCGGATTTTTCTAAACATTCTTTCTCACAGCGCCGACCTCGTAGGGGTTGTAGTTTGGCATCAATCCACCCCCACCCCCCTTCATTCCCTAAAAAAACCCTGCACCCCGATTTTTCGGCAAACTTGGATTTAGCACCCGCGGCACCTACAGAATCACCTGTCAAAAAACTGGCCTTCTATTTTTTCTCCCGATTACGGAGTTTTACAGCGACAGCACGACTGTACTATAAGCGAGACATGTGAGAAAAAGTGATCATTCGTCTCACATGTACATCGTCTTTTGGTCCATTCCGTTGGAAGTTGCTGCGCATTGCCGGTAGTTTTTTTATATAAAGCAAACTCATCAGCCACAACCTCGGCACCAGTATGATCGTAATCAAAACCTAGTCATATGATTATTTTATCGCAGTCTCAGATCTCTCCGAAAGTATTTCATTTACGCTTCCACAATGAGACCTCGGAGACCCCCAAGGAAGAGGGAGCCTTGAGCTTTCACGCCACTTCTCCATTATAGCGGTTTTCACGTGATCCAAAGACCGAGATAATACCAAAGTTTTGTAATCTACTTCGCAATTGAGCCAAAGTTTTTCAAGGTTATTCAATGAACGAGATTTACAGTTAAAAATGAAAAAAAAAATCACCGCGACGTATTTACCTTTTTTTTTGCGAAGCCCGTTGTAAAAACCTTCAACCCTCGGTGTATCAGAGGTCAGTACCCGAGTAGAAATCTTGCTCCAGCTACAATAAACACCTGATCAGGCATCCTGATTTCTTTTTCCAGCCTTGATCAGAATTTTTTATCAAGCCCTGATCATTTTTGAAACACAATTCCTGACTTCCGTCCGATCAGGGTAAAAAATTAAGGCCTGATCAGGGTAAACTATCAAGGCCTGATCAGGGTAAACTATCAAGGCCTGATGAGAGCTTAATTTTTCACGGCTTGGGCTTCATTGAATGTAATGTCCATCCGAAATGCATTTCTTATGGGCTAACTTGCACCGATGGAATTACTTTCACTTAACTGAACTACGCAGTTATCTTATCATTATTCGGTTAGCCTACGCTGTCCGGGCTAATCAGCACCGGTAGCAAAACATTTACCACATTGAACTACGCTGTCAGCTTACCATTATTTGGTTGGCCTACGCTGTCTCTTTTTCTCCTCTGACAAAGGAGACGGACCAAGTAAAGAAAAATAAAAGCAACACACAAAACAAATATAAATCTACTTACATAGTGGTAGCGCCAACACATGCCAATCCTCAGGAATTTCGATTTGCTCCTCGCTGAGAGGATCTGTTCCGGATCTGTCAAATGTATCATAATAAATATTTCAACCAATGCATATATAATTTGGCGTATGGTTAATTTATAGTCAGATTTAATCCAATTTATATTAATAGATTTGAGAATTGTAAGTCTTCGAAAAAAATTAATTGTTATACTAACCTGCTGCTGTATTATTTCTTCGTTTTTTCCCTTATTTAGAGCCCGCTATTCACGCAGACGCAGTCGTTGCGCGATTTTCTTCCGATTGTGTTTGTCCATCTTATTCACAACATAAACGTTATATATAAAAATGTATAAAGTGATACTCGTGCTTCTCTCGTGTCTGTGTATCATTTGACAAGATGAGGTTAGGCACGTTTTTAGCGCCAAACTGTAGAAGTCCAGTTACATGATGATTGCTTGAAGTTAGCTGGATCAGGCGAATTGAAGTAAGCCGTAAGTCCAGTTGCTTGACATCGCCTGAAGCTAGCCGGGTCAGGCGAATTGAAGTAAGCCGTAAGTCCGGTAGCTCGACCACCGCCTGACCCCAGCTTGATCAGGCAAATTAAAGCAAACTTAAGTAAGGCCTTCGTACTACAAGGTGATCAGGCGCAGATCAAATATCAGGCCAGCCTGACAATATTTCTACTCGGGTAAGAATCTTTTGATATTCATATGCAATTTTCATCAAAAATCTCGAAAAACTGCATCGTAAGAATATTCCCGCTATGGGGAATAGTGCATTCCATGGAAGACCAAGGGGGGGGGGCAAAATGTAGAATGATAAATCTGGTATTATGGAGATGAATGGTGGAGGCTCGTGTTTAACAAGCCTCGAAAATAGCCGGTCGACGAGTTACGAATTCCTTCACGCGCACTTAGGTGCTGTACGAAGATAGGGTGCAATGTTCCTTGCGTATGAAAACAATGCATCGTGTTTATAGCACACGTGAAGCAGCAGCAGCAACGGCCTTTGTAATAAGCGGGTTGCCGCATATGCGCATACCCTCGTATCCATTATCGGATTTGAAACTCTTACGACGAATAACACGAGAAAAATTAGGTTTCAGAAAAAAAAGGGTTTTCCGCAAAAGTTTTACGATTTCGAAGGGGATGAATTTTTAGGTAAGACCTGGTTCCGGCTTCGAAAAAAATAAACAAACACGGCTTACGGGATTATCAACAGGTGATATTTTTTTTCCGAAAATATCGATTTTTTTTACGGATTCTCAAAGTATAACATGGAAAAAATGTTTTTCGAAAATTTCAAATCGAACCATTCAAAATTAAGGAATTTATGGACGTTCATAGACAGGTTCCGCAAAACGATGAACTTTTAGGCGCTTTATCTCAAAGTGTCTTTGAAAAATGGGTGACCACGATATCTAAAAAATTACTGCACCGATCAATTTCAAATTTTACATGCTTCAAAATAAGCATGTAAAAATGTTCCATGCTTTAAAACATTGCATTGCATTTTACATGCTTAAAAATAAGCATTGGATACATGCATTGAAAACGCTTAAAAATAATCATGTAAAAACAAGTCAAGGAGCAGTGCTTGAACGAAGTAGTTTTTTTTTCGATGCATAGTTTTTTTTTTTCAACGAAAATAGAATGTTTTTTTCGACGAAAATCGATATTTCAACTTGGAACTGCGGTCATTTTTTCTAAAATCATTTTTTTATTGAATTCTTCGCCCGAGCACTAAATAATTTTTGGCAAAAACTAATGCGTTTGACTTTTTTTTTTATTACGTATGATTTGTTTCCGCACAGTAGTACCACATTTATAAATATTCAATCCAAAAACTGTATAAGATACTTAAAACCATACTGTTCAATGTAAACAAATTAAAATCCGGCACACGTACTTCCAGAAAAAAAATATCGAAGATTCCGCTTTTTCCGGCCACGAGCTAGTTGTGGCCCGTTAGCAAAGATAGAAAATTTCGCCGACTAAGGGACCATTCCAGTGTGACTGGCTTGAAAACTGCTGATATGCATGTTTTTTCTTGTATGAAATAAAATTCGATAATCAGTCCGATTTTTTTTTCGTTTATTCATATGACTTATGTCGTAGGTACATACAAATATTTTTTAATATTTTAGTTTCATTTTTTATATAGTTCTTGCCCACTGCAAAATGAACGCTACAAAAATAGCGCGCAACCGTGGAAAGTCCTATTCTCTAAAAATTGTCAGAAAGAAAAAAACCGAAAAGAGTATTAATCAGCATGAATAACTATAGAGGCACACGGAGGATTTTTTTTCGATGATAATTAACAAAATGGTGGGAATATCAAAATGGAGTGTGAAATTAGACCTTTTTCGACAGTTTTTCTTTAAGGCCTTAGGCCACAGTAACGGGACACACATCGATTTCGCTTGAATATCAAGCTATTAGAAAATATATATATATTTTTTTTCAATGTACAAAATGGCCGACTACTCGAAACTCCTCGAAACAACTTTTTTTCCAATTGGCGTGATAAACAATGTTAACAATTTTCACTCAATTTACTTGAAATTTAAAAGTCATGTTCCTAATTGCATTTCGCAGAGAATTATGTACGGAATTTCTGATTCATCGAAAACTTTTCGTTTTATGAGCAGTTTATGAGCAGTTGTAACGGAACATTTCACTGAAAATTCATTTCTTAAGGGGTTACCCCCACCTGCGATTTTGAAAAAATCGATTTTTTAATTGCATTTTTTTTTTTGAAGTATAAGTATCTGAGAATGTGTCCTGAAAATTTCAAGTCGATCCGAACAAAATTGACTGAGATATGAGCGTTGAAAGAGAAGAATCCGTTGTGTAAACGACCGGCTAATTGAAACTTTAAACGCGTTTTTTTCAAAATGGCATTTCTGAAGTCGGTGACCAAGATTACTCGAACACTAATGAACCGATCTTCTTGAAATTTTGCAGGCTTGTTTAATACATAAAAATGTAGTCTTTAATCGTTCGATTTTTTTTTCGAAAAAAATGGCCGTTTTATAGCCAAAAAACGGCCGTTTTTTTCGTTAAAATCGAACCATTAATTTTGACTGTCCGCCATTTTGTGAAAAATGAATATTTTTTAAAATCCTTCGATTAAAGACTAGTTTATACTTATATTTGACTAAATCAATCCGCATTTTTTTTTCAGATGATCCACTTCGCCGCAATGTTGGTCACCGCAAACCGTGTATATAAAAACATTATTTCATTGACGGCCATTTGCCACTAAACAATGTAATATTTTTCAATAAAAAAATTACTGAAAGTTCTTCAAGATGTGTGCTTTAAGATGATATGTTAATCGATTAAAAAAGTTTTGTAGTTTTCTTTTAAAAAATTCATGAAAAAGGCCTTTTTTGCGCCACAAGTGGGGGTAACGCCTTAAGTTCAAATATCTACAACTTTTGAATAAAACAATATTTTTTAAATTCCGTACGTTCTTCTCTAGGTATTCTACTGTAGAGTGACGAGAATGGTTGTTTTTCGTTCTGGGTAAAAAATTATGGATGCTAAATGTCAGACCGCGGAGCGCATAAAAAAAGAGATAACAAAAGAAAATGTAAGTAGTAGGTCATTTTGCGCATCGAAAAAAAAATATATATATATTTTCTAACATCTTGATATTCATGTTAAATAGATGTGTTTTAATTTTATGAGTGAATCACTTTTTCACACGAAACAAATGGATAAATTCGCACATGATTTTATACCCGTTACTGTGGCCTTAAGGGGGGATTGTCTTTTTTTTCGCAAAATTTACCGCTTTTTAGGAATTTTTTTGTGAAGAAAGTATACAACGGAAAACTTGTGAAACTTGGCATATAGTTTTATTGATCTGTTTACTACATACAAAAAAATTTTTAAACAATTTCATCAAAAAATCCGCCTCCCACCCCCCTCGACGCGCGATGGTCCTTTTTTGATGGTGTGCACGATTACAGTCTTCACGTTCATCCTGCAATAAAAACCCAAAAAGCATTTTACTTTAGACACATATAGCTATCGTTCGATGAAGGGAAAAAAAAATTGACGATTTGGTGACGTTTTGAACTTGAAGTATCGATTTTTCGAAAAAAATTGATCGATTTTTTGTTATAAATAAAAAACTATTAAACGTATTGCGTTTTTGCTTCATCAAACGATAAAAGGATGTCAGCTGAGCATTCTGTCCAAATTTGAAGGCAATCGGTTGAATAGTTTTTGAGAAATCGTGCACACCATCAAAAAAGGACCATCGCGCGTCGAGGGGGGTGGGAGGCGGATTTTTTGATGAAATTGTTTAAAAATTTTTTTGTATGTAGTAAACAGATCATTAAATCTATATGCCAAGTTTCACAAGTTTTCCGTTGTATACTTTCTTCACAAAAAAATTCCCAAAAAGCGGTAAATTTTGCAAAAAAAAGACAATCCCCCCTTATGAAAAAATGTGAAATTTTTAAATTAAAAAAAAAACGCTTTCGTTTGACATTAAGGAATGGCGTGAAGAATGATGTGGCAAAATTTGATGCGGACAGCTTGAAAACTCTGCGTTCAAAATCTCCCACAGTTTTGGAAAACGACGTTTCGAAAAAAAGGCGTCCGTCCGCGTCAGCATCTATACTATCCTACAATGCAAAAAAAATCGTTTTTTTTTTTAGAATTTTACACTACGATGATCCCTTAATTGACTACAAATTGATAAATTATTACACCATCATCCTGAACCGTCCACGTCGTACGTTTACATACTTTCCATAAAAAGACTGTAACAAAAAATCAGCAAGTGTACGTTTTGACAGCTACAGATTTGTTCCCAACTTTTGTCTTTCTATAGATGCTTCGGAGCATGCCCTTCGACCGCATAATTTCATGCCGGTATGTTAACGCCCCGCAGTCTCGTGTCGTAAGCGGACGCTGCGCGATCATTAATGCGTAACGGGTTTGCACGCACAATGTCGGTCGGCCCTACAAGCGTAGGGAAACAGGATCGGACATCGAGCAGATAAGCAAGGATATCGGATCTCCGTTTCGCCGAGGCTGAACCATAGAATCCACAGTTCTCTTGTTCCGTCCTCGGCTCGAGCTCGTTCTCACCCTCTATGACCACCTGCTCGGCTATCGTACGAATACTATAGGGTACAGAGGTGACTATCGTCTGTACGCACACCTCTTGCCACATTCATGCGAAAATTGCCCTGCAATTACGATTTCGGCCTTCAACCTCACGAAGAGGGATGATTTCATTGTATCGATCGCGCACACTAATAATTCATCTGCGGATCAATATTTGATGCTATCCTGCAAGGTAAATTTACATTATTATGTACATTATTACTGATGTTATTCACATAATTATTAACATTATTTACATTACTGTCGAAATTATTTACATTGTTATTAATTACATTCTTTTCAATATTATTTACATTATTATTTATATAATTTACATCACTATTATTCTTCTTTACTTTATCAACGTCATTACTAATAATTGCTTCTACTGCAAAAGTTAAAATATTCATTAATATTACTATACATCGCTTTTACTATAAATCTCAAAGTAAACGATTTTTCTAATAACCCTGGGAAACTGTTTTTTTTTTTCAACACAACTATTCAAATTTGTTTCACTATCCCTAGATCGTGTTCTCTTGAGAAATGGACAGATTGAAAGAAAAAAGCAAAGTGCAACTTTGTCCGCATAATAACGATTTTTATTTTTTTTTGTCCGTGGCACGTATTGCTGTAAATGTTGTGAATCTAAAACGAATAAGTTTATTATGTCGTACTATTATTATTTTCGTTGAGGTGGGACGGGTAAAAACGTCGATTTTTTTGCATCTCCTCAAAGTATACATATTCAAGCATATGTGAAAAAATGTTCAAGTTAAAATATTGGAAACTGACCAAGCTACGAATTTTTTCTCGAAACGACTTTTCTCGACCTGGCCGAAATCATAATTCTAGCTATGACTGTTCGATTTTCAATTGAAAAAAAAACCGTAATTGCAGTAGCTATCGTTGTATATAGACATTTTTTTAATTTAGTATTTTTCAAGCCTCAGAATATAAGTAAACATGTCGCCAAAATTACACTCTTTTCTTAACACCCGCCATTTTGTAATTTTTTTTTTCGAAAAATTTCTACTTACAACGACAAATACATTTATATAGATAATACATTTATTTTATTTTTCCGAACAACCATTGTCAAGTTATTGATCCGGCCATTCGACCACATTTTTTATACAGAGGCTCTTTTATACCCCAATAATGTTGTTAATTTGAACAAAAATAAAATAAAAATGTACACGAAGTAAGTTTAATGTATGCTTAATAACATACCCTTTTTTCCAAATCCCGAATAAATATTCTTGTAGACAAGAAAAAATCGGAAATAACTATCTTTTTTGGCCCATCGCAGTGTGCTCCCTTAAGGGGGGTGCCTGAATTAGAAGGTCCAAAAAATCGTTTTTTTTTTCGGGAAATTTTTTACAAGGGAAAGACAAGTAAGCCCATTAAACATTGAGGTGCCTTTTAATATATATTTAAAATGTATTTAAAAAATTGGTTCAACATGAAACAATAAATGACTGCAGATTTATCAGCCTATTCCATGTACGTATTGCCACAGCAGTCCCCAATCGGCGGGAAAGATGCAGCTCGTAATTCTTGACAAACAAAAAAACAATAAAATGTTCAATTGTCATATATTTTTTTTCTGGGTGAATTAAGAAAAAGCTAAAAAATCGTGAAATTATGACTTTTCTCAGATTTGAAACAAAAATGTGTTTAAAAAAACACTTTAACGTGCTATAAAAATTATTTTAAAAGATTTTTTCAACGACTTCTTTAATTCACTTAGAAGAGTTTTTCATACTGAAGAAAATAAACTTTGATTTGATTCATCAGATCATTCAGTTTTCTTGCTATCACGCCCGCCAATTTGGAAAAATCGTGAAAATGAATACTGGTTGAAACGCGCTTCAAAGTTTTCGGTAATTATTTACTTTAGTGACTTTTCCGAAAAATGAGCCTAGAATTTTTTTGCCATTTTCTCATTAATTGTGTCATAAACAATGATATTCAGACGGGGGAGGCTGAAATCCATCCTCCCATAAATATTTATGGGGTTTTAAAGTTTGCGGAAACACGTCATAAAATAGGGTGTGACTTTTCCGAAAAATGAGTAACATTTTATTCGGCTATTTTCTCATTAATTGGGTCGTAAATGATGATATTTAGCCGGAGGAAGCTGAAATCTACCCCTTCCGCCCCATAAAAGTTATGGGATTTCGAAGTTGGCGGATACACGTGATAAAATAGGAAAAGCGAGTTTTGTACATTTCGTACATTTGATTTTCGTACATTTCGTACATTTGATTTTCGTACATTTCGTACATTTGATTTTCGTACATTTCGTACATTTGATTTTCGTACATTTCGTACATTTGATTTTCGTACATTTCGTACATTTGATTTTCGTACATTTCGTACATTTGATTTTCGTACATTTCGTACATTTCGTACATTTGATTTTCGTACATTTCGTACATTTCGTACATTTGATTTTCGTACATTTCGTACATTTGATTTTCGTACATTTCGTACATGTGATTTTCGTACATTTCATACATTTGATTTTCGTACATTTCGTACATTTTAAATGTTTACAATACAGCAAAATAAAATAAATACGTTGCTCGTATATTTACGAACTTGTGAACACAAGAGCATTGTCAATACGACGAGATTACCACATGAGTAGTTACATTGCCGAATTCCTCTTCCGTCGAGCGTTCGCAAAACTTCGGGATCGGGTGCATGCCATATTTATGGCAATTGGTGAATCGCATCGCAAGTCTTTCTAAAACTTCACGTACAAAATTTGACGGTCATCCTGGTGCTGGGAAAAAGCACACCTTCTCCGATAACATTAACGTTTCTGGGTTGGATTTTTCTTTCCGCATTAACGTCTTCAGTGCCGTCGACTGCCCACACGACAGACACGCCAACATCACACCAACTCCGATCTAGATCTTCTATTATTCTTCGATCTTGTGTTTTTTTCTTAATACAAAATTACTTTTAACGTTTTTTGTTAATGAAAAAAGTCAGCTTTCCCCGACTGAATATCATCATTCAGAACCCAATTAATGAGAAAATAATTTAAAAAATGTTTAAATCATTTTTCGGAAAAGTCACTAAAGTAAATAATAATCAAGTTTTCAATAGGAGGAAATATCAATATCAAATATCAATCATTTGTCTGCTTTTGGCCTTGTATCTTTGAAAATATTTACAATTGGCTTCTGTAACTTTGTCAATGTATTCTTGGATAGTTTACCCATCGACTGAATATCACCATTTATAACCCAATTAATGAGAAAATAGTTAAAAAAACGTTTAACTCATTTTTCGGAAAAGTCACTAAAGTAATCAATAACCAAGTTTCCAATACGAGGAAATATCAATATCAAATATCAATCCCCTGTCTGCTTTTGGCCTTGAATCTTCGAAATTTTTTTACATTTGGCTTCTGTAACTTTGTCAATATATTCTTGGATAGTTTATCTATTGATTCAAGCAATTAAAAAAAAACGATTTTTCGGACGTTCTAATCCAGGCCTTAAGGGGTTACCCCCACTTGCGATTTTGAAAAAATCGATTTTTTTTATTGCATTTTTTGAAGTATAAGTATCTGAGAATATGTCCTAAAAATTTCAAGTCGATCCGAACAAAATTGACTGAGATATGAGCGTTGAAAGAGAAGAATCCGTTGTGTAAACGACCGGCTAATTGAAACTTTAAACGCGTTTTTCTCAAAATGGCATTTCTGAAGTCGGTGACCAAGATTACTCGAACACTAATGAACCGATCTTCTTGAAATTTTGCAGGCTTATTTAATACATAAAAATGTAGTCTTTAACCGTTTGATTTTTTTTTTCGAAAAAAATGGCCGTTTTATAGCCAAAAAACAGCCGTTTTTTCGTTAAAACCGAACCATTAACTTTGACTGTCCGCCATTTTGTGAAAAAATGAATATTTTTTAAAATCCTTCGATAAAAGACTAGTTTATACTTATATTTGACTAAATCCATTCGCATTTTTTTTTTTCAGATGATCCACTTCGCCGCAATGTTGGTCACCGCAAACCGTGTATATAAAAACATTATTTCATTGACGGCCATTTGCCACTAAACAATGTAATATTTTTCAATAAAAAAATTACTGAAAGTTCTTCAAGATGTGTTCTTTAAGATGGTATATTGATCGATTAAAAAAGTTGTGGAGTTTGCTTTTAAAAAATTCATGAAAAAGGCCTTTTTTGCGCTACAAGTGGGGGTAACGCCTTAAAGCGAAGTAAAAGATCTTCCACGTGACATGTGAAAGCGAAAGAGGTAGCTAAAATTTTCGAATAGAGATTTCTCAGAGATGAATAATATTTAGGGCAAAAGAAAATCATCAAGCTCTGCGTCAGGGAATTGTCCAGAGCCTAATGCTTTGCTTGTCCTGAAAAATTTAACCATCTATGAGAAAATTGGGTTGGAAAATTTGTGAGGTTATGTTGACCTTGTACGTGTCCTTAAGGAGAGGCTGGCACTTGTATTTTGCAAAAGTTAAAGCTTAAAATACGATTTTCTTTATAAATGATAGAAGAAACGAAAATCCATGGTCCGGCAGAGCACGTGTGACGAACCAAGGTACCAAAAGTAGGCACGTTGACCTAGGGTCAATCGCCAGGAATGTGGCTGGTGAGGTTATTTCTATCGACTTGGTTCCTTCCAAGTAATATGATTCATAGCATTCTGAACGTTCTCTTTTTCTCGTACTTTTACCCAATTATTGCACGGGCTTACCCGCGTTCACATCCGTGTCGTTGGGTAGTTACTTCGCCGCTATAAAAGGCAAGGCACTGTAAATAATGCAGCGGACATGTGGGAGTGTGGAAGTCGGTGCTATGTAATAACTCTACACACGTACATGGCGCTACAGTATAACCTCGCTAAGACCCTATCGTTACTCTTTTATGGGCCATAAGGCACGTTTCTTGCACCAACGCCGCTACCCCCGGCCTCATCGCGATGTCCAAGATTTTTTTTTCTTCGCCACTGTGCGCTTGCGTGACTTGCAAAAGGAAAAAAAAATGTGCTCTACTGCGACACCGCGATTACCCGTGTTACTTCGATGCTTCAGAATTTGCCCTCATTGATTATCGTAAAACACGGTTAAATTGACATTAAGGGTAAGTTTGACAGTTTTTGGGGCTACTTTAACAGAACTCCAAAATATGGTTTCAATGTGTGCGCTTTTAAACTTTTTTTCTATTGTTGCTCAAATTTGTTGTTCAAGTGTATTATAATGTTGCTAAAGTTGATCGTAATGTGGCTCAAGTTGGTTTTGATCCCAATGATGATTATAAGACTGATTAAGTGCCCATAATAGTACCCTCGGTCCCTGATATTTTTATGTAAAATGTTTCCTTAAGGCGCTATTGTAAAGTGACGGGGACGAAAAAAAATCAAAATTTTAAATGCATTTTTCCACTCTATACCATCATAAGAATGATATCTAATTGCTGGTAAAGTCGATTTTCACTTTGTCTACTCCGTACAGCCCTTTAACGGGGTCAACTAGTGTGAAGGCCATTTTTAAATGCTTTTTTGGGAATTTTTTTTTGACAAACCATTAGAATAAAATAATTTATTAACTGTATATCATTTTTATCGACATTTAAACAAACTTTGTGAATTTTTTGAAGTCATTATATAGAATATAGTCGGAGATACCTAAAAAATCATGTAATTTTTAAACGGGCTCATAATTTGTTTTTATGTTCGTTCGAGTGTCAAAAGAAACTACAATTTTTTTTAGATTTTTAAATTGGAGTTTACACTCGAATTTCGATACCGGGAAATTTTTCTCGTTTTTTTTTTTCGATTCATTATTTCGCCAAGTGCGCCCACTTTTACTATTCTATAAATTTGATAAAACTTTCGTTGATCTCATAACAAACCACAGAAAAATTGGCATGATGGAGAATTCATATCTTCCAATTATTTTTGAAGGTTAACTGATGAAGAATTTTATCGATCCATGGATATTGAATATAGACCATTGTTTTAGGCACAACAGTGGATTGCGACGAATATTTAGTGTTATCTAGAACCATTTTGTCCTCCTCCTTTCAATTCAATTATGATTTTGTTTGTCTGCCTCGAAATTTTTCGTCATGCCACTTTTTGAGTATGATTCGAAAAAAAAAACGAGAAGAATTTCCCGGTAACCAAATTCGAGTGTGAAATCCAATTTAAAAATCGAAAAAAATTATAGTTGCTTTTGATACTCGAATGAACTTAAAAACAAATTATGAGCCCATTTAAAAATCACCTGATTTTTTAGTGTTTCACTTGGTGTGGAATGCTTCATATATAAAAAGAGGTGCTCCTCTTCTGCCATGATTCCCGCGGTTCTGCTTATCTGGAATAAAAAAAAACCGAACGCAATTTTAATCGTGAGACTTGCGACTCTACTTCGAACTAAAATAAAGTTACAATTCTAAAGAATTTTTTTTTTTAACGCTTTAGAAAAAAAAATTCAATTTTTCCTATTTTTTTTAGTGTCTATATAGCTGATAAAAAGAAAACTAACGAAGCAATCTTTATTATTTTAGTTCAACTTGTAGTTATATATGTATTAAAGATGCTGTATGGATTTGAGCAGAATGAATCAAATAGTTTTTGAGATATCATGGCAGCAGTTCGAAAAAAATCATATTTTGAGAAAAACGCGTTTGAAAGGTGTTGTATATAATTCAAAATAAAAAAAAGTCATGCAAGGCCGTTTCCTCTTCTTTTAATCTAGACACTAGACGACCCCCTTAAAGTAGAAGCTCGCCGCGCGACCTCGAAACGACCTTTACCACCTGACGTTGGTGATTTTGGAGAAACGGCTTTACCAATCGGGCTAAAATTTGTAGTGCACATTCAGCATATATGTAACTATCGTCCGAACCAGAATTATTAAAAAACATTAATTTTAACTTATACTTTCACCCGAATTACGACGAAAAAAACGTGTTTTTCGAACTCCGTTGCAAAAAATGCCACCATTTTGTTATTTTGGAATTTAAAATAATAATTCTAGTTCGGGGGATAGCCATACATACGATGAATACGCAGTACAAATTTTAGCCCAATTGGTTAAGCCGTTTCTCCGAAATCACCAACGCCAGGTGAAAAAGGTCGTTTCGAGAAAAACGCATGGGTAGCCGCAGTGGAGCCAAGCGCGCGCATCGAAGCTCTCTACTTTAAAGGGCTGTACTGAGTAGACAAAGTGAAAATCGACTTCACCAGCAATTGGATATCAATTCTATGATGGTATAGAGTTGAAAAATGCAACGAAAAAAAAAATCGATTTTTTCATCCCGTCAGACTAGAATAGCCCCTTAACAAAGATGACAATTTGGTTGCAAAAAATCGTAGTTTTTTTATTTAATTCCATGTATAATGCATAAAATATTATTTTTTAAATAAAAATGGTGTTAAAGTAACCCTTAATCTTTGACATAAGTTGCATTTCAGTGCCTTGTCAAAGAAACGCCCACTCGAGGTTACTTTGACACGTTAAGAAATTATTCATAAAATTGGCGAGGGGTTGTCTTTCTTGTACATTTTATAGCCAAAGGGCACATTGTTATATTGGAGCAAAAAAGTTGGGATTTAGGATGTAAAAAAAGTTACCCACGAAAATCTTCCAATAGCTGTTTAAAGTAACCCCATTTTACGGCACCCTACGGAACGTTTATGAAAAAATTGATAAATCAACAACGTGGCCACCGAACGTGGCCACCAACTGATTTTGGATCAAATGAGAGTCAGCCCAATCCATTTTAGTGAGAAATAAAGAAATGGTCCATTTTCAGGTCTTCAGTCCTATCGACCAGTACCAATGTCGACGATCTTTTCCTATCGTTTCCCTAAAATCTCTGTCAAATCAATCAGAGCAGAATCGTTGGGGAGGCTTGATGAGAAAATTTGTACCTGCAGAGAACGGGAGTAAAACTGTTCCACGCCTCCGTGGAAAATAATCTCGCATTACGAGAGACGTTTATTTCGATCGTTAAGTATTAATCGGTAATTGCGTTTTACGCGTACTTTCGCAACGACCGAGTCGTGTCGTAAGCTCGTGACGAGAAAGGAATATAATTCGTAGCATTTGAGCACGTTCGGCTGAATTGATTGTCATGCAATTGAACGATGCACGTTCAATTGAATTGGTAGATCGAGCATCGAGAAAGTACTTTCGCCCAATGTCGTTTGATTTTCATAATTTTCGTATAATCGCTGATAGATTCCCAATGGTGATGAAATCGACGATCGGCATGTTACGCTTGTGCCTCAGTATTCCCGTGGACAAATGTCGTTTCCCGCAATCTCATCGGGAATGTGGGTTGGGAGTAATGCGAGTAGGAGGCATGGCATTTCTCGATATGAACATCGCCGATCTACCAATCGTTTGAAATATTTCGCAACATCGCAATTGTCTTTTAGTACAGTCGTGCAGCCACTGAAGAGCCCCGTAATCGGAAAAAATTAAAAGCAGGCCAGTCTTTTGACACGTGATTCTGTACCAGGTCGGCGCCACGGGACAAAAAGTTCAGAAAAATTCGCGCTTTAGTTTTGTCCACAGCGCCGAAATTGTGGTAATTAATTTTGGGGGTTAAAAAGTGGAGTGAAATTTTGAAAAATCAGTTTTAATTTAATAACCTTTTAGGATAAATTCTTACACTTTTTGCTCAAATGGGAACGTTGCAGCCCTTGAAAAGACGCGTCGATCGAGTATTTTATCATCCCTCTTCAATAATATATTCACCCCCACAAAAACATTTCATTGAATAACTCAAAAACAATCGATTTTTCGTCTATGGCTTAAACGTACGAAATGTAGAGAATAATTTTCTCTATATTTTCCGTTCTATGGACCACCCTTGAATTTTACTTTTTCCAACCCCTCTCGAGGGTTAAAAATAAAAAATCAAATGCTGGGAAAACCATTGACCGCACGAATTCGCCGCCGTGGAACAATTTGAAGCTTGGACCCTCAGGTACATTTTTGTCCACAGCGCCAAACTCGTATCTCATTATTCTTGGTGCATAGTTTTCTCAGAATTTCGTCTTGAATTTTCAACCCCCGAGAGGGGTTGGAAAAAGCAAAATTCAACGGTGGTCTATAGAAACGAAAATATAGAGAAAATTATTCTCCACGTTCTGTACATTTAAACCATCTCCGAAGAGTCGACTTGTTTTTGACTTATTCAATAAACAATTTTTTTTTACTTCAACCATTCTTTTGAGAGTCAAGATATTATCGGAGAGGGATGATCAAATACTCGATCGACGTGTCTTTTCAAGGGCTACAACGTTCCCATTTAAACAAAAATTGTATGAATTTTTCCTAACAAGATATTGAATAAAAACTGTTTTTTCAAAATTTCACCCCACTTTTTCACCCCCAAAATGAACATCCACGACATCGGCGCTGTGGGCAAAATTGAAGCCCGGATTTTTCTGAAGATGTCTTCCCGCGCCGACCTCGTGGAGATTGTAGTTTGGCAATAATCCACCTCCATCCCTCTTCATCCCCTAAAAACCCTACACCCCGACTTTTAGGCAAACTTGGATTTAGACTTCTTCTATTTTTTTCGATTCCAATATACAGCACGATTGTACAATTTTTTATCGCTGTTCGCATATCAGCCTCCGATTAATGTAAATGTATTTGGATAAAAACTATTGCGAGGACAGTCCTCGAAACAAAATGTCCTGTCAGCCAACATTGTTGCCAGCATCCTCACGGACTTGCTGGCAAAAGCAGGTTTTTGAAGTTCGAAGGAGCATTTGTGTTTAAATTGAAATAACGACATAAATGGATTTTCCGATCATTGAATTTGCAAGAAAAATCACTGAATGAAATAAAGATTTTCTCTCGTGATACAATAAGAGACGTTGCGGTGAGAAATATTATCGACGGGCTTGTAAAAATGGAAAGGGGCTCAAGGAAAAAGGGAAGGACAGATTTCCATAAATGCCTTGCTGTACTTTATATTCGTCGCGAAACACGGCGCCATTTCAAAAGATATTTAGAAGATATTGGGTTTAGAGGCTGGGCAAGCTACGGATATCCATCGCCATTCGGTGGCGGAAATAATTTATAACAAGAAGAAAAAAGTAAGGGTTTTTTAAAACTTTTTTCTTACTCATACAAATATCGCGATGAAAGTTAAACAATTCATAATCTTTATCAAAACCTGCTTCAAATATCTATTTTAAAAAAACGCTCAAAAAATCTTTAAAAAAGGGCAACAAATCTAGTAAGCTTATGTGAGAATCCAAAAAAATCTGTCTGGGAATGAAGAAAGAAAGCTCCTTTCTAGAGATGAATAAAAGGATTCAAGTATGAAGAAATCAAATTGAAAAAGCTTTCCAAAAAATCTCGAAAGAATCGAATAAATCTGTGTGAAACTTTTTAGTGTATGAGCTGTACCGAAAAAGATTTTTTGTGCATGATCTGAAAATAAAAATGGAATTGTCTAAGAGTTTTGAAAATCTTCTTGGAAAAACTTAAATACATAGACCACAATCTACACGAAATGTATCTTCTAGAGGGGGCAAGTGATTACGCGGAGTCAAAGGTAGCATCGAGGTCTGCATGGACTCTTTCGTAATTTAGGGTGCCGAATAAACTGGATCATCTCATCCACGTAGACCTCGCAATATCCAAGATCCGATGACGATGAAGTTTGCATTGTTGGGATGCAATGAAAGGTCATCTTTCTTTGATTGCTCACATTTTTGTCACCTATTCAGGGTACAAAAATAATCCAAACGTTTTTTCCTATCCTTATCCACGACCACAATCTACAAAAATCGATTTTGATTCATGTGAAGCAATAAAACAATAAACACAAAGATATTTCGTTGCATTCCAACAATGCAAACTTCAACGTCATCGTAATGTTTGCCGCCATTGAAGGTGTACATTCGTCTCATGCCGGGAGATTATCTCGAAGACATTCAACTTTGGGGATCATCCTCATAACGGCCTTAGCCTTAGCCAATAGCTTGAAGTTATCTCTATCTATCTACATAGGATTTATTCAGAGGAATGCATACTGAACGATAGAAATAGATTCAAAGCATCCACAGGAATTTCCAATCCAATGGGCAATTGTTGTTCAACAATGTTAGGATTCGTCATTTTTCGTACCTCGTCCTTCATCACTATCTTTCGTGTTAAGGGGTTACCCCCACTTGCGATTTTGAAAAAATCGATTTTTTTTATTGCATTTTTTTGAAGTATAAGTATCTGAGAATATGTCCTCAAAATTTCAAGTCGATCCGAACAAAATTGACTGAGATATGAGCGTTGAAAGAGAAAAATCCGTTGTGTAAACGACCGGAAATTGAAACTTTAAACGCGTTTTTCTCAAAATGGCATTTCTGAAGTCGGTGACCAAGATTACTCGAACACTAATGAACCGATCTTCTTGAAATTTTGCAGGCTTATTTAATACATAAAAATGTAGTCTTTAATCGTTCGATTTTTTTTTCGAAAAAATGGCCGTTTTATAGCCAAAAAACGGCCGTTTTTTTCGTTAAAATCGAACCATTAACTTTGACTGTCCGCCATTTTGTGAAAAATGAATATTTTTTAAAATCCTTCGATTAAAGACTAGTTTACACTTATATTTGACTAAATCCATCCGCATTTTTTTTTTTTTCAGATGATTCACTTCGCCGCAATGTTGGTCACCGCAAACCGTGTATATAAAAACATTATTTCATTGACGGCCATTTGCCACTAAACAATGTAATATTTTTCAATAAAAAAAATTACCGACAGTTCTTCAAGATGTGTTCTTTAAGATGGTATATTGATCGATTAAAAAAGTGTTGTAGTTTTCTTTAAAAAAATTCATGAAAAAGGCCTTTTTTGCGTGACAAGTGGGGGTAACGCCTTAATGTGTAACAACTATAAATTAATGGGTCAGTAGGGATCATATAAAAAAAAACGCGATTATCGTTCCACTACACGATTCGAGAATAGTTAGCCGGGGTAGTTTTCTTATCTGTGTGGAAGGGACGAGAATGGGAGAAAAGGGAAAAGGGAGAGAAAGAGTGGACTACCGCGTACTTCAGAACAGTGCCCCCTAAGAGAAGCGTGATCAGAGTAAACGCGAGAAAAAAAAGAGAGAGGGAGAGAGAGAGAGAGAGAGAAAGAGAGAGAGAGAGAGAGAGAGAGAGAGAGAGAGAGAGAGAGAGAGAGAGCAGAAATGAGACGACAGGGGGTTGAAACGTGCCGCGTGTGCACTATCGGACCAAACGCCACCTTATGAACTCAAACAACCAAGTTGTGATGGCAGGATACACACGCGGGGCCCCAGGGCATCGTGTGCCTTTCAGGTAAACATGGTTTCCCTCTCGCGCTCTCTCAGGCTCCTTCTTTTGGTCTTTGCGATCATCGCACACAGTATATACGTTTGAAATTAAGGTAGAATCTAAATAGAAGCCGGCCAGCTGAAACTTGCACCATTTCCACAGGTTACCTGCACACACATACACAAACACACACACACACACACGTAGATGTATGTCACAGCCATTAGCGATAACGAGGTTAAAGCGTATGCTCTTATTTCCATGGGTTAAGTTTCTCCCTTTTGCTCTCATTACTGTTCCATCAGTGCCACACTCGCAATCCTAATTTTTCAACCAACTTACACTTCACCGACGTCCATGGACGCAGTAGCGAGCACCCAGAAGCTTTAGTCTACGAAATCGGGGGATGTCTTTCTACTGTATCTTCGCATACGTGCCATGGGGTAATCAGGCTCCATCAACGATTCGCGACGAGCAACCGACAGTCAGACATGTTCCCGGGGGAGGTTGCCGATGAACGAGAAAGCGACCGGCGTGCGGTATGGAAAGAGGAGACTAACGAGGGCGACGAGGAATATGAAACACTTGCGATAAAATGACGGAAAGGTGAACGTGGCACAGTAACAAAAAGCTACGAAGAAAAGAGTTGGAGGAAGAAATCGACTACCTATGCCGTGCGGAATATGCTTCATGTACGAAGGAAATGAGAGAGATGAGAAAAAGCAACAGACCAACACCGCACACGTAACCTGGTAAAAACAGTGGAACGTGGCAGGAAGAAAGCGAGGAATGTCTTTTTCTCCATTTTTGGAACGAACAAGGGGGTGAAAGTGGGGAATGAATAACCTCTTGATGGTAACCAGGCACGAGAGAGTCCCATTTCTTGTGAGGGCAGAGGTTGCACCCGTAAAACCCAATGGGAACGGTCACGGGGAGTCATAGGGCCAGCGCTTGGGCATAGGATCTCCATCGGCAATCTCCATCTCTTTCCTTACCTCCCTAACCTTCTTCGATGTTGTAAATCTCGAATGCGGAAGCGAACCAGAAGTGCCGTCAAGTATCGAATAGGCAGAGGGGTTGAATTCGGTATCCTACACTATGCAAACGGCAGGTTGGGGTCAATTGCGACTCACGCGCGTCTGTGATCCCCATCGGCGTACACTACCGTATTGCCTGTTGTACGTTCTTTCCGACGGTATCTGTTTACTCACAAAGGCTTCTGGTGTGCGCGGTTGTTCCACTTTTTCCTGGCGGCATTCCACTTTTTTGCAGCCCTCCGGAATTCCACGCTCGGATAGTGAGAAATGTCATCAGGTCACGGTAAATCAGCTGCCGTATTCTATACATCGGACATGTGACTGTACGAAAATTGGCAAATGGTCTGCCTTTTGCCAATTTTGCATCTCAATGGAAGGCCATTCAAATACACCGTCTGGGGTAGCTGGTCTGCCTTCCACTCCGCAGTCTAAATCAGCTGCCGTTTTATATGTGAGATTCTCAACTATCTGGGAAAATTGGCAAGTGGAAGGAAGTCTTGCGATTGTTATCCGTCTGCAATGCGTAAAAAAAATACGGTCAATATTCTACTCTCGACGTCAAGAATTCCGGACCTTGGGACGAAAGCCTGCACATGAGGGATTACTTTGTATGGTAACAATTAGGAAGCAACCCACAGCAAAGAGAAGGCGCGAGTAAGCGGGATTCGCTGATACTCACCACTCTTTAAATTCAGAACGCAGAACCTGGGAGTACCAAAAGCCTCATATTCTCAACAACGCAAAACCATGACAAATTCTCCGTCCTTACTGTACCGTAGTGCAAATGCGTTGCAATAGTGCGTTAGGAGACTGGCTATGGACAACACTATGGGAGGCTTCTAGGTGACCGACATTCGTGGGGTGAGAGTGCCAGGAACACTGTAAAAAAATTTTATACAAAAATTAGTATACAAGCGTAGGAAGTTTTTATGCGGATACCGCTGATGAAATTTCAGATACGATTTTGAAATTCCAAAAACAGATTATTTTAAAAATGAAAGTGTAGTTCCGTAATATTAATATACTTGTGCGTTTGAAAAATAATGCACGTGTAAAGAAATAATCACATCCAAGTATATTGAAATCAAGAACCATTAACTGCTATCAAAATACGAGTGTATATTAAATTCAAGAATCATTTGCTAATATCAAGATACGGGTGTGTATTAAAATTACTGATCCTAAGTATTAAGTTTATTTCAGAAATTGATAATTGCAATACGTTTTTATGTAAAAATTATCAAATTAAGACCACTCAATTCATGTACTGTATGATGCTTTCGTGATACTTGTGTATATGATTTTTTCGCAGCTTTATACCATAATTAATATTGAATACTTGAATAATAAAATTTGAAAGCAGTGAAATCACTCTACACGCAAGTATTTTTTTTATATGTCCTCCCCCATTTACCATCCCCTCCTTTTTACCTTCCAATCATTCACAACAATCCTTCCAACAGTCCTCTACATTCCTTCTAGAGCCCCCCCCCCCCCCCGCCCCAGAGTGTTGACTGCATCCACTTCTCTTTCCTAATGCACTACTGTATCGCATTTGCACGAGGGCTCAGGGAAACTGCGGAAAACCTGGGCCGATACAGGCGGCTTATATTCGGCTGAGTTTTAGTTGTATTACCATCAAGAAACTCAGAAAAACTGCCTCCCACTCAGAGGTTGACGCGCAAACCAGTGCACGGGCAAGCGGTCACCGCTCCAAGTATTGGCAGCCTCCAATGCTGCTTAACTTCAGTGACCGCCAAGCCCGTACACCGACCGCGCGCCCATCTCTGTCCACTGCACGCATATATTTGAAATTCATGTGATTTTGAGATATCGTCCGGGTCAATAATTATGAAAATCATGAAATGTTTCTTCAATATTAATATACGAATACATTAAATTCAACTAAACTGTGATTTGTTTTTGACAAACAATAGTTATTCTCAGTGGCTTTAGTCTTGGAAATTCCATGTTGCATCTATTAAATTCGATATCCACGTTAGAATTTCATGTTCCTGTTTTAAATTTACGGTACAAGTGTCTTAAATTCAATTTCATTTACTGAGTTCGTAAAATTCAATTCTTTTGTGCCTTAAATGTAGTGTAAATTTAATATAATTTTCACATTGATTCATGTGATTTTCATCAGCGTTTATGAATTTTTTTTCAATTCCAGTCTCGCTCTTTTAAATAAATCTGTTGCGATCATGCATTGTACGTATCGTAAAATTCAGTTTCACATATATTATATTTTTCAGGCAGCTGTAAATAAATTTCAAACTTATTTTGTATTTTCAATGCTCTGTTTTTTATAGTTGATTTATTATACATCTGTAGTAATTTTCAAAGAAAGACACGGGATTAATGCAATACATTTTCCACAAATTTACAAACTTGTTTTTGAAAATCCATATTGCGTCTATTAAATTCTACATCCACGTTAGAATTTCACGTTCCTGTTTAAAATGTACGGTACAAGTGTTTCAAATTTAATTTCATCTACCGAGTTCGTAAAATTCAATTCCTTTGTATCTTAAATGCATTGGAAATTTCATATAATTTTTTACAATGATTGTAAAAGTTCGCAAAGAACATTAAGCACGAAGGAACATTAACATACGGTAAACAAGTAAATAAATAAATACACGACTCCGGATACGTTTCCTGAAAGATGCCAAAGATGTCGGACGCTCAAGCAGACAGTAGAATGGCCTCTCAATCTAATTGGTGCTTTAAGAAAAAAAAAAAACAGCTCAAAAGAAACCTTCCAAAATATATTTCTCTGCCTTAGTTTCACCTAGGTGTAGGCGTTGAAAATTGTAAACCGATTATTGGCGACTGTACGTCGCGTACACACCCGGCTACATGTGCACTGCCGCAAATCCACTAGGGTTTAAACTGGCATCGATTCTGAAACGGGGGAGGCCTCGAAAGCTCTCTTCGTCAATGTTCTATATAGACCGCGGATAACCAACCAGCCAGAGAAAGATCCTGTAGACATGTTTGGTTCAAGAGGTTCCTCCGTTCATCCCCTGCAACGATGTACCCCCTATCGCCCATCCTCATCCCATCTTGCAAACAGATATATACGCACCTATGTCACACTGTGTGAGTTTCTCAGGCTACGTCTATGTTATCGATGAACCCTCACATATACCGGATTGCATTTCTCTTCTGGCGGAAGGTGCATCGAGGTGTTCTCCGCCGATATCGATTTGCAATTTAACACGAAGTAACGGAGAGAGGATGCGACGACGACGGCTTGCACACCATCCCCAATCCATACGGTTTCATGCACCCTTCAACCAAGTATCCTCGACATTTTTCCTTGACGTTCGGCGGAACGGCGCCAGCTAAGAATCGAAAGCTTTCTCTTGCTGACGTCTCGTAACCTGCTCTCTTTCGAGCTTATACGCAAGGGAGAGATAGACAGGAGCAATGAAGTAACCGAGAGAAGTGATGCTCCCTGCGCAGAAATTTGTTGCAGAGTACACAGATCCTACCACATCGCTGTATTGATTGGAACCCCGCACGTAGAGAGTCCATATTTGAATCTAAGTGGATAGGCGCTATTTCCCTATTGGCGTCGCTTGGGAAATGTTGTTCTTTACAATTCTCAACTGGTATTTGTTGGATCTCCAAAAAAAAATATCCTTTCGCGATCCCGTGGGCAATTTGTTGGGGAGTCCCAAGATGCACCCACATCTCTATAGGGACTCGTTAGGGCCACATCACAGGGGGTACTCATTGGGATCCAATTGGATTCTGGACTGTCCCCCGATCAATGCCGTTTGAGAAGTCACGAGGAAAAACATTCGACGTGTTAAAACATAACCTGCACGCTTCGTGAGGGTGCACGTGTGTGCTGATATTGCGCCGACGTGCAGTAAAATAAATAACAAACGATAATTACAGTGGCTTTTCCGTAATCAGATTCAAATTGATTTTTAAGATGTACTTTTTAAGGGCGGGGTAAAGTATTTCATTTTTTTTTCATTTTTTTTTAAATTCTTTAAATGAATGCATAATATATCAAGAATATTGTGTTAAAATTTCAAGTCGATCGGAGTAAAATTGACGAAGTTATGAGTATTTGAGCGTCTGTTGCTCCATGCCGTTCTCTTCTCTTCTGCGTTTTTCAAACCGTTTTTCTGAGACTTGTCATATTTGAAGTCCGTGTGCACGATAACTCAAAATCTACTGGACCGATCACTTTGAAATTTTGCACAGTACTTCTTCACATAATTCACCAGGTATTGTCGAGAGCTTTTTTTTTTTTTTTTTAAATAATTACTAATTTTTCAACAACAAATGAGCCGATTTTTTTAGCGAAAATCGGGTTTTTGGCTCCCAAGTGCTACGAAAAATCGAAAAATGGAAAAAAAATCCTCCCGTCATTACCTCGAGAAACATCTCCTTTAACAAATGCATTTTGATTTTTTTGTTTCAAATGATTCTGTTGCGAGTTATGGTGCACACCGCAAACCAACTTTTTTTCGAGGCGCCTCCGGGGTTTAATTTTCACTCGCTCAATTTTGAATATTTTGCAATGCAAATTTGGGAGAATGTTGTTCAAATGTTACTTTATTATATGTAAATTTTTCAATAAACGAACACTATTCGTTACGCCAAAAAAAAATCTTAAAAACATGCCTTTTTTTCGCCGAATTAACTTTACCCCGCCGCTAAAGCGTTTTACTCTTTTTTTAAGATAAGATTTATACTTCTTTTTAAGGGGTTACCCCCACTTGCGATTTTGAAAAAATCGATTTTTTTTATTGCATTTTTTTGAAGTATATGTATCTGAGAATATGTCCTGAAAATTTCAAGTCTATCCGAACAAAATTGACCGAGATATGAGCGTTGAAAGAGAAGAATCCGTTGTGTAAACGACCGGCTAATTGAAACTTTAAACGCGTTTTTCTAAAAATTGCATTTCTGAAGTCGGTGACCAAGATTACTCGAACACTAATGAACCGATCTTCTTGAAATTTTGCAGGCTTATTTAATACATAAAAATGTAGTCTTTAATCGTTCGATTTTTTTTTCGCAAAAATATGGCCGTTTTATAGCCAAAAAACGGCCGGTTTTTTTCGTTAAAATCGAACCATTATCTTTGACTGTCCGCCATTTTGTGAAAAAAGAATATTTTTTAAAATCCTTCGATTAAAGACTAGTTTATACTTATATTTGACTAAATCCATCCGTATTTTTTTTTCAGATGATCCACTTCGCTGCAATGTTGGTCACCGCAAACCGTGTATATAAAAACATTATTTCATTGACGGCCATTTGCCACTAAACAATGTAATATTTTTCAATAAAAAAATTATTGAAAGTTCTTCAAGATGTGTTCTTTAAAATGGTATATTGATCGATTAAAAAAGTTGTGTAGTTTTCTTTAAAAAAATTAATGAAAAAGGCCTTTTTTGCGCTACAAGTGGGGGTAACGCCTTAATCCACTTATTTGGTATATATGTACATTTTGTTTAGAAAATTCGACGTACGCAATGCTTGATGTGATTCATTAAGAATCTTATCGGAATCTGCTTGATAATGTGGCAATGCTTAAGGATTCAAACTGGATTCGTAAGTTGGATTCCAATGGGGAATCCTGAATGGAATCTAATGTACGAGCATGACGTTTCAGTATAAGGATCCAATGCGATGAACCATTGGATTCGTGTCAGGAAGTTGGGACAAGTATGGGAATCCAAGTGGATTCGTGTGGCAATTTTTGCACGGGTCCCTACAACGCTGACGTTTCGAACTTTATCGCTCTCGGTGGAGAAAGCTTTATGTATATTCTATGTATTTTCATGTAGGTACATTTATTTATATGTGTATACGTATACCGGGGGTTCAATTCGTAACAATTTGCACAAATCGACAAACAGTCGTGTAAGCCAACGGGAGCACTTACTCATTTTCTTTGTCTTCGTTTCTTACCCTCTTTTTCTTTATCTGCGTTTCTCGGCTTCCCCTTCCTCGGCATCGAGATATCTTTCCGGAGGCATAATATATTCCGCTTTTCATCCCTTGCTGTACGTTACGTGAGCATACATACATATTAGAGTGTGTGAAAAACTAATTTTTACGACTTCCACTTTTTACGACAATTGGAAATAGTTTTTCCTTGTTTCTCCTGAAGGGGACCTCGGCAAAAAATCTCAAAAGTAACCTCGATGGATAAAAATGCAAAAATAGCGAGTCGTCTTTTAGATAGATTGCCAGAACTCTCCTTTTCTAATGAGCGTCGTAAAATGATAGCAAATTTTAGTCGAGGATTGGAAACAATGGCGATTTCTTGCTTGCTCTCGGGGAGAACAGTTTCCAATTGTAATAAAGAGTTAAAAATAACCAACAGCATTTGTTGAATGTACTACAGCCCATAATAAAGATTCCCTGTGGGCTCTTTACTTTCAATGACAATTGGAAAAGACCAATCGAACTTTTTTTATGCACAAAGAAATTTCATAAGCTTATGAATTGCGTTAAATTTCATAAGTTTATGAATTGAAGTAAAATAAATAGATTTTTTTTAAACAAAAAAAAATGTATTTATTTTACTTCATCCACCTATAGCTGAGAAAGAGTTGAATTTTCGGGCTCGGCTTATAAGACTTTTTTTTAGAAAATTACTTTCTCTACAAAGTTCTCATCTGAATTTTTTTCGATATATCTAAAAGCTTAGGCATTACAGCCGTTTGAATAGATATTTTCATACAATATTCACTTGAAATAATGATACCGCTGAAACGGTTGAATTTACGGACATGGCTCAAGAAACTTTATTGTAAAGTATCATATTTCCTATCAGAACCCACTTGGAAAATATCGCGATATGAAAATTCGCGGAGTGGTAACACTAATAATGAGAAAAACATTTTTTTTCAATATTAATCAAATGGGAAACCTTCAATTTTGATTCGCGACCTCTAAACATTTTTTGACAACACCCCCCTTTCACGAAACTTCGTTTTTGGGTACCAACTAAAGGTTTTCGGGCACGATGGGTCAGAAAAAAAGTTACCCTGAAACGAATCACCCTAATATATATATATATATATATATATATATATATATATATATATATATATACACACACACATATTTATATCATAATCTATACATATAATTTTCGTGACATTTAAATAATTATACATGCTTAGCTATCCAATAAATTGCCGATTTTCAACTCCAACAAGATATCTAACGACAATTAAAATGAAAGAGGTTTTCTACTGCATCCACGCAAACCCTTTTCCTTTTGGTACATGTACATTTATAGGCAAAAGTACAGTACTACCTCTCTAAGAGAGCCCTCGCTAAGAGAGAATTTCCCCGCCGTTCCGCTTGAGCGCATTTTATGGCTTCCCCCACCTAGCTCGAGCTGTCCAGTGTACCCGAGGCCTCTCGAGTTTGTCGCGGACAACTCGATGGATGGTGGGGGAAGGCTTCGGCGACGAATTTGTCGAGAATTTCTTCCCCTAACCGCCCTAGACCGCTCTCTTAGAGAGGTAGTACTGTAATGTGAAACGAGTTTTCGATCAATATTCGACTAGGCGCCACGGAGTCAAGACACGGGTTCAAAGTGTATCATAACTTTA
Organism: Ophion obscuratus; assembly: GCA_964007375.1. Lineage (NCBI taxonomy): Eukaryota > Metazoa > Arthropoda > Insecta > Hymenoptera > Ichneumonidae > Ophion > Ophion obscuratus. Next base: position 12,746,866 of record OZ023322.1, read on the forward strand.
TTATTTATACGCGCGGATAAATATAAGTACGTCGGTGTTACGGTTACGTTCGATCGATTGTGAAAACCTACGGTCGATTTGCGCTATCGTTGGTGAACGATAAACGCTTTAGTTGCTTTCGTACCTGCAGGTAAAATCAAGTAGACCGTTTACTCGCAATACCGGTTAAAAAGTATTATCACAATTATTCCCGAATTTCAGCATTGTTCGCTGCTTGTCAACAGCGGCTGCATTTTTATTGGACAAAAATGTCGAAATTTGAAAGTGTCGATCATCCGTATTTCAGAGCATGTCAAGCATTGCTCGACAAGTCATATTAAAATTGAAAAAAAAAAAAGTATTCGTACGGACGTTTCATGAAAATTGCCGAGTTCCGTTATATTGTAAATGGCGATAATTTGTAACATGTTGCAGCTCGCATGACAGGTTTTGTCGATTTTGATAAAATTATGACGAACAGCGTATGAATTTTTGCATGCATTGGATACATAGATGTATTCGGTGATGAGCCATCATTTTATGGAGAATTCGAGTATTTTGAGCTCTTTATTGGAAATTTACTGTAGGTACACTGTGGATATACGGGGAACGTAATTTGTGTCAACGTACACGTGGTACACACGTGCGAACGGACTTTATGGTCTGTCTATACCAACGGCACCCGGACGCGCTAATAATTTCTAGGCCTATATTCTCGTTCTTTGCTCTCTCTCTCTCTCTCCCTCTCTCTCACTCTCTCTTTCCCCCTCCCTCCCGCAGTTATTTTCTTTCTCTACCCTGCGTTTTCACCAGCGAACAAAGAGCACGTAGTGCATGGCGTAACGCATTATGCCATTTTGCACGGTGAGCCTCAACAGAAAGGCAAGAGAGAAATAATGGAACGCGAAACAGTGGACGAGAGAGAGAGAGAAAGAGAAAGAGAGAGAGAGAGAGAGAGAGAGAGAGAGCGTACACTCGTCATATGCGCAGAACTTTTTTTTCCACATTGAGTACAACGACCGCGGTAGGTGTATCTATATGGGCTGCCAGTTCATCCACTCATATTTCTCTCTGTGTTATCATTTCTTTCTTCCTACCCGACCTTTTTTTCCCTTCCATCGTGCCGAGTCTTTGACTCGGCCATTTTTTTTAACTTCTAAATTTAGTAAATTTCCAGAGCTTTTACGAAACTGGACTGAGCGTATTGTATGAAAAATATTCATGTGAAAAACCAGATTTTTCATGAATTGAAATATGTGGCATAAGCTACCGGCTTTTCTTCGCCGTTTTGTTTACAATGTCGGAAGAACTGAATTTTCTGATGAAAGTTTGGCATTCGTTTTCGAAATAAATTCATAATCCGAACTCTGACAGAATTGTAGTTCAGCTGACCAATGGCACATTGACGTATGGCAGTGGATCCAACAATGTATCATTTCCTGACAAGGAACATCACTCAAGGATCCGCGTTCGATGTTGTTGAAACTCATGTATGTGACGAAACATTGAAAAATATTGGACACTTTTTTTATTGCCGGAAAACGGTTTTTCGGGGGGAAACGACCCCTTTAAGAAAGACGTGTCAAACGTTAATTCAATTTTTTTTCAATATTTCTGTGGTGAATTTTTCATCACTTGGAAATAGCAAAATGTTGGTTTTTGTTTAATTCAGATCGGTGGACTGCTTTGCGGGTGAAATTTTAAAATTACCCCTTGAGACGCCTTTCTTTGAGGGGTGGTTTCCTCCCTTAACACCGTTTTTCCGTCGATGAAAAAAAAGACGTGTCTAATAGTTTTCCAAGCTCTGTCATATATATGAGTTTCATAAAATTCAAAGGCGGACAATTAAGGGGTTATGTCTAGTTGTAAAAGTCGAAAAATCACTTTTCAAAACCAATATATTTTGACGGTACGGCATCTTATAAATGTTCTCTGAAAATTTCAGGGTGATCGCTTTTTTTTTTGAAAGTACGTTTTCCAAGTCAGTGAGCAAAATAAAGTATTCGGTCCAAGGGTTTCTTTCCTATGTATGCTTTCGATTTGCCGAACGAAAAATGCTTTTTTCGCCGCAATCAAGAAGCACTTTGGACACGCGCCATTTTTTTTAATTTGATAGTTCGGAAAATCGTCCGATTAATCGTAGGGTAAATTAATATGCTAACAAAATCTGTTTGATTTTTTTTATATATGATAAACTGGTTCAGAAACGCTCACCGCAAATACGTGTTTGAGAGGTGCGTCCCGGAATTGGGCTGTAAATCGATGATAATTCGATATTTCTACACTAAATGATTACAGAGTGTTCTCCAGGTGATACTTTTCCAAATATCTTATTTTTGTAGAAATTTACCATCACGATTTTCTATTAAAAAATCCCAAAAATGAGCTACTTTCGACCGTTGCAATTAGGCATAGTCCGTTAAGGGGTTACACGAGTTTCGAAGCCAAAAAAGCATATTTTCTGTATTAAAAAAAATATAATATATATATTATTTTATTCAAAAGCCCATAAAAGGGCAACATTTCAACAAAATTTAAAAAAAAATGTCATCCAAAAATTTGGAAAAATGTGAAAAAGGGTCCTCGTGGTGGTCAAGATAACTCATGATAGCTTTATCTGAAATTAAAAACGAATTTTTTCTGTTAGTAGATAAGTATAGCTCATGATTAAACGGAGGATTTTTAAAAAAATTGAAATTTAAATATTCGGCCGACTTGTACGCAAAATAGTTCAATTTTTTTGCATAATTTACACTACGTATAGCCCTGTAACATGAGTTCGAGAGAACGAAAAAAATGAGAACGACAAAAACCTTCGTTCAATCACTAGTCAATGTTATTGTGAAGACGTGTGCAAAATTGCAGTAAGATCGGTGCATTCGTTTTTGAGAAATCGTGTCCACCGAATTCCCCAAATCTTTGGATGAATTTTTCATCCAAAGTGCAAAATTCAAAAATTCATCTTTGGATGAATTTTTCAAAAATATTGTTGAAGTGTTGCTCTTTTATGTGTTTAACATTTTGAATAAAATAATTTGCATATTATATATTTTTCAAATAGAGAAAATATGTTTTTTCTGCTTTGAAACTCCTTAATTGATGTTCCTTGTGAGTACAGGATGCTAGACGGGATCCATCAAGGCTCGTAAAGGCTTCATTTCGATAACACAGTAATCCTTTAGGATTAGAATTGGATTCGTCCATTGGATTCCAATGGAGAATCCCGATTCGAATCCAACATGCAGACGTTTTAGGGATCCGATGCAATGACCCATTGGATCCTCATCAGGAAGCAGGGACAAGCATGGCAACCCAATTGGATTCCTACGACAACTTCGGCACGGGCTGTCGCGCGTTATTGAAATTGTTGATGCCACCACGTTGGATCTTCATCTCGTTGAAGCCACTGCACGAAGGTATCTCGGCACAAGCACGTATTTGCGTGAAAACAAAGTCTCATAGTGCGAAGCAAGCTTGAAGAGCCTGTTACAATATCAAGGCACATCAGCTCTCTCGTGTACGAGTATGCAGGCGTGTACATGAGTGGTAAAGACAGGGGTGCCGGATCCCGGGCAAATTCTCATAGACCGTACGTGAGGCGTTTCTAGGGTATAAGAAGCAACTCATCTCTGCAGACTAGCTGAGAGTAAAAGAGGGCTTGGAGGAGTGTCTAATGTCGAGAAGTTTCGCGTCGTCTCGCCGTGTCGTTTGTGCCAATGGTGCCGCGGCTACCGCAGCGTGCAGGTCTTCTCTTCCCGTTGCTGCTCCTCGGGGATGCCGCGAATTGTGCCCTCGCTGAAACTGCAAGAGGTTTCCCTTCTATCACACCCTGAAAAGCTCCGCGTGTATAGCTTCCTCGTTACTACCCTGCCTATCGTTCATCCCAACCACCTACCTTTCTACGCTGCTTCCTTCCCCAACACACGAGTTTGCGGAAGTAACGGCGTGTTTAATCCGTAAGAAGGATTCCCGCGTAAGAAGTTTGAGTTACACGGGCGGTTCTCTCACTTTCTTCGTACTCCCCTCGTCTGCTAATGCCAGAGAGCTTCGCACTCCTCTTTCCCTTTATCGCCCTAACTATTTTGTACTTGCCGTATACCATGAACTGCTCCATAGCTGCCAAGGAGGGAAACAAAGAACCGCAGGGTTGAAGGCGAAGACGGGAGACATGGAAGCGGATGCGTGGAAGAATTCAATGGCTGGAGGTAATTAAGACTTCCGAGGGGTAAATTGGGTGAAACGCAAATGGAAGTCAATTGACGTGAGAATTATTCGCATTTGGCAGTTTTTTCTTTTTTCAACCTTCCGCGGTCACTCGGGATCCGATAAACCACGGAGCCGAATTTGGGGCTGACGGCACGGTGTTGACATCCAGGGGGTTTAGCCGCTACTTCGGTGAAGAGCTGAAGTTCTCTCTGTGCACAGAGACTGGGAGATTTCCAATTGCAGCGTCAGGATAGTGATGACAACCGTGCGGAAAATATTTTTCGTGCACTGCTGACCCGGTTCGGGTCTCGGAATAAATACCTTTTTCGAACGCCCAATATCAAGCTATTTTTCATCCAAAAGGACGATATCTCGAGAGTGTCACTCGTAAATGTTACGAGAAAATATTGAAAAATGCATTTGCTATGGTTTTATGTGAGAATGTTTTTTTTTCGAAATTTTCTTGTTTGAGATTTTTTTTTATTTTATAATTTGAGTTCTTCCATATTCGTATATATATTCTACATGGAGACGATTTTAAGTCCTATTTCCGGAAATTTTCGAAAGTTTCACGACTTTGAAGAATATTGAAACATTCGATTATATCTGAACCTATTCACTCATTCTGATAAAAATTCAATTCATCCTCATCCTCAATATCGACATTTATGAACAACTTGACTCAGGTTTGTTTGAGTGCTTTAAAAACCCAAACACATTTAACTTGACCGAAGTTTCGAAAATAGGTTTACGGAGCATTCGTTCAAACTACGATGAACGAAAAGAAAAATCAAGTCTGATAAATGGATTTTATTCGAAAGTCGGCGCATGCATCTGTACACAGTTCTGGCATTATCGTCGTCCAGTCGTCGTTTTCGTTCGTTCAACCGCGTTTATTTAACTCATTTTCAACGACCGCAGCAGCGGCACCGGCGAACGAACGAGGCTAAATATAATTCGCGGAATAGTGCAACGAACGCCGCTCAAATGGCTACTATATGTATTTCCGAGGCCAAACATTTGCGGGTCATTTGTGCATTACAAATTTCGTTGCAGTGGAGCGGAGTTCGGCGCGAGGCCCTGTGTTTTTTGACAGCGAAATAAATTGAGTCATTGTTTACAGGAGGAAAACAATTGGAAAATATATAGCTCCGGTAGAGTTCGTTTTGTTACAAAAAAAAAAAACCGTAACATTCGTCAACATTACCCGTGCAGAAATTGGAGATCCAATTGGATTGCCGTATTTGTCCCTACTTCCTGATAGGCATCCAATGGTTTAATGCATTGGATCCCTATACTAAACCATCACACTCGTACATTGAATTCTTATTGGGATTCCCCATTGGAATCCAACGTACGCATCCAATTTGAATCCTCAAAGATTGCCACATTATCCAGTGTGGCTATCTTTGCCGTGCCGGTATGAAATTTGGAGATGAGTCACAACAATAATGTTGTGAGTCACAGCAATAATGTTGTGAGTCACAGCAATAATGTTGTGAGTCACAACAATAATGTTGTGAGTCACAGCAATAATGTTGTGAGTCACAGCAATAATGTTGTGAGTCACAGCAATAATGTTGTGAGTCACAGCAATAATGTTGTGAGTCACAGCAATAATGTTGTGAGTCACAGCAATAATGTTGTGAGTCACAGCAATAATGTTGTGAGTCACAGCAATACTGTTGTGAGTCACAATAATAATGTTGTGAGTCACAACAATAATGTTGTGAGTCACAGCAATAATGTTGTGAGTCACAACAATAATATTGTGAGTCACAACAATAATGTTATAATTCACAACAATAATATTGTGAGTCGCAATAATAATGTTGTGACTCACAATAACAGGTTGTGACTCATCTCCTGCAACATCATATACCACACAATAATGTTGTGAGTCACAATAATAATGTTGTCATTATTAAACAGAATCCTATATATCGGCTAGCGGCATCCAGAATCAGGAAAAATCATGGAAGCTTTCTTTTTGCATACACACGATCATTGAGCAACAAAAGGCTCAGTCCTTCGGAGTAAATTGCATGGTCACGCACTTCGATGGAGGAAAATGACAGACAGTTTGACAATGATGGCTTCTCCGTGTTCTCGCCATGTTCCCAAAATGAGGAGAATTCCAATGCCTCGGTAAACACCCTGCGCAGAAATGGTAGTAGGGACGCAATTGGATTCCAGTGCTTGTCCCTACTTCCTGATAGGGATCCATTGCGATGAGCCATTGGATCCCTATACTTAAACGTCACGCTCGTACATTGGATTCGAAACGGGATTCCCCATTGGAATCCAACATAGGTCCAATTTGGATCCTATAGGATTGCCACATTATCGGACGGAATCCGATATGATTCTGATGGATCCCATCAAGCATTCTGATATTGAATTTTCTAAACGAAATATATAGATATACAAAATGAGTGAATCTTAAAAAAGTATAAATAGCTTGAAAAAGTATATCTAAAAAATTGATTCGAATCACACCACTGAAAATCCACTGTACTTATCGTTTGTCATTTATTGTACTGCCCTTTGACATAATATTAGCACACTCATGAGTTTTCACATATTTTCGATTCGAACGTGGTAAGAATTCTAAACCGGCCGTTGATCGGGGAACATTGCAGAATCCAATTAGACCCCAATGAGGACTCGCTATGTAGGCTGTCCCTAACAAATGATTATAGAGATGTGGGTGCAAGTTGAGACTCCTCAACAAATTTGTGCGCGGTACCACGAAAAGATATTGTTTTTGGGAGATCCAACAAATGCCGGTTGAGATTGTCATATAAAGTTCCCAAACGACGTCAATAGGGAAATAGCGTGAAATCTTGGGTTCCAATGTGGACTCCCTCCGTGCGGCGTCTCTATCAAATCCCTATGGGGATGTAGTAGGATCTGGGGACTCCCCAACAAATTTCTGCACCGGTAATACGTGTCAAAATTTCCAATAACATTTTCAATGTAAATCCAATTTCGAATAAATGTATCGGATTCTATCGTCAATTTTATCTTAGTAATTATCTTCGATAAATTCTTCCTGAAGCCACATCATTTGAGTAAATCTTTTTTCCCGCCATCTTATTAAACTGTGCGCTAAGCTGTTTGGCAAACAAAGAAAATCCTTGAAATTTAGTGGATGCGATGAAAAGCCACGTTGACGGTCGAGGATTTGGTATGCTGTCGTCGTGAAGGGAAACACGTAATCCTGGGTACAAGCATCAAATATATGTACCATTGTACATACATTTAGACATATATACATGTAAACACATATGTATATACCATTGTATGTAGTACATATATAAACATACAGAGATAAATACAGGTAGAATGACGCATGTACGAGAACGAATTTCGCAACCAGGTCCGTTCTTATTTCTCTGAGGACTTGTCTGGCATCGTTGTGCGGTTGGTCCCGGCGGTGTTTGGAGCACGTTTGTGTGCGGCTTGTGCAATGACTGTACGAGAGGACTCCCTTGCCGCGTGTGCGAAACCTTTTGCTCTTGGACGGTCTAAAGCTCTCTTTCTCTCTCCTTCTCCCCCCCTCTCTATTTCTCTTGTTATGTCTGACAATATACAACGCGCAATTTTGTTCCGGAAAAATTGCACCTCACCTTCGAGTCTGCAAGACCCACCGAAATGCGTCTCGTTTCTTCCAAATGTACTTTCTCCTCCTTCTCTTTGGTTCCGCAGACTTTTTGCCAAGTACGAAGAAAAAACGTCCTACGATCAAAAATACAAAGGTGGTAGTGGGGATATTTAATAATAACTCGTAAAATAATGTTAAACGAAAAAAAAAAAAACGATAAACTGGCATAACGTCCGGGCTACAAAACGATTCTCTGTATGTGGGTATGTACATGTACCGCATATATATGTCCGTGTATGAAAACTGCTTTTCGCCGTTCGTCCTCTTTTTCTCGTTCTTCCGCATACCGGAACGACGAGGAATAAAAGTATTTTACTGTTTTTATAACGACAAAATGATTATGCGAATGCGACGGGAAGCCCACGTATATGTATAGGCCAAAAGCCTGTGTATATCTTCTCAAGGATGCGTTTCGCAAGTTCGGTCGGAGAAGTCGGACGAGTTATAGACGGTGATATAATACGCGGAAATCCGGAAAAAAGGACAGATCCGATGAAATCTGCGTGAATAAGTGTCTCAAGTATTTTACGTCTATATGGAAAGAATAAAACTCATATCACCGCAAATTGCCTATCAAATAACAATATTAATTGTGTTAAAGTAAGATAATAAAAATATTACTGACTATAAAATTAAATACTAAAATATTGATTGCCCTGAAATAGAATAATTAACACATCATTGCCCATCAAATTAAATATCAAAATATATTTTTATAATTGCGTGGAAAAATATTAATATGATTGCAATAAAATAATATAAATATTATCGCCTATTGAATTAAATTTTGGAATATTAATTTGCCTATCGAATAAAAATATTATCCGGATAAAAATAAAAATTATATCAAAGAATATTAATTGCATTAAGATAAATTAATCAAAAAAATATGATTGCCCATCAAAAGAAACATGAGATTATTAATTTAATTATGCCTTTCGATTAAAAATATTAATTGCGTTAAATTAATAATTTCCTCAAAAATGACAAATTGCCCTCAAATAAAATAATTCAAACACCATTGCCCATTAAATCAAATATTGAAAAGTCTTTTGAATAATTGCGTATAAAACAAAAATAAATATTTTGCTAAAGTGATCCCAAACCGCGCTGCAACCCAAATTCTCCCAAGATCCGAAGTCTATTGAAATTTCGGATGAAGTTCACGTGCAGAAGTACCGAAATAATGATTTCTCCATCGCACATACCATTGTGTGCACATCCATTTCGTCCATCCATAAAGCGAGTAGCCTCAAACAGTAGCAAGCACCGCAGATCGACCGTGCCAGACGAGAACTTCCCTCAATCGGCCATTTGTTGTGCACTAAGCCACTTGTAGGACAAGAAAGAGAGGATAAAAATACAGACGGAGAGACACTCCGACGTTTCTATTCACTTTATCTTTCGGGTAACGCTCGTCAAAGAGCCTCAAAGGCGGGAAATTTTTTTTCGTCTTCGCGAAAGACTGTCTCTTTAAATCGTTCTTGGGACGTAACATATAGCTCTTCTCGGCGTCGAAGTCCGAACTTGAAGTGCGCGGATATAATGAAAGAAATACTCGAGATTGTCTGGGAAGATATCGTTTCTTGAGGAAACGCAGCGCAGACTGTAAATGCGTATGCACGGACGGATATTTTAGGATGATTTATTTCATTTCAAAGAACTCGTCTGTACTGTCGAGGATGTAGGCTTCAATATAGCAACATTGAAAGATTATCCAGGTTATCTTCCTCGACAGAGTACAATTACAATGCAGAAGCAGATAGAGGTAAATAACCTCTATAAAGGTTATCTACCTTATCTACGTTATCTACTTCTATATAGGTATTGTGTGACATAGTTATAGAGGTTTGGCTATTGGATTATCTACTTCTATGTACCTAGATACAATCATCTAGGTTGTCTATCTTATCTATTTTAAGGCTTGATATTACCTCTTCTAGGCTAGAAACCTTATTCACGTTCGATACCGTATCTCGATTATCTACCGTATCTAGCTTGTCCATCTTATGTGAGTTATCTGACTCATCTAGGTTGTCTACCTTATCTAGGTTATGCACCTCTCCTAGGTTATCTACCTTCTCCACCTTATATCGGATTATATATTTATCAAGGTTATCTACTTTAAGGTTAGATACCTCATCTAGGCTAGGTACCTTATCTAGTTTGGATACCATATCTAGGTTGTCCATCTTATGTGAGTTATCTGACTTATCTAGGTTGTATATATTATCCAGATTATCTACTTTGAGGTTAGGTACTTCATCTAGGCTAGATACCTTATCTAGGTTGAATATCGTACATATGTTATCTACCGTGTCTAGGTTGTCTATCTTATCTGAATTACTGGCTTATTTAGGTTGTCTACCTAATCTAGTTTATGTACCTCTTCTAGGTTATCTACTTTCTCCACCTTGTCTGCCTTAAGGCTAGGGATATTATCTAAGTTATCTATAGTATCTACGTTATCTATACCAAGGCTAGATGCCTTATCTACGTTATCGACTTACAGAGGTCGTCTATCTATATATTTCTAGAGGCCGACCTATTTTGTTTATCTATCTATTTATCTGTAGAGGTAGTGTCATAAGACGCGTGTCGTAGGACGGGTAATCCTAGTGCACTAATTAATAGATCTACGTATCTACCGATCTATCAATATATCTATCTATCTACCCTAAAGGTAGACTTATATAGTCTTATCTATGTATCTATTCATCTATATATCTTTTGATGTACTTCCATCTTCTAATGTAGACGAAGGTAGATAAACTCTGGAACCTCTAAAGGTAGATATCCTCCAGAGATGTTATCTTTGCCGGTCATCTGCAGATAGAGGCCGATAGAGGTATTTAACTCTATAATGAAGACAGAGGTAGCTGACATTGAAAGACTGCAAGGATACGCGAGTAGCAACTCATAGGAAGATAAATAACTTCAAATTTGTATTTATTTCCGGTTGGTGACGATCCCTTCGTTGCAACTAAAACTCCCCCCCTCCCTCTCCCTCTCCCCCTCTCCCTCTCCCTCTCCCTCTCCCTCTCTCCCTCTCTCCCTCTCTCCCTCTCTCTCTCTCTCTCTCTCTCTCTCTCTCTCTCTCTCTCTCTCTCTCTCTCTCTCTCTCTCTCTCTCTCTCTCTCTCTCTCTCACTCTCTCTCTCTCTCATCTTTCGTGTATGCGAATACAAAGTACGAAGCGCATTCGTGGCACGTATCCGAGCCTGCCTGTCGTTGCGTTCTGCGCCGATGGGCATAGAACATGAGACGACCGAGGAGACAGACTACGGGAATTACAGACAGGAATAGAGACGAAGAGAAGAAGAGCGAAACGCATGGATACGTAATGTAACCGAATGTCCAGAAGGCAAGGGAGAGAATGACAGAGACAGGGAAAAAGTGCGACGGAGGATCGGCAAAAGCTCGGAGCTACTGCTTTGTCCTAGCCAAGACGTTCGGTGCACTCTGACCAAATCAAATTTGCATGGCAAAGAGGCTTCCTGGTACGATGCTTCCTTCGTCGCACGAAACCACCCGCAAGCGATTTTGGGCTCGAATACGTGCGTCGATTATTTGTCAGGCTTCTGGACCGTGCGGTGATCGAATCGGTATGTGGTGCGCTGGTACTAGTAATCGATCCACTCGCCTAGGTTCAATTTGGGGGAAAGTACACCGACCCAATGCTCTCCAATTTTGTTGTTGTTTTTTTTACACTTTGATGTTTTGTATTGTCATGATGAGATTTGATGTTTTATTTCCCAATTTATGGAAAGTCCGGGGATTGCACGATAGGATGCAGTCAAAGTTTTGATGCTTGCAAAAAATGTCTTCACATATCGTGTTTTTAACCTCGAATTTGGACAATTCTATCTTAAGTAAACAATTGTCTATACTTATATGTTTCTTTTATTGTTTAAGGGGTCACGTGGGTTTCGACGCCAAAAAAAGCATGTTTACTCTATTTAAAAAAATTGAATATATACATTATTTTATTCAAAATATTAAGCACATAAAACAGCCACATTTGAACAATATATAAAAAATGTCATCCACAATATATGGGTAATTCAGCCGGTGGGACCTGGTTTCCGGAGACCCCTAAAAAATGTCCTCGTGGTGGTCAGGATAACTCGTGATGACTTTATCTGAAATTAAATTTTTTTTTCTGTAAGTAGAGAAGTATAGTTCGTGATTGAACAAAGGATTTAAAAAAAATTTGAACTTCGAATTTTTGGCACAATTGTATGCAAAATAGTTCAATTTACACTGCGTATACCCTTGTAAAATTTATTGTAATCGAAAAAAAACCATCGCTCAATCGCTAGTCAATGCTATTTTGAAGAAGTGTGCAAAATTTCAATAAGATCGGTGCTTCGTTTTGGAGAAATCGTGTCCACCGACTTCAAAACTGCGTCGCTCCCGGCCGGTCTTTCCTAACGGGGGGAATTCCCAAAGGCTCTCTCTCTCCTAGACTTTTACTTCGATTGACTTAAAACTTTGGAAGAATATTTTAGACATATTGTACTATAAGATAATAAAATTTGAAAACAAATGAATGATTTTAAATGTTCCAACCCACGTGACCCCTTCTGATTGATAATAACAGAATAACTTATTAATATAAACAAAAATAATACCCTATGTCATCTTATTTCATCTAAAATTTTTGTATATTCACAGTGAGTAAAAAAATGTCTGTACGAATTATCGCTTTCATTATTTTGAGTAGATAATGAAAAGACATTGTATGCCTTAAGGAGGTTGGAGCGATTCAGTTGAGTCAAATGACGGTTTATTATTTTTTTTTTAATGAACCTCAAAAAATGCATACGGGGTACAGATTTATTCTGTACATGCTAATTTTGTTAAATATATAATTAAAGGCCAAAATTATGCATTTTAATATTTTCACTACGTAGAGTATAAAAACGTTTGGGTTACTACCAACTTGAGAAGTATAACATTATCAATGATTATTATGAAAAAAACTACGACAACGAATGTTTTATACAATTCACAATGAAAAGTTGAGTAATTTATAATTATGCCTATTCATATTTACATCGCGAGATTATTGGCCCATGGTTTACGATGGGCAAGATGAGGATTTTTTTTTCTAAATGTTTACAAAAGTTCAGTTTGCGTTAATCCGTTGTTAGAAACGGTTTATCTTGATACTGAATAAATAAAAAAATACATAACCTTTAGTGTGAAAGTCTTGCCCATTTAACCGCACGATAAATTACATACATTAAACTATTTTTTATCTCTGGTGTTTGGTGGTGAAAAAAGTTTAAAAAATTCGTAAAGTCTCAGTATAGTCTAAACAATAACATGTATTTTTTTTATTAATTTGAACCTTGGATTAAGGAGGTGGGCCCCAACCTCCTTAATCTTATAAATATAAACCAATATAAATTCGTATACCATATTTCCGTTAGATGTTCAAATATCGACAGTGGGTAAAAAAATGTCTATCTTTACCAAATTTTTTTTTCGTTATTTTAAGTACACAATGAAGACATTGCATGCCTTGGACGTAGAATTTGGGACACATTCTATCTGCATTTTCCAATACAATGATATCAAAACAGATTTTTCCTCGCCGCGTTCATCTCATGCCGGGGAATAGACGGGAGGTTTGGTTTAAAAATCCATACCGTGGAAGCCCGAGCGTGGTTGCCGTTAAAGTGAAAAGAGTAAATAGGAGAAAAAAGCTGAGAATTCGCAAGGGTGTGAAATAGTGAGAGTATATCCGGCGAGAGCCGTGGAATTAGAAACGAAGGAAAAGCAACGTTTTTTTTCACCCCCCCCCCCTCGCTCTTTCTTTTCTACAAGTAAAGCTCACTCGCCATTTCACTCCGCGAGTTCCACGAGACCCGAGAGAGCCACCCTTAATTCTCGGCGACTACAGGATCTCTCCTTCTCTCCGGAATCGCATAGGTCGCTAGCCACGTGGTTCTGCAAGGCGCGGGTATGTGCCCTCGGCCGTTTCGCTACGAGACCGTTAAAAATATTTTAATATTATGCAAATGTGATTAAACGCGTTTCGTCGTCGTGGCTTATACGCGTGGTGCCGCGGTTTAGACATACGAGGAAGTGAATGAGAAATGAAAATTCCAGAAAAGTACCAAGGGCGAACGAAGAAACGAAGTAGATGACAACCTCCTCGGGAAGGCGAGGGTTACGAGTGAGGTGCTCTGCTCACATGCGAAAATTAAGAAATTCCCGTGCAGACATTTTTTTTGGAGAGTCCTCAGATACACCACGTCGCTATGGGGATTTCATGGTAACGCAGCACCTACAATGCAACGACAAATATGGTGTTTTTGTACACTTCAGATGTGCAAAAGGCTGTACGCACTTTCTACACGTTTTAACGTCCCGTGCGGAAATTGAGTTGGGGCTGTGATCGGGGCCCAATAATATTCCCCTAACTTCATTCGGGCCCTAATCAGGAAGCCACATGAGGGCCGTCAGCGGCCGGTCACACTTTGTCAACAAGGGCCATTAAAGGCGCAACGACCGGGGCCTTATAAGTTGCCTCAATGGCGCCTCATCAAAACCATTTTAGCGCCCTGAAAATGCCTCAACGGCGCCTCATCAAAACCATTTCAGCGCCATAAAATATCCGTATCAGTGGATATACGTGTATGTTAAATGCGTTAGGGTATATCTGTATTTGTTTTTATGTAATTGTCCATGTGCATAGGTGTGGGCGTGAGTAAATGTGTATGTATGTGTCCGCGCGTAGAAACGTGATTGCGTATTCGCATGTGAGCCTTTATGACAAACTGCCATGACAAAATTAATACAAAAAATAATGTGAGGCGAACTCTCTTCACTGCAAACATTTATTTTTGAGGAACTATCCACTGTGATAACATTTTTTAGAATTGTGGTAGCTTGTAACACTTAAGTTTGAAATTATAACATTATCACATTGATTATAGTTATATAGTTATGCCAGTCTCTTGCATTATTAAAAAAAAAATATTTTCTACTACACATCCATTCTAAGGAATGGATGTGTAGTAGAAATAAAAAAAAATATATGGGTCTACTGAATCACTGGAATCTATTTCCATTGAGGGAAAGATCTGAAAAACAAAGATCAATTTATTTACTTATCCTACACAGTCAGATAAAGTTTATGAATGGGAAATATCAGCGAAATCTTCAGAAGAAATAATTTTCCCTTTGATGAGAATTGAGCGGAAATTAGTTGCTATAAAAATGTCGAGAAAACCGGTTGGGACTGTTCACACTTATGCGCTAGCATTACTCCACGTATGAGTGAAACCATGAGTGATTGTTTGTATCTATGTAAAAGGTTTCTTTAATTTGATAAATAAATACTGTCTGATGTTTGTCTGAATATTTGTGTTCATCGTTGATTTTTTATTTGCTAATGCCCTTACACTTTTTCCCAATTTGCGTTCGATAATATTATTCGATCGATGTATATAATCGATTTGAATAATTGAAACACCATCAACCATGTAGCCTAAGCTATTTATACTGGTTTATCGCTATGATAGTCAGATCTGGGCCTATTGTGGAAGTCCCTACTTGTCTATCCCTATACTGGCCCAGTCCGGGCGTATTGTGGAAATCCCTACAGGTTTATCCCTATAATGGCCAAGTCGGGTCCTATTGTGGAAATCCCTACAGGTTTATCCCCATAGTGGCCAAGTCGGGCCTATTGTGAAAATCCCTACAAGTATATCCCGATAATCGCCACGTCTGAGCCCATTGTGGAAATCCCTACTAGGGAAAGCACTAGGGACGCCCTGAAAGGCCCTTATTTTTGTTAGGGATGCCCTATCAGTTTTCCGCACGGGGTGTGTGAAAATGTATACATTTTGTTTGGAAAATTCGACATACAGCATGCCTGATACGGTCCATCAATAGTCTTTTTGGATTCTGTTCGATAATATGGCAATCCTTTAGGCGCAGGCCACACAGCAGAGAAGTCAAAGACAATGGTGTACAAGCACTGATGAAGCAACTTGCTGATATACAGAGGTAGACGTTACTCGATACATCCAGTATGGCAAAACAACGAAGATAACATAATTCCTAAAATAATGATGGATCTACATTATTATACAGACGGTCCTGAGGAGGTGTATAGGATGTCTCCGCCATGTTTTAAGGCCTTACCCCCACTTGTAGCGCAAAAAAGGCCTTTTTCATGATTTTTTTTAAAGAAAACTACAAAACTTTTTTAATTGATCAATATACCATCTTAAAGAACACATCTTTAAGAACTTTCAGTAACTTTTTCATTGAAAAATATTACATTGTTTAGTGGCAAATGGCCGTCAATGAAATAATGTTTTTATATACACGATTTGCGGTGACCAACATTGCGGCGAAGTGGATCATCTGAAAAAAAATGCGGATGGATTTAGTCAAATATAAGTATAAACTAGTCTTTAATCGAAGGATTTTAAAAAATATTCATTTTTCACAAAATGGCGGACAGTCAAAGTTAATGGTTCGATTTTAACGAAAAAAACGGCCGTTTTTTTGGCTATAAAACGGCCATTTTTTTCGAAAAAAAAAACCGAACGATTAAAGACTACATTTTTATGTATTAAATAAGCCTGCAAAATTTCAAGAAGATCGGTTCATTAGTGTTCGAGTAATCTTGGTCACCGACTTCAGAAATGCCATTTTGAGAAAAACGCGTTTAAAGTTTCAATTAGCCGGTCGTTTACACAACGGATTCTTCTCTTTCAACGCTCATATCTCAGTCAGTTTTGTTCGGATCGACTTGAAATTTTCAGGACATATTCTCAGATACTTATACTTCAAAAAAATGGAATAAAAAAATCGATTTTTTCAAAATCGCAAGTGGGGGTAACCCCTTAAGGGAGGACACCACTGTAACCACCCATTTTCGACCGTTTTTTTAAGAAAGGAATAAAATACATGTTCTAAAGCACTTTTAGGCTTTAGTAGGTATATTTTGAAGTATGTAAAAAAAATGTATTTGGCAAAAGAATACAAAATGGCGGCGCACGAGTCACTATAGTACTACTGTTTTTCGCCAAACCTCTCCGTGGCTCGCCGTAGAACTGTCGTAAATTTAATAGGCCAGTCCACTTTGGAAATTTCAAAAAATCGAAAGCAAGCAAGACTTGGAGAAATCGACGATGATGAGCAATCAGAAGCGATTTTGTACGGTGCCGGAATTGCTGATTGAGTTTAGGTAAGAGTTTTTCATAGTATAAACTTCAAACGCGTTTTTCTCGAAACAACATTTTCAAAAACTAGTTCCATCGTATCTCTAAAACTAATAAACCGATTCTCTTGAAACTTGAACCACATATTGTAAACATGATCCGCAACAAGATGACCCTCGATGGTTTTAAAATTTCGATTTTTACTCTTTTTTTGCGAAAAACTGCGAAAAAACGCGCTTTTTTTAAATTAATTTTCATCTGCCTTTTTTTTTATTTTTTGATAAAACTTTATATCCGAGGGTCATTTTGTAGCTGGTGTCATTCTGAATCTAATGAACTTTGATTTTTTTGTTTCAGACAAGCCGTTGCCAAGTTGTGATGGAGCTACCTAGCCCACCTATTTTTGAGGCGTTACGTTAACCTATAGTTTTTGTACTTAAAAATGAATAAAAATGAATTAAATTTTTTTAAATGTATTTCAAGACTTTATTCATCAAGCCTAATAACTTTTACAGTCATATCTTTTATAAAATCCTCAAAAAAAATCGCGAAAATATCCTTTTTTCGTGGCTCCAAAGTGCCACGAAAAAAGCTCCTTAATCCTGGAACTAAGAGTGAAAATGTCCGTTAATTATATTATTTTTAGCAGTATTTAAAGTACGGGGAGACATTAAAAAATAGAGACGAGTTTGAAAAAAAATCATTTTTTCGACCATAATTTTCATATAAAAAGTTATATATTTTTCACAATTTTCATTAAATCGAAATGAAGCGCTCGTACTGGACTGTTAAAGCAATCTATGAAGCTACGGCTAAAATTTCAAGTCGATTGGACGAAAATTGTTCAAGTTCTGCTGCGTGCCGATTTCAAAGACGTGATTTTGAGAAAAACGTGCTTGAAGTTTAAGTTGAACGATAGATGCTACAGCTGGTGATTTTTGTCCATAATCTAATGCCACCTATTGCATTGGTAGAATACAAAACTATTTTTATTTGGTAATTTTTTTCCTAAAAAATAATGGCCCTATATTTTTGAAGGTTCGAAGGGTTTTTTCAAAGTATTGCCAAAAAAACGATTTTTTGAAATTTTTATCGTGGGTCCTCCCTAGGCGTGCAACGGGGCTCCCTGCCCCGTTGCGTCCGTGCCCCGTCCGCGCCTCGTCGCCTGTGTGTGTTTCGCAATAGGTCACAGATGACGAAGCATCGTGCCCGCGCCCCGTCGCTTCTATATATTTTGCATTTTGTACGGACGTACAATGGACGGGCGCCGCATCTTCGCCTCGTCCTTGTCCGCTGTCTCTTCTGTGTGGCTTGCGCCTTAGGATTCAAATTGGATTCGTACATTGGAATCCTATGAGGAATCCCGATTAGGATCCCGATGTACGACCGTGACGTTTCAGCATAGGCACCCAATGCCATGACCCATCGGATCTCTAACAGGAAGTACGAACGAGTATGAGAATCCAATTGAATCCCTACGCCAATTTCTGGACGGGTTTACAAATTCCGGACCAAGGAATTCCCGAATTACTCAGGTCATTACCCCTCCTACACGTTCTCCCATCTCGTCATACACCACCATTTTCTTTAGAAGTTTCAAAAAAATGTTCCATATGTTCCCGAGCAGTGTAACTGCTCACGCAAACAATTCCGTTTTAACGAATCCATCAATGAAAATGCACCAGACATCAGGGATTCGTCCATGCTCGCCAATGTTCCTAGTGCAACCACTGTAGTTCATTTCGCTCTCGTCCACTGCTCTCTTTTTACGTGTACACGGAATAGCACTGGAGGACCATTGATGCCAAAAAACTTTTTTTCAACCGCTGCCGTCATTGCTGCCTTCTCTCACGTTATACGTCGGTAAACTCGTTATTTCATGCGCATATTTCGTGTACATATACATAAGACACGCATATATATATATATATATATATATATATATATATATATATATGCTGGGGCATTCCATGCCGATTCGACCTGGGTCTGATCCGTCACCTCTCCGATTTGACCCGCGATTTTTCATGTTATTGTACTATCTCTGAAAGGCACTCGAGAATTTTTTCAGATTTTTTTGGAACGATTTGACTTCACAATATTTTTTATAAACAAAAAATTAACGCACAAATTTAAAAATCTGAAAAAAATCACGAAAATCACTGTGTCACATATCAAATACTATGAGCGTTTAGAAAAATTGGGCGCGCGTTTCGTTTGGCCTACAATGCGCTTTTTTCGCAAAAGAATTTTTTTTTTAATTAAAAAAAATCGAATCAATAGCCCACCCAGTCGTTAAAGAGGAAAAAAAATTACATGACATTATGTAGAATTGACCAGATTTTTTTCACATTTTTTTCAGAATTTTTGTCCAAGATTTTTTTTTTTCATCATTTTTAGCCAAATCGCCGACAATTCAAGTGGCCAAGTGGCCAACCCAACTCAAGTATCATAGGGCTTGGGCTACAATGTCAAGAGAGAAAACGTTCTTAATTAAGCATTTTTAATCCATTCGATTTTTTTTCTGATTTTTTTAGCGATTAATTTCTTTCATAGAAACGATTGTTATTTCTTCAAGTTTAAACAAACAAGAAATTCACTAAAAAATTCTGAAAATTTCGAATAGATTAAAAATGTTTTATTAAGAATGTTTTCTCTCTTGACATTGTAGCCCAAGTCATATGATACTTGAGTTGGGTTGGCCACTTGGCCACTTGAATTGTCGGCAATTTGACTAAAAATGATGAAAAAAAAATCTTGGACAACAAATCGGAAAAAAATCTGACAAAAAATGTGATAAAAATCTGAAAAAATTCTGGTCAATTCTACATAATGTCATGTAAATTTTTTTCCTCTTTAACGACTGGATGGGCTATTGATGCTATATTTTTTAATTAAAAAAAAAAAAAAAAATTTGCGAAAAAAGCACATTGTAGGCCAAACGAAACGCGCGCCCACTTTTTCTCAACGCTCATAGTGTTTGATATGTGACACAAAATTTTTATGTTTTTTTTTCAGATTTTTAAATTTGGGCGTTAATTTTTTGTTTATAAAAAATACTGTGAAGGCAAATCATTCCAAAAAAATCTGAAAAAATTCTCGAGTGCCTTTCAGAGATAGTACAATAAAATAAAAAATCGCCGGTCAAATTGGAGAGGTGACGGGTCAGACACAGGTCGAATCGGCATGGAATGCCCCATATATATATATATATATATATATATATATATATATATATATATATATATATATATATATATATTTCGGTGCTTGATTGTCCACGTGGACAATAACAGGTCGTTTTTTGACCAAGCTGGTTACAGTCGATAAATCGATCAGTCGTCGATTCATATTGCAAACAGTGCACGTGATACGGCGAGTACAAGGGCGGATGCGTGTGCAAATATATACAGACACACGTATGCACGTATATGTGTACTAGAAGTGAGATGGAGGTTTAGAGCAAGAGGCGAACGATTGAAATGCAGTTCCAATGTCCATTACACGCTGTCGAATCGCATTTCGCTTTCAAATTTCACTTGCGTCCACTGCACAACCGGCCTGCCACTCTCCTCGCCCACCTACACGTATATGTCCTTCAATATCGGATTCAACGATTTCACGCTAAATAAATAAAAGCTTGCATACGGCGGGCCACCGATCAGCGTAGGGGGATGGCAATGCGAGTCACGTGACTCAATATGGATCATATCAAGGGTGGTTCCGAAGGTGTCACCCTTAATTCACCAACGTCTTGAGCTCGAATTTTGTGCAAAACTTATGAATGGAGACCACGACATGGTGATCTCGAACCTGAAGGACCATTTTTTTAACCAAAATCATCCCTACACTGATGAACAGGACGTAACTTTGAGTATAGAAATTTGTCGATCTTTTAACGTGAATGAGGAGGGCTTGAAGGAATCACTGATTTTTTCGAACTTCAATTAATTAATGACCCATTGAAAGATCGATTGAAATCACCGAGGTTCAAAGTTCGTCGGGGTTGACGTCCAACCCGATCATGCGTTCTGAGAAACAAATTTAATTCATACAAGGAATGTTACAGCCTAAATGTTTGCGTGTTGAAAGAAGAGATATAAATAAACAGTGTTATAAGTTTTTTTTATTCTTTTGATTATTCAAGCTTTTTAATCTTAATTGAATCTCACATTTTCTGGAAAATGTGAGAAAATTCGTCGACAGCGATGGGATGTCAGTTGCATATGGGATATCCGATGAAAGATGCGACGGGTAAGTTCGACCTCATTTTCGACGACCCCGCGATCCTTCCTTCAATCCAATACGGCTACTGCCGCTGGTGCTATCGCCCTAAAATATTCATCGCGGAATCTTTTAATACCATAGCTATGCATCAGCAAGGCGTCTTCGAGAAACGACAAGACCAGATACCGCGAATTGTCAATTTAAGAATTATCGTATTTCATGTGGTATTCCAATAACCCCATTTCCTCTATCCGATCTCACCCAACACCACATCTCCGTCAGCAAGTGACACTACGAAAATATTCCTTTCACTCGAGCTTGACGTTGATCGGAGATCCTAATTTCCGATCTTTGCCAGAGTGAAATTAACGTCGATTAGTCTTGCCACGTATTTAGAAGATTACGGAATTACATTTAACAGTTCGCACAGCGATGACTAACGTTGTTCCGTGACTAACGTTTTTCCGTTTTGCTTGTTTTTCAGGTAAGTCACTCGTGTCATCACACCTGTTTCCGTGGATTACATCACATTGAGGAACATTCTCACTGGTCGGAATGATAGCATGACATATATGGATCAAAGGTCAGGACATAACTTTCCACATTGATGTTGTCTCCCAAAGATAATGCCGTTGAATTTGAAGCGAAATACGAAGATCCGCAAAACACTATTATCGTTTGGCGAAAGAGCTACACCCAATCCAACGTTCCCACATCCAATCAAACCCCGATGTCCTTACAACCGTCTTATCATGCCCGCGTGCCGCGATCAAGAGTATCAACGTGAGCATAGGTGCCAGCTGGATAACTGATTGGCGATACGAACCATTTATTTTCCCCTTTTCATTCGATAGGGAGGGTCCTTCATTGCTGACCAGCGCGTCGGATGTTGCGCTTAGGAAGATACAGAATGTGCAGGGGTCTCGTTGCCTAATAGAGGATACCCCTCGACCGCAGCGCAATATCAGTCCTGGTGGTTCATTAGAGGTGCGCGCTTCGGATATTAGAATGCCCGACATACCGCGCGTTTATCCTGCGCTCCCGATTCTCTCATACATATACATGCGTCCATTTGGGTATATCAGGCAAAAGGTCCGCGATCCACAAGTCAGCACGCAGATTAGCGCGACATGCGCCCTTACGTGAGAGAACAGTGAACGTATGCAAACAATATATGGTAAACGCGTGATGGTATACGTGCCACATGAGCGAGCGATAGGATGCCATCGCGGTAGGCCAAATCTATGGGACATCCGATCTGTACTATGTCATGCTTCGGTCACTACGCATCTCGACCCAACGTTGTTCAAGCCCACACAGAATTTCTCCAAACATCCCTCTCCGATATCCTACGCTCTAACTACCCACACCGCCCACCCACACGACCCGTCTTGCGCCGCATCAAACGCTACCTAACCAAAGGGGGGGCCTGTCCCATCCAATTTGATGCGCGACTTGACGCGAGTTACAGCCTTTTGCTTGTCATTACTCGACAGATTGCCGTTAAACTACCGCGGCCAACCGGACAATCCTGAATAACGCCCACGCGTGCACGTGTGTACGCGCACGCGATTTCGTCCTTCTGCCGCAAAGTGTAGGTCCGTAGGTTGAACCACAGCAACAGCATTCTGGCTTCCGTTTTAAATCAAATAAGGGCGTTATTTAATGGGTTTATTTTATCTGGAGTAAAGCAGGGTTTTGGGGAATTGAGAAGTAAAATTGGAAGTTCGTTGGAAACGGATGCTGTGATGTCAACCTTCCAATATCCGTCACACTAATTACGGAAACGGAATATGGAAGATCTTGATCCATGATTGCAGTTCGGGTCAATCTCACAAAGGAGACTTGATTGCATCCTGATGTTCAACTGATGTTCCGATCTTCTATTCAATAACAACAGTGTCATTCAAGCTTCAACATCAAATTGCATCACGATTTGATCTCTCGCCAATATAGCCGCGTATGCCGGAATCTAGAATATTCGAAATATAGCTCATGGGTAAAATGATTGCGTGGAGTATAGCTATCGATCTATTTCCACCCCTATAGAATATTCTGTAGTTATTAAGAAGTTAATTAGATTCGAATGTTTAGCCTGACTGAATGAAAAATACGGTTGCGCGTTTCCGAGAGTAAATAATGATAAGAGTTTTGAAAATTTTAGCATCCGGTGACCTTTCCGAGTCTTTAGAAGAGGCATGTATGAGAAATGTATTTTAAAAAAACATAGTTTGTTGGCAGGGTATTTTTGGAAGAGCACATGTGCTGTCAGCGAGTGTCGATTGAAACGCAGATGTACTTTTGATGTTTGGAATTTTTTTCTGGGATATTGGGTTCTGCGATTTGTCCATTACAGATGGGTTTCATCGCTACGTGTGTAGGAAGGGGACGAAAATCGGAATCGCCTTCCCGCGTGACAAATCTTTTTTCAGTCCCTATCCACTCCATTTCTTCTGCGAACACGTCGAACACTGTAAGATCCAAGACGAGGTGTTCATATAAAAGGAATAAGGGATATTGTCATTGGGTCTCCTTCTAGCACACGATTCACAGGATAGAAGGAGGAGGCTACCCATTCGAGGAAAATCAACTTTTCGACGGTAGTGTCGAAACTATCGATAAACAAGTCGGGGCGAAACCACGAGTGGAAAACCCCACGGAGTTCCCTTGCTAGTGTCGGGGTCGCTCGGAAGGTTTGGGTAACAAGAGGGTTACTCGGGGCTTGCAAGGAGACAAGGGCTTGCGTGTGTCTCCAGCCTTATGTAAACTCGAGGGCAACTCACCCTTGCTAACGATACTGCCATTTATGAGGAGGGGTTGATTCTCGAAGACCTCCCGCAGTCTCCCCATTTTGCTCTATCTCTTTTCGCCTCTGAAACTATTGCCCCTATACCGTACTGCGTACACGTTCGCCATTCTAGTTTGGGATTGCGGAAAGAACGTATCTCGAATTCCCTCGAGGATCGTGTAAGATTGCGCCGTCAATCAATCACTGGGAAGGAACCCTGCCACCCTCCTATATTCACTCGCGAACGTGCGAAAGTATGCAATTTTGAATACACGGAATCCACCAGATGAAGAAAACGATTCATACCTAGGATAGGGAAAGATCTATAGAAACGTTGTTCTTGCATCAACATAAAATTGACTAGCTTTGCTTGTTTTCTAAGTACTGAATCGAGATGCGCATGAAAACAGAAAAGCAGGCGACATTTGATCTGTGAAGAGACATGGGAGACAACGAGAATGAAGGAGAAAAAAAGGAATACGAAAGATGGACGTGATCCCGCATGCGAACCACGTCCTTACATCACGCTCTCCTGCCCCTAGTAATGCCGTACCTCTCTTGAATCTCTCGTTTCGTCTCGGTCTACGCAAAGAGATTCAAGTGAGGATGCACCCGAGCTGGCCTCAAGTATTGGCTGTGCATTTTATCGGTAGGTCTCGGCTCATCTATCCGGTACGTGATACGTGCGCAAAAAAAAGAATGCCGCAACGTTACGATTGGATCAACGCACACACGATGCATGACAATTCGCTGGTGCAATTGTGCTGCACTCCCCTGCTGCACCGAGCTCTACAGCCAACAATCGTAGAGCCTCATTGGCTCTATCCGATCGTGTCTTATGTTTGATTAATACCGAGAATCCTCTGAATGTGTCTTGTGAAGTATTGAGGTATATATTGCTAAATGCATCGTCATCGAGGCTGCTGATCTTTGTGATTGCTGCTAATCTTTGTGATAGGAAACAGGACGTAATCAAATACGAGGAATCTTTTTCCACAATTTTGTTCGGGTTTGATGCTTGATTTTTTTACTTGCTGAGCGGAAACTTGGCAAATCTTCAGTCGAGCAGCAATCGATTCGTGTATAAACATAAATTGCTTGGCCCGATTGGAGTCCAATGTACGAATCCACTTTGAATCCTAAAACATTGCCACAGTATAGAATGTGGCAATCTTTGCCGTGCTGGTATGACATTTGGAGATGAGTCAGAACATTATTTTTGACGTTATTGTTGAGACAATATCATTGTTGTGACAACATCATTGTTGTGACATCATTGTTGTGGCAACATCATTGTTGTGACAACATCAATGTTGTGACAACATCATTGTTGTGACAACATTATTGTTGTGACAACACTATTGTTGTGACAACATCGTTGTTGTGACAACATTATTGTTGTGACAACACTATTTGTTTAGTGCCTGAGAGTAGTTTGCGTTTGGCCATTGCGATCTCTGTTGCTAGCCGCGCTCGACCAACTCGCGTCAACAGGGATGAAAAATCTCTTGTGAACGAGTGGGCGAGCGTGCAATATACTTTTGGGACAGTGCAGCGCGGTCGTCCGTCGAGTGACGATCGTCAGTGACGCGCAAGGCGGAAGGGCCCTGGGTCCTCTCACATACGACTCCACTGAGTAAAACACATACGACTCTCCCGAGTAAAACACAGGCAACTAGCCTATCACAAGCGGTTGGGTGAACGGCCGTATGGTCCTCGATTCTCCAACCCGTCAAACACGGGCAACTAGCCTATCACAAGCGGTTGGGTGAACGGCCATACGGTCCTCGATTCTCCAACCCTTAAATACATTCGATGATCACAGCGGTCGGGTGAACGGCCGTACGGTCCTTGATTCTCCGAGCACGGGTGAACGGCCGTACGGTCCTCGATTCTCCGATCCGTGATCATATACCTCTTACCAAAAAGGGACAGCAACAGCTGACGAATCCTCGGTAAAGGTCATCAAACGCAAAATCGAAAACAATACAAACAATCGATCGAAGATTCAATACAAAATAACGCGCGAGATCACAATGGTACAAGCCAAACGGGCTTTCAGCCTCTTATATACGCAATTAACAATCGTCGAATCGTCGTGGGTTTTTATGCCGCAAGGCTTTTCCCACAAGAGCCAATAAACGTAGAAAATACGATGGCTCAAACGCGAGTGTTTTTTCATTTCTTAAAAAACCACAACCTCCATTCTTCATTCAATTAAATATATCCAAAACTACGAGGTAACTTCGCAATGAAGGAGCTTCGACAATACACTATTTTTGTGACAACATCGTTGTTGTGACAACATTATTGTTGTAACTCATCTCCAAATTTCATACCGGCACGGCAGAGATCACCATATTCGATAATGTGGCAATCCTTTAGGATTCAAAGTGGATTCGTACACTGGATTCCAATGGGACCAAGCAATTCGTGTTTATACACGAATTGCTTGCTGCTCGACCGAAGATTTGCTAAGTTTCCGCTCCGCAAGTACAAATATCATGCATGAAACCCGACCAAAATTGTGGAAAAAGATTCCTCATATTAAAGAACTTAAATGTCATATTAAAGAACAGAATGTTCTTTTATTATTAAAGAACTCATATTAAAGAACTCATATTATTAAAGGACTTAAACCTCATATTAAAGAACAGAATGTCATACCGACAAAAATTGCTACATTCGATAATCTGGCAATCTTTTAGGATTCAAATTGGACTTCGCATCGGATTCCTATGGGGAATCCCGAAAAGAATCCAATGTACGAGCGTAACGTTTCGGTACAGGGATCCAATGCGATTACCCGTTGGATCCCGATCAGGAAGTGCGGGAATCCAATTGGATCCTCACGAAAAAGTTTGCCCGGGATGAGGCATGCGATCAGTGCATTGGGAAATCTTGTTGTCCCGATAGAGCTTTACGTTACGTAAATAAAATTCAACACTCTTGGCGATTAAATAAAACTCTCCTCACAAGAATCTTTATTGAATTGAAACTTTTTATTTCCGTCTACCGATAACTTTTGTCCGAAAGAATTGCACCGGAAAATATATCTTTCGTGTTTTCTCCTCGTTACCGTTGCCGCCCGGGGTTGAGGGAATTTACATCTCTCACATTTTTTTTTCCCTCAAGGAGAAACCCGCACGATATAACGAGAAAGAACATCTTTGTTTTTTCTTCGCGATTTTACGCGTTGATGGTCTTTTGTGCTTGCGATACGGGCGAAACCACAGCCAAAACGACCCGGTGGAATGAAGATTTCTCGCTTAAGCGTTTTTCTACAGGAAAGCAGCAGGCTTGATGTAAGACGTCGTCCAACGCGAGGGAGGAAAAAAAACACCTTCAAGTTTTCTGCACGGCATACGTACGGGCCTGAAATTTTTTGCTTCCTTGAGTATCGTCTTACAAGGTAGCTCGTAGTATCGAGCTCTTATCCTTCGTTGCGAAAACTATAGCTGTGCATAGTGATGCTTGCGTGTTGCGTAAATTTCTTTTTGCACCGTCTGACCAACCTACCTACCTGGTCCCTTTCCTGGATCGCAAGGTCGCGAGAGAAAAGCTCAGAGTGCGAGGGCTGGAGACCAAAAGGCACTAGCCATGTGCCTTCGCGATGGCCATGTTTGCATAGAGCTAATGTAATGGAAATAGTTGTAAAAGTCAGGTGTTATAGTCACGGTGCACGCTTGGAGATGCTGTGCCGGTGGAACACAACCAAGCTCTCGATTTATGCTAATAGAGTTTCGACCTGAGTCTCCTTTTGAAGATGCTTTATGTTTATTACAAATGCTGCGAAAATGTTCCTCACCGTCGCCGTTGAAAACCACCCGAACGTACGTACACAACATACGGTAATTTTGAAGACACTCGACTTCGAGGACCGTCCTCGCAGTAGCCTATTGTCTCGATATTCGATATTACGTAAAGCTAAAGTCTTCGAAATGACCTTTGGAGAAATATATACGTATTTGTAAAAAAATATTTCCACATACAAACCTGCCTTGGAAAGCAACGATCCGCTTGAAAAAAAAAAGTGTTAAGGACCGTCCTCAAAGCAGCCAGATTCTCTGATAGCCAACACAGATATAACTGTTTGTGTGTGTAGGTGTCTCGTCCGAGTAGATAGCGTCATTTTCATTCGCGTACTTTCAGTCTGCCTGAAAACCCACCCCAAAGCACCAACCCCTCTTGCATAGACTCCTCCCTTTCACCGACCACTCGCTGGAAAAACTTTCTTCCCGCTTTTACCAGACTCTTACGCCCTTTTCTTCTTCCGTTATCTTGCTTCTTCTACTTCGCTTCATTCCTCGAGCTCAAACTCCCCACTGAGCGTCAGGGTTCGTTTTTTTTGTGGAGACATACTTTCAAAGTAAATCCTCCACCCCCCCCCCCTCGCGCCCCTCTCGTCTGCCTCTGGAGAATCCATGATCCTGATTCAATATGCTAATACATATTTGTATGGTTTTTTGGATTTGTTTATCAATCAGGCAGGATTAAGGTTACCGATGAATTGCAATTTAGGAACGATAATTGGATGCAAGAAACGAAATTTGAATTCGAACTTGGCGTTTGTAAATGAAAAATCGGTTGTAATTGAAGTCAATTTTTTCAAACAATAGTCATGACACGTCTTGAACTGTTATTCTCTGGTATCATTCATTGTGCGCATTCTCCAATGGATTATAAAGGGGGCGTTGTTGTGTCCAAATGCATAGAAACCGACTAAAATACTTTTACGACTGTACGAATCAAAATACAAGAAGAGTGAAGGATGTTTAAACTTGGGATAAAATTGATTGAAAATAAGTCTGCGATGTGACAATCAATAATCAGAAGAAAAAAAAATGAACCATCGGGAAGATATTGAGTACGTCGATCTTTATTGATACCTTCGATAAAACTGTTTATGAGTTCATTAGAAACGTGTCTGTTTAATGAACCAACATGATCTGGCACGAAAATCATTTGTTAAATTTTCTTGAGAGTGTAATTTTTTTAAACTATAATTAACATTTGTTTCTAAAAAAATCGGTTTAAATTCAGGAAAATTGAAGGATTTTTACATATTAAAAAAAGCATTAAAATCTAGACATTTTTGGATTGCCTTTTATGAAAAATCGTCAATGTTGCCATACTTAAGGAGAGATATACACCTAGGAGCCGGAAAAAGGTCATTTTTGTGAATTTTTTCCAGGGAAACTATTTGAAATTTCGGATTGGGGTTTTATTTATCTAAAAGTATATACATTCAAAAATATGTTTATGTTTCTTTATTCAAAAACATCAAAAATATACAAGGATATTGTATGATCCTTGGAGCGTCGTAAAAAAATCTGCGTATACGGTACCCACTGGCGTTTCTTCAACAATCATCTGAAAGAAAAACAAAAAAATTATTAAATTAGATACTATAATCTAGTATTTGTCATAGCCGATTTTGAAAATATCGATTTATGACAAAATTGCGGACGTTTGAACATAAATAGTGATTTTTGGGCCAAAAATTAGTTATTAGTTTGCGTATAAAACAAAAACTAAGTAACGGAAAAAAAATCCTATGACAAGTACTAGATAATGGTGTACAGAATAACCACAAAAAACTTCAAGGCAATCGGTTCGTTGGTTTTCGAGAAATTTTGGGTACCGATTTGAAAAACGTGGTTTTGCGAAAAACGCGTTTGAAAATATGGGAATGAATAAATGATGAAATTTGTCAACTTGCATGGAATCATCGATACCAGGCCCATAATGTAGGTCTTCTACGGTCGACGGAATGTTCATAGCTTCTAAATCCTCGACCTCGACCATCTAGGTGTATATCTCCCCTTAATCAATAAACGTAATCGTTCTCGATCCGTTATTCGCTATCGCCATCCACTATAATACACGCGCCAATTGATTATAGTAAACGGGGGCCCATTGTGTCAGAATAAATAAAAATTAAATACCAGTACTCCTACGAGCATACGAATGGAAATACAACCAGAATACAAGCTGTCTACATTTCTGCCCCGCATCGCTCGAAAACTATGCTTCTTCATTTCTCATTTTTCACTCCCCTATCTCGCTATCTTTCCGCACCCCTTGAATTTTTTCTTCCCCGAGTGAAGAAAAGCGAGACGCGGAGGGGCCGGGACAGTCGCGAAGGAATAAGAGACGTGAATTCTTCGCCGGTTTTCTCCTCCGCGTACAGCTAGCTGGCGCTTGTGCTTTTTTGCAAATCTCATTATACGAGAGAATGTATAGGGGAAGTTGCACTTTTGTAGCGCCTCGACTATATTCCTCTGGCTCGTATCCGGATTTTAACTCAACTAGTGCATAGCCTACGTGCATAAAGTGGAAGAGCGAGAGGAAGAGAGGCAGTGTCGTACACCCTGCGCTTCCGTATTCGCCGTTATGGATATGTGATAAAGACATAAATATATACACGGTGTAAAGTGTATTTGTAGCATGTACGGTGCATACGGAGAATCCTGAGCTCGATTTCTTGTGCATTCCCGTACGGAAAACTGATAGAGCGTCCCTAATAAAAATAAGGGCCTTTCAGGGCTTCCCTAGTGCTTTCCCTAGTAGGGATTTCCACAATGGGCCCAGACTTGGCCATTATCGAGATAAACTTATAGGGATTTCCACAATAGGCCCCGACTCGGCCATTATTGGGCTAAACCTGTGGGGATTTCCACAATAGGACCCGACTTGGACATTATAGGGATAAACCTGTAGGGATTTCCACAATAGACCCAGACTTGGCCAGTATAGGGATAAACAAGTAGGGGTTTCCACAACAGGCCCAGATCTGACTATTATAGCGATAAACCAGTATAAATAGCTTAGGCTACATGGTTGATGGTATTTCAATTATTCAAATCGATTATATACATCGATCGAATAATATTATCGAACGCAAATTCGGAAAAAGCGTAAGGGCATTAGCAAATAAAAAATCAACGATGAACACAAATATTCAGACAAACATCAGACAGTATTCATTTATCAAATTAGAGAAACCTTTTACATAGATACAAACAATTACTCATGGTTTCACTCATACATGGAGTAATGCTAGCGCATAAGTGTGAACAGTCCCAACCGGTTTTCTCGACATTTTTACAGCAACTAATTTCCGCTCAATACTCATCATGGGGAAAATTATTTCTTCTGAAGACTTCCCTGATATTTCTCATTCACAAACTTTATCTGACTGTGTAGGATAAGTAAATAAATTGGTCTTTGTTTTCCAGATCTTTCCCTCAATGGAAATAGATTCCAGTGATTCAGTAGCCCATATATTTTTTTTATTTTTACTACACATCCATTCCTTAGAATGGATAAGTAGTGGATTATATTGGTTTAAATAATGCAAAAGACTGGCATAACTATATAACTATAATCAATATGATAATCTTATAATTTCAAACTTGAGTGTTACAAGCTATCACAATTAAAAAACAATGTTATCATAGTGGATAATTCCTCAAAAATAAATGTTAGCAGTGAAGAGAGTTCGCCTCACATTATTTTTTGTATTAATTTTGTCATGGCAGTTTGTCATAAAGGCTCACATGCAAATACGCAATCACATTTCTACGGGCGCACAAATAAATACACATGTACTCACGCCCACACCTGTGCACATGAACAATTACATAAAAACAAATACAGATATACCCTGACGCATTTACCATACACGTATATCCACTGATACGGATATTTTATGGCGCTGAAATGGATTTGATGAGGCGCCATTGAGGCATTTTCAGGGTGCTAAAATGGTTTTGATGAGGCGCCATTGAGGCATTTTCAGGGTGCTTAAATGGTTTTGATGAGGCGCCATTGAGGCAACTCATAAGGCCCCGGTCGTTGCACCTTTAATGGCCCTTGTTGACAAAGTGTGACCGGCCGCTAACGGCCCTCATTGTGGCTTCCAGATTAGGGCCCGAATAAAGTTAGGGGAATATTATTGGGGCCCGATCACAGCCCCAACTCAATTTCCGCACGGGTTGATACGGGAATCGATCGGGCTCTGTGTGTGTGCATTCACACGTGACGTCTATACCCTCACTTGTACAACGTGCATCATTTAAGATAGTACGAGCGCGCAATCTTGATTTCTATAGATTTTGTTCAAATTTTAACCAGACATTGTTCATATCGTTATGCATGTTTGAGGGAAATTTCAGAGCAGTCGACTATTAAGATTGGGAGATAGTGGGTTTTAAAATTGCAACTTTTAACACCGCAGAGTCTGCATTGAAATTTAGGCACAATGATTCTCCGTAAAAAATATTTGTCCCCTGTAATAAGAAGACATATGGCAACACCGCAGAAGGGTATGGTTCAATATTTCGAGAAAAAAATAATTATCGTTTTGCTAAATTTAAAAATGTTGTCATAAAAAAACATTTGCATTATAAATATCAATGTTTTATATTGTTTATGTTATCTTCATTAACAAATAAAAGTGTTGGTTCATTCATAACTAATTAAAAACTTTGTTCGATTAAAAATTACTTTCAAAAAAAAAACTTTGTGTTGCAGTATTATTTTAAATATGCCGCGCAAACTCACGTCATTGGATACGTGGAACGATGCGGTGTTGCCATATGTCTTCTTATTATAGGGGACAAATATTTTTTACGAAAAATTGTTCTGTCTAAATTTTACAACGCAGGCCCTGCAGTGTTAAAAGTTGCAATTTTTAAACCCATTATCGCCCAATCTAAATAATCGACGGTTCTGAAATTTCACTCAAACATGCATAATGATATGAACAATGTCTGGTTAAAATTTGAACATAATGTATAGAAATCAAGATTGCCCGCTCGTACTACCTTGAGGGGTCTTCTCACTTTAGACGCTAAAAAGGGCGATTTTTATGATTTTTTAAATATGTGTATATCATAGATATTGATATAAAAAATGTTACACTTAATAAATACAAATTCGAAAAACATTTAAATTTTTTATTTATTTATTAACGTCACTATTTATAGACGAAAATGGTACTTAAAAAAATGTCCTAAAAAATTGTATGTCTGCGCT
The DNA here is from genome assembly GCA_964007375.1 of Ophion obscuratus. Classification (NCBI taxonomy): domain Eukaryota; kingdom Metazoa; phylum Arthropoda; class Insecta; order Hymenoptera; family Ichneumonidae; genus Ophion; species Ophion obscuratus. The sequence continues at coordinate 12,779,965 of OZ023322.1, forward strand.
GTTGATGAAATCTCGGAGATGGATCATCCAAAACAAAAAAATCGAACGATCTTCGATTCAGTATGTTAATGGCTATAGCGCATTTCATCCGATTTGTTTATAAATGCAAAAATAATAAAATGGCGGCCTTTTTTCGAAAAGAAATCAAAAAACAGACCATTGTTCGAAAACAAAACGAAAAACGTTGTTTCGAGAAAAACGCATTTAAAGTTTGTTTGGGTTGCATAAATACGCTTTTTTTTTTAATTTCGTATATTTCGAAAGTGTATTTATTAAGTGTAACGGCTTTTATATCAATATCTATAATATAAACCTATCAAAAAAATTCACGAACATAGCCTTTTTTAGGGTCTATAGTGAGAAGACCCCTTAGATTATATACAGGGTGTTTGGCACATGGACCGACGCCATTTTTTGGGCGATTGGGGACGTCATTTGCTACTGTTTTCACCCTTAGACCCTATGTCCTAAGTGTCACGGTAATTAAGATATGATATGTTTTTCTTTTTTTTTTCAATTACCCGAAATTTTGCCTTCAAATTGTCATAATTTTTTTTGTTTGTGGTTGCAATAGCACGAAATAACTTTTGTTGTATACTGCAATGCATGTTTATTATAAATAAATCATTATGTGATATAATTGATTTCAAGAAAATGTCATAAGTCATTTGCTTGAAACCAATTGTTTCCAAAGTCTTAACAATGCGTAAATGTACGAAAAATGTCAACTTCTAAATTCATTATAAAAAAAAACTAAAAATTATTTTGAACTTAGCTTTGTTTTGAAAAGTTCTGTACTTTATACCCTTCCCAACGGTATGCTACATGTCATAGAAATCGGTCATTATGTGCACTGTGAAAAATGGTATGAAATTTACAATACATTTAAGATACAAAGGAATTGAATTTTACGAACTCAGTAGATGAAATTAAATTTGAAACACTTGTACCGTAAATTTAAAACAGGAACATGAAATTCTAACGTGGATATAGAATTTAATAGACGCAACATGGAATTTCAAAAACAAGTTTGTAAATTTGTGGAAAATGTATTGCATTAACCCGTGTCTTCCTTTGAAAATTACTATAGATGTATAATAAATCAACTATAAAAAACAGAGCATTGAAAATACAAAACAAGTTTGAAATTTATTTACAGCTGCCTGAAAAATATAATATATGTGAAACTGAATTTTACGATACGTACAATGCATGATCACAACAGATTTATTTAAAAGAGCGAAACTGGAATTGAAAAAAAATTCATAAACGCTGATGAAAATCACATGAATCAATGTGAAAATTATATTAAATTTACACTACATTTAAGGCACAAAAGAATTGAATTTTACGAACTCAGTAAATGAAATTGAATTTAAGACACCTGTACCGTAAATTTAAAACAGGAACATGAAATTCTAACGTGGATATAGAATTTAATAGATGCAACATGGAATTTCCAAGACAAAAGCCACTGAGAATAACAATTGTTTGTCAAAAACAAATTTAATGTATTCGTATATTAGTATTGAAGATACATTTCATGATTTCCATTATTATTGACCCGGACGATATCTCAAAATCACATGAATTTCAAATACATGCGTGCAATGGACAGAGATGGGCGCGCGGTCGGTTTACGGGCTCTCGGCGGTCACTGAAGTTAAGCAGCATTGGAGGCTGCCAATACTTGGAGCGGTGACCGCTTGCCCGTACACTTGGTTTGCGCGTAAACCTCTGAGTGGGAGGCAGTTTTTCTGAGTTTCTGATGGTAATACAACTGAAACTCAGCCGAATATAGCCGCCTGTATCGGCCCAGGTTTTCCGCGGTTTCCCTGGGCCCTCGTGCAAATGCGATACAGTAGTGCATTAGGAAAGAGTGGATGCGGTCAACACTCTGGGGGAGGGTGGGGGGCTCTGGAAGGAATGTAGAGGAGGGAACTGTGGAAGGGTTGTGAATGAAGGAAGTAATGAAGGAGGGGATTGTTAAAAGGGGAAGGACACCGTGCCTCTGAGGAATATACATATATAACGAAAAAAAATACATACGTGCAGTGATCTCACTGCATTTAAATTGTATTATTCAAGTATTCAATATTAATTATGGGATAAAGCTGCGAAAAAATCATATACACAAGTATCACGAAAGCATCATACAGTACATGAATTGAGTGGTCTTAATTTTATAATTTTTACATAAAAACGTATTGCAATTATGAATTTTTGAAACAAACTTAATACTTAGGATCAGTAATTTTAATACACACCCGTATATTGATATTAGCAACTGGTTCTTGAATTTAATATACACTCGTATTTTGATATCCGCAGATGGTTCTTGATTTTAATATACTTGGATGTGATTATTTCTTTACAGGTGCATTATTTTTCAAACGCACGAGTATATTAATATTACCGAACTACACTTTCATTTTTAAAATAACCTGTTTTGGAATTTGAAAATCGTATCTGAAATTTCATAAGCGGTATCCGCATAAAAACTTCCTACACTTGTATATTAATTTTGATACAGAAATTTTTTACAGTGTGGTCAAAATAAAGAGAATACGTTTTTTTCTTTATAATGAATTTCGGCGTTGACATTTTTCATACATTCACACATTTTTAAAACTGGACGCTCAAGAGTCGCTTTCTTGCGAAACCATTTGTATGAAATAATTATTTATTGATATTAAGCATACATTGCAGAATACAACAAAAGTTATTTCGTGCTATTACAACCACAAATAACAAAGTTATGACGATTTAAAGGCAACATTTGGGGTAAATCAAAAGGAATCATATCTAAATTACCGTCACACATAGGACATAGGGCCTAAGGGTGAAAAAAATAGCAAATGGACCCCCCAATCCCTGTGTATACTCCGTAGCTGCGTTAGATCATTTGTCTTGCGGAGAAAACCCGATATGCTGGAAATTCGCCTTTTTCTGTGAACCTTCTATTCTCTATATTTACTATCTTCGCTATCCTTGTCTTTGCCCCAATTCTTTTTCGCCAGCTCTGCCCCCTACGTTCTTTTTACCATTATACATACCTCTCGGGTTTCGCGGCCAAATTGTTCCAGCTCGGTGCAACCACTTTCCGCTGTAACTTCTCATATCACCCCCACCGGTGTAAGTCTCATTTTTTCTTCCACACGGAGTTCAACCTTTTTCTGCCCTTTTCTGCATAAGATAACGTCAGATTCGAGAGCTTGCACGTAGCTGACATTTTTGGAAAATAGTGGTTTTTGGCTTTCGAGGGTTCCTTGAAATAACATTGCTTGAAGTAACATTTCGAAAATGTTCTGTGGAAAGTTTGAGACGATCTTTGCAAAATTGAGAACGAATTATGGGCGCTTATATAAATGAGTTGAAAAAAAGCAAAAATCACTGCACCGATCAACTCCAAATTTTACAAGCTTCTTTTATGTATCAAAAAGCGAGACTTGAACGGAGGCATTTTTTTCGATGCTGATCGTTTTTATCAAAGAAAATAGAACGTTTTTTTAAAGCAAAATCGATACTTTCACTTTTGATTGCGGGCATTTTTTCGATAAGTCTTTCGTCCAAGCATTAGATTATTTTTATCCAAAAAGTGAATGCGTTTGATTTTTTAATTTCGGGTGATTTATTTCCGATTTCTCGTAATAAAGGGCTACAACGTTTCAAATGGAAACGTTGTAGCCCTTGAAAAGACGCGTCGATCGAGTATTCGATCAACCCTCTCCAATAATATCTTCACCCCGAAAATAATTGTTGAAGAATTAACGAAAAAATTGTTTATTGAATAACTCAAAAACAATCGATTTTTCGGGGATGGTTCAAATGTACGAAATGTAGAGAATAATTTTCTCTATATTTTCGTTCCTATGTACAACCCTTGAATTTGGCTTCTTCGAACCCCTCTCAGGGGTTGAAAATTCAAAATGAAATTCTGGGAAAACTATTGACCGAAACTAAAGAGATACGAGTTTGGCGCTTTGCACAAAAATGTAGCTGAGGGTTCAAGCTACAAATTCTTCCACGGCGGCGAATTCGTGCGGTCACTAGTTTTCCCAGAATTTCATTTTGAATGTTCAACCCCCGAGAGGGGTTGGAAAATCAAAATTCAAGGGTGGTCCATAGCAACGAAAATATGGAGAAAATTATTCTCTACATTTCGTACGTTTGAACCATACCCGAAAAACCGATTGTTTTTGAATTATTCAATAAACAATTTTTCTTTTGGTTTTTTAACCATTTTTTTGGGGGTGAAGATATTATCGGAGAGTGATGATCAAATACTCGATCGACGCGTCTTTTCAAGGGCTACAACGTTCCCATTTGAACACAAAGTATACGATTTTTTAAAAAGAGTTATTGAATTGAAACTGATTTTTCAAAATTTCACCCCACTTTCTCACCCCCCAAAATAAACATCCACAACTTTTCTGAACATTTTGTCTCACGGCGCCGACCTCGTAGAGGTTGTAGTTTGGCATTAATCCACCCCCTTCTCCTTTCATCCCCTAAAAAAGAACCCTACACCCCGATTTTTAGGCAAACTTGCATTTAGCACCCGCGGCACCTACAAAAACACCTGTCAAAAAACTAGCCGTCTTCTAATTTTCTCCGATTCCAGGCTTTTTCAGCGACAGCACGACTGTAGTACTTGTGAACTAGGTTATCTAATATAAAAAAATCAAGCAGTTTTCGTTATTATATTAGTTCAACCCTATAAAATTAATGTTAATAAACATATGAAATTTAGATTAACACATGTAAAAAAATATATTCGAGCTTCAATATGTTTTGATGGTATAGCATCTAATAAATGTTCTCTAAAAATATCAAGACGTCGGATCAAAACTGACAGATTTATAGGCTGCTATGTTAACGCGCGTCGGAACCCTCGGAGCATTCTTCGAAAATTTAAACGCTTTTTTTCGATCGATGTATATGGATGTTTTTGAGCTTTTTCTAAATGTAAAAAAATATTATTCGATTGAAGAATTTATTTTTCCGATGTATAGATAGTTTTTATTCGATAAAAGAGAAATGCCCATTACGTTCGTAAAAATCACTTTCTATTTGAATCCGTGCCATTTTTTTAAATTTGATATTTCGGAAATTCCTTTGATTAATTAATCGAAGCAATTGCCGGAAAATCAAATTTAAAAAAATGGCACCCGTTTAAATTGGGAGTCTTGATTTAGTCGTTGGCACAGTCGTGGCCGACTGTGTTTGTATGTGAAAAGCTTATGTGCAGCAATTAGTCGTAAGTACAATCTCAATTACAGTCTTTGTTATTTTTTACAAGCATTACACGTTCCTCACGCACAAACTCGTAAACTAGTAAACTACTAGTAAAGTCAATTAAAAGCTAAAAAGAAGAAAATAATTTATATGTAATATATAATATTTAAAAAAACAAGCTTTTATTTAATGTACTAAAAAGTAGAAAATATTTTTTTTTACCAAGTCACCTATATGTGACTATAAATAAAAGCTGCGTATAAAAAAAAAGGGCGCTCAAAATTTAGACATATAATCTTCAATTTACATAAACCCGTTAACATGTTAACTGTATTTAATTTACTGTAAAACAGCCTTAAAATACTTAAATAAAAATCCTGAATCTGAGTACAAACATGTGATAATAATTTCTCTAATTACTATTGTGCTAAATTAAATATGACGAACAAAACTGAATTCATCAAATTTATTAAACATTCAAAAAGTTGTGCGCCCCACGCTTTTATTTATAGTCACATATCGGTGACTTGGTAAAAATAATTATTTTCTATTTAGTGCATTCAATAAAAGCTTATTTTTTTAAAATAAATTTTACATATAAATTCCATCGTTAAAACGTTTCTCCCGAGATCCGGTAGTATGCGAATTTGACGGAAACCGTGTTTCGGCGAAAGCCATGTCGACATTGAGACCTTATGCTTGAACTTCTGTTTGATCGTACTCGAGCACGCGGAAAACCATACATCTATCGGTGGATATTTCTAAATGGTGTGCAACTTTACGCCCAACCCTCGCAGCTATATATTTAAAAAAAAACAACAAGTACGTACGCGTAATCTGGCAGACGGATCACTGCTCGTAAATCCTCGCCGTCAGGGATAGGAAAATCGTATGCGAGCACAGACGGTGGTTTTGGAGTTCAGACCTTTCTCGACAGATGGAAATCGTATCCTATCCGAAATCACGATCCTATATGTGCATGCGCGCGCGCGCGTGTGTGTGTGTGTGTGTGTGTGGTGCAAGCATGCATGCGTGTGTGTGTGTGTGTGTGTGTGTGTGTGTGTGTGTGTGTGTGTGTGTGTGTGTGTGTGTGTGTGTGTGTGTGTGTGTGTGGTGCAAGCATGCATGCGTGTGTGTACGTGTGTGTGTGTGTGTGTGTGTGTGTGTGTGTGTGTGTGTGTGTGTGTGTGTGTGTGTGTGTGTGTGTGTGTGTGTGTGTGTGTGTGTGTGGTGCAAGCATGCATGCGTGTGTGTGTGTGTGCGTGTGCGCGCGCGCGCGCGCGCGTGTGCGTGCATGCGTGTGTGTGCGTGTGTGCGTGTGTGTGTGCGTCTGTGTGTGCGTGTGTGTGTGCGTCTGTGTGCGCGTGTGTGCATGCATGCGCGCGTGTGTGCATGGTGTGTGTGTGTGTGTGTGTGTGTGTGTGTGTGTGTGTGTGTGTGTGTGTGTGTGTGTGTGTGTGTGTGTGTGTGTGTGTGTGTGTGTGTGTGTGTGTGTGTGTGTGTGTGTGTGTGCATGTGTGTGTGTCTGTGTGTGTGTGTGTGTGTGTGTGTGTGTGTGTGTGTGTGTGTGTCTGTGTGTGTGTGAGTGTGCGTGTGTGTGTTTGTTCCTTTTTTTCATTTCACACGTATTCCTCGCTTTCTCTCTCCTCTCGCTCTCTTCTTGCGCCAGCACATGCCTCACTCGTGGCTTTTGCTACACCCACCACCCACAGTATTTTGCTCGACCATCGTCCAGCTCTCGTTCGCTCACCCTTGCTCTCTCCTCCCTCGGCATAGCTCGCGGTTCTCCACTCTCGTCCATATCGTCCACCCGCTCTCGGGACTCGCACCAGCCATTTGGGAAATCAAATACCCGCAGCGATAACGCGAACCTCGGGCTCATGGCGGCGACGGAACGAATTAAACTCGTATATTTACCAACGGCGCGCAAACAAGAACCGAAAGAGGAGAAAAAATGGAAAGTTTCAACGTGTAAGTCGTTCGGATCTTCGTTTGCTCGTCAAGCCAGGCTCGACCTGGCGAGAGTTCGCGTGGGGTACGTCGATGCCAAATTGGCAACACCCAACCTTCCGATTATTCAATAGTTATTGAATGTACAAATATCAGTTATTGGGCGAGGTAAGAAAGTGTCGTCTCAAATGTTTGTGAAGTATGTAGTTTTTAGAGATTTGCGTTTGTTTGCAAAATTGATAAGTAAACATTTTGTCAAACAAGCTTTCATTTAATGTACTAAAGAGTAGAAAATATTTTGTTTTACCAAGTCATCTACATGTGACTATGAATAAAAGTTTGGGGCTCTTAACTTTTTGAATGTTTAATAAATTTGATCGATTCAGTTTCATTGACCATATTTGATTTGGCACAATAGTAATTAGCGAAATTATTATCACACGTTTATACTGAGTGTTAGGATTTTTTTATGAGATCTAAGGTTATTTTACAGTAAATTAAATACAGTTGATATGTTAACGGATTTTGTAAATCAAAGATTGGGTGTCTAAATTTTGAGCACCCCAAGTTTTTATTTATTGTCAATTATGGATGACTTGGTAAAAAAAAATATTTTCTACCTTTTGGTACATTAAATAAAAGCTTGTAAAAAAAAACACTTTTTGCATGTAAATGTTTTTCTACTTTTTAGTATTTAAGGTAGAACGAGCACGTAATATTTATTTCTATAGATTTTGTTCAAGTTTTAACCACATATTGTTCATATCATTATGCATGTTTGAGTAAAATTTCAGAACCGTCGACTATTTAGATTGGGAGATAATGGGTTCTAAAATTGCACATTTTAACACTGCAGGATCTGCACTGACCGAGAGTCAGGCCGCACAATTCGTCGTACCATTCTATTGTGTATATAAATTTTGAATAAAAATTATGTTAAGATAGCAAACTAGTTAGGGAAAGAGTGAAAAAAGTTTGGATTGCCTTTATTATTCAGTTTTGCTAAAAACGTTCAGTAAAGACAGAATAATTATTCGTAAAGAATATTTGTCCCCTATAATAAGACGACACATATAACACCGCAGAACAGTATTGTTCAATATTTCGAGAAAAAAAATAATTGTCGTGTTTCTAAAGTTAAAAATTTGTCATAAAAAATATTCGCATTATAAACATTAATATTTTATATTGTTAATGTTATCTTCATTAACAAATAAAAGAGTTGGTTCATTCATACCTAATTAAGAACTTTGTTCGATTAAAAATTACTTCCAAATAAAAATTTGTGTTGCAGTATTATTTCAAATATGCCGCGCAAACCCACGTCATTGGATACGTGAAACGATGCGGTGTTGCCGTATGTCTTCTTATTATAGGGGACAAATATTTGTTAAATGTTCAATTGTCATATATTTTTCCTCCGGGTGAATTAAGAAAAGGCTGAAAAAATCGCGAAAGTAGAACTTTTCTCAGGTTTGAAAAAAAAATGTTTACAAAAACACTTTAACGAGCTATACAAATTATTTAAAAAGACTTCTTCAACGACTTTCTTCATTCACTTATTGTTTGAAGAGATTTTCATACTGAAGAAAATAAACTTTGATTTGATTCAATAGGTCGTTTAGTTTTTTTGCTATCACGCCCGCCAATTTGGCAAAATCATGGAAATGAAAACTGGAGAAAACACGCTTCAAAGTTTTCAATAGGAGGACATATCAATTTCCGATATCAATCGCTTCTATGCTTTTGGCCTTATATCGTCGAAAATATTTACGATTGGCCTTTGTAACTTTGTAAATATCTTGGAAATATTCTTGGATAGTTTATGTATCGATATAAGCAATTGAAAAAAAAAAAACGATTTTTCGGACCTTCCAATTCAGGCTCCGGCCTTCATTGATTTTACTAGTTGGTTGTTACTAGTTGTTTACTAGTTTACGAGTCTTTACGTCAGGAACATGGTATGCTTGTATAAAATAACAAAAACTGTCATTGGGATTGAACTTACGACTAATTGCTGCATGTAAACTTTTCACATACACACACAGTGGGCTACGAAGTTGTTTGTATGTGTTTGTTAGATTTTATGTGGATGAGCAGATATCGCTTATTTCACAAGAAAAGTTGAAAATTTGATTTCATTTTTTTTTCTTAAGGGCGGGATAAAGTTAGTTCGGCGAAAAAAAAGGCATGTTTTTAAGATTTTTTTTGGCGTAACGAATAGGGTTCGTTTATTGAAAAATTTACATATAATAAAGTAACATTTGAACAACATTCTCCTAAATTTGCATTGCAAAATATTCAAAATTGAGCGAGTGAAAATTAAACCCCAGAGGCGCCTCGAAAAAAGTTGGTTTGCGGTGTGCACCATAACTCACTACAGAATCATCTGAAACAAAAAAATTGAAATGCATTTGTTAAAGGAGATGTTTCTCGAGGTAATGACGGGAGGATTTTTTTTTTCGATTTTTCAATTTTTCGTAGCACTTGGGAGCCAAAAACCCGATTTTCGCTAAAAAAATCGGCTAATTTGTTGTTGAAAAATTAGTAATTATTAAAAAAAAAAAAAAAAAAAAGCTCTCGACAATACCTGGTGAATTATGTGAAGAAGTACTGTGCAAAATTTCAAAGCGATTGGTCCAGTAGATTTTGAGTCATCGTGCACACGAACTTCAAATATGACAAGTCTCAGAAAAACGGTTTGAAAAACGCAGAAGACTTTGGTCGCTTAGCGCTCATTGCACATAAGTTTGAGAACACTTCTCGATTGCATAAAAATCTGAGAAAATTCATGCATATTAAAGGTACTCAAAAGATTAATTTTGCAAAATAATAATTCCAAAATGTTATTAACAAAATAATGAAAAAAAAAAAATAGTCGACAAATTTCCCCGCAACCCAATTTTTTTTTCGTGATTCGTTCATTTTTCTGAATACGTATGAATTTTTTCAGATTTTTCAATTATCTTTGAATTTTTAGAAATTCAAAATAAAACTCGATAATTTTCTTATACTCACTCAAAGTCGTCGATGCCAGGTGCGTAGAGCAAAAGGCTTCCATCAAGATGATCGAGAGCATCGTTTTGCGTTTGTCTACGCAAAACTCTTTCTTCTTTACTGCGCCGCTTGCTCCTCTGCTCTACTAATTCGCAAATCGTCAACTTGTCGGGCATACATAACTCGACCGGAACAGGCCCGTTTATCAAGAAATTTATTCGGGGTCGAAAAATACAATAGCCCGCCGCGCAGCTGCCGCCCAGGTATAAAACCCGGCATGGAGCAATAGACGCTCAAATACTCATAACTTCGTCAATTTTACTCCGATCGACTTGAAATTTTAACACAATATTCTTCATATATTAAGCATTCATTTAAAAAATTTAAAAAAAATTTAAAAAAAAATTTTAATACTTTACCCCGACCTTAAGTTGAATCATGCATTGGCACCTTTTAGATGCATGTTTGACAAATTGCAGAGCTCTCAGTAGTCGGAAAGTGGGTGAAATATCGATTTTCCGTTTTCCATCTCACGGAAAGTTCAAGTTTTAAGTTAAATTAAAGCTTGTAAAAATGTATTTGAATATTCACCGAGGCGAGATATTGTTGAGTGGTTGGAATGTAACGAGAATTCTTCTTTGTTTTTTTATTTCTTTGGTTTTGTTATTATCTGAACTTTTTTTTGTAGGCTTAGGTTGTGGATCTCTAATAAAAATCTTCTACAATTTGTCAGTGATTTTCGCAGCTTTTAGGCCTCATATGCCTATGGGTGGTCGGAGGCTTTTTTAGGGATTTTTTTCGAAAGTATGAAAAGAGCAATCAAAAAGAGGTTTGAAGGATTTATTGTCCATAGGTAAGTACTCAAGTCAATTTTTCATTTTCCAAAAAGATACATAATGGTTGTCCAGTGGGCGGTAGGAAGAAAAGGCCTTTTTAGGCCCTCCACGGGCGGACTTGTAGACGCACATGAGCACCCAGGACTAAAGATGATTTTTTTCGCAATCTACATGAGTTTTGCTACCGAAGTACAAACGATTATTACTAAACATCGATTTTTGCGAATTTGGCACCATTGTGAAAAAGTCGCATTTGCTACTAAGAAAACGGCCTTAATTTGTTTATAAAAACCGTAATTGTTAATCGATCGGACAAATCGCGTGTATTTCGCTAAAAAATCTATCCAAGAACCTACAGTTTAAATTTAAAGGTTGACAATTTTAGGAGCTACGAGCCCGCTTGATTTTGAAAATATGTTTGCATGAAAATCGCGTTTAAAGTTTCAAAACCATTATTTTCGGGCCATATCATTCTTGAGATCTTTATACATATCAACCATACCATTGTTGTGATGTGTATATATCAATTAAGGCAATAGAAAAAAAAAGATAAATTTTCTTTTCTAAAAATATATAAAGCTTCAATGGCCAAAAAAAACATTAGGTCATTAAAAGAAGAAACAATTTCGTCCTATTCCAGCCATGACTTCAACATCCTTCGTTTGAAATATAAAGAAATGAGATTTAAAAATATTGAATTTATATGAAAGCTCGACAATGCAGGAAAGTTAATAAAATGCGTCATTTTTTACCTCCCTTGTTTAATAGCAATTTCCTTCTAACAATACCCACGAAAAAAAAAGAATTTAGAAAAATCCGGTAAAATCTACTTCAACATTTTTTTTCGAAAGTGCTCCGAGCGTCACCAGGCGACGTCGTTAAATTTCACTTCAATCCGATTGCGGGATTCCGCTTTTGAGGGGATTTGATTTTATCCGATTTTTCGTACAAACTATTTTAATACCTGAAAATCGATAGGCCATTAGTGAAATCCTTTATGGACAAAGCTAAAAGAAAGGCGTAGTAGCCGCGTGGTTTTTATTCCAGTATGTAGATTCCGGGCTTTCCAACTAAGATTTTATAATCAAATACTTGATTGAATCATGATATTGAAGATAACAGGAAAGCTTCTTTTTCCATCGCAAATAAACAATCAAATTTAAATACACGTAAATATTGTATACGGGTATGACGTATTTCTCCAGAGTTTTCCAACCACATGTAATTGCTTTTCACTCTTGCCTAGTGATATTGAAAAATGCCTGCAGCCATGCACAGGAAAGCATGCGTTGAAAAAGCCAGGTTTTTTTACCAATACCGGTCTCCTCCATCAGCATGTACCAGCAAAATCGACAAACTAGTGTGTTTGGTACGTGTATGCGGTAATATGTTCGTAGAAATATTGCGGACATTTATAATGCACCTCACCGTGATGGGACAATCAGAAGATAAGCCCGAGGTTCGCGACACAGTAGCCCAAGCTCTCGACGTCGATCACCAGTGTGCACTCTTCACAATGCGAGCAATGGGAAAAAAATGCCATTCAGAAAGAACACTGGCTACATTAGTGCGACAAATTGAACTACTTTTGGCGCGTAACGAGCTCTCGTGGATCCTGTCTGCGGGATGGAAAAAATATCTCGTAAAACTCGCGATCGTCACGCATATCCAAGAGCCAGACTGTCCTTTTTCATTCCTGCATGCAGTTATATAAAAGCTTTTATGGCGTGGCAGCCTCAGGCCCTGCAGACGACGAACAATCCTAATACTTTTTGCATTCAACAAAATCCGAACTGCTGCCAAGGCTTTTTGGATTGTGTGACATTTCCAAGTCTTCTGGTTATCAAACGATAGGCTTACAAAACCTGAATCTACCAGTGCAGAAATTTTGGCAGGGATACAGCTGGATTCTGACTTGTATCCCCGGCTCCCAGTCGGGATCTAGTCCGATATCGGATCAGATTCGAAGACTAAATGTAAGATCCGTAAACTGGATTCCATTAGGGATCCAGAACCGGATCCTTTAATGATTCTAAATAGATTCCCCATGGAATCATTGAGGAATCTGGGAAGGATCACGGGTGAATACAGGCTGAAATAAAATGTCAAAAATGGAATTATGACATGTTAAATTTATTATAAAAATAAATAACATTTATAAAGTTTTGGTGCATTAAACTATCAGTAAAAAAATTTGTCCAAAGATTCAAACGGCAGATCGCGCTCATCGCGAGATTTTGATGTGAATTAAAAAAAATACACATCAAAAGCTGTGAATGCAAATGTATTGACAAGAAATTATAAATACAAAAAAATTCACAAAATTAGTTGTGAATTTTTTCGTATTTAAGACAAATTAAAATCAAATTCAAAATGTTTAGATTAAAATTTGCGCCAAAAGTGAGTTCGTACGTATTTTGAGAGAAAACATTGCCTCGAGGCAAAGAAATTTTTGCACATAACTTTTTGTGCGAACATTTCTTTGCCTCAACACAATGTTTTCTCTCAAAATACGTTTACACTTGTGGTGTAAATTTTAATATAACTGTCGTGATATCGATTTTTATTTTCTTCAACTTGAGGAAATTTACAACTCATTTTGTGATTTTTTTCATATTTATAATGTAATATTTGAAACTTACAACTTTTTTTGCAAAAATTTATTTGCCTCGACGAAATGTTTTCTCTCGAAATACGTAAGAGCTCACGGTTGGTGTAAATTTTAATCTAATCATTGTGAATTTGATTTTAATTTGTCTGAAATACATGTTTATACCCACCGACATGTCGGTGGGTATAAACAGAGACTTATTCCCCAAAACCGGTATTCCGGTTAGAATCCAACTTGCATCAGTATCGGAATATGTACGACGACGATGGCATAATTTTGAAAATTTTGGCATCACGTGTATTTTTGGTATTGCTATGTAATTCCTATCTATAGATAGGAATTTTATAGATAGGAATCTATAGACAGAAATTCCTATCTATAGATCGGAATTCCATAGTAATACAGAAAATCCACGTGACGCCAAAATTTTCAAAATGATGCCATCGTCGTCGTACATATGCCGATACTGATGCAAGTTGGATTCTAACCGGGATACCGGTTTTGGGGAATCCATGACAAATCCTGATCGGGATTTGATCGGACATAGGGTATCCCGGTCAAAATTTCTGCATGGGTAAATCCAAATACTATCCAATTCAGAAAACTTTTGTTCTCAATCCGTAACATTCTGGAGGCAGCTACGCTACAAAAGTAAAAAAACTTATTTTTTCCGACTCTTTTAAAACGAACCTAATTTTTTTTAGTGCAGCTATTGATTTAATTTTTTTTTATTAATTTCTCGTGATTTTTTTTTTTAATTTTCGTCCCGTCAGTACGATAAATTATGTTCGGAGTAAAAACACGATCTTCTGAGAGGGACAGAGACTGCAAGATGGGAACTGAATGGAGAGCTATAAAAAGCTATCAATTTCAATTTGAAACACTGGGGATGCTATCAGCCGTCGCGCAATATCCAGCCGCGAGGGGAGGCTCTTCGTCAACACGGAGAAACAAAACTGCCGTAGAAATAGATAGAAAAGAAGAGGGAGGGGAGAGAGAGAGAGAGAGAGAGAGAGAGAGAGAGAGAGAGAGAGAGAGAGAGAGAGAGAGAGAAGGAGGGAGGGAGAGAGGGAGAGAGGGAGAGAGGGGAAGAGAGAGAGAGAGAGAGAACACGAGCGAATCCCATTGCATCGGTTGGAACGATGATGATTAAGGCTGAAACTTACGAGCGTGTCTACCAGATTACATCGCTACGAGACCGTAATACAGATAATTATCCAAAGGAGCCCTCAAATGCTTCCTTTTTTTTATGTCTTATCTACATTGCTCTGCCGTTCGCCTGTAACGAGGCGACAGAGGCGAGAAAAGGAAAGGGCCAAATGAGCAGAGCCAGTTGCATGATCAACCAATGCGACGTTTATCGGCGCAGAATTTATGAACGCCCTTTTGTCACTCCACTACATATTTTCGATAGGCCCAGCGATCTTTTTGCATCCTTCATTTAGTCTATATTGGGTATATGGCAGTAGTTACGTCCACGAAATTTTGTTTTTCTATGGAGGCGAATTATAATCATGTTTGTGTTCATTATTTCTCACCGCAATGTTGATCCCAATTATATATTATTTCCTGAGTTGCAACGATTCCCAATTTAACCATGTCCCATCACTCCCTGGCTGCAAATTGGCTAATATAACCTCACTTCCATTTGGTCTATGCCCGCCTCAAATCTACCGTCGATATTCTACTGTGACGGGATGAAAACGGATTTTCATTTTTTTTGCATTTTTCAACTCTATTTTTCCAATCATATTTTTGGCTATACGCTATTTTGAAAAAGAAGCTTTCAAGAAGCCCAAAAGATTCAAGTAAAAATATAAAAGAGTTTATTTATAATAGCGGTTTTTGTCGCTGGGGTGCAAACAACCCTAGTGTGCCGTTGAACGCGTTTTTCTCGAAACGACTTTTTTCACCTAACGTTGGTGATTTCGGAAAAACGGCTTAACCAAAAGGGCTAAAAAAATTACTGCATATTCAGCATGTGTGTGGCTATCGCCCGAACTAGAATGATTGAAATATGTTAATTTTAACTTATATTTTCCCCCGAATTATGACGGAAAACGTGTTTTTCAAACACTTTTGCAAAAAAAACGCCATTTTATTATTTTGCAATAGAAAGTAATTATCCTAGTTCGGGCGATAGCTACACTCATACAGATTAAAAATCTTTTGAAATTATTTTTTTCCGAGTACCTCGAGAGCGTAAATTGTCAACGCCGGCAACACACTTTTTATCGTGCCTTTACACGATTATAAATTGATAAATAAATATACATGTATTTACATAGAAAAAATTGTTTTCTTTTCTGTAAGAGTGTACCTCTCAGCAAAAAATAGTTTGTATTGATAAACGCAAGAGTTAGAAAAAACAAAATATTAAAAATTACTTATTTTCTAGACGTCACAGTAGAATAGCCCCTTAAGCTACACTATACCACATCTGAGGAGAGTACGCGGGAAGTGTGGACAATCCGTACCGATATAGAAGGCTCATGAATAAGAATTGGCTATTCTTTCGTCCCCAAACCTTCAATTTATGTTGGAAATCGTCGAATGTCCAAGAAAACAGGTTTTTCGCGTTTAATCGACTTAATTTTGAGCGTCGGGCAAAAACTCCACGATATTCGTAATCAGAGGAAAATGTTGCATCGGATAGACCCTTGAAATGGTTGAAGAAACGAAAGTTTTTTTTCGACTTCTTCAGCCACTTTTCCAGAATTTCCAAAATCGCTAAACTTCAAACGACCGAAGCGCCGCTCCTATTTGAGCAACATACATTTCACGAGGGAATTTCGAAATCGATTTTGATAGACTTAGAGACTTCCGCTCGATTCACCCCCATATCTCAATTTGTTTTTTTGAAAAGTGCATTTGAAAAATGGCTGAAAAAAAGCAAAGCAGCATTTGTATGGAAAAATTGACAAAATTCGATGGTCCGTCTTTGAAATTCTGCCAAAAGTCGACAAATCATCGGAACTCCATGAATCGAACGGCATTTCAAAGAGAAAACGGCAACGAAGAGAATGCGCAGAGAGCGGAGCTCGACATCAGAATATAGAAAAAGTGATCGTTGAATCAGTGAAGATACTTATTGAAAATTTGGATTTGTAATATTTTTTAAGGAGTCCCTATCGATGTATTATTACCCCCCTCCTGAATACAAATTCACCATTCACTTTCCGCTAAACCCTCCGTTTCGACGAAAAATCTTCAAAAGTCTGAAAAAAAGGTTTTTTGCGAAAAAATAAAATTTCGATCCTTTTGGCAACTTGTCCAGAATTGCTAAAATCGCGAAATTTCAACCAGCCGCAGCGTCGATTCTATTTAAGTGGCATGAATTTATTGGATCGGTTTTGAAAAGGAATTTGATAGACTTGGAAAATGCCTTGGATTCATCCCGGCATCTCGATGTGTTTCTCTGGAAAATTCACTGGAAAAATGGCCGAAAAAGAGACAAAGAGGAAAAATCAGCAAAAATCGATGGCTGGTCATTGAAATTCTGCGGAAAATCACACAATCTTTTTTAATAAATAAAACGGCATTTTAAAGAGTAAATGATAACGAAAATAATGACCACAAAGTGGAGTTCCAAATTGAAGCGGAAAAAAATGTCCGCCGATTAAGTGAACAAACTTTTTTTTTACCAAAGTGTGAACAAATGTTGGATTCTTACATTTTTTAGAAGTCCGTGTCGAAGGATTTTTAACCCCTGAACACGAATTCACCATTCGACTCTCCCACCACCCTCGATTTCCAATAAAAATCGACGAAAGTCTATAAAAACAGGTTTTCTACGTTCAGCCGGCTTAATGTCGAGCTTTCGACAAAAACTCCGCAACATTAGTGATCGGTGGAAAATTTCCCATCGGATAGACCACTGAAATATGCTAAATGTCGAAAAAAAATGTCTCACGCTCTGGTGCAAAGACGTTTTACTCAAGTATCTACAGCAATGTCTCAGAAGGAAGACCAACGTCTTTCGCGGACTGGTTGAGGGGTCTTCTCACTTTAGACGCCAAACAGGCTATTTTCATGATTTTTTGATAGGCTTATATTATAGATATTGATATAAAAGTTACACTTAATGGGTTACCCCCACTTGCGATTTTGAAAAAATCGATTTTTTTGTTGCATTTTTTTTAAGTATAAGTATCTGAGAATATGTTCTGAAAATTTCAAGTCGATCCGAACAAAATTGACTGAGATATGAGCGTTGAAAGAGAAGAATCCGTTGTGTAAACGACCGGCTAATTGAAACTTTAAACGCGTTTTTCTCAAAATGGCATTTCTGAAGTCGGTGACCAAGATTACTCGAACACTAATGAACCGATCTTCTTCAAATTTTGCAGGCTTATTTAATACATAAAAATCTAGTCTTTATTCGTTCGATTTTTTTTTTCGAAAAAAATGGCCGTTTTATAGCCACAAAACGGCCGTTTTTTTTTCGTTAAAATCGAACCATTAACTTTGACTGTCCGCCATTTTGTGAAAAATGAATATTTTTTAAAATCCTTCGATTAAAGACTAGTTTATACTTATATTTGACTAAACTCATCCGCATTTTTTTTTCAGATGATCCACTTCGCCGCAATGTTGGTCACCGCAAACCGCGTATATAAAAACATTATTTCATTGACGGCTATTTGCCACTAAACAATGTAATATTTTTCAATAAAAAAATTACTGAAAGTTCTTCAAGATGTGTTATTTAAGATAGTATATTGATCGATTGACAAAAGTTTTGTAGTTTTCTTTAAAAAAATTCATGAAAAAGGCCTTTTTTTGCGCTACAAGTGGTGGTAACGCCTTAATAAATACACTTTCGAAATACAACAAACTTTTAACGCGTTTTTAAAATCTCCGAAACTACTGAAACGATCATTATGAAATTTTAACCACATATTCTTTACAACTATAGCTACAGCGCATATCAAGGATTTTTTTTTAAATTTGATGTTTACTTTTTTTGCCAATAACGGTGAAAAAACACGTTTTTTTTATGTCCGCCATTTTGACATTTTTGCATATATCACCGTATGATATGCGCTATAGCCATTAACATACTGAATCTAAAGCGATTTGATTATTTCGTTTCGGATGATCCGTCTCCGAGATTTCATCAACACCGCAGACCTACAATTTTTTAGGACTTCTTTTGACTACCATTTTCGTCTATGAATATTGACTTAAATAAATGAAATTAAAAAAAAATGTATTTATTAAGTGTAACAATTTTTATATCGATATCTATAATATAAACGAATCAAAAAAATTCACGAAATTAGCCTTTTTGTAGCGTCTAAAGTGAGCTGACCCCTTAATGCGCCAGGCGGTACGCGGCTAAGCGGCCACCACTCCGAGTATCGGACACGCAGACCGCTGCTCAACTCGAATTACCGCCGAAGTCAGCCCATCCACCAGTGACGGTCTCGATCTTGACGTCGTGTTATTGATTAAAAAAACATGTCTTCCCTGCAATGGATACGTTTGTTACGTTTCAGAAATTATGCAGCAAGCATCGGAAAGGCACTCTTCAGAGGAGCTCTCTTCCCTGAATCGTCTTACAAGCTGCATAATGATTCTCCAACCTCGAATAAAACGTCTCTATGGCTAAGGAAGTTCGAATAAAGAGACATCTTCAATGCTATATCCACTTACCGAATAACTTACCTTGGAATATAGCCTCCCTCTTTTCACGTGGATCCTTAGGTACACCGGGCCAAAGAACGTGCCCAAACTCCTTTCCATACCCACGCATGCGCACACCGCCCAATACACCTTTCTTTATTTTCACATGGGCCAGCGACATAGCATTCCCGGGGATATGGATTTTGGTTTTAAAAGGATCATTGAACGCCGGTACATACTCACGGCTCACTCAGCATACCCTGCGAAGATGGTTCTCCCATGGTTGAAAGCCTCCAGAGTGTCCCTTTTCGCAGCAGTTGCCCGAGAAAGATATCCCACATACATGCAGTACGTACGCGTCCACTAAGGACATCATACAAAGGAGCATAGTCTCGCAACACCCCGAAAGATATGTTCGAACGTGAAAAGCTTTCCAGCTTTCGGAGGATGCACGAATAGGACGCCCACACCTTCAGAGATTCCTCGTCTTTTCATCAAATCCCACCTACGCGTTCCCCGTGGGCTTTGCCTTTCGAATACAACATGTATCGGCCAACTTACCTTTGTCGTATAAACTACCCAGTACAACTCCGCATACCGGACATTCTCCGATGTTCCTTCCAGACGCAACATCCCATGAAAAATTTGCCGGCGCTTAAGATGCGGCCGACGCTTGGTACGATATTCAGCACCAACCACTAATACCCAGTGTTGGCCCTTTATACGGGCCAATGATTTGGCAATGATTCTGCCAGTACTCATTTGAAGCATGGCAAACCAATGAACACCCAACCTAGGGCCAAATATCGATTACCAACTGTCAGCCAACTATCGGCTCCCAGTGTTGGCCCCGAACATGGGCCAATCGGTTGATCATGGGTTTGCCAGTCTCGAATTGAAGCTTGGCACACCATCGAAGACCCAACGCTGGGCCAGTACTAATTAATGACCGTCGGCCAATTGTCGGGGCGAGCGCAGGCCCTGAGTCTGAGCCAATCGGTTGACCGTGGTTTTGCCAATGCTTATTTTTAGCATGGCAAACTGACGAATTGCCAATCCTGGCCCAATGCTGGCTTTGAATGGTATAGTCCATACATATATACGAGAATGCTTTTTTACGTATATTATTATTATATATTTTTTTATTATCGCTGCACCCAATTTTCTACGTCCTGTGATAAAAAAAAATCATAATTACTGCTATCTGAAATTCACTTTATTAAAAATAAAATTGATTTTTACTAAAGTTTTGTGGTGTATTAGAAAAATGCCGAGTTATTATGATAGTATTAAGAAACGTCGAGTGTTAAAACGACGACAAAAATTAGGAGACTCTGCACAGCAGGTTACGATCAGAGGCAACGAAACAAAAAGACAAGTAGATAGTGAAACAAATGTGGAAACATTCCACGAATAAGTGATTGTGCATAACGATGTTAGTGAATCTAATTATTCTTTCGGTGAGCAATCATCGAGCACAGAAGCTTGTGAATCTGATCGATTGTTGGCTAAGCATTGGGTTGTTTTGACAGCCATACACTGGGCCAACGGTAGCCCGAATATTGCGGCAACAATATGAAGCCGACCTTAGCCCTATTATTGGCCGGTGATCACGCTAACCGTCAGCCAATAATCGTGATCTCTTTAGCCCAATGTTGGGTCAATACCCGGCCAACTGTTAGGATTTCCGGTGAGCCTACTATCGGCCAACCGTACATCCCAGCGTTGGGCCGAAGAGATCACTCCTACCTTGGCGCAACACTAAACCGGTAGTGCTGCCGTTCATCGGCCAATGGTAGAATGTGATTGGCGTGACGCTGGCTCGAGGTTGGGTCGGTTGCGTCGTTTTTCAGGGGATGTTTTTCCAACTATTCGATTGGCCACTCGAGTTACAGCTGATTGTCCATTTGTCGAAAATCAATGACGTCTAAGTGTTCCCAAGAGTCATGCAAAACGGAGATTTGCAGATACCGCGATAGTAGGATTGTTCACTTGGAAGAACGTTAAAAATGGATTTGGCCGATAAAACAAGTGGGATTCGAGTGGGTGAGATCGTCATTCGTGACTGGATGTTGTGCTTTGCCGTGTATTTGTTTGGCATTCGACGGAGCACAAAATGGCTAGCCGGTATTGGTCGATTCTTCGGCAAGATCCTTCAAGAAAGGAGCAAAGCTCCGCTGATCACTCGCGTGGATCAGAGAGTGAGCGGGTGATGCAATAGAAGGAAAGCCGAGATTCTCGACTGAGCGCGTCGCATTTGTTACCACCCTGCGAGATTGTATCGCGAGCACGAGCCATCGGTGAAGGCCTCCCATATAGTAACGTAAACGACAAAGCCAAGGGAGCAAGGAGATCTGTAGCCACAGGACGAGCTCTGTTACAAAGCGGAGCAGCGTCTTACTTTATTCTTGGCTGCAGCTCTTGTAGTAGGGCAAACGTTATGAAAGGAACAGAGTGAGCTGCAAGCCTTCCCGGCCGGTGCATCGGACCTGAGCGCAAGGGTATCTTACAGCCTGAAAAATTGCCCGCGGGCGCGTACGTCCTTATATCGTTTGATCGATGGCCGAGTCGGAGCATCTCCGGCTAGGTAATTCCTTGGTACATGCTTCCAGGCAAAGAGCTTTTGCAACAGGCTATCTCTCTTTCTCTGTCTCCGATTTTTCAGTGTACCTTGCTCGTCTCTACCTTTCTTCTTGCGTTTTTCATGTCCTCTTTGCAAGTCAGAATTGCCGGAAACCGAGGAAATGCCGCCTTCCGGGCTTGAAGTATATTCTCGTGCTTGCGATTAACGGTCAATGAGTTGGTGTACCACGAGCTCTACGCAGTCTGTGAATACAGTCAGGTATTTGTCTTTCAGCTACTTTTTCCATTTTACGTCGATAGATTTTATTTTGAGCAATGAGCTGTCCAAAGATCCGGTTTATTTGCGGACGAGTACAGAAACTGACAGCATCTAATGATCGAAGTATCAGATTGATCAAAAAAGTTTTGTCGCAAAAATTTTAATAATGTCTTTTTACGTATTGACGCAATATGACATCGAGCTATGTCGAGAATATTCTATAATGTTTTCTACTCTTCCGCGTGACAGGGTATAAAAGGGGCGAGCGCGCGTTCTAGTGGACAGAAATGGCTTCGATCTCGCAGAAGCAACTTCGAGCGATCATTTTTTTACGAATGACGGCGCGGCACGAACGCAAGCACAACGGCTAAAAATATACAGGATGCATTCAGCGAGAACGTAGTTTCTCATCGAACAGTCCAGCGTTGGTTCGATCGTTTTAAATCTGGAGACACAAGCCTTGAAGATAAGGAACGTTCCGGACGACCGTCGATCATCGATGATGAAGCATTACTCCGTTGCATCAAAGAAAAACCGGAAGCAAGTATGCACAAGCTAGCAAGAAAACTTGGCTGCACCCAACCGTCAATAGTCAATCACTCACACAAATTGGGATACAGGAAGGTTCTAGCTCAATGGACACCACACCGTCTCACCGACGACAATAAGACCTGTCGCGTGACCATCTGCCAGTCTCTCCTGCTTCGCCACCATCGCAAGGAGAGTTTTTAGAAGATCTTGTGACGGGAGATGAAAGCTGGGTCTTGTATGATAACAGAACGCGTTTAGTCTACTGGCTTCCTATCGGAGAAAATCCACCACACCAACCGAAATCTGATTGTCACTCACAAAAGGTTTTGCTGTGCTGTTTCTGGGACGCAAAGGGAATGCTGTTTCACAATTTTCTCTCCCTGTAGGTAAGACGATCTCCTCTACACGATACATCGAGAATCTCCAGGAATTGGCAAAAGCTATAAGAAAAAAAAACGGCCAAGACGCGCGACTGTGCACCTTCTCCACGACAACGCGAGACCCAATGCCGCAAAGGAAAGCCACAAAACAATCACTGAGCTTCGCTGGAATAACCGTTCCTCATCCACCATACTCTCCCGACATCGCGCCATCTGAGTACCATTTGTTCAGACATTTGAAGGCATATTTGAGGAACAAAACTTTCAAAAACGTCGACGATCTAAGAAGAGATATTTCAAATTTCCTTGACTTCCAGCCGCCGCAGTTTTGGGCAAAGGGAATAAATGAGTTGCCAACTAGATGGTCGAGTGTCATAGAAACCGATGGTGAATCTATTGTTGATTAGAAATGTTTTGTACGAGATATATAAATAAATAAATTATATTGAAATTATTGCGACGAAACTTTTTTTATCAACCTGATATTTGTCGTTTTGGAGGCCCCGTCAGCGGACGAATTATTCTTTACAGGAAGAATCGAATAAACTTCTGCAGCAAAGAGGTTGAATATCGGCGTGGATCATGCGCCAGGCCACAAGGTACGTCACCCTACCATCAAAGAGAAAACGAAACGAATGAGATCGTTTCGTCCGCGCCGTCTTCCCCTCGAGCCACGGTTTCGTTCTGTTGGGGAAATTGAATTCCGGCTCCAATTAAGAGTCCGGGTGATCGATCCTCCGAAAAAAGCTCGTCAGCTCTTTTGGCGTATCCAGCGAAGAATGTGGGTTGGGGGAAACCAGGCAGGTTTTGCACCCCTAAGATTTGCAGGATGTGACATGTAGCATGATATGAGGAAAAGCCCCTGTTTTCCGAATGGTTCCGCGAATGTCCACGCCATCGTTGGCCGCCAAACGAAACGTTTTTCGATGCCGCGTGACTTTTCCGCGGATGTATGCGGGGGCGTGTGACGAGAGTCAAGTTGGATGAAAGCATGTAGGAGAGAACGAGTGTCCCAGCACATCAGCCGAGTATGGTTGTCTTGGTGCTGGGCGGTCTATTCGCCCAATGGGGGATCCATCAAGCGGTTGACTGCTCGCCTCCCAATCTCCGGCCGAATTGAATCTTTTTTCCCTCGAGATCAAAGGGCGCAATATATGGGCGTCGTAAAGAAATAGCGGTGAGGGAAAAGCTCTCGAGGTGGACCTGCCAGGGTGAAGAAGCGAAAGCCGTTGATCGACCGTGGACGACGAGCGAGGCAGGAGAAAGTTCAAATTCGCTTGGATGTAATATAGGTGAAGACGGTAAAAAAAACACACAGATTCATACCAAACATTGGATCAGTCGGATCACCAAACCTTGGTGTTAGAGCCAAAGCTAAAGTGCGTGGCGAAAAACGTATTCCGCGACGAAAGGAAAATCAAAATGATCACTTTTCCGATGTAAAGTAACCGCAAGACTCGTAATCCTTGAAAGCTAATGGACAAGATCCGCAATATTAATCACCAAGGTGCACAGGGATAAATGTGCGCAGCGCGGAAAGAGTAATAGGAGAATTCTGAAAGACGTTATTCCCCAAGCGCGTTTGCTTTCGGTAATTGATCGTTCTTGAGGCTAGACTGACGGATAGACGTACACTGTACGACGCTTTCGTGAATTCCTGGAGAACCGCGAAACCCTTGCGTAAAGGAGAAAGCTCGAGGCATCACCCCCCCCCCCCCCCCTCACAGAGACGTTGCTGAAGTGGACTGGAGCTCTTCTTCAAAGTCAACGTTGGATCTTGAACGCGGAGGACTCGGAGCGTCGTCGTCGTTGAAGCATGGCGAAAATCGTGGCATCATCAAGCGAGTTTTATACCGGAAAAGAGAAGAGTCACGCGAATTTTAATATTGTTTTTTCACTACGATGGAAGAATATAGGTAAAGCTAAACGCCGATTCGACGCAGGCGGATGAACGTAGGTAAGACCCGAGAGACAGTCTCGGGGGTGATCCGTCAGCATCCGGAAAAATAATCCGCTCGGGAAACGTCTTCTCCTTTGGCCGTTATTCGAAGCTCTTCCGCGTAGAAAGGACCACGAGATGAAAGGACGAGAGGAAAGTATTGCGCACAAAGCGAGCGATACATAGGGTGGAAATTTATTTGCATACAGTTGTTGGGGGTATGAGGAAAAGAACGAACGAAGGAGAGAGAAAAAGACAGCTATAGGAATAGGAGGGAAACGAGCAGAAACGAAAACGAAAATAACGAAATGACGAGGCACTCCATTTGTCCTAATCGAATGAGCCGCTAATAAATTGTACCGAAGGAGGAAACAAATGATCGTTTTCGGTAAAGGAAAGGCTCTCCGTTTCGTGCTCTATTTTCGTGTTGTAAGTTTGAAATGGTGGGAATTACATACTCATCATATGAATCACATACGTGCGGATCTTCAGAATCGTATCTCTCTGGTAACCCCCTGTGGCTTGTGAGAGCGAGATTACGATATCTCTGGCGCCTCAATTTTACCATTGGATTATGTAATATGGCCGAAAAAAATAGGAAACACAAGAATAACTTTTCTCGTTTTGAGCCTTAGTTTTGGATTTACAGCGCTTCCCAGAGAAAACAAATGTATTTTTCCGGTTTTCGATGTAAATCGAAATTTCCGCGCGTTTTAAATTGTTTCGTCGTACTTTGTCGTTGATTTAAGGCGTTACCCCCAATTGTAGCGCAAAAAAAGCCTTTTTCATGAATTTTTTTAAAGAAAACTACAAAACTTTTTTAATCGATCAATATACCATCTTAAAGAACACATCTTGAAGAACTTTCAGTAATTTTTTTATTGAAAAATATTACATTGTTTAGTGGCAAATGGCCGCCAATGAAATAATGTTTTTATATACACGGTTTGCGGTGACCAACATTGCGGCGAAGTGGATCATCTGAAAAAAAAATGCGGATGGATTTAGTCAAATATAAGTAGAAAACTAGTCTTTAATCGAAGGATTTTAAAAAATATCCATTTTTCACAAAATGGCGGCCAGTCAAAGTTAATGGTTCGATTTTAACGAAAAAAACGGCCGTTTTTTGGCTATAAAACGGCCATTTTTTCGAAAAAAAAAAATTAAACGATTAAATACTACATTTTTATGTATTAAATAATCCTGCAAAATTTCAAGAAGATCGGTTTATTAGTGTTCGAGTAATCTTGGTCACCGACTTCAGAAATGCCATTTTGAGAAAAACGCGTTTAAAGTTTCAATTAGCCGGTCGTTTACACAACGGATTCTTCTCTTTCAACGCTCATATCTCAGTCAATTTTGTTCGGATCGACTTGAAATTTTCAGGACATATTCTCAGATACTTATACTTCAAAAAAATGCAATAAAAAAAATCGACTTTTTCAAAATCGCAAGTGGGGGTAACCCCTTAACGAAGTTGGCTGCAGATCATTAGCGTTATCTACAATACACCACAGGGAGGTTGTTTGGGTTTGTTTGGGTTTGTTTGGTCTCTTCTTTCTCCAAAAGATACAAATAAATTCCCTTCGCTTGGTTAGAGGGAGCGGACAATCGTTAATTACGCGTTAATCCCTCGGGTGAAGGGAGAAGCGCTCTCGGGCTTCGCTCACTCCTGCTTTCTTCATTTCTCTCGCTTCCCACATTCATCAGGCCGCATCGGGCGTATTGTAATTAATAATTTGTAAAGATGAGATGAGTAAAAGATAATAAGAGATAAGTAAAAGATAAGTAAAAGATAAGTAAAAGATAATTCGTAAAATGTCCTGTACCTTCTAAAGGAAGCCGAAATCGCGTTTGTTTAATTCTCAAAAAAGTGTTTCTTTTGGGCCAAATATGAATAATCCACGATTAAATTAAGGCGTCAGAGATATCGTAATCATGCCCTTGTGAAGAACATTTTATTCGGTATTTTCTTCCTTACTGGATCTGCCAATTTTCATTTCGTTTTTTTTTCTACGACTCCTTCATATCTGATTGTGCCAGAACCTCTTGCGAACTTTGCGAGAGTTTGGTCTCTATCGTTCTCGTTCGAAGCCCTTACAGAGGAATCCAGCGGCAATTGCGGCAACAACTGAGAACCTTTGTTATTTTCAGCCCGGGTCGGCTTCGCCCGCCCATCTGGTCTTTCCAGGCTCCATATCTGGTTCTTATTGTTGCCTATTTTTAGCCTTTTTTGCCGCAACCCCGTCGCACAGTCGTATTGCGAGCACTGCTCATTGTGACGTGCACCTGCGCGTGTATCTCGACAAAGGATTAGACGTTCGTATAAAGACGGCGAGACATGCAAAACACAAACGATGGAGTGGTCCAGTGAAGGACTGGTGGAAAAAGAAGATATCGACCTACCTGCAAAAACGGCGATGGTTCTTGGCGTTCTCTTTTAGCCTCGAACATATTGAATTTTACCGAGGATACCTGCCAGTGGAATGCCGAACGGCAAGTAATTATTTTCGTTAAGGTAAACAATTATTTCGGGAAAAGAAAATCAAGTGTCTATCCTAACGAGAAATATTTATAAGGCAAACGAATAACGACAGTGGGGAAGATAAATATTCATGATGAATATCCATTTCAATTTTTATATCCTCCCGTTTCAATGTTCCATGAGAAGGCTCCAAGTTTCGCAAATCCGAAGGCCTCAGGACAATGGTTTGCCATACGCCTTCGCGGAGAAGACGCGAGGAGGGAATCGTATTGGAGCCTATGGGTGGATTTGAAGATGAAAAAAATAACTGATGTCTAAGGTAAATGTCCGAATTATTGAACAGGTCCCAATTATTGAACACTATCTTGTATTATTATTATTTCTCATTCACCTGCATGCATTTACTTATTTATAAAATTTCATTACATATATGGAACTTTTAGCTATCGAAATGTTACTTTACTTGTGCAAAAAAAGCTTTAATTAATAGAGAATGAAATTATTTAATCAACAACGGTGACCCGATTTGACGTCTCTTGGTAACTGCTTATCGTTTTTGCTAAGACGCGCCGCTTCGTGCGTAAGGAGATAAAAAAAATTCAAAAACTGTCGCATCTCAAAAAGTAAAGGCGTTTCAGGTTCCTCAGAACATTTCTTACAAATAACAATTTTTATGAAAAAACTTTATTTAATTATTTGTTAAAAAATATGGTGTTCGATCATTGGGACATAGAAAATGCAGTGTGTCCCAATTATTGTACACTCGAATTCTCCAAGTTGACGTCATTAAACCCATCAAAAGATCGAGACAGTTAACGTGTGACAGATCGTGTGAATCGGATTTATTCAAACAAAAACTGTAATTTCCTGAATAAACTTACCTTTATTCTTTTAATAATAACTCTAAGATCGTCAAATATATTTTTCATTTGTATTTTCGTGCAATAAACATATAAAGGAAAGTAAAAAGAGAATATAACCTAAATGTAACCTAAAAATACGAATGTACTGTTCAATATTTTTTGCTCTCCGATATTTCAGGGAGCCAAGCTGCGACAAAATCAAACAAAAACAGAACATGAAAACGAGGAAGCTGAAAAGAAAAATAAAATAAAGTTCGAGTTGAAAAGCAAAAATAAACCAAATGCGAATGAACCAAAAACCTGTGAAAAGAGACTAAATATATATTTTTGTATTTTTACATGATTAACAAAAGTTTATTTAAGTGTTTGATTTTGCTTTTATTTCTTAATATTGTACCCAACATAATATTTTTAGAACGGAAAAAGAATTCTCAAGAGTGTTCAATAACTGGGACATGCCTGTTCAATAATAGGGACATAGGCACTTCCAGTGTTCAATAACTGGGACATTTGCATTCGTCACATTCTTATTTTTTTTTTTCATTTGAAATCATTTGAACCTGAAAGCGATGGTTTTTTCTTGATTTTATATTTTTTTCTCACCGAATTTAATCCCCCAGATCCTTAGCTGTTAAATAATTGGAACATTTACCTTATGAGGCCAGAAGACTGCAATGCATTTATAGAACACGCTCGGCCAAAAACATGCTAAAGGAGTGTGAAATAATTTCGGTAAGAACCGATGGCGGAGTCGCCGTTGGTGACAATGACAGAATGGAACGTTCCGAGGGCATTTTGAATATGTGCAGTCCCCTTCACGCGGTCCATTTCTACAACTATGGAAAACATGGTTTCAAAGGATGGTAAGCGGAGCAGGAAAGATGAAGATAGAAAAGGGGGTGGAAGCACCCTCATTGGGTTTGACCCTTCAACGATCATGTCTTCATTAACGAAGACAGCCCATTAAGGGGAAATATACACCTAGGAGCCGGAAAAAAGGTCATTTTTGTGAATTTTTTCAAGGAAAACTATTTGAAACTTCGGATTGGGGTTTTAATTATCTAAAAGTATATACATTCGAAAATATATTTTATTTTCTTTATTTAAAAATATCAAAAATATACAAGGATATCGTATGATCCTTGGAGCGTCGTAAAAAAATCTGCGTATACGGTACCCACTGGCGTTTTTTCAAAAAATCATCTGGAAAAAAAAACCAAAAAGATTATTAAATTGGATACTAAAATCTAGTACTTGTCATGGCCGATTTTGAAAATATCAATTTTGTGACAAAATGGCGGACGTTTGAACATAAATACTGATTTTTGGGCCAAAAATTAGTTATTATTTAGCCTGTAAAACAAAAGCTAAGCAACGGAAAAAAAATCCTATGACAATTACTGGATAATGGTGTATAGAAATTTTCGAGAAATTTTGGGTACCGACTTGCAAAACGTGGTTTTGAGAAAAACGCGTTTGAAAATTTGGGAATGAATAAATCTCGAAATTTGTCAACTTATATGGAATCATCGATACCAGGCCCACAGTGTAGGTCTTCCACGGTCGATGGAATGTAGGTGTAAATATAGGTGTGAATGTAGGTAAATGTAGGTGTATATCTCCCCTTCAGGAATGCCTTCAAGAGAAATCCAATCTACACACTAGGGTGACTAGTATGACCAATTGGGAAACTCTTTGTCGAGCTGTCAATTTGATAAGCTCATCTTAAAAAAAAAAAAAAATGGCTAACACGTTCCCAGCAAGCTAATCCATAGTTGTAAGGCAAAACTTTTAGCAACAAAGATGTGTGCCTATCATTATTATTCCGCTTCCAAATACTTCTTGCATGAAGGACACGAGCAATTTCTTCGTGAAATTAAAAATACAGAAGAGAGAAGACGCTCGGGTGAGCCAGATTTTCAATCGGTAGCCAAAGTTCCGTTTTTTTTTTTTTTTTTTTTTTTCAAAAGAAAAATAAATGCGTTGCTCGACAATTCTGAAATTATCTTTCTTCTCCGCGCCGTGGCTTTCGCAAATGCATTCTATAATCGTCGAACTTTTATTTTCTTTTTTTACCCAGTAAGCGAGTAGCCATAACAATGAACGAGAAAACGCAACGTACGAGAAAATCGCGAGCACGCGACCTCGGGACAACGATAACCAGCAGCAACGGCAAACCGTCTGTGTGCCGTGGTGAATCTGGAACGAGGGCTCAGGGGGTTGAAAATTTAATGAAATTACCCGTAATCGGCGTCGTGGATCGATCCGCAGTAAAGCTCCCTTTTCTTACTCCTCTGGCCTCTGGTGACCCGTGCACTGCAACAGCACGCAGTTCTCTGAAAAAGTTCATGGAAGTATCCCTCCTATACGTAATGCGTTTAGAATGCACTGCACAACGCAATTGTGATTTTCAGGGATATACGAGTTATATTGAACGAATTTTATCGTTAGTAGAATTTTCTGATCAAATTTTTCAGAATCAAATGATTTGCCAATATTTTGCTAGCCAAGTTAACACGAGCAGAGACAATGTCTACCAACGAAGCAGAAGAAACTGACTTTTCTTACTACACCAGTTCGCCAATGACCCCAACCACGTACCGATGACACCAATTGACAATGGTAGACCATGCCTCCGGTGGCCTCATTGGCTTCATTCTCTCGGCCGCTACTTCTATCTATCTGTCCTGTCTTTTTCTCTGCCTGGTTTCGTGCTCTCGGCCTGGTTCTTTGCGTCCAATCAATGGTCTCACCCTCACGATAATTGTTTTTGTGCTTTTTGTTTCTTTCCACCGTGTAAGCCGGTCTGCCCAGCCCCACATTGTATCACATACCGCATTGAAGAATCTGCAGAGCGCCGTACAAAACAACCCCACATTGGACCAATCCGACATTGTACGGTGCTGGTCTGACTGGCCGCCTTTTGGGCACCTCCTTCAACATGGGCAAAGTCAACGTCCACGAACGAAGCGAAAGAAACTGACTTTTCTTTTACTTCGTCATCAGCGCCATCAGCTAGGTAGTCACGACGGGAATTGACAACGGAAGATCAGGCCTGCGGTAGCCTCATTGGCTTCCTTTCTCTCGGCCAGTACTTCTATGTGTCCTGTCTTGTTTTCTTCCTAATTTCGTGCTTTGGTTGTCTTTCCGCTTTGCGTGTCTACTGTATAAGCCTGTCTGTCCAGTCCCAGATTGTACCACATACCGCATTGAGCAATCTGCGGAGCATCGTACAAAACAAGCCCACATTCGGGCGTTTCGACATTGTACGGCTCTGGGATCCGCCACGGCTGTCGCGTAACGACGATGTCAATAGCCACGATAGCGGCTAAATTTTCTCGACATTTTCCGGAAATATCTGTGGAAATGCGCCAGTTGTTGGTATACCGTGGGAGCTTCCGGTCGTGCCGCATGAGCATCAAAAGGAGCGCCGAGGGTGGACCTGGTAGCGGAGAGAGCCGAGACGGTATAGAGTTGTACAAAGAGGAAAGAGACGTTCGGTGTGTTAACCTTCGTCGTACAAGTAGAGGCTGTACAGCAACGGGACTGCTGGTCATTCTGCACGTTATCGAATGTTGGAACTACCCTTCGACAGCAATATCGATAACACATTGGGGGCAAATTCAACGAAAGAGAAACGTGAAAGGAGAGAATAGGAAAGGGGAAAAAGCAATTGATCGAAGCATGGATAGCAACGTTAATGTGAGTATTGGTAGCGGGAGCTTTCAGCAGTGGTAATGTAAACCAGATGGTATCGATATCCCTGAGGTTGGGCGGCATCTCGCGACTGGAATATGAGAATCGTTGTTCGCTTTTCGTAACTTTCCATGCAAGACGGACTTGTGGTTGCGGATATGAGTATGATGGTGCACTTTAGGGAATGTGAACTCACGGTTGCTTTCAAGTTTCGAACACGACGATTGATCTTCGCCACCTCATACGGACATGTTATCTTATGACTGGAGCAATCACCAATTATCATAATGAAAGAGCGGTCATTGTGTTGCTCTATCCATTCTTTCGTTTTGGTAAGATTAATATATTTTTGACCGTCATCAATCTTTGATGTAACGACATCAAGAAGCATTCTTGATGTTGTCTCTCCCCCAAGATGTGATCCTCGCAAATATCACCGCTTGCGGACAATCCATGCCAGATTTTCCCTTATTTTATGCTCACGATGATCTCACAACTGTCCTTGCGTCCAGACATCAAAGGACGAATTTTATGGACAAAACGGTCTTCATGATAAACACGTGGAAATCCAAGTGCGAAAATTTGATCACGTCCCATGAATATAAAAACGGACAACATTGGACGGATAAATCGTTATCTTCTCTCCCATTTCCTTCGCGTTTTACGACGCCAAAGCCAGACCGGGGCTCATTCGTTTTATTTGACGGACGGGGATAAAAGTCAAGCCAATGTTCCGTAGCTAATGTCCACAGTCCAGATCGAGACACGGCAAATCGCGGCAGGCAAATGACTTCTTCGCCATGTGGGCAAAAACACACACTGCATTTACTCGATGGGTCCTGCATCGTTCTTTCCTAACTGCACATTACCTACGCGGGCGAAACCAAGGCGGCAAACAACTCCGACGATACGACCGGGATTCAGTTCTCAAGGGGTCGTTAATACAAGCCAGTGATGTTTATGTCCAGAGGGTGGATGAAGTAGGCTATTTAAAACTCTGCTGCGATGCTGATCTTCCTTGAGAATCCGAATGCAGCCAAAATGACGAACCTCTCATCTGTACTTTATAACTGATGGTCAGAAAAAATGGAACATCCAGATTTGTCTGTCCAATCGGAGGAAAAAAATTCATCTCGTCGAATGGTTCAAATCATTTGGAAAACATGAACCGTGATGAAGTATATTGGTTTTGAAAAAACTGATGCTTCGACTTTCACAACGAGGCATAACCGCTCAAGGCCACCTTCCTTGAGCCTTCTTCTCCCTGTTCGGAAAGACAGTTTCATTCCATTTGCTTGGCAAGCAAGCCAGATCAGGGGCCATTTTTCATCCATTTTTTAAAGACCTGCTATCTTGGTCTCCAACGACGACCAATAATTTTCAATGCCGCAATAATCGATGATGCACCATGAAGTACTATTTGAAGTAACGGAGAAAAATGTTGTTCCCCTTTTCGCGCAATCCGATTTTTATCATAGCAAAGACCGATGGCAAAAATCATTCGACCGATGGAAAAATCACGTTCATCGATGAAGATGATATTAGGCACGTTTTAGCGCCTCGCCTGATGTACAAGGGGTCTTCTAACGAGAGACTCAATCACGCGTTCGATCAATCAACGTCGCTATCCAACGAGAAAACGGACAGGCGCAACGTACACACGTGCACGTGGTGATCAGTGTGGAGGCACAAACGAGAGTAACAGAGTGAGAAAACGAGGCAGAATGGAAAGTCAATAAACATTCCACGAAATCCGGATGGTAGAAATTTAAGCAAGCCTCGGGGAATTCGAGCTTCGTGCATCCGCAATGCGTTCATGATACACAAACGTGGCTCTCGTACGGTTTGTTTCTTCAACGTTGTAACTTTCAGCCATCCGGCCGCTGGAACATTGACGTCGATAAAGTTCCCCTCCTTTTCAACGTTTTAGAGCCTCGATATACACTATGAACTCGCCATAGAGTATATTCTTAGGTTTATTGCGATTTCTATTTATAAAACTTCCATGCGAGAACTTGTAGCCTGCGCAAGAAAAGCTTCCAGGAATCTGAGATCCACGTGGCCGTAGGGTACAGTAAGTAGCATGCTGCAGTCGTTCGTTTGGTGGCCAATAAGCTACAGAGTTAATAATACGCGTCTATCTCTCTGTTCTTTTTCTCCCTCGCTCGCCTGATTTCAGAATGAAACATGTGGCCAGAACGGGAGAAGAGAAACAAACCAAAATTTCAATACAGATGGGGCGGACATTGAGGATGGACGACGTCTTGAAGAATTCATAGACGTTCGAAGGCGCATTGGCTCGCTTGGAATTACAAAACTAGTCCGATGCTGGTCTACATTCGTCAATGTCAAAATGGAATTTTCATTCGAACGGTCGGGAGAAGAGAAAGCATTTTAAAAAGTAAAACGAATCGGGCCTGGAAACCTTCATAGGACAAGCATGCTCCTAGGTAAGAGTAAACTTTTTTCTCAATCACGAGGAGAAATATTGTCAGGCTGGCCTGACATTTGATCCGGGTCTGATTACGTTGTAGTACGGAGGCCTTACTTGAGGTATGGCTCAATTTGCCTCAATGATGCGGCTGGTGTCAGGTGATAGTCAGGCAACTGGATGTACCGTTTCCTCCAGTTGCCTGATCCAGCTAGCTTAAGGCAATGCTCGAGTAAGTGGATTTACTGCTTGCATTGATTAGCCTGATCAGACTACCTTCGAGCGATGGTCAGGCAACTGGACTTACGGCTTGATTCAATTCGCCCGATCTGACTAGCTTCAAGCAATCATCAAGTAGCTGGATCTACATTTAGTCTGTCGCCTTTTACACGCCTAACCTCTTATCGAACAGCAGACGAACTATATATATTAGCGTCGTCGAAACGTCGAGACACATGTACACTAGGGTGGCCCAAAATTGACCTCCTTTTCCCCTTTTTCCCGCCATCTAATTATCTTCTTTAAGCCTTAGTAGTCACACTTAGCTAGAATCCCTTTATAGTCATACTGGGTCCATGGGACCCAGGCGTTTTTAAATTGCTATAAATAATGAAATAATGCATTGAGCGATATGAAAAAAAAATGAGGTATAATTTGAATCTTGTTTAAGGGAGACTTTGTCCTTGGAGTGCCATATTTCAGGTGTTTACAGTTTATTTTTTTTTAAGGAAACGAGTAAAGCTTTTTGAGTGCGGTTTTTTTCTTGCTTTTATTCATGATACACAGAACGTTAAAAAATTTATTTTTTGAAAAAAAAAAACTAAAATGGCGGCCGCTGCAGCTCCGCGAAAACAGGTCCTCAAATCGCGGGAGGTAAACGGCTGACATCACTGCCCCCTCTTTGTTGATCTGAAACACAAATTCAAAGGATATTATCAATCTGTGACCCTTTGGTCATGGAATGACGGATGGGTTTTTCGTTTAGTGCAAATTTCGGAAAATGGCGGCAATTTAAAAAAAAATCGAATTTTCGCGTTTTTTTTCGCATAAAAAGATAAATGATAAATGCAAAAATGTATTTATCGAAAAAACGATCCGTCATTCCGTGAAGACATATTTTCTGAGTATGCTCTCCAAATTTCAGGTCGATATGTTAATTACAGCGGTCAGGAGAATGTCAGCCATTTTTAAAAACGTGTTATCGAGAAAAACGCGTTTAAAATTTTGTAATGTGTTTACACAAATGTATTTATAATTACCGCTAATCGGCAATGCCTGGTCCATAGAGGCATCCCTCCTCTTCTTCTAGCTGCTCATGTTGAGCCGCTAACATCTCCCGCTGCTCAATCCGGGACAAAGTCTCCCTTGATACAAGGATATTGGGTAGAAATAAGAAATTAAATTTTAAATATGCAAAAAAATTAGGCAAAATAAACTTGAAAACTTACTTTTTTTTTCAAAAACTGCTCTAACTCTGGTAATTATAGACAAAAAATGGTTTTATAATCTGGAAAAAATGTACTTTGGAATAGACATAGTGGTTTCTGTGGACTTTTCAAAAAGTATATTTATTTCATCCAACGTAGGTGCGATTTAAAAGGAAAGAATGAAACGCTTACGCGTATAAAAAATGTATGTTTTATTGAAGAAAAAACAAGTTGTACGGCATCAAAATAATTTGTTTGGATCCGGTGGACCCAGTGAGACTATTAAGGGTTAAAGAATTTAAAAAAAATTGTCGCAAAATGTGCGAGCGGTCAACAAATATTTAAAGGCCGCTCAAACCTCCGAAAAATTTAAGTTTTCATAAAAAATCGATTTTTTTTTTTTCGTTCAATTTTCACCCATGAATTTTACGGTTAATTATTTTTTAATTAAGCTCGCGAAAGCTCTAGCAGGCCAATGAATATTTAGTGGTCGCTCAAGAGCTTCGAAATTTCCAATTCTCGAGAATTATTTTTCCCTGCTCACTCATAAATTTAACACTTTGTAAAATTTTCAAAACGTTTGAAGTTTTGTTTGTTTAGAAACGGTTTTTTAAAATATACCTCATACTTCTTTTTCTGAAAAAAATATTATAATTTTTGGGTTAGTAGAGTGAGGTAACTTTGAAAAATCTGTTTCTAAAGAAAAACAATTAATTGTTTTGAGAATTTTACAAAGCGTCAAATTTATGAGTGAAATGAATATAAAAAAATGGCGAATATTGGAAATTTCGAAGCTCTTGAGCGACAACTAAATATTCATTGACCGGATAGAGCTTTCGCGAGATTAATTTACAAATTGTAAAGCGTAAAATTCATGGGAAGTGAATGAAAAAATAAAATGATTTTTTAGTGAACATTTGAACTTTTGGGAGACTTGAGCGACCCATAATTAATTTTTGGCCGCTCGCAGATTTCACAATTTTTTTTTTCTTCAAGGAAGATATTTGGATGGTGAGAAAAAGGAAAAAAATAAAGCTCAAATTTGGGTCACCCTAATGTCCACTCTATGCGTTATTATTCCAAATATTTTATTTATTCCTAATAAATCTGTGATTCGGTTTCCTCTGTTCAAAAAACAATTTAGTTGAATCCACTAAATTTATCTATTTAATTGTTTTAAATTCAAATTGAATAGAATTTTTGTACAGACAACGTTTTTCTGTTCAATTGGATTAATGATCCGTCTTGATTGCAATACACACATCGAAGGGAAGGGGGCAGAGAGGGGCGGAGAGAGAGAGGAGTTATATATATACATATAGGTTGTATTATAGTTATATATATATAGGTTATGTTCGAAAAATCTATAGCAAGATATTCACTAAAACTCTCTGAATGTCACAATGATATTAACTCATTGATATAGTTTATATGATAAAACAAATAATTATAGGAATTTATGTGGTCTCTTATGCTACTGAAATGCTACAATCACTCGGTAGCATACGGACAACGTAGCGTAGCTATAAGTAGGTAGGTTCTAGGTTCGATCCCATGTGGATGCAGAAATATTTTCTTTGAAAAAATCCGTTCAGAAGGCCAGGGAATGACGGATTATGATACAAAATCATTGTGGTAAAACCCTAAACTGAATTATTTCTATTTATTTTGGATTGATAAAATATTCTGTTGAATATTCTAAAAAATATATTTGAAACAAATAGGATCGTATTAAAAAAAAAAACCTATTTGATTTTCATAGATCCCATTTAAAGTAAATATTTTGTTGACAGTGCAATGAAGAATGTGATGGGATGGTGGTTTTCGAAGCAATAGCGAACTTCTCTCTTCAGACTGCATGTCAGGCCTTTACTTTTCACCCTGATCAGGCCTTGATTTTTTACCCTGATCAGATCGGAATCAGGGAAAGTGTCGCAAAAATGATCAGGGATAAAAAATCCCGATCAAGCAATGAAATGATCAGGGATAAAAAATCCTGATCAAGCAATGAAATGATCAGGGATAAAAAATCCTGATCAAGCAATGAAATAATCAGGGATAAAAAATCCTGATTAAGCAATGAAAAAAATCAGGATGCCTGATCAGGTTTTTTTCTAACCGGAGCAGGATTTCTACTCAGGAATCTCCTATTTAATTTGACGTTCCTATTTAATTTGACGGAGATCCCTTGAAGGGGTCTTCTCACTTTAGGCGCCAAATAAGGCTATTTTCATGAATTTTTTTGATAGATTTATTTTATAGATATTGATGTAAAAGTTGTTACACTGAATAAATACACTTTCGAAATACATTTTTTTTAATTTTAATTTATTTAAATCACTATTTATAGACAAAAAAGGTAGTTAAGAAAATGTCGTAAAAAAAATGGTAAGTCTGCGCGGTTGATGAAATCTCGGAGATGGATCATCCGAAACAAAAAAATCAAACGGTTTTATATTCAGTACGTTAATGGCTATAGCGCATATCGTACGATTTTTTATATATGCAAAAATAACAAAATAGCGGACATATTTGGAAAAAAAAACAAAAAAACTTTCACCGCTTTTGACAGAAAAACTTGTAAATATAAAAATTTAAAACAATCCTTGATATGCGCTATAGCTATAGTTCAGTAATTTCGAAGATTTATCAACAAGCCGTCGAAAAATGTTGTTTCGGGAAGAACGCGTTTAGAGTTTGTTTGGATAACATAAATGAATTGAAAAAAAATGTCAATGTATTTCGAAAGTGTATTTATTAAGGGTAACAACTTTTATATCAATATCTATAATATAAACCTATCAAAAAAATTCATGTAAATAGCCTTTTTAGCGTCTAAAGTGAGAATAGCCCTTAAGCAGCCGAAAATAAGCGTATTTTCAAGATTTTGTTATATTGGAAATATCTATTCAACATAATAGCAATTTTATGTACACACTATTACATCTTTTAATTCTCCGAATTAAAAAAAAAATGTTTAACTGCGGCTGTACATTTGCTGCCTGAGGTGTTCTACTGCGTACAGCCAAGCGTCTGGTGCATTGATCTGAAACATCAGAGCTATAAAGTGTGAGATCTATAACACCCACACTCTCCATGTGACCCTAAAAAATGGAAAGAAAGGTGAAAATGCAAAAATTTATACGTATTTGAAAAAATGTTCTATTTTTCATGAAATTTTTACTACGTTATTTGTTGAAGAAAAAGTAGTTTTCAAAAATAATTTTCGAGAAACTTTAGGTTCACATATAAGGTAATTATATTCTCGGAAATGGTAAAAATTTTAAAATAATCTATCGAATAGTTTTTGAATTTGTTTGCACGGGGTTCACGAAAAAGTGATTGCCAGGGAAACGCGTTTCAAGTTTCAAGACTCAATC
The DNA here is from genome assembly GCA_964007375.1 of Ophion obscuratus. Lineage (NCBI taxonomy): Eukaryota > Metazoa > Arthropoda > Insecta > Hymenoptera > Ichneumonidae > Ophion > Ophion obscuratus. The sequence goes on from OZ023322.1 coordinate 12,819,199, forward strand.
ACTTTGTGACTAAATAACCTACCGATTAATCGGCTATTCCGAAGCCATAAAGTAGTCCCTTAGCTTCCTCGTGAAGTTCCTTTTTGGCCATAAGCTCTTTTTTACGTTATAAAGTGATCTCCCCCCTTGAATCTTTATACGAGCGTAATGTCTTCAATATTGCACTTTAATTTGCGCTATTTGAATTCAAATATATAATAATACTAAAATTAAAAAATAAATCAAAATAAATACAAAGTAATTTTATTAAAGAAATCATGTATAAATATCTCGTTTAAGTTATTTAATTTAAGTTATTACCATACAAATACTCATTTAAACCCAATTCTACTTTATAATTGAAATTAAAAAAAAAAATGTAAGATTCACAATCTTCAAGAATGACAAAAATCATAAATAATAATATATATTATAATTCATGATTTTAACCGAATTATAAATTCTAAAAAATCTAGTTGTTGAAATAAGTATTAATAAATTCGATGACTACGTATATCGAACTTCTAGAGCCAAAAAATCCTGACAAAAATCGACTTAAAACAGATTTTTCACCAACCACCTCGTTCCTCTCTTCTGCACCCGTCTCGCACTCCTGGTTACGAAAGCTCAATTGGTGCACGGAACAAAAAGTGAAACGGGGCCATAGTGACATTGTCGACGTTTTCAATTAAAAGCATAATTACGAGAATTTGCCGGTGTAGCGCGGGTGGCGCGGTCGACTGTGGTTATTATAGTATCCAGAATCCCGTCGGCTATATGTGTGCGGACGTCATATCCCCGGTATGTACCGCACGTGCGTGTCCTCTCATTCGGCCAATTTGAGAGCGTCGATATTTATGCGCGAACATTAAGCGTCGACCAGTTTTTACCTCGTCTCTGTAAAATATATAGGGACTCCAATATGCAAGCGAATCAACTTTTTCCCGCTTTCGCTCTTTTAATTTCTTCTTTTTTTTTTTACATTTTCACGGCAGATGAAATTCTCCGTCGGTGAACGTTGAAAAAGATTCTATATCGTTATCATGGGCGCACGGGTATTAGACCACATTTAGTTCAGTCGAAATAAGATTTCACTTGTAATTAATTCCGGGTTTCGATTTTCTTTTTTTATACTTGGGGGGGGGGGGGGTGGTAGTGTAAATCTCGATTTTCGGGTAAATCCCCCTGGTGCGTTTGCCGCCATCTTGATTTGAAGAGAGATTTTTTTTTGTCTTCCGAATAACTCGCTTATTTTAAACCTTAGAGTGAAAATGATTCTATTCAAAGTTGTGGGACATGTAATTCTCCACAAGTTTGGTGATCATAATTTTTACCCTAGGACCGATATTTATAGAGTTAGACTGCTAAAAGGGGTAAAAAATGTTTTTTTAAAACTAATCTCGTTTATTATGAAGTTTATTGTAAAAATGGTAATAAATAATCACATAGGAAATTTTATTTTCTCCAACTTTGGTTATTAGCATTTTTACCCTCGGATCAATATTTTCGGACTTATGCTTAATTTAGGGGTGAACTTTTTTTGTGTTCAGTTATTTCGTTTATTACCAAATTTATCGTAAAAATTGTAAGGAGTAATCGGGTAGGAAATTTTATTTTCTTCAACTTTGGTCAGTACTATTTTGCCTATGTTTTTTTAAAACTAATCTCGTTTATTATGAAGTTTATTGTAAAAATGGTAATAAATAATCACATAGGAAATTTTATTTTCTCCAACTTTGGTTATTAGCATTTTTACCCTCGGATCAATATTTTCGGACTTATACTTAATTTAGGGGTGAACTTTTTATCCCTATTTGCAGTGTAACTATAAATATCGATCCTAGGGTAAAAACTATAATCACAGTACTTGTGGGGCATTACATTTCCCACAACTTTTAATGAGATCATTTTCACTCTAAGGTTGAAATTAAGCAAGTTATTCGAAAAACAAAAAATCCCTCTTCAAATCAAGATGGCGGCAAACGCACCAGGAGGATTTTCCCGAAAATCAAGATTTACACTACCAACAACCCCCCCTTAAGTCTAAAAAAAAGAAAATCGAAGCCCGGAATTAATTCCAGGTTAATCGAATTTTAGACCTATCTCGACTGGACTAATTTAGACGCGAATTGGTGGACTGAGCGTTGATGTGTAAAAACGTGTCCAAAAAAAAAACTCTGCTTGATCACCGCTTCGTGCATTGCACATGGAAATGCGAGAATTTTTCTGTTGTTATTTTCTCATTTACCGGGTTATCAATTATAATATTCAGTCGGGGGTTGCTGAGATTCACACCCTCCTCCATAAAAAATTATGGGGTTTTGAAGTTCACGGAAACATGTGATAAAATTGGGCATTTTTGAACATTTCGACGCCTATATTTGGTTTTTGAAAAACTCGAAATTATTTTTAACGATTTTTTTCTCGTGAAACAATTTGTTACTGATGAATGACAGCTTCCGACTGAATATCATCATTTATAACATAATAAATAAAAATAGCAAAAACATGTTTCGGAAAAGTCACTTATCTAAAGAATTACCATATATCTTGTTCGAAATCTTTGAAAGATTTCAAAGATTCTGTTTGTTTATACAGACAATTTAATTTATGTATGCAGATTTATTAAGGGCGATATCCCCTTAGAGCCCCGAAAATGAGTCATTTTTCATGATTTTTTTTTTGAAGGTGATAAAGTGATGACGTCATTGACAAATGTTTATATTATGTTATTACAAATTTCGAGTGTTAAAAATGTTTTTTTTTCTTTTTTAAACAAAACAAAATGGCTGCGTTATAAGGTATTCCTTTAGGCGTCTTTTGAAAAACTGCTAATGTTATAGCTCAAAATGTTATTGATCGATCTGGCTGAAATTTTGGGAGATTTCTCACTATAACATGATTGGAAGGATATACCTATAAAAATATAAAACAGTATAAAATTAAGTCAGTGATTAAATCAGTTATTGCACACGAAGTTTCGTGGTTCTGTTATCTTCGGCGACTTTGGGATTTTCTGAAAGGAAAAGAGTATGCCATTGATCCACAGACCCTTCCAGAGCTCAAGGAAGCAATTGAACTCACCATCAATGAAATTAGTCCGCAATTACGCCAAAATGTTATTAAAAATTTCGTCAAATAGTGAACGTTTGCAAACGGGAACGAGGCGACCATTTATTGGATATTGTGTTCCACACACAACCTCCATGTTTATACTCCATATTAAGATAAAAATGTTCGTACCTTTAAAATGAATAATACGTTCTATTAATAAATTTGAAGGTCAGGTCATTCGAGACACCCTATACTTTTTTAAGCGATTTCTACTTTTTTAAGATCCTCTCATTTTGTATATCTACATATTGGGATGTTGAATAAGTTCTCGCTGTTTTTTTTTTTCGTGGATATTAATGCTTCATTTAAGGCGTTACCCCCACTTGTAGCGCAAAAAAAGGCCTTTTTAATGAATTTTTAAAAGAAAACTACAAAACTTTTTTAATCGATCAATATATCATCTTAAAGAACACATCTTGAAGAACTTTCAGTAATTTTTTTGTTGAAAAATATTACATTGTTTAGTGGTAAATGGCCGTAAATGAAATAATGTTTTTATATACACGGTTTGCGGTGACCAATATTGCGGCGAAGTGGATCATCTGCAAAAAAAAAATGCGGATGGATTTACTCAAATATAAGTATAAACTAGTCTTTAATCGAAGGATTTTAAAAAATATTCATTTTTCACAAAATGGCGGACAGTCAAAGTTAATGGTTCGATTTTAACGAAAAAAGACGGCCGTTTTTTGGCTATAAAACGGCCATTTTTTTCGAACAAAAAAAATCGAACGATTAAAGACTACATTTTTATGTATTAAATAAGCCTGCAAAATTTCAAGAAGATCGGTTCATTAGTATTCGAGTAATCTTGGTCACCGACTTCAGAAATGCCATTTTGAGAAAAACGCGTTTAAAGTTTCGATTAGCCGGTCGTTTACACAACGGATTCTTCTCTTTCAACGCTCATATCTCAGTCAATTTTGTTCGGATCGACTTGAAATTTTCAGGACATATTCTCAGATACTTATACTTCAAAAAAATGCAATAAAAAAAAATCGACTTTTTCAAAATCGCAAGTGGGGGTAACCCCTTAAAAAGGAGTCATTCCTTATGTTTTCAAACGTTTCGAAACTGTTGTGTGATCAGATCCCAATGATTCTGCAAGTTCAGCTAACGTCTGACAGGAGCGTTCATGATGTAATGCCTCCAATTCAACACATCAAAATCATTATTTTTAAAGCATCTAAACCAATCTCTGCATGTTGATTCCAACAGAGCATGGTCGCAGTAAGCCTCAACGAGAATTCTGTGTGCTTCAGCTGCAGATTAAAAAAACAATAAAGCAGCGCAGTAAAATTCCCAGCTAATATACTCTTCTTTTGGCATGAAATTTGACATGTTTGACGCTATGAAAAAAAAAAAGTTGTTTACACTTCGGCGAAGTGTAAACAACTTCGGCGAAAGGACATAAAGTGAATTCCAAGCTTGCTTATGTTACTTCTTCATAGATGCGTTACTATCTTAAACGTTACCGGAAACGTTACCAGATGGCGTTACCGTAACGCACGCAGTTCTAGTAACGCCATCTGCTGGAAAACAGCGAGAACTTATCCAACGTCCTAATATTTTGTTTCGAAAATTCAACCTACAGAATGCTTGATGAATCCATCGATAATCGTGTTGGATTCCGTCCGATGATGTCAATCCTTCAAACTTCAAATTAGATTCGTAAATTGGATTCCCATGGAGAATCCCGATTAGACTCCAATTTACGAGCGTGACAATTTCGTACAGAGATTCAACGTGATGACACATTGGACCGGGACCTGGGGACGCGGATGAGAGTCCACGTGGATCTCTACGACAATTTCTGCACGGGGTGTTTACCGAGGCATTGAAATCCTCTTCATTTTTGGGATCATGACGTGAGCACGGAGGAACCGTCATTGTCAAACTTCCTGTCATTTTCATTCGTCGAGACTCACTTGACTCCGAAGGATTGAGCCTTCAGATGCTCAATGATCATGTGTATGCAAACCGAAAAGCTCTCATGCATTTCCCTACCTCTGAATGTGTGGTTCACTGTCTACTAATAATACACGCCACGTGTCACCAACTTGCCTCCAACGGCGCCCAAACGTCGCTTTGATTCTGTCGCTTTTCAACGTGACGCTGAAAAATAATCCCGCGCAAGCTCCGGGGGTTTTTTTTTTCGTCCTCCATTCGACGCCAGTTGCATCAGCGATGTTTCATGCCAGTGAGCTAGACGGTGCAGGATTTTTCCTGGGCCCTGGACACGCTGTTTACGTCTTCGTCGTCTTGAATGACAATCCAAAAATATGTACTCGTGAAACCCGATGAGCTGGGATGAACGACCAAGTTTGAGCAGATAACGAAAGAACAAAATGAGTTGCTTTGCCTCTTGTCGCTTGTCTTCCTCTTCGCCTGCTTCGTTGGCTGGTTCGTTCTTTCGCCCGTTCGTTTTTTTTTCTTCCTATTTTACCCTTTCCCTCGTTCACTCTGGTCGGGCAAATGAGTATAACACGATACCAATTACGAAGCTTTACCGTCACTTTTTGTGTTCTCGATGAATGACACGGGTGTTACTCGCCCGGATGAGCCATCCTGTCACATCATCCCGAAGTCTCGGGTGTCAAGAATTAAAACAACAAAAAACAACAACTGCCAGCGAACGGGGGAGGCTACGCAGCCGGAGAAGCGGGATAAAGGAGAGCCAGATTTTTCTTTTTAGAAAGAGCTGCTTGCGCGAAGAGCTTTGTGAATAGAAAATACTACGGAATACTTTCACGCGCTCGGGAAGCTCATTAATAATACTTCACCGTACGTGGCGTGTATGTGCCTGGTGTTGTCGAATAACTCGCCGTGAATATCTAAGAGGCGTCTGGATATCGAGAGAAAGAAACGAGGCGACGAATGCCATTGCGAAAAAAAAAAACGTACCTCAAAAGAGTAGAGAAGGCAATGCGCGTCAAGAGGAATCTCACACAAAGGGCTCTCAAGCACGTTGGATCTTTCTCTCTTTCTATCCGTGTGAATCTTCAAGACTGTAACGAGTCGATTTGAATTCCTTTCGCAGCTACTCAGATGAATAAGGCGTACGCCTTTTGTAACGTGCTCGAGAAAAATCTCTTTTCTTGCCTGCTGGACGCTCTCAAGCTTGATGACGTACCTGTTTAGTCTGGGATTGAGGGCGGGGATCCCTTTAGGCAACCGAAAATAAGCGAATTTTCGGGATTTTCGAGTATTCGATCAATCCTCTCCCATAATATCTTCACCCCCAAAAGAATTGTTGAAGAATTAACAAAAAAATTGTTTATTGAATAACTCAAGAATATTCGATTTTTCGGGGATGGTTCAAATATACGAAATGTAGAGAATAATTTTCTCTATATTTTCGTTCTCATCGAACTTATTTATTCTACATTATTAAGGGGTTACCCCTACTTGCGATTTTGGAAAAATCGATTTTTTTATTGCATTTTTTTGAAGTATAAGTATCTGAGAATATGTCCTGAAAATTTCAAGTCGATCCGAACAAAATTGACTGAGATATGAGCGTTGAAAGAGAAGAATCCGTTGTGTAAACGACCGGAAATTGAAACTTTAAACGCGTTTTTCTCAAAATGGCATTTCTGAAGTCGGTTACCAAGATTACTCGAACACTAATGAACCGATCTTCTTGAAATTTTGCAGGCTTGTTTAATACATAAAAATGTAGTCTTTAATCGTTCGATTTTTTTTCGTTAAAATCGAACCATTAACTTTGACTGCCCGCCATTTTGTGAAAAATGAATATTTTTTAAAATCCTTCGATTAAAGACTAGTTTATACTTGTATTTGACTAAATCCATCCGCATTTTTTTTTCAGATGATCCACTTCGCCGCAATGTTGGTCACCGCAAACCGTGTATATAAAAACATTATTTCATTGACGCCCATTTGCCACTAAACAATGTAATATTTTTCAATAAAAAAATTACTGAAAGTTCTTCAAGATGTGTTCTTTAAGATGGTATATTGATCGATTAAAAAAGTTTTGTAGTTTTCTTTAAAAAAATTCATGAAAAAGGCCTTTTTGGGCTACAAGTGGGGGTAACGCCTTAAAATTTTCCGTACGTATTATTTCATTTTTTAATTATTCGAAAAAATGTACGTATATGTTTTAATGTTTTGAAATGACGGCTGTACGACACTATCTTCAGAGACGGTTGCCGCCTGAGTTGTTTCACGGCATCCCACCTAGCGCCTGGTGCACTGATCTGAAACATCAGAGACAAGATTTTTTCGATTTCTAAGACCTACACGCTCTGTGTGAACCTAAAACATCCAAAGAAAAGTGAAAAATCGAAAAGTAGCACGTCTTTGAAAAAAATGTTCTGTTTTTCGTGAAATTTTGACTGTAATATTTGTGAAAAAGCAGTTTAAAAAAAGAATTTTTAAGACACTTTAGGTTCACGTAGAGAGTGATTATGTTATCTAAAATGGGGCACAATTTCAAAATGATTAATCGTATGGTTTTTAAGTTATCTTGTACGAGGTTCAGAAAGGAATGGTTTTCGGAAAAACGAGTTTAAGGGCTTACACCATTGTAAGTAAACGAGTAAAATTAAGTGTTTTTTCGCCATTTTTTTGTTCTTGAAGGACAAGTAATACGATAATAATATTCGAGGATCTCGTATATTATTATATTATCTCGAGAAAAAAATTATATAAAATGGTGACGCTGGAGCTATTCTCGCGAGGCATGTGAATTTGAGACGCTCTGCGGCACGCAGTATAACTAACGCAAAATTGAATTGGGAAAAATGTTCTACAATTTCGATTAATTTCCATGCGTATAGCTAAAGAAATACGTAGGCAAATTTGCAAAACATGAATTTTTGTGTAATTACCAAGCACTTTAAAGTAAAAACTCATTTTTCCGACAGAAAACAAAGGACAATCATTTGTTAATAACTAATCTTATAATTAACTCATGGAAAATCCCGTACGTATTTATCGTCGGAATGTTATTTTAAAGATGTGCTCAAAATTCTGAAAGAAAAGAATAAAAATTGTTGGAGTTATGCTGCATGCCGTTTTGAAAAATTGTGTTCCGAGAAAAACGGTCGACGTCTCGCACACGGGCCAGCCACTGCGGTCGTAGACTCACACGGGCCTGCGGATCTTTGTTTTACAGAAACCAAACTTTCCCTCCTTATTCTAGTTGGTTCAAAGCATCTCTTAAAGAGTCTTCCCACTTTAGACGCTAAAAAGGCTATTTTCATGAATTCTGTTGATAGGTTTAATTTATAGATATTGATATAAAAGTTATTACACTTAATAAATACACTTTCGAAAAACGTTAAAATTTTTTTTATGTATTTATGTAACCTAAACAAACTTTAAACGCGTTTTTCTCGAAAGAACGTTTTTCGACGGCTTGTTGATAAAATCTTCGAAACTACTAAACCGATCCTTATGAAATGTTGACCACATGTTCTTTAGAACCATAGTACAGCGCATATCAAGAATTTTTAAAAATTTTGATATGTACAATTTTTTTGGGTCAAAAACGGTGAAAAAAAAACGTTTTCCTTGTTTTTTCGAAAAATGTCCGCCTGAATGTGATACTAAATCTAAAATCGTTTGATTTTTTCGTTTCGGATGATCCATCTCCGAGATTTCATCAACAGCTCAGGCCTATAGGACAGTCGTGCTGTATATTGGAATCGGAAAAAATTCGCAGAAGGCTAGTTTTATGAGAGGTGATTTTGTAGGTGCCACGGGTGATAAAACCAAGTTTGCCTAAAAATCGGAGGGTAGGGTTTTTTTAGGGGATGGGGGTGGATTAATGCCAAACTACAACCCCCACGAGGTCGGCGCTGGGAGACAAAATGTTCAGAAAAATCCGGGTTTTATTTTTGTCCATAGCGCCGAAGTCGTGGAAGTTCATTTTGGGGGTGAAAAAGTGGGGTGAAATTTTGAAAAATCAGTTTTCATTCGATAACTCTTTAGGACAAATTCATACAATTTTTTTCAAATGGAAACGTTGTAGCCCTTGAAAAGACGCGTCGATCGAGTATTCGATCAACCCTCTCCCATAATATCTTCACCCCCAAAAGAATTGTTGAAGAATTAACGAAAAAATTGTTTATTGAATAACTCAAAAATAATCGATTTTTCGGGGATGGTTCAAATATACGAAATGTAGAGAATAATTTTCTCTATATTTTCGTTCCTATGCACAACTTTTGAATTTTGTTTTTTCGAACCCCTCTCAGGGGTTGAAAATTCAAAATGAAATTCTGGGAAAACTATTGACCGAAACTAAAGAGATACGAGTTTGGCGCTGTGGACAAAAATGTAGCTGAGGGTTCAAGCTGCAAATTCTTCCACAGCGGCGAATTCGTGCCGTCAATAGTTTTTCCAGAATTTCATTTTGAATGTTCAACCTCCGAGATGGGTTCGAAAATCAATATTCAAGGGTGGTCTATAGCAAAAAAAATATGGAGAAAATTATTCTCTACATTTCGTACATTTGAACCATACTCAAAGAGCTGATTGTTTTTGAGTTATTCAATAAACTATTTTTTTTTTTGTTTTTTAACCATTTTTGGGGGTGAAGATATTATCAGAGAGTGATGATCGAATACTCGATCGACGCGTCTTTTTAAGGGCCACAATGTTCCCATTTGAACAAAAAAACGAACGATTTTTTTCTAAAGAGTTATTGAATTAAAACCGATTTTTCAAAATTTCACCCCACTTTTTCACCCTCAAAATGAACTTCCACGACTTCGGCGCTGTGGACAAAACTAAAGCCTGGATTTTTCTGAACATTTTGTCTCACGGCGCCGACCTCGTAGGGGTTGTAGTTTGGCATTAATCCATCCCCATCTCCATACATCCCCTAAAAAAGAACCCTACACCCCGATTTTTGGGCAAACTTGGATTTAGCACCCGCGGCACCTACAAAATCACCTGTCAAAAAACTAGCCTTCTTCTAATTTTCTCCGATTCCAGGTTTTTTCAGCGATAGCACGACTGTACTACCAGCAAATTTTTAATTACCATTTTCGTCTACGAATAGTGACAATAGTGACAAAAGTCTAAAAATAGTCACAAATAAATAGTGAAATGAATTTTTTTTAATGTATTTCGAAAGTGTATTAATTAAGTGTAACAACTTTTATCTCAATATCTATAATATAAACCTATTAACAAAATTAATGGCAATAGGTTTTTGTAGCGTCTAAAATGAGAAGACCCCTTAAGGGGTTACCCCCACTTGCGATTTTGAAAAAATCGATTTTTTTTTATTGCATTTTTTTGAAGTATATGTATCTGAGTCTGTCCTGAAAATTTCAAGTCGATCCGAACAAAATTGACTGAAATATGAGCGTTGAAAGAGAAGAATCCGTTGTGTAAACGACCGGCTAGTGGAAACTTTAAACGCGTCTTTCTCAAAATGGCATTTCTGAAGTCGGTGACCAAGATTACTCGAACACTAATGAACCGATCTTCTCGAAATTTTGCAGGCTTATTTAGTACATAAAAATGTAGTCTTTAATCGTTTGATTTTTTTTTTTCGAAAAAATGGCCGCTTTATAGCCAAAAAACGACCGTTTTTTTTCGTTAAAATCGAACCATTAACTTTGACAGTCCGCCATTTTGTGAAAAATGAATATTTTTTAAAATCCTTCGATTAAAGACTAGTTTAAACTTATATTTGACTAAATCCATCCGCATTTTTTTTTCGGATGATCCACTTCGCCGCAATGTTGGTCACCGCAAACCGTGTATATAAAAACATTATTTCATTGACGGCCATTTGCCACTAAACAATGTAATATTTTGTCAATGAAAAAATTACTGAAAGTTCTTCAAGATGTGTTCTTTAAGATGGTATATTGATCGATTAAAAAAGTTTTGTAGTTTTCTTTTAAAAAATTCATGAAAAAGGCCTTTTTTGCGCTACAAGTGGGGGTAACGCGTTAAGCCAATTTTGACAAAATCAATGTTTGGAAAATTCTTCAGTGGTGTTACCCCTTAAGGTTTCAAGGCTCAACAATTTTGTGACTAAACGATCCACCGATTAAATTGCGATTCCGAGATGAACCCTCAGCTTCCTCGCGGTTTTCATATTCGGCCATAAGCCCGTCTTTACGTTACAAAGGGATCTTCCCCCTTAAAGAAAGGCTGTCCGCAGAATGCGGCTGAAAGTTGGGGTAGCACCGGTTAGAAATTCTACAAACGCGGTATAGTTGAGAACAAAAAGAAAAAGAAAGCGAAGCCGTTTCGAGACTCGGGCATGCAGGCTTTAACGTCTGGGGGCTCAACATCTGCGTGCCGCGTGGCTCGTTAATAATGGAGAAAAAAAACGGATAGTGGCATTGCTGCGACCGGCGGTTAGCCCACGCCGGAAACGGTTCCCCATCCTTCTGTCTCCTTCTCTTTCTATCCTTTGCCCCTTGATTCGACGTACTCAGTGTTACTCTTTGTGCCATATCGAAATGGGGTCTCGTGCTACACGACGCCTATCTAGGCTTACCAAATTTTTGGCTTCCTCGTATGTTTGATCCGGGCCCAATGGTCTCGTAGGGGCCAATCGCGCGTGCACGTGACAAAGTATAAACCTACAGCGACTGACACGTAAAGCGAGCTCACGACAAGTATCCAGGGTCCGTCAAGTGACTCGTTTCCTTAAGGGAGACTTTGTCCTTGAAATTGCAGCGGGAGATGTTAGCGGCTCAACGTTAGCAGCTAGAAAAAGAGAAGGGATGCCTCTATGGGCCAGGCATTGCCGATTAGAGGTAATTATAAACACATTTGTGTAAACACATTACAAAACTTTAAACGCGTTTTTCTCGAAAACACGTTTTTAAAAATGGCTGACATTCTCCTGACCCCTGTAATTAACAAATCGACCTGAAATTTGGAGAGCATACTCAGAAAATATGTCTTCACGGAATGACGGATCGTTTTTTCGATAGATACATTTTTGCATTTATTATTTATCTTTTTATGTGAAAACAAACGCGAAAATTCGATTTTTTTTTAAATTGCCGCCATTTTCCGGAATTTGTACCAAACGAAAAACCCATCCGTCATTCCATGACCAAAGGGTCACAGATTGATAATATGCTTTGAATTTGTGTTTCAGATCAACAAAGAGGGGGCAGTGATGTCAGCCGTTTACCTCCCGCGATTTGAGGACCTGTTTTCGCGGAGCTTCAACGGCCGCCATTTCGTTTTTTTTTTTTTTTTTAAAAAAAGTTTTTGTAACGTTCTGTATATCATAAATAAAAGCAAGAAAAAAACCGCACTCAAAAAGCTTTACTCGTTTCCTTTAAAAAAAATAAAATGTAAACACCTGAAATATGGCACTCCAAGGACAAAGTCTCCCTCAACGGCAGGTCGTTCGTACGATTATGCTCGGACAGGACCTGCTTGTTGGATAACGTTCTTTCTGTAAACGTGGTATTGAACGTTCCGCCTAGAGAACCACCTCATTCGAAACTCATAACCGTGACTTCAAACAATTAAACGATCCCCAATTTACTCGTCAAGGGTGCTGGTCAACGTTCTTCAACCTCAAATAGTCAGCAATCTTCGACTAAAATCTCACGTCCCCCTGGTACTTCAACAACCTGTCAGCCGTGGATCGTATAATTCATATTTCTCACCAAAAAAAAAACCACGTAAGAATAAAGCACGTCTTTCCCACGAAATGTTTTGTTTCCCAACCTCTAAATTGAATCTATGACTGAGCAGGATATAATCACGAACTTCCTCCACCTAAAGGTCAAAGCTAAGAATCAGCTGTCAGTCTTGTGATTATCGGAGCCACTTTCTGCCAGCCAAGACTGACAAGAAAGTACGAATAATTACCACGATGGCTCTCTCGTGTATCGCGGTATTCGCAGCTGCAGTTTCTCGTAAAGCGATCGTTTCTATGTAAAGTATAGAAATTAGCGTGCCAAGACAGTAGAAACGTGTAGCCTGCCCGGTGCCTCCATCCTTGCAGTCTTGTGGTACTAAAAATTGGAAACTCATGTGTCGATGAATGTTCCAACGTCTGCGGGTTTCCCTTCTATCTCGCTTGTGCCCGTTCACCAGGGACCCAGTAGTGTGGCTCTCGTAGTACGTTGATCTCCGCACTTTCTGATTTTACACGCGAGTCTCACGAACAATATGTGACGAGCATTTTGAGCTCCTCGACTCGCCTACCGCACGTACAAAAAACGCGAACGTACGTCGAACACGTTGGGTTTACGTCTTCTTGGTGGATTTTCACGTGTATGTGAGCTACGCCAGTATGTACATTTGAGCTCTGTGCCTGCGTGCTTGCCTCGCACTCGTGGCCGATCAACGGTTTAAACCGGTTTTCTTAATGTCGTCACCAAGGTACTGGCATCTCTGGTGGAAAGAGCCAACTGGTGTTACTTTTTCGATAACCATATGAGCCTTCGGCATTGTTGATTCTGCCCTAAACGAGGCAACTGGTGACGGTGCATTCTGGTTTCCATTGATTCTGCATCGCAGATTGCATTTTACGATGCTTGATGTCAAAATGGATCATGTCGATCAGTGAAGAAGCTTGAGTCGTAATTTTCGTCGAATGGGTCGACCAATTCCTGATACCGTGTGGATGAAGGCTGCCTAGTGTAACGGGCACTTTGTGGAAAAGTTTGAGACCCACTGGTACGAACTATTGCTAATGTCTCATGACCTCCATTCGTACAGCTTTGGACATCAACACAAGATTGCTGTCTTCTAAGTTTGAACGTTGTGTCTTTCGACGATTGTTCAAAGCTACAATGGCTAGGCTGCTTGTTGGCAGCTTGTTGATCATTTTTGGGCCAGACAAAGGGTACACGATCCGTCTTCTTTAATTGGAACGTGAAAAGTACAAACGTTGCTTTCACGGCTCGATGGACGTTCCGGTCGAACAAGTCACCGAGAAGCGCTCTACGACGAAGTATTTTGCGAGATAGCAAACATCTATATGGGTGTAGAGAGCTATGGACGAGTTGAGAGAAAGACGAAAAAGGTCTTCGTTCCCTATACACGCAGCCATTTATGGAGGAGTTTTGCTACTCGCTGCGTCTCCATCTCTCTCCTATACCCGGGACATTACATCGTCTTAGCGTTCTTGGTCGTTGAACGTTACCTTGAAACTCCGTGCGTACACATCGGTGTACCGTGGATGGGGGCAGAATGGGAACAACGCGGTAGCAGCCGTAGCCTCTGGTAAAAACCAGCAGCGGCAACATGAGCGAGCAGCAGCCACCGACGGGTCATCGCTCCCAGATTACACGATGTCGATGTAATCCCGTAAAGTCTGCGGGGTTCGATAGGTCGCTTTCTCTGGATGATCGCATCGAAAGTCTCCCTATTGCACTATACCGATCGGCCAATTTAGTTCCTTGTTGGCTTTCGTCGTCGTTGCTTTGGTTTCATAGTTTTTTTTCTTTTTAACGGGATGTAGCCACAATCCGAACATGGTGTCCTGACAGCAGCAGCAACCAATCCAGGATTCCAGTCAATATGCCATTATAAAAATGCCCCTTTGTCGAACCAATTTCCATTTTCCACAACTGCATTGAACACTACCTGCGAGTTGCTCATGAGAAATAAAAATGCGAATTTGATATTCCAGCTACTTGATTGGAAGCGAAATTGCATACCACCAACGGCTGCCTACATTCAAAGGCTGGCATAGTTACGGACCTGACGGACCAAAATAAGCTGCTCTGTAATTCTCGTGCACCGGAGGATGCAACCATAGTTTTCAATATCTCGAATTGTCCGTCCGTTGGAGGGGAAAAAAGCTCCGCGACCAGTTACCGGATGACAGCACCAGCATTCGAAAACTATAAAGCTTTCGTCGTATATGGCCGTATTCGCGTCCCGGCATTAATTAATTTCTATTCATACGGAGAGGGATGAGGGAGAGCTTTATTTTTCTTCCGTCGGGGTCCATAGCTCGAAGCTGAGGACGCGAGTACCAAGGGTGACATATATACCTTCGCTTATGTCTAGCCCATCGGTAAGCCAATAGCCGCGGTACCAAGAGCATATCGAGTATATAAACATGGAACACACAGCTCCGAGAGGTTCGTGAAAGCGAAGCTATTACAGCGTACCTATTAGGCGCACCTCGGGGATCCAATGGCAATTTCTGAAAAACCTATTAATACCCCCAGCGCAACCTATCAACGGCACACATCCCTGCGTTTCTCTGCAGACTTCACTTTTTTCCCTCCCAAAGCCGCGCTCAATGGATGTACATGTATAGGCGCCAGGTTTGAAGGTGCACAACAATACGAGAGAATGGCGAACGCATACAGAGGATCGACCGGTTAAGGGCAACGAAACTTTGGAATAAACACCCTTGGTGCATTGTGAATCCTTGCGCCGTTATTTCTCTCACCCGATTCCCAATTCACGCATCAACGTGCATTTCTCAGAATTCCTCTTTCATCGATTATCAACCACCCCCCTCATTTTTCGTTCAACCCTTTTCTTCACAATTCGCATTATACGGCACCCTCTAAATACTCGGTCTCTCTTGTCGGCACAATTCCTTCTCTCTACTCTCGAATTCACTTATCCGTGTAATCGTTTTTTTTTTCGCTTCTTTTTTTTCGTCAAAGCGCAGCGTCAAAAGCAAAATTTCTGGTGAAGCGTTTGCCTCGGAGAACCTTTGTGATTAATATTCATAAATACAGATGTAGAGATAGCCCTTGTCCTTTACGGGAATTTGAAAAGTGTACGCGTGTACAGCTTCCGTACATACACGGTGTTTTACACTTTACAGTTTTCGGACACAGAAGGCAGAGTTGCTGGACATTCCGAGGGATGGGAAGTTCATTATTCCGGGCTCTGAAGTTTGCTGCAACATACGCGAATGCTCATAAATCTACCCCTTCTTGTCTTCCTGCTCGCATCATCGTTTTCGTTGCGACGCGAGACAGTCGGGTCTTTGATCACACGGCTATTAATCCATCGGTGCACGATTTTGCATTTGATTTTGCACGTATCGTTACTTTCTCGGACTCGAGTGATTTGTGGGATTATACTTCGATATTCATGGTTCCCTTTAGTTGTGCCTTGGCTGCGACAATGTCAGGCTATAGTTTTTGAAGAAAAATGGTCGAATCTAATTTTTTAAAATATTTTCATAATTTTTTTCTGGGAAAACGCGTGCGGATATTCAATTAATTTTTTTTTTTGCATTAACGAGTATGGTTTTGACTTTTACAATTTTCGCGTTGAACAATATTTATGAATGTGGTAGATACAATGGTTTGTACAGACCGCTATTTGAAAAACGTCCTTGGCGGTGACCACTGCTGCTCGGAGACAAATCAGCTGAAATAGAATGTTTTAAACGAGCTTTAAGGGCGGGGTAAAGTATTAAAATTTTTTTCATTCTTTTTCAATTTTTTAAATGAATGCATAATATATCAAGAATATTGTGTTAAAATTTCAAGTCGATCGGAGTAAAATTGACGAAGTTATGAGTATTTGAGCGTCTATTGCTCCATGCCGTTCTCTTCTCTTCTGCGTTTTTCAAACCGTTTTTCTGAGACTTGTCATATTTGAAGTCCGTGTGCACGATAACTCAAAATCTACTGGACCAATCGCTTTGAAATTTTGCACAGTACTTCTTCACATAATTCGCCAGGTATTGTCGAGAGCTTTTTTGTTTTCTTTTAAATAATTACTAATTTTTCAACAACAAATTAGCCGATTTTTTTAGCGAAAATCGGGTTTTTGGCTCCCAAGTGCTACGAAAAATCGAAAAAAAAAATCCTCCCGTCATTACCTCGAGAAACATCTCCTTTAACAAATGCATTTTGATTTTTTTGTTTCAAATGATTCTGTTGCGAGTTATGGTGCACACCGCAAACCAACTTTTTTTCGAGGCGCCTCCGGAGTTTAATTTTCACTCGCTCAATTTTGAATATTTTGCAATGCAAATTTAGGAGAATGTTGTTCAAATGTTACTTTATTATATGTAAATTTTTCAATAAACGAACACTATTCGTTACGCCAAAAAAAATCTTAAAAACATGCCTTTTTTCGCCGAATTAACATTACCCCGCCGTTAACCCAAGACGGTCACACCTCATGAGAATCCCGTGGTGGTCACACGGGGTGTGTCACACCCCAAGCACTTGAGAGCGCCGTAGCATTTCGTAGAATTATTTTGGGGGCTCATCAAAAATTGAGAACATATTTCAAACGTTTCCCTATTATCCTATCCAAGAACGGAACGAAAATTTTAGTTTGAAGTATGTTTAAAAAATTCTTGAAAAAAAATTCGAGAAAAAGCCCTTTTTTTACAAAAAATGCTGTATTTTTTTTTGTTTTTTGACATATCAACAAAATTCAAGCAGGGTCTGATTTGTGAAAGCATGCTCTTTCTGGTGAGTATAATAGTTTTTGTGGGTTTTTTAAAAAGTATATTTATTCCGCACTATGAACATGCGGGTTTCAGCGGCAAAGTGATGTAGAAGATGTCGATGGCCTGGGGTGTGTCACACCCCATGTGACCGTCTTGGGTTAATGTACTGAAAAGTAAAAAATAATTTTTTTTTCACCAAGTGATTTTTTTCATATGGGACTATAAATAAAAGCTCGTGGCACCCAACTTTTTGAATGTTTAATAAATTTGATCAATTTCGTTTCCTTAACCTATTTAATTTGGCACTATAGTAATTTGAGAAATTATTATCACACGTTTATACGGTTTCAGGATTTTTATTTAAGAAATCTAAGGTTGTTTTATAGTAAATTGAATACAGTTGATATGTTGACGGATTTATGTACATGAAAGATTATCTGTCTACATTTTGAGCACGCCAAGCTTTTATTTATAGTCACATATAGGTGACTTGGTAAAAGAAATGTTCTACATTTATACAATAAATAAAAATTTGTTTAAACAAATTCACATGTAAATTATTGTCTACTTCTTAGTATTTGATTGATTTTAATAAAGCTCTGAAATTCTTGCAAAGAGGCATTCATTCTTCCAAATGAACTGGCGTTATTATTGGTTGATTGTCAGGAGAAATCCTGGAGAACTGTGATAGGTGGCATCTATGATAGATGTTGCCTGACCACCTATTGGACCTTACCTTTTAATATTTTTTACCTATTGGGCCCTTTTAACGACTGTGTGATCCGAGAGCACTTGCAAGGAATATCCTTCAGGTGACACCCTTCGATTTTGTTGAATTTTGGATATGTTATAAAGCACCGATAAGTAAGCGATACGTATTTTTTTTTATTGACGGAAAAACGGTTTTAAGGGGTGAAACGAACCCTCGAAAATAGCGATGTTTTTCATTTTTTCGTCGAAGTGTCCGCCAAATGACATACACTGAATTTCAAGCTTGCTTATAGTACTTCTTCATAGATGCGTTACCTTCGTGAAATACAGATACGCAGTTCTGGTAAGGCGTTACACGGGTTTCGAAGTCAAAAAAGCATATTTACTCTATTAAATATATATATATATATACTATGTAAATTATTTTATTCAAAATGTTAAGCACATAAAAGAGCAACATTTTAACAATATTAAAAAAAATTTCATCCAAATTTTTTGGGAATTCAGCCTGTGGGCCCTGGCTTCCCGAGACCCCTAAAAAAAGCGTCTTCGTGGTGGCCAGGATAAATCATGGTAGCTTTATCTGAAATTCAAAAACCAAATTTTTTCTGTTAGTAGATTGAACGTAGGTTAAATTGTAAAATTAGTTGTAATCGAAAAAAAACCTTCGTTCAATCACTGGTCAATGCTATTTTAAAGAAGTAGAAAATTTCAATAAGATCGGTCCATTCATTTTTTGAAAAATCGTGGCCAATACCCGAGTCAAAATTTTTAGCCTCCTCTGAACCCTCGCAGGACCCATTTCTTTTGTAATACATAAGCCGGCAGCCTCCGTTGAACCTACGAAACCTCATTTGTCGAGTTCAGTGCCATGCAGAGACCTCCTCTTGGCCCAGGGTAGCCTCTGATAGACCTCCCAAACCTTCTCTCGACCCCAGTTTCAGTGAAACGTGCAGAGCACAGACCTCCTTAACCTGCTTTCAACCTCAAACTGTTGCCTCGACCCCACCTAACCTGCTTTCGGCCCAAATTCGATATCTCCTCCATCATCATTACATTGTGGCCTGGTCGGTAACCCGTTCGATGACGAAAATAATACGAAATTAATAAAAATACTCCGTCCCCTTATCAAATTATTAGTGCAATATTAATATGCGAAAACAATCAAATATTCGCAATATCGATTTATTATTATTTTATAGGCAATTCATAAAAGAATGCTTGTATATACAGTCTTACTCCAATTCTATCGGATTAATGGGCGTTTTCCTGTCAGAAAAAATCTCACAGGAAAATTCTTCAAAAATGTCAGTCTATCCAGTATAAGCTTACGCGACGTTTTTCCTCCTTGACATTTCTTCTTAAACCCTCTAGTTCTTGAGTTACATTGCATTATCTAGAATTAGTCTTTTTTAGCAAAAAAATGAAATAACATTGCGAAAAAAATCGTACAAAACTTTATAAAAACGCAAATGGAGTTCTTGCTACCCCGTTCAAGTTTATCATGAATAAACGCAACAATTTTTTTTTGCATAAGTCATGCGCCCAATTCTCGATGGTCGAAAAGAAGCCGAAAATCAGTCACGTATAAAAGTGCGTACCGGGTCGAAAAGGAAATTATAAAAAAATATTTCAGTAAAGCAATATAAAGCTGAATTTATTCCCGTCAAAACGCCGTTCGGTAAATTTGGTTATCTTTTTATTTACGAAGCTATGTAACTTTTCGTGCAGCAAGAAATATCGACTATGGTGTATCCAAACTTTTAAGCGACGGTATATATTATATAATACTATATATATATATATATATATTATACTTGAAATATGTGATTGCATTAATATATTCGAATATACACTACCAGTCAAAAGTATTCAGACACTTCAGATAACTGCAAAACTTAATATCACTTTGGATCATTGCAAACTTATGGTAGAATAATAATTATCTTATGAAGATAGTATAAAGCTCTGTATAATTACTTAATTATATAGATCTTTATAGTATGTTCGTGAAATAATAAATGAAATGAATTATATTACTCTAACATTATTTGGCAATTATCCAGCGCTCAAAAGTTTTGCGATTATGTGGAGTGTCCGAAAACTTTTGGCTGGCAGTGTAGATCTAAATAACATATAATGTTGATATCTATATGGAACGTTAGGGTGTTAATTATAGTCTATTTCATGTTTTACAGGATTGAAATTGTAAATTGGTTTAGAATTCAACCTCATTCGATTTTTTCTTTATTTTTTCTTTTTGTTTTTGTTAATTTTTTTGGTTTATTTAATAATAAGTTGATAAATGTCGACGGCTGATTACCGTCGATTTTAAATAAAATGTTTGATTTTTCTTTTTTTCATTTTTAGCACGTCGAAAATTTAAAAACCATTTCCACGTGTATGTATGAAGCATATTTTTATTTTTTTCCGCTAAATAATTATAATATTAACTAACCGCGTCTATTTGATTCTTTTTTATTTTAGTTGACTAGATTTTTCATAGAACCAAATTTTTCCTATTGCATTCCATCATTAAAATGATTGATTTCAAAAATGTTTATTTATAGAAAATAAATCTATTTAATATCGTCCAATAACTACATATTTTATTTGATCCTAATAAATCTGTGATTCGGTTTCATCAGTTCAACATCTTCATCTGCTCAAAAAAACAATTTAGTTAAGTTCACTGAATGGGACTAGTTATTTTTTTTAATTTACCTTAAATAGAATTTTCTTAGAGTTAACCTTTTTTTCTATTTGATTGCACTAATGGTCCATCTTTATTGCAACACTCATATAAAAGGTAGCGGGGGGTAGAGAAGGTGGAGAAAGAGGAATTTTATATATATGTATATGTATATGTGTGTTTGTTTGAAAAATCTATAGTATGTTATTCGATGAAACTCTCTAATTATCACAATCATATTAACTAATTCACATAGCTTATGTGATACAACAAATAGTTAGAGGTATTCATTTGGTCTCCTATGCCATATCAGCGACCAAAATGTTACAAGCACTCGGTAGCATAGGGGCAGCGGAGCGTAGTTATAAGTAGGTAGGCTAGGTTCAAGACGCATATAGGGCAAATATTTTCTTCGAAAAAAATCATTTCTATAGGCCAGGGAATGACTAATTAGGATGAAAAATCCTTGTGGTAAAGCTCTCAATTAAGGAGATTATTTTATTTTCGATTTATGAAATATTTTATGCATATAGTACACTTAGCTTTACAGTGTACATTGTAAGCAAATAAAGATTAATTTGAAACTCATCTTTATTAATATATAATATAAATATCTTTGAAAGAAATATGATCGTAGTAGGCTGTGAGACAAGGAAAAGACCTATTTTATTTAAATAGATTCTATATAAATTCATTTTTTGTTTAGCAGTGTACAGTAGGCCGAAAGGGGGGGAAGTAGGTTCTGCGCGAGCGCTCGCAGTAGGCCGAACTGAGGTTCCGTAGGTTCAATTGTGAACCTCACTGACCTCCTTTGAGTCAAAAAGTCTACTTTCTGCCATGCCGGAGGTTCATCGGAGGCTCTAACGCATGGTACTTTCAAACATTGTACCCTCCTTTAGATACCCAATAATCCGCTCACGCCGATTTCTGCTCGCCTTCATTTTGTGGGTTGAACGCGGCTCGAAAATTTCGACTCGGGTAACGTCAAAAATATTGTTTCGAGGGAATTTCCAAAGGATCTCTCCTCGACTTTTACTCCGATTTACTCGAAACTTTGGGAGAATATTCTAGACATATTGTACAATTAGACAACGAAATTTAAAAAAAAAAAATTTTTTGACATATTCAAACCCACTTAAGGGAGACTTTGTCCTTGGATTGCCATATTTCAGGTGTTTACACTTTATTTTCTTTAAAGGAAACGAGTAAAGCTTTTTGAGTGCGGTTTTTTTCTTGCTTTTATTCATGATATACAGAACGTTAAAAATTTTTTTTTTTTTTTGAAAAAAAAAACCAAAATGGCGGCCGTTGCAGCTCCGCGAAAATAGGTCCTCAAATCGCGGGAGGTAAACGGCTGACATCACCTGAACTGACATCAGCTCTTTGTTGATCTGAAACACAAATTCAAAGCATATTATCAATCTGTGACCCTTTGGTCATGGAATGACGGATGGGTTTTTCGTTTAGTACAAATTTCGGAAAATGGCGGCAATTTAAACAAAAATCGAATTTTCGCGTTTTTTTTTCGCATAAAAAGATAAATAATAAATGCAAAAATGTATCTATCGAAAAAACGATCCGTCATTCCGCGAAGACATATTTTCTGAGTATGCTCTCCAAATTTCCGGTACGATATGTTAATTACAGCGGTCAGGAGAATGTCAGCCATTTTTAAAAACGTGTTTTCGAGAAAAACGCGTTTAAAGTTTTGTAATGTGTTTACACAAATGTGTTAATAATTACCGCTAATCGGCAATGCC
Source organism: Ophion obscuratus (assembly GCA_964007375.1). Taxonomy (NCBI): domain Eukaryota; kingdom Metazoa; phylum Arthropoda; class Insecta; order Hymenoptera; family Ichneumonidae; genus Ophion; species Ophion obscuratus. The sequence continues at coordinate 12,841,817 of OZ023322.1, forward strand.
TGGTCCATAGAGGCATCCCTCCTCTTCTTCCAGCTGCTCATATTGAGCCGCTAACGTCTCCCGCTAAATTTCAAGGACAAAGTCTCCCTTAACCCCGTAAAGCCATCTGTTGGAAAACAGCGAGAACTTATTCCACCCCCTAATAAAATATAGCCATCCGTGTTACCGAGAAACGCGTGAATGGATCTCCGCAAACCGACGGGAACGCCAAGAATTCCACCATACAGTAAGTGCTCCGCGTTATGGCTTGCTCCCATAACCGGGGTGCTTCACAAAGGCGGATAAATTTCCATATTACATCATATGGCTGGAAAAATCCGACATCTCATTGGGCATCATCTTCTTCGCCGGGTCTGCTAAAGAGCGGTATGGTACGAGCGGGAGGACACGCGGAAACGGAGATGAAGGCAGGAAGGTATACGTAGGGGATGAAGGAAAAACGAAACGAGGCTCTCTCGTGGTACGGGGGCACTTGTGCTCGCCGTAACAGCGCGAACCGTCGCCTGAATGAAAAAGAAAAAGAGTGAAATAAAAAGCGGCAAGCGATGAGACATCTAGTAGACGAGCCCGCACCTTATAGTGCCCTTGTTTCCCCATCTCCTCTTCCTCGTTCCCTCCTTTACCTCGTTCCATTCGCACAAGACATTTCGCAAGATAGCCACCGAGGAGTTTCACGGAGGATACTCTCAGGTATCCGTAGCCCTAGGTACTGGAAGTACCTTGTATGAAACGAGGATGGAAGATGGGCTACATGGCCACGGGGCGATCGAAGTGGTGAGGACAGCGTTGGTGGTTGGGGTATATTGCGGTTATAATTTCCCGTATTACCACGAGAAATCGGGAGGAACGATTGTACGTACATTAACCGGAACGTCCCGGCCAGGCAGAAGCAGCGGATTGTACAACCAGCAGAAGCGAGTCTTTGTCCATTACCTCTCATGGTTTCTCTTTCCATTCCTTTCCCTGCTGGATACATACTCCGCTACGTAGATGGCGCACGCTGCACCTTCCGGCAACCCTAGCGATTTCGAACCACTGTACGGAATACCCGAGAAAATCACCGCCTGTAACTTTAATTCCTCGATTATCCGGCATTGCCCTGTTAGGGAATATTGCGCCGAGAGTCTAAAACCAGATCCAACGGCGCTGGAGAGCGGGGAGGAGGCTGAGAGGTCGGGGATGCCTTTTCATGCCTCTATTACTTCCCTAGCTACGCATCCGTGTTTTCCTCGGCCACGAATGTTTCACTCGTTTCTGCCGCGTTTATATTTTTCCACCGCAAACTTGGTCTCGTGTATCTGGAGCAATCCGGGATTCTCTGGGCTGAGTCCTTCCGGGGGTGCATCAGAAAAATGCATTCCGCAGATGGTAATCTCGGTTGAGCGACGATTATCCTATGTGGTTGCTGCTTTCACGGATCGTTTCGTCATAAGGTGTTTCATCCATCTGGAGGTCTTGTTTCTTTCCTATCTCTGTCTTACTTTGCTTCGATGCAATTCCGAGGTCGAGCTTTGTCGCTGGCGATACACAGGACGCATACCTGCGTCACAGTTTATGAAGCCATTGAGTATGAAATGTCAGATTTCCAGCTTTTTAACTTTCCCTCAAATGGTTCAAGCCCGTGCAGAAATGTGAACCGGCATGTCCTACTTTGTGTCAGACCCTGCCCAGACTTGCCTTGTCTGATTTACCTGACCGGGCTCTTCCATGGAAAAAACCAGGAACATCGCGAAATGTTTTTTTTTGCGGCTCACCCTCTATGTTTGGAAATGACAATCTTCTGGCTGGGACACATTGCGAGCACGTACATCTTCACGTAATGTCTACCCGGCCAGAACATTGACATGTTCCGAAAAGTGGAGCCCGCCTTTAAGTAATTGAGAAATGCTACTTTGCGTTTCACCTCATCAAAGATATTTATAATTGATTGGGATGAAACTAATACATCTGTTGTAATTCTATTCATCATTAAAAGCATTCATTTCATCGATGACAATCGACGAGAATAACAATGCTTATCATCAATATCGGGACTGCGGTAACTAATGATTTCAGCATAAAGAATAGCCAAATTATTTTTTATGCTGAAATCTTTTTGAACACCTTGTTCAAAATATGATACGGACGGAAATATGATGCCGGACATGTCAAATATGATATGAACGGCATGTTGGGAAATATTAATGTTCTGGCCGTGAAGACGTTACCTAAATGTATTTCGCCAACAATCCGCCAGGTGGCTACAAGCGAAGCGCTTCGCGTAAGCAATATACCATCGTACGGCAATAAAAGTTCGTCCTGTGGGTTGTACCACGTACAGAAGTGCTATGCTTGCCACGTGCTCTTGCGCTTATGATTTTGCGATACTTGCGAAATAACTCTGTGCACTCTAAGCTATTTTCGCTTGGATAGTGATCTGTGGACATTTTTCTGTCTCGTATGTATACACTCAGATACTACGTTGGCAAGTAGATAACCAACGAACAATACGTTATGGAAGTATTAAATTGAATACACTCCCGATTTTACCTCCTCAAGCATTCCAAAAACGCTGAAACGTCATTTTAAATATCCTCGTCTGTTCCTTGTTATATCCCGATCTATTTCTTACAAGTTTCCTGGTCATTTACCGCTTGTCCTTCGGCCCGATCCTGATCAGTTCCCTAGAAAGGGAATGGCGAATCGGGACCTAGCCTAAGACCCGTTACATTGGGAAACTTTTCTAGGGTAGAAGGCCCGACCAGAGCCTCATATTATCTAGGAAAGGCAGATCAGGGGCACTACTTTTTCCCGACTCAAATTTCTCCACGGGAAGGAAGGACACCAATGTGACGTTTTTCCGATTTGTTGGGTGTGTGGAATCATGGGGTGCTGAAACAAACCCAAACGAACCCAAAGAAACAAACGGAGCATTTTTGGTTTAAAAGTGATGACTGTCGAGCAGCGATCTTCTTTTAAAAAATCCATAGCGATGGTGGGGGAAAGCCTTCGCGTAGGCTTGACGAAGATCCGCACAAAACGGAGAGCGCGATAACGTATATATAGGTATAGCCAAAACTGACACCCACCAGATATAGATATAGTCGGCGCGCGGTAAAGTAAATAACTTAAAGATTCAATATCTCGAAAACTATTGCGAGTCGGGAAGAATCCTTTTAGGGATTATCTTAGAATATTAAAAAGAAGGTCTGTGCAAAATTTCAGCACGATCGGAGGCGGTTGGCTTTCGGAAATCCACCTAAAAATAAATAAAAATTGATTACGTTGTTGCGGTGTAAAATAGCCTATGCATGTGTAAAAAATGTGGTCCAACGGCCGGTTCGATAACTAGACAACGCTTGGTCTGAAAAATGAAAATAAACAAGTTTTATAATTTATATGTAAATGTAGTTCTCGGTGTACGTAGCCGTTTTGCGAAAAACATCAACAAAATGGCGGTTGTTAGAAAAAGTATAATTTTAGCGCAAGTTTTATATTTATATTTGGGGCCTTAAAAATACGAAATTAAAAAAAAACGGCTACGTACAACGGTAACTACGGTAATTACGGGAATTTCGGTTTTTTTAAGTTGAAAATCGGAAAATTATAGCTAGCGTCATGATTCGGGCCAGTTCGAGGAAAGTCGTTTCGAGAAAAATGCGATTGGAAGGTTTAGTATACGTAAATCGTTGCACTACCTGCTCTCACCAAATCGTCGGTAAGTAGTTCAACTTTCAATAATTTAACTTGAACATTTTTTCACATGTTCTTGAATATGTATACTCTGAGAAAATGCAAAAAAAATCGATTTTTTTACCAGTCACAGTGGTGTCTCGCCTTAATGTTGTTGGAACAGTAAATCTTGCTGCTGATTCACGCGTAAGTCGAGACGTGTCCGTTTCCACTGCAGCTTCCAGCTCATCGTCATCTACCTTGCTCTTAGGTTGCCCACGTGGTTCATTCTGGAGATCAAAAACGCCAGATTGGAACTTCATAAACTATCGAAGTACGATGTGTTATTGGCCACATACTTGCTAAAGACTTCGGCGACACTTTGAGTCGTCTGGGCTGCGTTGGTTGCACGACGAAACTCAAATTCGAAAAAAAACGCAATTTTTTTAGTTACCCAGGAAGAAAAGTTCATGTCTGAGTGGATATGTTCATATATGTTTCAGATATTGTCATACATATATCAGATATATTTATATCTGACATTTTACAGTATCATATATGATTAGGTCTGATCATATTCCACATCACATATGCATACAGAAGATCATATCTGATGAAATACAGTATCTGGCCTGACCATATATGAACTCATATCTGTTTATATCTGGCTAAGTGTCAAGGCGAGTTGGTACCGTAAATTCGTATCTGAACATACATGATGTGATATGTGAACGTATCTGTTCGTATAAGATCATATCCGATCAAATACGGTACCAGACTCCGCTATATAGATCTCATATATGTTTTTATCTGGTCAGGTACCAAGGCGAGTTGGCAGCGTGAAACCATATCTGAACATATATGATGTGATTTATGAGCAGGCACGTTCATATAAAATTTTATCCTATCAGATACGATACCAAACCTGGAAAATATACGAAGTCTTATACACTCATACCTTGTCGTATATGCAGTTCAGTTGTTCACACATGAAAACACCTGAATGTATGAAACGATATATGAGGATATGAGACGATATCCGATCAAATATGGCACCTCACTTGACTGTATTATATGTGATCATGTGAATTACTATGATATTATTAATTATTAACACGTCAAGTGATGACGTGTTAATAACCCCGCTCTATATATGTAAACGTTTTAATATCTTCATGACTGCACTAACAAGATTTGACCTGTCTCAACAGGGTAAGATTTGCTCTGATATAGTCGGAGTCATACCTGGTCTGATGGTTCAGATAAACTATGATTCTATCATATGGGCAGGTCTATTGTTCATAGATGTCCAGGTCTACTGGGATCCACGGTATTTTATTCTTATACGGACAGACAGATCTGGTCCAATAAGATTAGATTTGCCTGACATTATCAGATCTGGCCCAATAAAATCAGATCTACCTGACACGATCAGATCTGGCCCAAGAAAATCAGATCTGGTCCAACAAGATCAGATCTTGCCTGGGGATTGGATCTGGTCAGACCTGCTGCGATATGGACGGGTCTACTCTCAAAATTATCAAAATGGCTCTGATGTGATCATACATGCTCAGATATAAGCATACATGATCTGTCATGACACTACATGAACGGATATTGCCAATTTTCTTGTCTGATCATATCTGATTCTACAGATATGATTCAGATATATTCAGATATGAACTTTTTTCCCGGGTACCCATGCTTCACAATATCGAATCTGCCAAAGACAATTTGACAGATAATCACAGGCCCAAATTGCGTCTGAAAGTCTGATGAGGTGCGTTCGCAATAAGAAAAAAACCAACAACTGTCAAAGTGAAACGTCAGAGACATCGGATATCAAAATTGGTACTCGAGGGAATCGAAAGTTTCATACTTGATGACTGAATACATTATTTCCATTCCGATTCCTAAAACACCAAGCTAGACCAGTCTGCTAGCTATTGGACGACGTCAGGGGAGAATATCCTCCTGTGCACATAGCACACAACATATAACGTATCTCTGTACCAGGGAACAGCGCTTCCATCCAACAGAAACTGCTTAATACTCTTGAGACTAAAGGTCCTTGTTACCGGGCGAGTTCTCACGAAGCTATTGGATGCCGCAACAACCTCAAAGTTCACTCATGTTGTATTCTCAAATAGGAAAGTTCGCGATATGCTTCCACTTAGTGAACCAATTGATAATTCCTCCAACTTGGTACATTTGTTTTCCAACATCAAGTCATGCGTCTGACGACGAAAAATCACTGTCCCGTTAATCGATTTCACCGTTCGGGCCACTATCTTTTTCGCTCATTCCACAGTCCTTCCTATACGACCAGTCTTTTATTTTGTACTTCACTTTTCCACGCAGTTTTTTTCCTGCTCCTGGGGTTACGTTATTTTTCGTTCGTTTCCTCACCCTACGCTTCCAACGAGGCAACGTGTTTGTCGAGTCTCGCGCACGTGGCACGGCAACTTGCATCGGGTATTCTCTTTCCATTCTACACGTGATATTCGAACAGCTTCTAACTCCATCAACCGTTATTTTCTCGCCGGACCTTCTCCACTCTCTCTCTCTCTCTCCCTCATCTACCTTTATCTCTTTCCGTTTTATTCTTTCCCTCCTCAGTCTTTTCAACATGTCCCTTAATGGAATCGTTTGAGTGTGACGGTTTGGGTACGATCTTTCCGATGCAGATTGAATTGCTTCTCTCCTACACTACGAGCCCACGTTTTCAATGTCCGTTTCTCATGAACTCTCCTTTCTCTGACGTTTCTACCGCCTGTCCACATCCATTCGGCATTTCCGGCCTCGTTCTTTTATTTCTTACCTTCTGCCTCTCTGCCTCTCTCTCTCTCTCTCTCTCTCTCTCTCTAGCTCCCTTTGTGTACTTGCCGGTATTCATTGTTTCAGAGCCGCTATTCCACTAGTAACGAGTTTTTTGTTCTTCCTCGTGCCAAAGTCCAGAAACCTTGAACCCGAACGGATTTTCACCAGCGCCTATATGCTTGCGGGAGCAATACCATTAAATGGAATATCCATGAGCACGCGAACCAATCGAGAGAGTTCCAGACGTGATACCGATGGATAGGGATTGATCGCAGGGAGCTTTCCAAATCGATAGTTCAATAATGCAAGAAAGCACGGATACCTTCGTCATGCTAACCGGTATCCGGCTTATGATGCCAATATACGAGCATCGTATAATATTCTATCAAATGCACATCCATTGCACGTAACGGCAGATTGATATTATGATTTTAGTCACGTGACTTGAAGTCCGGATCAATTCACTCTATGAGAAATCAAATGATTGACGCCCTTTGACATTGATCCATCATTTGATCCATTTTTTTCGACCGGTTTTAGTCATGATGATTATGTAAAAAGTATTGTTCCTTTGCAAACTCCGTGCAGCTTGCAAAGAGGTGAATGTGGAAGTTGAAAACCCAAACAAGTCGAAATGTGCAAACGATGGGATCCGGTAGATGTTCCAATTTGGATCTTGTTTAGTTTGGTGTTTTCCTTTCCGAAACGCGGCCGCTTTACTGGCAGAAGTACTCGTGGATCTCCGAAGACAATGACGAAGCGTTTTCATCGATGAATGTCTTTTGGCCGGGTGGAAACTCGAGACCCACAGGAGCGGAAAGCAACCGCGATTTGCACAAATCCCACTGTTGCAATCTCGAGCAAATCCTCGGGTTGGCCTCAAGAGGGAAACATGGCGGAGTGTCTCAAAATTGTTGACGCTGCAATCGTCGATGTATTAAGAGATAATACGTGAAATCGGGCATATCTGTGCACGTGTGCATGAGGATTTAATCAACTGAATGATGCACCAAGTACAAGTCGGCATTCATTGCCTACAGAAGAAACGAGCTATCGAAGCAGCAGGAGACAGAAGAGAAACGTCAAGTGGGAAACGAATGTAGAAAACTAGGGCAAGGAGGAATTTCGGCAGTATGCGTTCAACTATTCCTCCGAATCTCGAGCCAGGGAAGATATCACGTCGTTAAAAGTTTCTCCACGACTGGAATGAAATGACACAAGTTTGTGGCTTTCGGATGGAGGTCTGATGAGAATCAGCGTTATTCCGACGTTTCGCAATTGTTACAGTCTGCATCATCGGGACTGAGAGCTGCGATACTGAAGCTCTTGTGTCTCATACTTTCCATATATAGTTGCAGTCATGGTGGCCAGATCACTGCACCAGCTAATCGGATGTTTTTGATGGATCAGCTGGATACTAAAAAAATCGCCATGTCTCTGTTTAGATTGTCCGGATGTTTTCACATGTTCAGGCCTTCTTCGGTGTCTCCTGGAAAATCAGCTCTTTGACGGGATGTCTTTGGGTCTTGTCGAACTGAATGAAGTAGGCAGTCTCCATCAATTGTTCGGCAAGAGCTGATTGTGAATGGAATGCTAGAATGGAATGGTTGCCAGATTCGCCAGATCGTGCCTACTCCGATGATTCACTTTCCCCTGGACTCTTGGTTTCCAGCAATCCAACAGACGTTTTCGGAATTTTCCAGGTTATTTCAACATTTCCGTTCATCTGGAATGTAAGACGAAGGAAGAAAAGAGAATCAGAATCGAAGAACAAAAAATACCAGGTTGATTCTCTTTAGATGTCAAAAAATGCTGTCTTTGATTCTAGCTGTCTTTTAAGGGGTTACCCCCACTTGCGATTTTGAAAAAATCGATTATTTTTTTATTGCATTTTTTTAAGTATAAGTATCTGAGAATATGTCCTGAAAATTTCAAGGCGATCCGAACAAAATTGACTGAGATACGAGCGTTGAAAGAGAAGAATCCGTTGTGTAAACGACCAGCTAATTGAAACTTTAAACGCGTTTTTCTCAAAATGGCATTTCTGAAGTCGGTGACCAAGATTACTCGAACACTAATGAACCGATCTTCTTGAAATTTTGCAAGCTTATTTAATACGTAAAAATGTAGTCTTCAATCGTTCGATTTTTTTTTCGAAAAAAATGTCCGTTTTATAGCCAAAAAACGGCCGTTTTTTTTCGTCAAAATCGAACCATTAACTTTGACTGTCCGCCATTTTGTGAAAAACGAATATTTTTTAAAATCCTTCGATTAAAGACTAGTTTATACTTATATTTGACTAAATCCATCCGCATTTTTTTTCAGATGATCCAATTCGCCGCAATGTTGGTCACCGCAAACCGTGTATATAAAAACATTATTTCATTGACGGCCATTTGCCACTAAACAATGTAATATTTTGTCAATAAAAAAATTACTGAAAGTTCTTCAAGATGTGTTCTTTAAGATGGTATATTGATCGATTGAAAAAGTTTTGTAGTTTTCTTTAAAAAAATTCATGAAAAAGGCCTTTTTTGCGCTACAAGTGGGGGTAACCCGTTAACCCTTTTCCCTCGGATACTGAGCCAGCGTTAGGGGCTGCCTACATGCATACGCGACGGAGGTTTTTCCACGTAATACCTTCACGGGTTAAGCCTCGAGCGAGAGCAGAGGCCTTACGATACACACAGAAGACCCACAAGACAAAATTGCACTACACAAATGCTGATGGAGACCGTCGGCGCTGTTGTGCAACGACCCACCTGACCACGTTATATTCCACAAGCTTGGCAAGGTCGACGGTCACTTTTGTCTCCAGCTTCTCCAGCCGTCTTCTCTGCCCCGTACTTTTTCGCTCGTTTCTACGTTCTCAGGTGCTCTCGTGCATCTTCCGGCTTGCAGCGGTTGAGCATCACAATGCGCTATTGCTCTTTTCTTCTCTTGGTTCCACGAGATCTCTCTTGGTGAAATAACGCAGACAAGGCTCGCGAACCGCAAAATCATCTCGGGTTTCTGCATCGCAGGAACACTCGACCGTTCTGCATTTCCACCTGAGTAACTCGCGATTCAGGACACGACAAATTATATTTGGAAACGGTGGAAGTGATTTGTTTCGTCATTGGCATTGATGGAAAGTGAAGACTTGGAGCTCGGCGATCTTCTGGAAAAGACAACTTTGGAAGCAATTTATAAACATCATTTATGAGAAATTGCCGACATGTTCGGGAACTTTTTTTTATAACAATTTTATAATTCATTGCCCGCAAATTCATAACCGGCTGATTGGACATTTGCAGCGTCTTTGGAGATCCCTGTAACTTTTTTGTCATCAGCGCGCGGTCTCTTCAAAACTCGTAGTTGTTGCAGCGGGTTCCTCAACTCCTCAATGCACAGATCTTTTTTTAACAAGCTCGAGAAAAGAGGCGGCTGAAGTATAGTGAAAGGTCTTGGGTAACGTCTCACTTCAACAACGTCGGTATGTCATGTCAAGAATCGGAACGCGATATCTCGATGGGTCTTGAAGATCCGTTGCAGTCAAGGGTTCTTGCGAAGTCTAACGGGACAAGGGGCCTATGCGGCGAAGAGCGATAAACTATTTTTCTATCGACGGGCAAAGATCACGATGGAAAGGATACTCGAATCTGGTTTTCGTCACGGCAATATTGGTCAGTTTAGGCTCGTGTAATCGCACCAGGGTGGGAAAATATTGAGTCGCATTTTTTACTCACGTAACAAAATTGAACCTTCCGCGAGTTGATCGTACCGTTTTTTTTTACATCGTGTTGTTCAAAACTGGAAAGCCACATGGAACAAAATAAAGGATACAGAATATATCGTACGAAATTTTTGTGTAGATTGCCACCATTTTTTGAGTGTTTATTTTATGTGAAGGAATTTCGCAAAAACGCGCTTTACTCAAAATTACTGTCAAGATCAGTGACCACGTTGTCGTAAAAATCACTGCACCGATCAACTCCAAAATTTACAAGCTTTTTTGTATATCATGAAGCAGTCCTTGAATGAAGGATTTTTTTTTCGATGCATATTTTTTCATTAAGGGAGACTTTGTCCTTGGAGTGCCGTATTTCAGGTGTTTACATTTTATTTTTTTTAAAGGAAACGAGTAAAGCTTTTTGAGTGCGGTTTTTTCTTGCTTTTATTCATGATATACAGAACGTTCAAAAATTTTTTTTAAAAAAAAAACCCAAAATGGCGGCCGTTGCAGCTCCGCGAAAACAGGTCCTCAAATCGCGGGAGGTAAACGGCTGACATCACTGCCCCCTCTTTGTTGATCTGAAACACAAATTCAAAGCGTATTATCAATCTGTGACCCTTTGGTCATGGAATGACGGATGGGTTTTTCGTTTAGTACAAATTTCGGAAAATGGCGGCAATTTAAATATCTTTTTTTTAAATTAAATATCTTAAATATTTTTTATTAAATATCATATTTTTAAATACAAAAATTGTAAAAGATACTTAAAACCATACACTTCAATGTTAACCAAAAAAATGTTAAAACTGCATACGTTTTTCCAAAAAAAAAAATTCACGAAAATTACTCATTTAATTGTACTCATGGAAAAAAATTCACGAAAATTACTCAATTTAATTATACTCATGGAAATGTGTAACTTCGTGTTTTTTATTTGATTCTTTAAGTATGCAAAAATATAATTTCTTTTAAAATGTAAATTGCCAATCGCGTACATCGATGTTCTCCCTCGCGCTGTAATTGTCTGAAACGAACAAAAAAAAATGATTCTTAAAGGTAACACCTATACGCTGCCGATGAAGCAGGATGTTGGAGATATATGCAATATTCATGAAACAACAGCTTAATAAAGTCGATTTTTTTTTATTCTTAATGATATTTTTTCCAATATTTAAAGGCAAGAGTACGTTTTATTTTGAGTTCGTAATATTTTATTAAAATATTATTTAGTTTCACCGAAAAACTGATGGTATAAGGAAGATATGTGACAAATTTCATCAAAATCGGTTGAATAGTTCTTGAGTAATCACTCCAGCAGTTGTGAAAAATACACTTTTGAGAAAAACCCGCTCGAAGCTTGAACAAGGAAAAACTCAACGATTTTGATGTCTTACCAGCTAATCCGCAATTCCAGCGCCATACAAGATTCCTTCGGCTTCCTCGTAAAAAAGATTTCCCTGCCGTTGCTGCTCTCTACGGGCTTTCTGACCCGAAATTCAATTAACCGATAGGCCAACAGGGGATTCCAACTCACTGGCAGCGTGCCTTCCGTTGTTATCCGTATTACGATTAATATGTTGGTTTCCAAAAAAATCTCTTCCCTGAAGGTCCCATGAGAACTTTTTCGGTACGCGGACATTTTGAGAACCACTAACAAGGAACATCCCTCAGGTGACACCCTTCGACTTTGTTGAAATTTGGATATGTTATAAAGCACCGAAAAGTAAGCCATACGTATTTTTTTAATCGGCGGAAAAATGGTTTCAAGGGGTGAAGCCACCCCTTAATATAGGGATGGTTCACCCCTTAAATTTGTTCTGCAATACCACTATAGTGGATTTTTAATTGCTTTGGTAGAAGAATTTTCCTTTTTGTTTCATTGAGGCGTTACCCCCACTTGTAGCGCAAAAAAGGCCTTTTCTCATGAATTTTTTTAAAGAAAACTACACAACCTTTTTAATCGCTCAATATACCATCTTAAAGAACACATCTTGAAGAACTTTCAGTAATTTTTTTATTGAAAAATATTACATTGTTTAGTGGCAAATGGCCGTCAATGAAATAATGTTTTTATATACACGGTTTGCGGTGACCAACATTGCGGCGAAGTGGATCATCTGAAAAAAAAAATGCGGATGGATTTAGTCAAATATAAGTATAAACTAGTCTTTAATCGAAGGATTTTAAAAAATATTCATTTTTCACAAAATGGCGGACAGTCAAAGTTAATGGTTCGATTTTAACGAAAAAAACGGCCGTTTTTTGGCTATAAAACGGCCATTTTTTTTCGAAAAAAAAAATCGAACGATTAAAGACTACATTTTTATGTATTAAATAAGCCTGCAAAAATTCAAAAAGATCGGTTCATTAGTGTTCGAGTAATCTTGGTCACCGACTTCAGAAATGCGATTTTGAGAAAAACGCGTTTAAAGTTTCAATTTCCGGTCGTTTACACAACGGATTCTTCTCTTTCAACGCTCATATCTCAGTCAATTTTGTTCGGATAAACTTGAAATTTTCAGGACATATTCTCAAATACTTAAACTTCAAAAAAAAAAATGCAATAAAAAAGTCGATTTTTTTCAAAATCGCAAGTGGGGGTAACCCCTTGAGTGGACTCCTTGTGTGTGAAACTGCTATATTACCCCTAAAGATGTCTTTTTTCGAGGGGTGGTTTCACCCCTTAAAAACGTTTTTCCGCCGATAAAAAACAAATACGTATCGCTTACTTTTCGGTTCTTTCCCATCAACAACGATGGGCCCTACCGCGTACGACTACGAAACATAAAAGATCGGAGCAAGACGAAATGTAGAAGGGCGCATGCACCGTCATCCTCGGCCGCGCACTGCGTCTACTCGGCACGAACGCTCTTGGAGTTTTCCCGCGATAACTCGGGAAGTTCTTGGGAAATCGCTTAAAAAATTGGACACAATATTCTTAAGACACTGAACTATCGATTTATGGAAAGAAAAAAGAAATCGATGTTTTCCAAATTTGTAATAGCCCCTTTAAGGGGTTACCCCCGCTTGCGATTTTGAAAAAATCGATTTTTTTTATTGCATTTTTTTTTGAAGTATAAGTATCTGAGAATATGTCCTGAAAATTTCAAGTCGATCCGAACAAAATTGACTGCGATATGAGCGTTGAAAGAGTAGAATCCGCTGTGTAAACGACCGGAAATTGAAACTTTAAACGCGTTTTTCACAAAATGGCATTTCTGAAGTCGGTGACCAAGATTACTCGAACACAAATGAACCGATCTTCTTGAAATTTTGCAGGCTAATTTAATACATAAAAATGTAGTCTTTAATCGTTCGATTTGTTTTTTCGAAAAAAATTGGCCGTTTTATGGCCACAAAACGGCCATTTTTTTTCGTTAAAATCGAACCATTAACTTTGACTGTCCGCCATTTTGTGAACAATAAATATTTTTTTAAATCCTTCGATCAAAGACTAGTGTATACTTATATTTGACTAAATCCATCCGCATTTTTTTTCTTCAGATGATCCACTTCGCCCCAATGTTGGTCACCGCAAACCGTGTATATAAAAACATTATTTCATTGACCGCAATTTGCCACTAAACAATGTAATATTTTTCAATAAAAAAATTACTGAAAGTTCTTCAAGATGTGTTCTTTGAGATGGTATATTGATCGATTAAAAAAGTTTTGTAGTTTTCTTTAAAAAAATTCATGAAAAATGCCTTTTCTTGCGCTACAAGTGGGGGGTAACGCCTCAAGGCCAGATTCGCCGATTTCTGTCGTTACGTACTTAATGCGCTCTTCGTTTTTTCACGTCTCCTCCCTACCAGTTATCGCCTCCGTATTCCTATAAACGCGGATTCAATTAGCAATTGAAACTAAGAATCAGCAGCGATAACGTCAAACGGGCGAGTTGGCCAGTATGTGTGCGCATATATATATATAGACACACCATATCGTGCTCATGGTCTTTTACCCGCTACCGGCGGGCATAACGGCGAAAATTTCATTATCGGCAATCAATCGAAGAGATGTATAGAGATTCTCGTGCAGGAACGGGGCATTGGGTGGAAAAAGCGCAAATTGACACGTGCTCTTTCGCAGCAGCGGGAGAAAAAAAAACGAGCGCGAACAATCAACAAAAAAGACAGCAAAAATCGGCAGACGGTAAAGGCTCTGGCAACTTTTTGTTTTTGTCACAATTCAGTTTTTTCCCGGGTTATTAATCGACGTCACCCAATCAACCTTTTCCAAAAATGTTCTGAAAACGTTTTCTTTTATTCTGACAGTTTTGCAATTTCGAGCTCGAATCTATTCTAGTTAAAATCCAAAGTGAAAAATCCAAAGGAAACGTTAATGCAATGTTAATGAATTAACATCTGTTGATTCGGGGATAGACAATATTCCAAATACGTTGCAGAGCATGTCACATTCGTGCAAAACATGACTGCAAAAAGAGGCCTCACCAAAGAGGAGCCAGCGTGTACAATGATTTGAATGACGCTCTGCTGTTTGCCATGCGGTTGATACGAGCCCACTCACACATGTATGAGTATATGAATTGATTGATTATTCGAACGGGCCGTGGGTCACGTTGCTGGTTCAGATCGCACGGTAATACTCGAAGTGCATATAAATGGGGACCATCGAACGGTAAAAACGTGTTCGTTGTCAGCATTGGTAGAGTCAATTTTCGAAACCTCGCCGCCCCATTTTCAACTTTCCAAGTACGTACACGTATCCGTGTGTATATCCAATAGTCCCGTATATACGCAACATCGAGTCAAACAATACACTCGATATCGTTCCAGTTCTGAACTGAATTCAGCTGTTTTCAATGTGACCACAAAGTAATTGAATAAAAGTGCCAATTGAAAATAGCAAGTGGGTAAAAGGTATCTTTGAATCTATAAATTTCAATTTATCCTGCATAGACTGGGATATTCGTGTCCGATGATGGTGGAATTCGTACGAAAATGGAGAATCCACGATTATTGACAGATACGGAGGGCCACGAACGCCACAAAGAGATGAAGGGGTCTTTTGATATCGGGTTCGTTTTACGAGAGAGTGTTTTTCATCTCTCGTCGATTCTCTCCAAGAATTCCCATAAATTCGATCATATATATGCGAAGTAGGCGGTACGTACGAAATCAGTTTGGACGAGTCGGTAAAAGGGACTCGTGCACGACGAAAAGCCAACTGTGACTTGGCTCCACCAGACTTTCGAGGAATGCACGAGTAACGCCCAAAGAACGGGATCCGTGTCGTCGACGGAATGCACGCATACGTTTATGCGTTAATTCGCTATAAAAAAAACAGCACATTTACGATAATTTTTTTTCTACGACATAGTTGATATATATTTTTTTTCTATTTTTTTCTTTTTCTATTTATTCCTATTTCTATTTCTATTTCTATTTCTATATATTCTTTTCTATCTTTTTCTATTTTTTTCTACGACACAGTTGATATATATTTATTTATGTAATTAGTATATAATAAAAAGACATTTGAAGAATATCCTGTAAAATTTTCATTAATAATTGTGCAGAAGTGAGCCATTGGCAGCAAATCTTCGCAGACGCCTAAAAAAAATTTATATCGCGGTGAACCGGATAACTCATCACTGGATCATCTGAAATCAAAGCACCAAAAAGATTTCATTAGTTGATAAGTACCGCAAGGTATTTTAAGGATTTTTTTAAAGAATTTTTTTATTGATTTTTAAAATTTTTGGTTACGCGAAGTCAAAATACCGATTTTTTATTTGAAAAATCGGAAATTTTTGTTATTGTAGAATAAATTAAAATTATAAAAAATAAAAAAACTCGACAGCGTTACCTCGTAATTTATGTGTAGAAAGAGTGTGTAAAATTTGAAAAGGATCGGTACGATACATTTTGAGCTAGAGAGTTCACCGACTTTGAAAATGCCAAGTGTGAGAAAAAACGCGTTTAAAAGCTTCAAAGATTGCTACACTAGAAAATCAAAAATTAAACACCAATAAACGAGTGCTTTTTTCATATACTTACACAGAATCATCGATGCCAGGCCCATAAAGCATTCATATGACAATATTTTAAAAAACGCAAAAAATACATCCCCCTTAAGAGTAGACGCAGCCGTGAATCTAATGAATTAATGCACACTTGCGTGTATACACTTTCAGGCGTGTATATTTTTCAACATGCCTCTTGGTTCGCGTATATCTTCTGTATATCAGAGCCTGCTCCATATCCACGCTCGCATGGCAGTAAATCAGTGAGACTATAAACATCCAACGCCAATGGCGCAACCCAATCGACTCACAAAACGTCGGTACTTTCGTTCTGTGGCATCGGCACAAATCACTTTTTTCTTCCTCCCCGTTGTAACTAAGCTGTCAAATTTCCGTAATATTTCGACGTTAACCGCTCAAGTACGTGTGAAATATAGCCCGGCTGCTTGTAGGGAAAATAAACTATTTTTATCATATTCACGCTTAGTCAACACTTGATTTGTTTTACTTTATTTGAAAAATCGGTAAACGGATATGTTTGTATCCGGCGAGAGTCAGCTGATATATTGAAGTGCACTTTGGCTCATGGCGAGCATTGAATCAGAAAATGCAATGACAAATTGCGCACTCGCAATGACGTTACTACGTCACGCTGGAATTAAAGTACGTTTGACTAAATTTTCCTGGAATATTGGTAAATTTAATTTATTTCATTTTAGCAAATTCCGTCACATTGGTAACAATTTTAGTTTAGCGAAATTTTAGTAAATTCACATACTTAGATTTTTTTAAGAAATTTTTTAGCAAATTTTTTTAGTAAAATGTTTATTAACATTTTTTACTAATTTTTTAATTAGTAAAATTTTTACTAATTTTAAAATTTTGTTTCTACTAAATTTTATTAATTTTTTTAGTAACATTTTAGTAAAAAATTTAGTAAATTTTAGTAAATTCAACTAGAATACTAGAGTACTTTGGAAAATTTAATTTAGTAAACTTTAAGGTACAATTACTAAAGTGTATTAAAAATGTATCATTACTTAGTTACAGGGTTACTAAAATTTGACTAAATCCATTAAAATTTGAGTTGATTCAGTTTAGTAAAATTTAGTTATATACATAAGTGAATAGTGTATACTACACTTAGTATATTTAATCAAATTGAGTGACAAAATGCTGTACCGGAATGTTTTCACATTTTACTTTACATTTTAATTTATATTTGACTGCATTTTCATTGGGAAAAATGATAATTTATGGAAAAGGGTGGAATGAGAATAAATTCAGTCAAATTTAGTACAATTTACGATAAATTTATTAAAATTCTGATAAATTAAATTACCAGAATTTCGTCAAATATTACTGAATTAAATTGAGTAACATTTTCCAAATTGTAGTAAATTTAATTTATTAACATTTCACTAAATTTACTCTCAATTCTACTAAATTCCATATTTTACTGAATTTTTACTAAATTTACCCTAGTTCCGGCCTTTTCTATAAAAGATTATATAAAAATATGAAAGCGCGGCTCAATTTAAAATGCAAAGCTCTCGATACAGCATTTTATGGCACATCAGGTACGGCAGATGCTCCGCGAAGTTTACAGCCCCTGTGGCTCTGCTTCCCGCCTATTTCTCGAATAGCCGGAAGTCCTCGCGCTTTTAACAATAAATCAATAGGGAAAAGTTTCGAGGAAGTATGATTACTTAAAAATACGTTTTTATTCGGTCATTACCCTCGAACGAACTAGTCGAATGGGTAGAGCTATTCGGCAAAGAATCACGAGATGTGTCTGTACATACAAAACGAGGAAGAGGACATTATTTCGGCCCCTTCTTACGGCTACTTACGGTGCACCACGGCGAAGATTCCCCACAGCGATGGAACGAGAGAGGAAGGAGGAGAAAAGCGGATAGAAATGAAAGAAGGCCTTGGTCGTGAGATAATACTTTTCCGAAGGATGAGGGAACATGACGAAGAAGAAGTTAAAGAAAAGGGAAAAAATGCACGGAGACGACATACCGAGGTATTTGCCCGAAGAGTCAAGATTTACCTTTCGTTAGAATCCCAGTGAGAACAACTCAAAATATATATATGTATGTATGAGAATATAAGTATGTATATTCACTCAATTTGTAACCTCAGCGGTGGTTTCAGCCTGTTCATATACGGACGTTTCTTTTAGTTCCAGTCAAATTTTTTTCTTCGCCCACTTTACTCGTCTAACCATCCTCTGTACACATTCGTCCAATTTCATAGACAAGGCGAATTTTCTCAAAAAACAAACTGAAAAATGTGGGTAAAGTGAGATAAAGAAATGTCATTATCAATGACAACAGATTCCGAAAAAAAATCTATCCATTTATCAAAATGAATGACCCAAACTTTTGCTCCACTCAAATTTTTTTCATCGCCCACATTACTCGTCTAACTATCCCCTGCATTATACACATTCGTCAAATTTCATAGACAAGGCGAATTTTCGCAAAAAACAAACTGAAAAATTTGGGAAATATAAGAGAAAGAATGTCAAAAAATGTCACGTGGATAAAGCAAGCTTTTTCCACTAAAATTTTTTTCATCGCCGACCTTACTCGTCTAACCATCCCCTGCATTATACGCATTCGTCCAATTTCATAAACATGGCGAATTTTCTCAAAAAACAAACCGAATAATGTGGGAAATATGAGAGAAAAAATGTCACTATCAATAACAACAGTTTCCGAAAAAAATGTATCCACTTTTCAAAATGAATAACTCAAATTTTTTCTGCACTCAAATTTTTTTCATCGCCCACTTTACTCATCCAACCATCCCCTGTATTATACACATTCGTCCAATTTCATAGACAAGGCGAATTTTCTCAAAAAACAAACGAAAAATGTGGGGAATGTGAGAGAACAAATGTCAATATCAATGACAACATTATCCGAAAAAAATCTATCCATTTTTTCAAAATGGATAACGCAAACTTTTGCTCCACTCAAATTTTGTTTCATCGCCCACTTTACTCAACTATCCCCTGTATTATACGCATTCGTCCAATTACACAGACAAGGCGAATTTTCTCAAAAAACAAAATGAAAAATGTAGGAAATATGAGATAACAAATGTCACTATCAATGACAACATTTTCCGAAAAAAATCTATCTACTTTTTTCAAAATGTATCTAGGAAGCTTTTTCCACTCAATTTTTTTTTCGTCGCCCACTCCACTCGTCTAACCATCCCCTGTATTATACACATTCGTCCAATTTCATAGACAAGGCAAATTTTCTCAAAAAACAAACGAAAAATATGGGGAATGTGAGAGAAAAAATGTCAATATCAATGACAAGATTTTCCGAAAAAAATCTATCCATTTTTTTCAAAATGTATCTAGCAAGCTTTTTCCACTCAATTTTTTTTTCGTCGCCCACTCCACTCGTCTAACCATCCCCTGTATTATACACATTCGTCCAATTTCATAGACAAGGCAAATTTTCTCAAAAAAACAAACCAAAAATGTGGGGAATATGAGAACAAAAATGTCACTATCAATGACAACATTATCCGAAAAAAATCTGTCCATTTTTTCAAAATGCATAAAACAAGCTTTTTCCACTCAAATTTTTTTCATCGCCCACTCCACTCGTCTAACCATTGCCTGCATTGTACACATTCGTCCAATTTCAAAGACAAGGCGAGTTCTCTCAAAAAACAAACCAAACCTGTGTGGAATATAAGATAAAAATGTCACTATCAATGACAACATTATCCGAAAAAAATCTATCCAAAAATCTATCTAAAAAATGTTAAATGGATAACTCAAACTTTTTTTCCACTCAATTTTTTTTCACAGCCCACTTTACTCGTCTAACCCTCCCTTGTATTATACACATTCGTCCAATTTTATAGACAAGGCGAATTTTCTCAAAAAACAAACCGAAAAATATGGGAAATACGAGAGAAAAAATGTCACTATCAACGACAACAGTTTCCAAAAAAAAAATCTATCAATTTTTTTCAAAATGGATAATGCACACCTGTTTATTTATTGACATTTTTCTTTCCATTTTGGATGAAAAATTGATAATCGTAAAAGGTGAAGCCCTCAAATTGGATGGTGATCAAAAGCGTTTAATTTATTGTGCTGCAAAGTACGAGAAAGCTGCCAAACGTGTCGTAAATTTGCAGAGAATCCGGTATAGTAGCCGCATAGGAGAATATCACGAGATCGCTTTATGCTCGCCACGCTTCCTGGTGGTAAAGGAAATAAGGGGCAGGGTGGAAGATTACGAGATTGCCACGAAGGGAGGCCAAGATTACGAAGATAGCTCCTGGAACGTCCAATCTCGAGGATAAACACTTTCTGACGTTCTTATACCATCCCAGTCTCTCAGCTCCAGCTCTTCAGACCCGGAGCTCTCGTTTGCCTGGCTGCTATCACCCTTAATACGCGATACTTTTTTTCTCTCTCTACAACAGAACCTCCACCTATCACCCCTCCCGCTCTCGCGAGTCCGGACCGCATAATTTTTTTTTCCTTACTCTTTGTGCGCTCCATTCCCAACAGCCTATTAAGTGAGTCCGTCTCAGTCGTACGCTCATTTTCCGCCACGTACGCCAGCGAGAAACTGACAAAGAGAGCAGGGATCTCGGCGAAGTGCGAACGACCAAGAAATTCCACCGAACTCATTTTCGAGAACGCACATATTGCACACATTTTCCCATAGAACAAGAGGGAAAAAGGCTCTGCCCGAGGGAATATTAAAAATTTAATTATAAAAATACATTTCGGTTGGAAGTTTGACTCGTTTTGAGGGTGGAAGTGGCCGGAGAGAAAAGGAGCGCACAAAGTGCAAGCAGGAGGCAGTGGTGAACAAAGAGTTTGGAAGGTAGAGTTTAGAAGGTTGCCTAGGGTGATAGAAAAGGAGTAGGGTGTATAGGAATGTTTATGTACTTGTCGGAAGGGTCAAATGCCTTTACTGCATTGCCCGGAACAAAAACTCCGTACTTTTAATTATGCATACATGTACCACTCATTTCTACATCCCGCAGGAGAACTTGAGGTGATCCAACTTGTCATTCATGCCGAGGGCAAGTACACGAAAAGCTTGCTTAACTAAGCAAAGCTCATCATGCTTAACTGACCTAAGCTCATCATGAATAATGAAACTATCAATTAGGACCGAAAACCCGAGTCGCTACAGAAAGTTACGTTATATTTTATGTTTTTCCGGCGAACAAAATATTTTTTTCCAAGCCTCAAATCGATATTTTCAATTTTCAATAATTCTTTGTGAGTTGCTATCGACTTTGCTTTAGGCCTAACGAAACCAAATATAAATCGCGGTTCAACACGAAAAAAATCGGAATTTAAGAGCTACAAACCTATGAGATATCGCATTTAGCTCACAGTACCCCGCGATACATTGTACCCCACTCACCCCTACGTTCGAAATCGGGAAATAGAAAGTGCGAATTTTCCATTCGAGCTTTTAATCGTTGCCAGACTCTGTCCGGATGCGTGCACGGGACGAAAGAGAATTTTAAGGGAGGTTTCAACTTTGTTGGGCCAACACTTTTTTATTTTTATTTTTGTGTATCGGAAAGAGTTAATGCTTCATAGTCCAGTCGAAATAGGATTTCACCTGGAATTAATTACGGGTTTCAATGTTCTTTTTTGATACCTGGGGGGGGGGGGGGGGTAGTGTAAATGTCGATTTTCGGGAAAGTACCCCTGGTGCGTTTGCCGCCATCTTGATTTGAAGAGGGATTTTTGTTTGTTTTTCGAATAACTCGCTTATTGTCAACCTTAGAGTGAAAATGATCATATCAAAAGTTGTGGGAAATATAATTCCCCACCAGTTTGGTAATTATAGTTTTTACCCTAGGATCGATATTTATAGAGTTACACTGCAAATAGGGGTAACAAGTTCACCCCTAAATGAAGTATAAGTCCGAAAATATTGATCCTAGGGTAAAAATGGTACTGACCAAAGTTGAAGAAAATAAAATTTCCTACCCGACTACTTCTTACCATTTTTACGATAAACTTGATAATAAACGAAATAACTGAACATGAAAACAAAGTTCACCCGTAAATTAAGTATAAGTCCGAAAATATTGATCCGAGAGTAAAAATGCTAATAACGAAAGTTGAAGGAAATAAAATTTTCTATGTGATTATTTATTACCATTTTTACAATAAACTTGATAATAAACGAGATAAGTTGAAAAAAAGTTTTTTACCCCTTTTGGCCGTCTAACTCTATAAATATCGATCCTAGGGTAAAAATTATAATCACCAAACTTGTGGAGAATTATATTTCCCACAACTTTGAATACAATCATTTTCACTCTAAGGTTGTAAATAAGCGAGTTATTCGAAAACCAAAAAAAATCCCTCTTCAAAGCAAGATACACTACCAACCCCCCTAAGTATAAAAAAAGAAAATTGAAGCCCGGAATTAATTCCAGGTGAAATCCTATTTCGACTGAACTACGAAGCATTAACTCTTTCCGATACACAAAAATAAAGATAAAAAAAAGTGTTGGCCCAACAAAGTTGAAACCTCCCTTAAAATTCTCTTTCGTCCCGTGCACGCGTCCGTACAGAGTCTGGCAACGTTTAAAAGCTCGAATGGCAAATTCGCACTTTTTATTTCCCGATTTCAAACGTCGGGGAGAGTGGGGTACAATGTACCGCGATTTATATTTGGTTTCGTCAGGCCTAAAGCCAAGTCGATAGCAACTCACAAAGAATTATCGAAAATTGAAAATATCGATTTGAGGCTTGGGGAAAAAAAATATTTTGCTCGCCGGAAAAACGTAAAATATAACGTAACTTTCTGTAGCGACTCGGGTTTTCGGTCCTAATTGATAGTTTCATTATTCATGATGAGCTCAGTGGCTTGTGTTTTTTTCCATTCGTAGTTTAATTAATAGTTATTTTCGTCAATAATAAAATATTTAACTAGTGGGGTACAATGTATCACCGAGATGTGGGGCACAATGCCCCGACTCCCAATGAGGAAACAAAAAACTGACGACACGCTCCGAAGAAACGCAATGTGTCACGGGCCGCTGTCAACGTCGTGCAATTTGTAAAAACAAGACGTTCGTGTGATATTACTGATTTTATACTGATACTGATATACTGATTTTGTTTGGGCTCGTACTGTTATGTGTAAAAATCTGTTGTCTATGTTAGAAAAATATAAGAGTGTCAACCGCCTCATTGTACCCTACGTTTCGCAGTAGTTGACACACTGTACCCACCAATATGATACATTGTACCCCACCCATGAGGTACGATGAGCCAAGCTGCACTTTTATTTCGACCCCATTATTTGGGTATTTTCAGTCTTTTTGCAAAAATATGGGACCTTCGTTGTACGCTCAAAAATCTATAAATTCGATTATGACCTTTTTTCTAATCAGCCTACCTTCATTCGAGTAAAAATTCGTTACAAAAAAAAGTGACACTATACCTTCGCGGCTTTTTATATATTATTACCCTTCCAAATGGAACCCTTTCCAATAACTTCCTACCCATACTTCGCTGATCTAACCCAACGTGCAATGAAAAAAAAACGAAACCAATTGAATAAGAAATATATATTGGTTGATACAAATAAATGTGCTGCTGCGGAGTGCCACCGATATATGAGATTGTTACATTACTATAAAATATTGGAAAATGTGATTGATTTAAATAACATATTATTATATTTGAAAAAGCTCTTCTGTTCTCTGAATATCTACATTATCCTTCAATTAAATTATATTCTATTGAAATCATTCTATATACAATCCGTAGATGTATTCGATGAAATAATTAAGCCGATTGCTACAACATTTTTTATTTCGTAGAAAAATATAATCAACAGAATAAATTATTTCTTTACTACATCGAAACGAATATGCCATGGGACGTAAATTATTTCAATTTGTTTTAAATCGTAAATAAAAAGTAAGCATTAGAATGATCATCCACGATAATAGTGGAGAGAATATCAGATATCCAATGGAACATCCATGGAGAGAATGACAGATATTTAACTGATAAGAACAAATACTAGCCTTTGATCTTACAAGGAATATCCCTCAGGTGTCCGCCTCCGATTTTGTTGAAACTTATATATGTGATAGAGCATCGAAAACTTTGAGACACGTATTTTTTTCTATCAGCGGAAAAACGGATTTAAGGGTGGAAACCGCACCTCAAAAAAAGGCGTGTCAAGGGATGATTTTGCAGTTTCACCCAGAAGCAATCCACCGATCTGAGTGAAATAAAAACGAAAATTCTTCTAATGAAAAGCGATGAAAAATCCACTATGAAAATGTTAAGAAAAAATTAAATTAGGGGGTAAACCACTCCTCAATTTGCCTTTTTTCACCCCACACTTAAGAGGGTTGTATGCAAATTAATAAAACAGGTATCATTTTGAAGAGCAATTAAAATTAAAGTTGACGGGATTTTGCGTTTTGGCGGCATAGCAAATTTAAGGGGGTAAACCACCCCTAACATAAATTTATTTATCATGGTCGTTTTTCTGTGTTTAAAGTATATCCGCTGACTTTAAATATTTCTATAAGCTACAATTTAATGTTTTATCATATTTCAAAATTATCACATTCGTCTCAAGGGGTAACTACCCCTCTGACGAGAAACATCATTGAAGTATCCGCTTTCGATTTCGTTGAAACTCATATATTTGGTAAAGCATTGCAAGCTATTAAACATGTTTTTTTATATCGGCAGAAAAACGGTGTTAGGGGATGAAACCACCCCTCAAAGTTTCTCCCACAAGCAGTCCACCGATCTGAATGAAACAAAATCGAAAATTCCTCTAATATTAAGCGATGAAAAATCCACTACAAGAGTGTTGATTAGAAATATAATTAAGGGGTAAACCACCCCTCCATTTCCGTTTTTCACCCCACAGTACAGGCGTTTTACTCAAGTATGTCCACCAAGGTCTCGGAAGTATTGGATTTCCACTGACTGCTTGATGCGCCAGCGAGTGCATGACTAAGCGGTCACCGCTCCGAGTATCGGCCATGCCCAACGCTGCTCAACCCAAACCACCGCCGAGGCCAAACCCCGACCGGCCCATTCACCAGTGTCGGTTGATTCCTCTTTTCTAATTAACTGACAAAACGAAATATCGATTTCGCCACCACCTTCCCTTTCCTCCGTCGATCATATGTCTTCGAGTTCTCCCAATCTTTTCGCCCTCTTCCCTCGTCCGAGGAAACTCTCGCAATTCCATACATCTGTTTTCTTTCCCTTACTCCTCCCATTGCCGGTTCCTCTCGTCCTCGAGCCATATAGTTAGGACGCACTCAAGAGGCCGAAGTCGAGTACTCGAGCAAGAGATGATAATACAGGCCAACGAGAAACGGAGAATAGAGCTTGACCTCTCGAAATTTTTGAGACCGCGCACAAGGGATGAAATGAGATATATTCCTGTGCTCGTGTACGTGGAGGTGTATAACGGAGCATGAACGCCGCTGGACATCGTCCGTTTCAAATTGCATTGCAGCTCGCCCACTCGTTTCTTCCTTTCCACTACTCGTTTCTTCAATCCTCTACGTGTCTTTCTCTGTATATTCACGAGTCCTCCGTACTCGTAAAGTTGAGATTGAATCTTTCGGACTATCGAATGGAAATCTAAAACACCATGCCGCGGGCACTTTGCTTCATCGCTGTACTATATTGCGTGCATTTTGCCCCCTTTGAACATCAGCATCTATAAGCATGGTACGTTTAACGTCACAGTTATCGATTGACGGCAATAAGAGACCGAAGACGCGAACAGGGACAGATATTTACTTCCATGAGTACTGTACACGATTGACTTCATTTTTTACGGATGGAGTATCGCCGTAATGAAATGAAAGTCGTATACGTGAACCTCAAAATGACAAACTCAATTTACATATACTTGATTTATTTATACTTATAAATTGAGTATAAGTAACTTAACGTATACTTAAGTTACTCATACTCAACTTACTTATACTTACAAATTGAGTATGAGTAACTTAACTTGTACTTAAGTTACTTATACTTAATGTAATTATACCTAATTTACTCACACTTAAGGGAGACTTTGTCCTTGGAGTGCCATATTTCAGGTGTTTACATTTAATTTTTTTAAGCTTTTTGAGTGCGGTTTTTTTCTTGCTTTTATTCATGATATACGGAACGTTAAAAAAATTGTTTTCTGAAAAAAAAAGCCAAAATGGCGGCCGTTGCAGCTCCGCGAAAACGTATCCTCAAATCGCGGGAGGTAAACGGCTGACATCACTGCCCCCTCTTTGTTGATCCGAAACACAAATTCAAAGCATATTATCAATCTATGACCTTTTGGTCATGGAATGACGGATGGGTTTTTCGTTTAGTACAAATTTCGGAAAATGGCGGCAATTACAAAAAAAATCGAATTTTCGCGTTTTTTTTCGCATAAAAAGATAAATAATAAATGCAAAAATGTATCTATCGAAAAAACGATCCGTCATTCCGTGAAGACATATTTTCTGAGTATGCTCTCGAAATTTCAGGTCGATATGTTAATTACAGCGGTCAGGAGAATGTCAGCCATTTTTAAAAACGTGTTTTCGAGAAAAACGCGTTTAAAGTTTTGTAATGTGTTTACACAAATGTGTTTATAATTGCCGCTAATCGGCAATGCCTGGTCCATAGAGGCATCCCTCCTCTTCTTCTAGCTGCTCATGTTGAGCCGCTAACATCTCCCGCTGCTCAATCCGGGACAAAGTCTCCCTTAATTTACTTATACTTAAAATACGTATTTGCTTGTAGTTGATTTACTTATACCCACTTTATTACACTCACTTTATACTCAATTTACTTATACCTAATTTACTTGTACATGATAAAGTTGTATTAACTTACTTATACTTAATTTACTTATACTTATTCTACTTGTACTCAACTTACCTATAATTAATTTACTCAAACTTCATTTACTTATAGTCAATTTACTCATACTTGTATACTAAAGTATAGAATACAATTTTTTAAATTAATTTATCATCAAAATGGCGGAATGGTACAGCAAGGTGGCCGCGGGAGTTGCCAATCGGCGTGCAGTCTAGCTTCCCGTAGACTGTGATTGACAAAAAAAAAACATTTTACGTTAGAGAATGTATAGTTTCTGTTTGACGGTAATTAAAATGAAAAAAATGCGAATGTAAGAGAATATCACGCATTTACAAAAACAATTAACATTTCACGCAACATTTCTGTAAAATTCGGATTAAAAAAACTCGCTTTTTTCTAATTATTCAAAAACAATTTTCGTGAATTAAAAGGTAGCAATATTATCAATATTTCCACCAAGTTTCAACTCAATCGGCTTGACAGTTTTTGAGTAATCCTGCACGCCAATTTCGATAATGCAGTTGTGAGAAAAAGGCGTTTGAAGTTTACGCCCGCTCCGAATCCGCGTGGCGATGCACATCGTTGACGAGCTACAACGGTTGAAATTTTTCGAATTTCGCTTTGAAACTTTGGAAAAATATTCTACACATGTAGTTCTATCGTTTGAAGAAAAAAAAACATCTATTTTTTTATCGTTGTAAATGTATATCCCGCCTTAATTACAGCTGGACTTAAAAACCGTATACAGTCGAACCTCGATATAACGAACCTCGATATAACGAATATTTGTCCATTCCCTTCCGATAGACACCCGAAACCTTTATACAACAACATAATAACATACATCGTGCCCTAATTGCTAATTGCTTGTAAAAATGGCTCTAATTCGAACCTTTCTTTCTCCAAAAAATATCCTTTTATTTATACCACTATTTTTTTTTTGTTTTGAACATTTTAAGCAAAATAATCTCGATGTAACGAATCCACGATGTGACGAAAATTCGATATAACGAACTTCCCTAGAGATTCGTTTTATCGAGGTTCGACTGTATTTTATCCCAACAAGTTGTAATTTGAATTGAATAGACTTATTTATTCGCTGCAATGAAATGATATGCTTAAGTTGATCTCTTCCCATGCAGAAATTTTGACCGGGATACCCTATGTCCGATCAAATCCCGATCAGGATTTGTCATGGATTCCCCAAAACCGGTATCCCGGTTAGAATCCAACTTGCATCAGTATCGGCATATGTACGACGACGATGGCATAATTTTGAAAATTTTAGCGTCACGTGTATTTTCTGTATTACTATGGAATTCCTATCTACAGATAGGAATTTCTGTCTATAGATTCCTATCTATAAAATTCCTATCTATAGATAGGAATTACATAGTAATACAGAAAATACACGTGACGCCAAAATTTTCAAAATTATGCCATCGTCGTCGTACATATTCCGATACTGATGCAAGTTGGATTCTAACCGGGATACCGGTTTTGGGGAATAAGTCTCTGTTCATACCCACCGACATGTCGGTGGGTATGAACATGTATTTAAGACAAATTAAAATCAAATTCACAATGATTAGATTAAAATTTACACCAACCGTGAGTTCTTAAGTATTTCGAGAGAAAACATTTCGTCGAGGCAAAGAAATTTTTGCAAAAAAAGTTGTGAATTTCAAATATTATTTACATTATAAATATGAAAAAAATCAGAAAATGAGTTGTGAATTTCCTCAAGTTGAAGAAAATAAAAATCGAATTCACGACAGTTATATTAAAATTTACACCACAAGTGTAAACGTATTTTGAGAGAAAACATTGTGTTGAAGCAAAGAAATGTTCGCACAAAAAGTTATGTGCAAAAATTTCTTTGCCTCGAGGCAATGTTTTCTCTCAAAATACGTACGAACTCACTTTTGGCGCAAATTTTAATCTAATCATTTTGAATTTGATTTTAATTTGTCTTAAATACGAAAAAATTCACAACTAATTTTGTGAATTTTTTTGTATTTATAATTTCTTGTCAATACATTTGCATTCACAGATTTTTATGTGAATTTTTTTTAATTCACATCAAAATCTCGCGATGAGCGCGATCTGCCATTTGAATCTTTGGACAAATTTTTTTTATTGATAGTTTAATGCACCAAAACTTTATAAATGTTATTTATTTTTATAATGAATTTAACATGTCATAAGTCCATTTTTGACATTTTATTTCAGCCTGTATTCACCCGTGATCCTTCCCAGATTCCTCAATGATTCCATGGGAAATCTATTCAGAGTCATTAAAGGATCCGGTTCTGGATCCCTAATGGAATCCAGTTTACGGATCTTACATTTAGTCTTCGAATCTGATCCGACATCGGACTAGATTCCAACTGGGAGCCCGGGATTCAATTCAGAATCCAGCTGTATCCCTGCCAAAATTTCTGCACGGGTTGTTTCTAAAAAAAAAAGTATATCCATTATTAGTAGTGTTTGTCGTCCAAACTCTCGGACTTTGATACCCTAGCGGATCGGAACTGATGGATTAAAATTGCAATCGGTAAATGGACTCATATTTACAAAATTGAGTCCGACCAAAGAAACAATTTCTGTAAGTGCCAATAGCCGTACTCACTGAACTCACCTGGGACCACACTGCACACGCTCGGTCGGTAACAAAAACTGCAATCAGCCGTTTTCCTCGGTCTTTGAATTGTGCTCCAAGGGCCAAGTAACGGTCTCTGCACCTATCAAATCCTCGAAAGATAAGACAATGTTTTGCTCCGTGAAAAAGTAACGCACCATACAAAATGGCTGAATAAAATTTCGCATCAGGGGTTTGTGCATAAACAGGACTTTCACCTTGCCTTAATTCATTCCTCTCATCTCGACTCGTGATTTAACATACAGTCCTTTTGCAGTTACACTTTTATCGCGTTGCCATTGTCATCAATGTCTTCTCGTGAAGCGAAATGGAAGGTCGCGTTTATCTCTGAATTTTCTTTATTCAACACTTTTATTCTTTAGAGAGTGGAATCTCGACGCAGCAGTGTCGTAGAACGGAGAATGGCGTTTCCCTCACGGCCAGACTCCTCGTGCACCCGAGATAAGCGAAAAACTGGTTTACCCGAAGCACCGACAAGCCTCGTGTACTTGTGTGCGCGTTGTCCCAGCTCACTGATTCCACTCTCACACTGGCCCCAGGTCGACCGTGAACAATGAAACTATCCGAACGCTAAAACTCATTGGTGTTCTTACTTACCCTACAAGTAATGCCACAAGGCGATTTTTAGTTGAGCAAAAGAGACGAAAACCCAGCACTTTTTAGCGTAGAATATGAATTTTTCGCTGAAGGTAGATGGTTGCATACTGAAAGTAACCCCAATAAAATGTCGCCCCTCAACTCGCACCAACCCTAAGCAATAGGGCTTGAAAACTTAAAAATCCCCGTATCTCGACAATTAATCGCCCGATCAAAAAAGGTGGTAAACAAGAGTTGTTTGGAATAATAAAATTTGTATAAAGTTATCTGAAGTCCAAGCCCCTATCCTTGAAAATAGCTTTGAAAATGCTTTCGTGTTTTTGCGCCGCTATTTTCAAAGATAGGCGATTGGACGTCAGACAACTTTATACGTATTTTATTATTACAAACAACTTTTGTTTAAAACATTTTTTCATCGGGTTATTAATTATCGAGATACGGCGATTTTTAAGTTTTCAACCCCTATTTCTTAGGGTTGGGCCGAGTTGATGGGCAAAATTTCATTGGGCTTATTTTTAGTATGCAACCATCTACCTTCAGTCAAAAATTCATACTCTGCGCTAAAAAGTGCTGGGTTTCAGTCTCTTTTACTGGACTGTTTATGATCCTTGGACCAATGCAATGGTACAAGGAGGAGTACGATAAATATTTCGTTGCGGTCATCTCTTCGATAGGTCATTGAGGACATTTTATTTGCAGCTGCGTTCATCAGACATTGCGGAACATCAATATGTGGGGCGAACAAATCAGAAGGGGATTTTGAAGTTAATTTTAACGATAACAAAACGAAAATCATCAAACATGTACTATCGATTCCCTAAAATATTCAAAATATTTTTAAGCAGTTTCTATTATTATTTTATTAGTTCTTGAATTTAATTATAATAATACATTTTATTATTTCTTAAATTTGATTGTGATAATATATATTATTATAGCCAAAATTTAATTAAAACAATATATTTTATTGTTCCCTATATTTAATTATGATAATATTTTTTACTTCTCCCAAAATATAACTTTTTTTGCATCAATAATCTTCGTCTCAACTTTGAAATGCTGTTCTCATAAATACGGTTGAACTTTCGGCATGGTGCTAAATTGCATTTTAATCAAGGAAAATTGTTCTAAAAATAATGGGAAACTCCGGCAAAGAGAAGTTAACTTGATGACTCATTTGGCTTAGGAGGTTCATTATAGCCCAGCTTCGTGAGGTGCTAACTTGAGGGAAGTTTGATTGCGAAAAATCACATCATCTTATGGAGACTGTTTTTACTTTCGGCGATTATACGATGGACGCAAACCGTGATATAAACGGGAATCAAGACAGAAACGTATAAAAAAGAGAGATTAGGAAGAATTACCTGACGGGTTAATGCTTATTAATGCTTCGACATTTTTATGTTATGGCTATTCAAAATGCCCTCTCTCTCTCTCTCTCTCTCTCTCTCTCTCTCTCTCTCTCCGTATATATATAAATATATGTACATACATACACACACACACAAAGGGAAAAAAGTATTTTTTATCCATCGTATATATAGCATATAATGCTACAGCATATAATGCTACAGCATATACGACTAAATTAGAGAAGCCTCTTAAATTTATTTTCAATAAATCGTTTATTTTAATTTCGTTTGTAATGTACGTAATAAAAATGTATTTTTACAAATAGATAAAAATCGTCGATTCTAATAAATAGGCTTACATTTTAATTGATTTTTATGACTCACTGAAATTTATAAATAAGATTAAATTGTTATTAAAATTTAGTTACAAACCAATAATAGACTTAACGTTGTTAAAGTTGTATACATATTTATTAATCGTCTGCAACGTATAAAAGTCTTTGATTTTGATAAGTATAGTTACATTTCAATAAATTTGTATGCATCAATAAGATTAGTAAATAGGTTTGCATTTTTATCAATTCTTAGAAATCGATAAATAAGCTCACATGTTTATAATTTTTCATGAAATCATACAATTATAAAAAAAAGCTTATATTTTCATTCATTTTTACAAACCAATAAATCAATAAAATTTTACTAATTATTTTTATGAATTAGGCTTCCATTTCTATACATTTTCATAAATCAATGAATAGGCTTACATTTTTATTTATTTTTATGAATCAATGAACCATAAAATTCAAAAATCTTCCCTCCTTTAATAAACTTTAGAAAAATCAACGAAAGTCAATCAAGAATTTTATGAATAGGCTCACTTGTAATTAATTTTTAATTGAATTAATTTATACACTTACATGCATAATTTCAAAATTTTATTTTCATAAATGGGCTTTTTTCATAAATAAGTATTGGCCTACGAATGATTTCGACGTTATTGCGGCTCAACTAATGTTAAGTATGGGAACGGGCTACTATGCACGATATCTGCCAAGTCAAGTGCTTCGAAATCACCTTTCCGCACAAATGTGTGTGTATGATTTATTTATATGCAATGATGCTGCTATTACTTTGGCATCTCATGAACTATCTTACGTGTCATCTTCCTTGCCGTCTACTACACATTTGTATCGTACACGTTGCACACTCCGACTTATGTACCCCACTGTACATGCACTGTACATACGGCAAACTTTCGCGCGTAAGCCAAGAGTCGTAAAGCATTTTTCCTGACGTTTAACGCTGGCTCACAGAGATCACATCGTGACCGGAGGTGTGGTCATTTTTTTATTTTTATGATCATACCGAGTATGTTGTAAATAAAGAATTTCCTAATGTTGTTGGTTTTTCACGGAGCAGGGGGTTTATTTGATACAATAATAAATAAATGCGCGATAAATTAAAAAAAATTGATCGAGGTGGCATTCATATTTTCTCTTTAAATATGGACATTAACTGGTTATGCTTACTTGCAACAGTCAAAAACCGCTCATTTTTTGGGTTTTTTTTAGAAAATCCTGATGATAAATTTCTACAAAAATTATATATTTCAAAACTGTAATATTTTTGTTTTAAAATATTCAATTATAATCGATTCACAGTCGATGTTCGGGAATCACCTCTCGAAAATATATTTTGCGGTGAACAATGCCCTTCTGAACCAGGATATCTCAAAAAAAAATATATAACGGATTTCGTTAGCATATTAGTTTATCCTATCATTCATCGAAGGAATTTCCGAAACATTAAATTCAACCCTTCGACTGCACACTTCCGCATTCCGCTGTGTTTTTTCGTGATTTAAAAAAATGGGCATTCTTCTTCTATCAAGTCAAAAGTATACATCGGAAAAAAATCCTTCTCCCAAATACTATTAGTACAGTCGTGCTGTGTATTGGAATCGGAAAAAATTAGAAGAAGGCTAGTTTTTTGACAGGTGATTTTGTAGGTACCACGGGTGCTAAAACGAAGTTTGCCTAAAAATCGGGGGGTAGGGTTTGTTTAGGGGATGGGGGTGGATTAATGCCAAACTACAACCCCCACGGGGTCGGCGCCGGGAGACAAAATGTTCAGAAAAATCCGGGTTTTATTTTTGTCCATAGCGCCGAAGTCGTGGAAGTTTATTTTGGGGGTGAAAAAGTGGGGTGAAATTTTGATAAATCAGTTTTTATTCGATAACTCTTTAGGACAAATTCATACAATTTTTATTCAAATGGAAACATCGTAGCCCTTGAAAAAACGCGTCGATCGAGTATTCGATCAACCCTCTCCAATACTATCTTTACCCCCAAAAGAATTGTTGAAGAATTAACAAAAAAATAGTTCATTGAATAACTCAAAAACAATCGATTTTTCGGGGATGGATCAAATGTACGACATGTAGAGAATAATTTTCTCTATATTTTCGTTTCTATGCACAACTTTTGAATTTTGCTTTTTCGAACCCCTCTCAGGGGTTGAAAATTCAAAATGAAATTGTGGGAAAACTATTGACCGAAACTAAAGAGATACGAGTTTGGCGCTGTGGACAAAAATGTAGCTGAGGGTTCAAGCTACAAATTCTTCCACGGCGGCGAATTCGTGCCGTCAATAGTTTTCCCAGAATTTCATTTTGAATGTTCAACCCCCGAGAGGGGTGGGAAATTCAAAATTCAAGGGTGGTCCATAGCAATGAAAATATGGAGAAAATTTTTCTCTACATTTCGTACGTTCGAACCACACTCGAAAAACCGATTGTTTTTTAGTTATTCAATAAACTATTTTTTTTTGTTGTTTTTTAACCATTTTTTGGGGGTGAAGATATTATCGGAGAGTGATGATCGAATACTCGATCGACGCGTCTTTTCAAGGGCTACAACATTCCCAATTGAACAAAAAACGTACGATTTTTTTCTAAAGAGTTATTGAATTAAAACCGATTTTTCAAAATTTCACCCCACTTTTTCATCCTCAAAATGAACTTCCACGACTTCGGCGCTGTAGACAAAATTAAAGCCCGGATTTTTCTGAACATTTTGTCTCAAGGCGCCGACCTCGTAGGGGTTGTAGTTTGGCATTAATCCACTCCCATCTCCTTTCATCCCCTAAAAAAGAACCCTACACCCCGATTTTTAGGCAAACTTGGATTTAGCACCCGCGGCACCTACAAAATCACCTGTCAAAAAACTAGCCTTCTTCTAATTCTCCCCGATTCCGAGTTTTTTCAGCGACAGCACGGCTGTACTGTATATTTTTACATCTATAAAAAGCCCCAAAAATGTCACAAAGATCGATGCTGTAGTTTATTATATATTTTGCTCACTTGCTCTGAGAACGTACTGTCGAGAAAAAAAGTGTTTAACGTTTCGAACAACGCTCCGAGCATTTCAACAGGCGTCAACATGACAGCCTATAAATCTGTCAATTTTAATCCGATCAGCTCGAAACTTTCAGTGAACATTTATAAGATGATGTACTGTCGAAATATATTTGTCTCGAAAAAAGTGAATTTTGACATTTACAAGTAGGCGTAACCCCTTAAAGATTATTATTCGATACATTTTAGCAGGTTTCGTCCCCGCTGATCTCACGTCCTCAGCCCCCCACCCCCCTGCCTTTTGCACTTACACGTCCCTCCGCCACTGCGTGAGTACGCGCTGCCTTTCCCATCCATCGTTCGCACTATCCAACATCATTTCAATTCAATGTTTAAATTGCAATTTCTCGGCGGTTTCCGCGATGCTTGCAGCCTACATGACGGGAAAGAGTTGCATGTGAGTTTGCGCAACGGTACGTGTGCAAGAACCCCCCCCCCCTCCCCCCCCCCCCCATTACCCGCGAGCTCCTCCTGTGCTAAGTTAAAGAGGATGAGAAACGGAACTTGGAGGGCGAGAATGGTCTGAGAAAACACACATGTATGCCTGTGTTTGCACAGGGCGGAAATCCTCGCTGACTGGCTAGCTGTTGTATACATTACATATTACCTGTAATAAGCACCAAGCAATGAGGGAAAAGCGATTTTCAGGACGTTGGAGTTCGAGTACCAATAATAGTCGATATTCCTCATTGGCATGATGTTAACAGTAATGGCTTCATAATGACCTTTGGATAAACCCAAAACCGAAGCAATCCAATGTCTTTGAAGTGGAATTGGTTGAGTGTGAAAGTTCCCGAAATAGCCAGATGTGCTTAAGGCCTTAGGCCACATTAATGGATATAAAATCATGTGCGAATTTAACAATTTTTTCCCGTATGAAAAACTAATTTGCTCGTTAAATTAATTAAATATTTATTTAGTATGAATATTAAGCTGTTAGAAAATATATATATATATATTTTTTTTCGATTTACAATATGGCCGAGTACAAATATTGTCTTTTGTTATCTTTTTTTTAGGCGCTCCGCGGCGTGACATTCAGGATCCACAATTTTCTACCTAGAACAAAAAAAAACAAAAATTCTCGTGAATGTACATTAGAATAACAAGAGAAGTACGTAAGGAATTTAAAAAATATTTTTTGATTCTAGAGTTGAGGGTATTTGAACTTACGAAATGAATTTTCAGTGAAAAATTTCGTTATAACTGCTCGTAAACTGCTCATAAAATGAAAAGTTTTAGATTAATCAGAAAGTCCGTACGTACTCCTCTACGAAATGCAATTAGGAATATAACTTTTAAATTTGAAGTAAATCGAGTGAAAATTGGTGAAGTTATTTGTCACGCCAATTGGAAAAAACTGTTTCGAGAAGTTTCGAGTCGACGGCCATTTTGTACATCGAAAAAAAAATATATATATTTTTTCCTGACAGCTTGATATTGACACTAAATAGATGAGTAATTAATTTTATGAGTGAATCACTTTATCATACGAAAAAAATTGTTAAAATCGCACATGATTTTGCGTCGTTACTGTAGCCTAGGGCCTTAAAGCCAACTTTATCATTAGAACTTTATCATTAGAACTAAATAGATGTATAAATAATTTTATGAGTGAATCACTTTATCATACGAAAAAAATTGTTAAAATCGCACATAATTTTGCGTCGTTACTGTGGCCTAAGGCCTTCAAGCCAACTTTATCGTTAGAAAGAGCTCAAGGTATCCTTTCTATCTGTACAGGGTGGCCGGCAAAGTGACGTCCAAAAGAAAAATCTGATTGCCTCGTATACGAATATCCCCTCCCCATGTACGTTTTACGATCTTTCTTATCGAGAATAAGTGTTTTTAAATTTTTGAGTACGCTCTGCCCTTGTGATTTTTGTACTCGTTTTTTCGTTGCGTCGTGCACTGTTAAGCAATAAATAAATCACAAACTGAACATCAACGTTGATGCCTTAGATTTTAATAAAAATTTGAAAAAAAAATACGTTCGGGAGTACTAGGTACGAAAGTTCAGATGGTAACAAAAATACTTTTACTAATCTAAAAAACTCCCAATTTATTTTTAAAAAAACTTTCATGAGGAAAGTACATACACGAGGAAGAAAAAAATTAAATCGAAGAGAGATAAAAAAAATACACATAATAAAAAGAACAATAAAAAGTACATGCACAAAATATAAAAATTTAAAAACTACAGGAAAACTCGAAAGAATGTGAAAAAAGCTTGGGTAAGGTTTCGTCCCCCCCCCCCCCCCTCATCGAGCTGAAATTTTGCACAAACGCTCCTTTTAATATTGTAAGACACCCCTAAAGGAATTTTTGGCGACGCGCAATAGTTTTTGGGTTTTGCTTTCTTTGGGAATGTTTGGGTTTGTTTGGACAAAACGGAACGGAGACGTAGCAGATATAGGTATAGTCGGAGCGCGTTAAAAAAATAACTTTAATATGCAATCTCTCAAAAACTATTGCGAGTCGCTGAAAATCCCTTTAGGGGTTGCCTTTAAATATTAGTAGGAAGTTTTGTGCAAAATTTCCGCTCGATCGGCAGAGGCGTGGGGGGGGGGGGGTGGAACCTTATTCAAAAGCTTTTTTCTCAAAAACTAAAGAAGATCACAGAACATATTTCTTTAAGGGATAAAACCACTCTAGCGAGAGAAGATAAGGCCTAACTTTGACTATCTATTTTGCGAGTATGAAAAAAGGAATAGGATTTCTTTTGAGAGGGTTTATTTAACACATATTAAAGTATAAAAAAAATTATTATAATTTTCATACAAAATGGCAGCGACAGAGCTCATATTGAAAAACGTATTTTTCACAAATAGCTGCACGGGAGGTCGGTTTTCTCGTAAAGTATAAGACCTGGAACAAAAACCACGAGAAATTATAATCTATATATTAATAGCTATGGGACTACGTAGGGATTTTTTTATCAAATTTTGAAAAAATGGCGAACTATGAAAGAAATAAATCGATTCTTTGCCCAAAAAATAAGCTGGAAATTGTTTATAAAAGAAAAACGTTTCCATTTAATCAAAAAACGGCACGTACTCCCATAGAGAATGTAATTGTGAAGCTACTATCAACATTTCAAATCGATCCATGCTCGACGTGTTCGAGTAATTCGTCCTTTCAGTTCGAAAAAAGTGGTTTCGAGAAAAACGCATTTAAAGTTGTACGAGGCGCCTGAAAGAAGTCCGAGACGCTGCGGCAAAATTGATAATTGAACCTTTTAAACATTTTTTTCGCTACAGGACCAATTGCATATTGTTTTTATGACTCCAAAGTATTTTTTCAGCCAAAAAAACGATTTTTCCAAAAACCCAAAGTGGTGTTATCCCTTAATGGTCTTTTTTTTATCATCCAAACTTTAGTGACTTGTCCTCTCAACTCTATTTTTCAAAGTTTGGATCAAAGTCTAATGCATCTACATTAGTCAGTTGGTAATTTATTCATTATCCAACAGGACCAATTGCATATTGTTTTTATGACCCCAAAGTATTTTTTCAGCCAAAAAAAACGATTTTTCCAAAAACCTAAAGTGGTGTTATCCCTTAATGCTCGTTTTTTTATCATCCAAACTTTAGTGACCTGTCCTCTCAACTCTATTTTTCAAAGTTTGGATCAAAGTCTAATGCATCTACATTGGTCAGTTGGTAATTTATTCATTGTCTGATAGTACACTCGGCAACGAGGGGAGATTACGATATCTTTGGCGCCTAAATTTGACCATTGGATTATGAAATATGGCCGAAAAAAAAATACGAAAAACGAGAATAACTTTTTTCGTTTTGAGCCTTAGTTTTGGATTTACAGCGCTTCGAAGAGAAAAAGTGTATTTTTCCAATTTTCTATGTAAATCGAATTTTCCACGTGTTTTATATTGTTACGTCATACTTTTTTGGGTTTGTTCTTGTTTATTTTCTCGACATAGCGCATTCCGAAGAAAGCTACATTAACGCAAACCAGCTAAATCGCTTAATAACGAATAATTCATAAAGTGTCCTGTATCTTCTAAAGGAAGCCAAAATCGCGATTTTTTTATTCTCAAAACAGTGTTTCTTTTGCGCCAAATATGAATAATCCACGATCAAATTAAGGCGCCAGAGATATCGTAATCGTGCCCAAGCATATGCCGGAAAAATGAAATTAAGCGCACCTAAGATTAATCAACGTTGAACGGTATCGTACACATATCGAAAGTGCTCCAGACCCACCCAACGATTACACACACACATCGAAGGTGCTCCAGACCCACCCAACGATTCCACACACACATCGAAGGTGCTCCAGACCCACCCAACGATTCCACACACACACATCGAAGGTGCTCCAGACCCACCCAACGATTCCACACACACAAAAGTCGCATTTTCTATCGAATATGGACGCTGCATGGTCAAAATTGGGAACGACAAACTTCGACAAAGTTCGATAATGCTTCGACTTTCAACCCCCTGTTTGGGTTTGTTTTTGTCACTCTTTAAAAAAGTCTTATTTTGGGCCAAATATCAATAAATCAGGGTCAAATAAAGGCGCCGAAGGTATCGTAATCGTGCCGGTAACAATAACACGCGTGAAAAAAATCGCGAGAAAAGTACATACACAAAAGAGAACAAAAATGTTTTTGTTTCTCAAAAATAAAAAAGATCGTAGAACATACATTAAGATTATTCAGGTACACGCGAGGCATGTAGCTTTTAGGACGTCACTTTTCGAGCCACCCTGTACGTATGTATATAAACGTGCATCTGCGCGTTTACTTGCAAAGGGAAACCAAGGAGTAGAGAGCAAAGTTCTGTACTTGCACGTCCACCATAGCAGAATTTATAGCGCCGAGGAGTAATGTAAACCGTCCAGCCTATTGTAAATACATTATAACGCACGCACATATAACGCACGTATACGTGTTGGTTATTTATACAAGGTCTGTATGCGTGTGTGAGCGTAGGTGCAAGGAACAGCTCAAGGCTCGCAGGCGCTTATAAATAGTGAACGTAGCAGCTAATAACCCCGTCAGGGGGCTTACCACACGGTTTTACTTCGTTCGGCCGCTTCCGAGCACGTAAGGTATAATTCACCGATGCTCACCTTGGCACCGCGGCAAACTTAACGTTCCAAAGAAGACGGGCTTCGTGTATGCGCCAACCTGAAGGGGAACTGCAGCCGGCTGCACGGAAAATTTGCAACAAATACTCGAAAAATTATTTCGAGGTTATTTTGTACATCCTCATCGCTTGCTGTCATACTTCCATGAACGAGCTGAGGCATGGTGAGTCTCATTTTTTTTTTCGCCTATAATGGTCGTGAAAGGGGAAGGTTTGTATACAAAATTTGGTGTGGTTTGGAATGTGACGTCCGAGAGAAAAATCTAGATGCCTCCTAACCGAATCAGACCCATGATCAGC
Organism: Ophion obscuratus; assembly: GCA_964007375.1. Lineage (NCBI taxonomy): Eukaryota > Metazoa > Arthropoda > Insecta > Hymenoptera > Ichneumonidae > Ophion > Ophion obscuratus. The sequence goes on from OZ023322.1 coordinate 12,882,326, forward strand.
ATGATCAATCAGAACCCACGATTTTTTTTAGTTTTTGAGAAAAAAAAACATTAAACATTTTTTTCTCAGTGCATGTACTTTTCTCGCGATTTTTTTATTTGGGTTCACGCTGTGAAGGGCAGTGTTGAAGACTAAAGCGACTCCAATGTTAACGGTAACCTGGAACGGTAACCTGGGGTGAAAAACCACCCCAGGCGAGTTTACGAATTTTTCGCGTTTTTTCACCCTTTGCAAATTTTTCACGTTTTTCACCCTTTTACCCAATTTTTTAACTAACTTTTCGTACTTCAAGCGGAATTGCCGTGGGCCACGTGATTCTGCATTAAAAAACAAAAAGAATGAGTTCAAGTTGAACCCCTTTCGCGAACTTTTACCGGAGATACGAATTTTTCAAAATTGGGGCGGTTCATCACCCCAGGTTACCATAAGGGCGGGGTAAAGTATTAACATTTTTTTTTTCATTTTTTTTTAATTTTTTAAATGAATGCATAATATATCAAGAATATTGTGTTAAAATTTCAAGTCGATCGGAGTAAAATTGACGAAGTTATGAGTATTTGAGCGTCTATTGCTCCATGCCGTTCTCTTCTCTTCTGCGTTTTTCAAACCGTTTTTCTGAGACTTGTCATATTTGAAGTCCGTGTGCACGATAACTCAAAATCTACTGGACCAATCGCTTTGAAATTTTGCACAGTACTTCTTCACATAATTCACCAGGTATTGTCGAGAGCTTTTTTGTTTTTTAAAAATAATTACTAATTTTTCAACAACAAATTAGCCGATTTTTTTAGCGAAAATCAGGTTTTTGGCTCCCAAGTGCTACGAAAAATCGAAAAATCGAAAAAAAAAAAAATCCTCCCGTCATTACCTCGAGAAACATCTCCTTTAACAAATGCATTTTAATTTTTTTTGTTTCAAATGATTCTGTTGCGAGTTATGGTGCACACCGCAAACCAACTTTTTTTCGAGGCGCCTCCGGGGTTTAATTTTCACTCGCTCAATTTTGAATATTTTGCAATGCAAATTTAGGAGAATGTTGTTCAAATGTTACTTTATTATATGTAAATTTTTCAATAAACGAACACTGTGCGTTACGCCAAAAAAAATCTTAAAAACATGCCTTTTTTCGCCGAATTAACTTTACCCCGCCGATAATAGGTAAAAAAATAAGGTTACCATTCTAGGGTTAAGGTATTTCTTTCACGAACCCAAATATTTTACACTTAACTGATTTTCGTCTATAATGAAGTAAAAATACATCCCAGTATATTGGTAAAATTTCAAGCCAAGTTACCGAACCTTGAACGAAAAATTACGGCCCTAAAAATCGTCTCATTTATAGGGCGCTTTATGGACATGTCACGTTGGCCACATTTCTATCTAGTAATTTATACACTAAATAACTCTAGAGGCCTGATAAAAACTGCTCACACGTGTAAAAAAGTCTGAAGATTCCGTAACGACAATAAAAACAGAGAGTCACCGAATGTTTAAAGAAAATATTAATGTTAAAACTTGGAAAAATGTGACTAGCAGAAGAATTTTTGTAGCCGTGACGTTTCAAACAAATGTCTCAATCTCATAAATTTGGGCGAAATTTTTTCATTCTAGTTTATCGTTGTGTATAATAATCCAGTATAACTTATTTTTTTAATAAACGAAATTGTAATTTACCGACGATTCAGAAGGCCCTGCTTATGCCCCCACAAAATACGGCCCTCCGCGAAAGGAATATCTTAAAAAATACTAATTTTAAGATTTTTTAATGAGTACAATGCAAGCAGTACGAAATTGGATTGGAAAACTCTATCATACATAGCTTTGGCGTAGAACAAAAATGTTGCATTTTTTCCACTCGGAAATGGCGGCGTCAGAGTCCAAGACCGCAGAGTACCTCTCGTACGAACTGTTCCACGGCCGGAATGGTTTCTACTGTAGTTTTCAATCTAGAACGAAAAGCGATGAAACTGCATACCGAAATTAGACAGTATCTTTTTTCGAAAATGCTAGTGCAGATTTGTATGAAAACTTCAATTTTTTAGCAAGAAAAACATTAGTAATTGTTTATTTAAAAAAAAGTTAATGAGCTATTGCAAATTCCGCACGTAATTCCCTGGAAAAAGCGTCTAAGATGACACGTTCGAAATTTCAAGTGAGTCGGTGCATGTTTGGCTGGGTTATGTTTCCGGCCAGTTGAAAAACCGTGGTTTCGAGAAAAACGCGTTTAAAGTTTGAACTAACAGTTAGCAACAAAAATGTTCAATTTACCTTTAATCTGCAATGCCAAGATACACATTTAGCCTTCCAAATTATCATTTCCCTCTCCCTTTTCTCTTCCGAAATTTTGAAAATTCTAGGGTGGCTCCAACCGTGGGACAATAAATAAATGACCAACCAAACATTGATGCTTTGGATTTCGATCAAAAGTTGAAAAAATAACTTCAAGTAGATCAGTGCCCAAATTGTGGGTGATAAAAAAATACTTATACTAATCTAAATGACGTCCAATTAACGCGAAAAACTGCTAACCGAAAAGTACACACACACAAAGCAGAAAAACAATGAAAACCTCTGCTAGCAAAAACCTAGCAAAAACGAAAACTATCGTCGACCATACGTCTAGATTTTTCCTTAAAACTTTTCGGGACATGCTGTCAACTTTTCGGTCGTGTTTACGACAAGAGGACAATCAACGTCGTGATATCGAGATAAGGAATGAGACAGGAGTCGACCGTGGATATTGCGAATAATGTAGAGAAAAAAAAAGCCCAGGTGAGACGGTACCTACATAGTGGACAGCTCAAGATGAAGGTAGAGGGAAAAAAGTGTTGTGCAGATATGAGAATGTGGAGACCACTCGTCGCTGGTGCTAAGCCGAAGATACGAGGAAAGCTTGGCTTTGCTGTTATTAAGGTTCAAATTGGCGTTCTCCAGCCCGGTTATAAATATACAGGGTGTCCAATAGGAAGTTGCTGAATCTGATCGACTGTCATTTTAAAACGCGTGCACAGAATCAGAAAAGCCAAATTGCTTCAAATAGAGGAAACTCTGCAGTTTTAAACGCACATAAATAAAACCCAGTCAAATATTTTTTATGTCAATTTATTAAATCTTATAAAAATAACGAAAAAGTACAGTGATTAATGATAGATATTTTCGAAGTGCGAACCGTTAGATTGTGCACAAAAATCAATTCTCTTTTGAAAACTGTGAAAAACTGTGTCCAGCATATCGTTCGTAATGCCGCGAACCACTTCCTGGATGGCCGCGATCAGTTCTTCTATTGTGCTGGCGTTTTTTAGCGTAACAATGATCTTCAATGTAACCCCACAAGAAAAAATCACAAGGGTTCAGGTCCGGTGAGTACGGAGGCCATTCTAGTCCGCCTTGAGCAAATTTAGGGTACCCCAGACCGATTACTCGAGTCCCATATACGCGATGAATAGCTTCAAACACCTCATGAGTCCCGTGCGGCGTCGCTCCATCTTGCATGAAGTAAACATTTTTAACCAGTCCCCTCTTTTTGCATAAGAGAAGAATTTCGTTTCCAAAAGCTGTTTGTAACTCTCTCCTGTTAGCGTAGATTCCAAGAATTGCAAATAAATTCCTTTTACTGAAATTGCTGCCCATGCCGTTACTTTCTGTGGATGAAGGGACTTCGCTAGCGATATGTTGGGACTTTCCGTTCCCCAAAACCGGTAATTTTGCTTGTTTACGTACCCATTCATCCAAAAATGTGCTTCATCGGAATAAATAATCAATTTCTCATTGAGTTCTTCGGCTTCAAACATTCCCGTAATAGTGCTACAAAATTCGATGCGTTTCGACATGGCATGTTCAGTTAACAATTGACGAGTGCTTATTTTATACGGATGAAACTTTGAAAAATATTTCAAAATGCTGCGTAATGATGATTTGGTTATTTTTAATGCTTGAGCAGCTTTCCGAATCGAATCATTTGGATTTTGTTTGAAATAATTCTCAACTTCGTTGATCTTTGGTGTAGTGCACCGTAACAGATGGACCTGGCAACTCGTGTCTACAGTCCTGGAGTGTACCATACTTCACGAAGTTATCGATTATCCTACAAAAATTAACGTAAAATTACTTCAATGCAGCTTAATTGAATTGAAACACAAGTTGTGTGATAGATGAATATGAATAAATATTAAATTCTTACCTTTTCAGAGTGTTTTCGCTGGCAACTCTATGAGTTCCAAACTTAGTACGAAACCCTCTATACGCATTACTATAAATGTTTCCCCTCGAGAAGAAGCACTCAATAAGATATACTTTTTCTTCCGTGGTGAGCTCACTCATTTTGACGCGCGCGTACTTGCTTCAACCACGGCTGGAATAAAACTGCGGGGCCTCAGGTATGCGCCTTGAAAAAAGGGACCCCTATTGAATTCATGGAGGGAAGAGAGCCTTATTCAGTTTTAGCAACTTCCTATTGGACACCCTGTACATATATAAGAAACTGATATACGTGAGGTTGTGTGTATCTGTGTGAACAGCCAACATACCGAATCACACCGAACAGGGTGATCCAGTTCAGTTGATAAAAGCATCGCGAAGCGAGTTTCTCGCTAGCTACCGCACCACTCACACACACACATACCTACCCCCCCCCCCCCCCCCCCCCACACACACACACACCTAATAACTATCTTATTTCCGTAACATCCTGGACGAGTGACAAAGATTCTCACTTCGATATTTTTCCTCTTTCAAATAGAGGAGGCGTCGTGTATTTCCAATCCAGCTCGCAATGACAGCTGATACCTCGCATATGTTATTTATATTGACCGTCATGACAATTCAATCAACTAATGGAAATGTACACGGAAAGATCGACAAGGCCTCTTTCGGTGCAAAACTTGGTCTCTTCCAGCTGGAAAATCATGAAATTGGGTTAGTCTGTCCATTCAACGTTTCGTATTCACAGTGACATTGCAACAACGTTGCTCACTTCCCTTCGCTTCAACGTACATAATTGTGCGCGCGTGGTGTAACTTTCTACTCGGCTGCTGGCTGAATACGACTTCAACGTGACTCTGGTGTTCATAACGCGTATGGCTGGCGTTGTCTTCAGCACTGCGACAAAACATCTCAAGTGGGAGCATATTGCATGAAGACACTACTGCACAATGTGTCATTTTCCTGCACATGTGAAAGCCTTGCGGCTTTGCAGGGATGTTCACACTCCAATGGGATTCTTGAAGTGTCTTGAGGATGGAAAGTATTGGGTTGGTACACAAATCTTGCAACACACAACACGAGTAAAAAAGAAAAATATTTTATTTTAACAATAAACGATTATTCAGTAATGTAGGCTCCCTCCGCATCTACAACTCTTACCCAACGCTCTGGTAGACTTTGCACGCCCGCAGACCAGAATTCTTTCGATCGTGAATTAAGAAAGTCGTCCAATGTATTTTTGAGATCTGACAGATCATTAAATTTTTTATCCCGTAAATAGTTCTTCAAAGCTCGAAACAGGTGATAGTCGGTTGGTGCTAAGTCTGGTGAATACGGTGGCTGTGGTAGAACTGCACATCCTAGCTGCGAAATAGTTTCTTGTGTCATCTTAGCGACGTGGGGTCGAGCATTGTCATGGAGAAGCCGAACGTGAAGACGTTTACGCCTTTTCTGTTTCATAATTTTAGCCACCTTTTGCAGTTGTGCAGAATAAATCTCTGCCTGTATTGTGGTGTTGGTTGGCAGAAATTCGTAATAGAGCATGCCCTCAGAATCCCACCAACAACAGAGTAAAACTTTCTTCATTTCACGGGGCTGTTTAGGGGTCGGTTCTGGTTTTTCCCCTTTCGATAGCCACTGACGCTTGCGCGTGTGATTAACATACAACACCCAGCTTTCATCCCCAGTGACTATTTCTTGAAGAAAATCCTTTCTTTGCGGACGATGCAGGAGTGAAAGACAGATGGACATGCGTGTTGCTTTGTTTGATTCGCTGAGATTGTGCGGTATCCAAGACGAAACAACTTTCCTATATCCCATCTCTTGTAAATGTCGAAGGATAGTAGGATGACTGCAGTTGAGTTTGTTGGCTGATTCTCGTGACGGCATATTAGGCTTTGCCTTTATAAGTGCTCGCAGTTCTTCATCGTCCACAATCGATTCCCTGCCGGACCTAGGTTTGTCTTCAAAAGATGTATCGCCAGAATGAAAACGCTGATACCATCGGGAGACCGTTGAATAATTAACTACATTAGCCTTGAACGCACTGCACATATTACGGGCTGCAGCTCTTACAGAATGCCCTTGCAAGAATTCGTAATATGCGATTGCTCGAAGTGCACGTTGATTCATCTTTGCTCATACTGACTCCGCGGAACATCTGACTCGCTTATATATCCTGCAGCATGGAAGGTTCTAGACCATTCTTGTATTTCCTATTCTCCAATGTTCTCGAACTTCATTATTAGGAAAAATATTTTAATTGAAAAAAAAAGTGTTGCAAGATTTTTGTACCAACCCAATATGTGGACGGGGCCGGGGCGTCGTTCGGATACGATGATTAGTCCGGCTATGAAACGCAATAGCTGTCAAATTGCCAGGAGACATTTTGATTAAGACCCAAAGGAAACCTTTCGATTTCACGGGCCAATCTTGAACCTACAGTGAACACATTTGTCTCGTATGCTCGGAACACGCGCGGCATTTCGCAAATGCATCTTGGCATGTAGTCCTTACGTGCATCACTGGCACTTGTGACATGTCACGAAACTGTTGCAAGTTTGGAAAACTTGGACGGTGCTCACTTGGCATTTGCGTCAGTATGGGTGTGTGTTCACGCATCGTTACACTCGTTGAAGGGACGAGTGTGTTTCCACATCGGATCGTTGAACTGCTGTACGTGACCCTCTGACTTTATTACATACGTATGTACAGTTCCAGCAGAGTTATTTACTATTATGCTCGCCATAGTTTGTACATGCCCCTGGCCTTAATTCGCGATACTATGAGGACACTCACCAAGGAAAATACACAATGACCTCCGTTGTTCGTGGTATGCTCGTCTTCGGGCTACATTCTCCAAATTTCTCACCATCCTTCGGCCAAAAGTTTGAACAAGTTTCTCTGGACTCGCCTTGGTTGAACTCGGCGACGAAGAGAAACACGCTGGGCAAGTTCTCAGCAACAAGGGGGTGCTGCATAGAGAGCGTGATTTTTTTGGACATTATTCGACGTTATTCGTGTTCCAGCTATTCTAGGGATCCGTGGAAAACGTTTGATCCATCATTAGTACGGTCAAATGGTGCTTTGCCGAGAATTTCGGGTAGAACGCTATTTTTTTTAAATTTCGCGGAAGGGTCGGTCATGAGTGTGCAACTCAGTTTCTGGGACGTTAAGGGTGGTAGAACGGCCGCCATCTTGAAATTAAGGGTGTGATTAGTTTTTCATTTATCTCTGTAACCGTGAGGCTGACAAAAATTTTGTGGAGAGCTTTTTTGTAGTTGGTACAATTATCCATAACTTTTTTTTATAACTTTTTGCGCTAATGTCAATAATAAAAAAGTTATCATTAAAAAAGATGCGAAATTAGGGTGTAAAAAACTTTGAGGCGAGATCATTCATTACTTTGAAATCTGACAATAAAAATGTTTCTTACCTTTTTATAGGGCATTTTGTTATAAACAATTTAACCTATTTGTTTCGGTTTGTTTTTATTAATTATTCTGCGTTGTGAAGGGAGGTAGTGCAAGGTGAGTACGTTACGTCGGTATTAAAAAAATTGTTAATAATTTTGTTTCGAGCAGTTGTTTTTTTTTATTATATTGTTAAGATTATCAACAATTTATTATATTGTTAAGATTTTTATTATATTGTTAAGATTTTATTATATTGTTAAGATTTTGTTTCGAGCAGTTCTTTTTTTTATCACATTGTAAAGATTTTCAATGACTATTTCGAAATTATCAATCGTCACTGTCAAGTCTCATTCATTTTGAAGGGCCGAGTTTTTTATTTATCTTTATAATCGTGAGGCCTCAAAAAATGTGTAGGGAGCTTTTTTGTAGTTGATATAATTCTCCATAACTTTTATGAATAACATTTTGCGCTAATATCAATCGTCTCATTTTTCATCTTTTTTGTTTATAACTTTTTTATTGTTAATACTAACGCACAAAGTTATGAATACAAGTTATGGAGAATTGTATCAACTACAAAAAAGCTCTTTACAAAAATTGTGTCGGCCTCGCGGTTATGGAGATAAATGTATAGAACCCGGCCCTTCAAAACGAATGAGATTTGAGAGTAATGATGATTGATAATTTCGAAATAATCATTGAATAACTTAACAATATAATAAAATAAAGAAACTACTGCTCGAAACAAAATGATTAACAATTTTTTTAATACCGACGTAATTTATTTACCTTCCACTACCTCTTTTCACATCGCTGAAAAATCAATAACAACAAACCGAATAAAAAAAAGGTTGAATTGTATACAACAAAATGCTCTATAAAATAGATAAGAAGCATTTTTATTGTCAGATTTCAAATTAATTAATAATCTTGCCTCAAAGTTTTTTATCCCCTAATTTTTCATCTTTTTTTGTTTATAACTTTTTTATTATTAACATTAGGGCAAAAAGTTATAATAAAAATATATAGATAACTGTATCAACTACAAAAAAGTTATCCACAAATTTTTTGTCAGCCTCATGGTTACGGAGATAAATAAAAAAAACTAATTCACCCACAATTTCAAGATGGCGGCCGTCCTAACACCCTTAACGTCCCGGAAACTGAGTTTTACCCTCATGGTCGACTCCGCTACGGAATGAAAAAAAAATAGCATTCTACCCAAAATTTTCACGACGCCTTTTTGAGCACCATTTGACCATAATACATTGAGTGTGCCTGGATGGATCGAATGTGGTCATGGAGAGACGAAGACTCGCATATTTTTGGCCTTTTCCGCCAAATGGAAAGCCGCCTTTTCAAATTATCGCCAGTCTTTTTGGACCGACACATCGACGAGAGGAAGGACTCATTCACGCCTGGACAATACATTTACGAGCACGTATTCGTCGTCACGCTACCATGGCGTTTAAAGATCCATGAGCTCTCGGAATGCACGAAAATCACTCGTTTATAAATATGCGCCCATTGAATTTCACTTTTCTGGGAGGAGGTTGATTTTTCTACCTGCCTAACGTGGGAATTGTGGGAAGTATTGTGGGATGTATGGGAGGAAGCTTTTTTCTCACCGCTGTGACTCGATCTCTTTGGTCGGTGGAGGCAAACATGACGGAGAATTTAACAGGTCCCTCGCGATGAGTTGAAGGAAAAAACAATTTTATGATCTATTTACGTGTAACAAAAGAAGGAATCTAGGACGAAATACATGGAAAAAGGAAATAGTTGTATTTACATGCTGATACATTTTGTCCTCTCTACTTATAAAAGTGTTCTTTATCGGAGCAAATGTCCTTTTTGAGTGAAAAGGACATTTTTTCTTGCCCAATGTAGCGTCAAGAAAAATTCCAACCAACAGTCGTTAAGCGATAAAGATTCATTGATCTACGTATAACAAGAAATGAGTCGGTCGGGGATCCTCATCAATGTCCCTAACCACTGTTTAAGGAGGTTGAAGCGTTAGCCACAATTAAAGATTATTTTTTTTAATATTCACGACCGGCGAAAAGTTTACGGATAAAAATTCAAAAAAGTTCCGGAACGATTTTTTATGCCATTTCGCCGATAGTTGACATAAATTCAATTAATAAACGACATTTTAAAGGGGAGGTATTCACCTTTATTCCGTTGTTTAAAAACATGTTTTACTATTTTTTTTTTATGACAAGTGCCCTTTTTCGAAAACGACCATTTATTTGCCTTTTTTGTTCCCTTTCTGGTGTACCCCGTTTACAGATAAACATTATTTTGTGCATTTCTTTGACCGGCATCATAAAGGGTCAAAGACCCTTTATGATAAATTGAAGCTCAAGCTTCAGTTTTTTTTAAGCTTGATACGATTTTTTTTCTAAAGATATTTTGATTTAAAAAAAGACAAAAATTGCGTTAAAAATGGAAAAATTTAATTCTCTTCTCTCTTGAAATTTTACCACAAACCCGTACTCGAGTTACGGTAATTAAATCATCTGATTTTTACCGAAAATAGGGAAAAAAAAACTTTTTACTATGTTGAGCTTTTCCTTGAATCCTCGTCGTTTTCGCGTTACACGTTATTTTTCAAATTGTCTCTTTTTTTAATCAAAATATCTTTAGAAAAAGAAATCGTAACAAGCTTTAAAAAAACAAAATTCAAGCTTGAGTTTCCCCCTTTATGATTCCGGACAACAAAATGCAACAAAATTTTGTTGTCTGTAAACGGAGTCCACCAGTAAAGAAACAAATAAAGGTGAACAATTGTCGTTTTCGAAAAAGGGTCCTAGTCGTAAAAAAAAATAGTATGAAAATTTCAGAAAAAGACGGAATGAAGGTGAATTCCTCCCCTTCAAAATGGCGTTTATTAAATTCATTTATGTCAACCATCGGCGAAATTGCATAAAAAATCGTTCCGGAACTTTTTTTGAATTTTTGAAACTTTTTATAATTTTTGGAACAACAATTTCACCATAACTCGGTGAATTCTCAATATTTTTACGAAATATTCGTTGCGAATTAAGGGATCATCCTGGTCTAACGGGTCGAAAAGTGGCTGAACTTCGCGATTTTTTTCGATGGTTGAAATACGCTAATGAGTCTGCTTTTTTATGTCGAATCAAAGCACTCATAAAGAACAGAGAATATATTTTTAAATGTTTGTTTGTAATTTTTTTACATTTTTAACAGTTAAAACTGTCTTAGAAAAAATGCGTCCTCACGGTGTACACGGTTGTGGCCGAAGATATCGGAATACAACATTTGTAAGAATATTATTAATTATTATTAATTATTAATCAGTATGAAATAGCGGTGGTTTGAGAAAAAAGTATCGAATTTAGCCTATTGTTTCGACACTTTTTCGTTGAAAAAAAGTCAAGATCTCAAAAAAAGCTTCCATAGCAGGATAAAGAATGTTGTGTCAAAATTTGAGACGGATAGCTTGATTACTCTCCCTTTGAGAGTGTTTTGAAAAACGACATTTCGAGAGAAACGCTTTTAAAGTTTTGACTGCGGAGTTTTCATATACCATAAATTGTCCACTTACGATCAATGGGCGATGCCAGGTCCGGGCCCAAAAAAATCTATTTTTTTTCAAATTTTACTCTGTGATAATCCCTTAAAGTTAAGACGGTAGGCTATAAATCTACGCAACAAAAAATCGAACATTCGAAATATCAAGTTAAACATTTTAAATACTAATAAAATAAAATTGAACAATTACAGTCGCGATTTAAAATTGTTCATAACGTGATTCCTAAGCTATACGATGTTCCAGCTGAGAATGGGACGAACATCGTCGTCTTTTTCTCCCGCTAGATATTTGATTGATTCGGATCGATCACATATTGGATGAATAATTATTCTACGAAAAAATTTGTTCAGCTTAAATGAATAATTTCAGTGGAATTGCCTCTAAATGAAATGTATATTTGACAAGTCACATATCGAAACGCAATTATTTCTCCAGCCCGAAAAAAAAGCTTTTTCGTATAAGAAAATAAAAATGAACGAAAAGGACAACCATTTACGTTAAGGTAATCCTAGGCTTCAATCCATAGGATTTTCATAATTTTTTTTTGAGCTTCACTAAATATATTAAAAATCGTCCCTGTAAAATTTCAGAATCGGTTATCGACCTAATTACAGAGAAAAAAAATGTTAAACTGCGTATTTCTGTGAGGGAATTCCGAGACGACATACAAAAACCCAATTTCCGGTCGCTACAAAAGTGTATATAATAATGGGAATCCGTCAGATTCTTAAAAATAATCAGATTTACGTACTTAACACCTGTAGTAATCCAATGCTTTTAGAAAAAATGACGCTTATGAACCTAATTTTGATGTTATGTCAAGTTTAATTTGAACTTCCGGTACTGGAGTTATTGCCACTTGCTACGATAAGAAGACGTGACAGCAAGGCAACACCTGACTGTAGTCCTAACCTCATCTCACTCATTCGAATTTCTACACATATTTCATTTTTAACCGACATATTTCGGCGACACAAATTTTCCACGTGTTTTACCAGTCGTGGCCCGAATACAATGCTTTATATTTCCCGCGCCTGACATTGTTTTGACAGATCGACGTTGAAAAGCATGGAGGTTAAACTCGCCTGGTTAAGGGAGACTTTGTCCGTGGAGTGCTATATTTCAGGTGTTTACATATTATTTTTTTTAAAGGAAACGAGTAAAGTTTTTTGATTGCGGTTTTTTTCTTGCTTTTATTCATGATATACGGAACGTTAAAAAAATTTTTTTTTGAAAAAATAAACCAAAATGGCGGCCGTTACAGCTCCGCGAAAACAGGTCCTCAAATCGCGGGAGGTAAACGGCTGACATCACTGCCCCCTCTTTGTTGATCTGAAACACAAATTCAAAGCATATTATCAATCTGTGACCCTTTGGTCATGAAATGACGGATGGGTTTTTCGTTTAGTACAAATTTCGGAAAATGTCGGCAATTAAAAAAAATCGAATTTTCGCGTTTTTTTCGCATAAAAAGATAAATAATAAATGCAAAAATGTATCTATCGAAAAAACGATCCGTCATTCCGTGAAGACATATTTTCTGAGTATGCTCTCCAAATTTCAGGTTGGTATGTTAATTACAGCGGTCAGGAGAATGTCAGCCATCTTTAAAAACGTGTTTTCGTGAAAAACGCGTTTAAAGTTTTGTAATGTGTTTACACAAATGTGTTTATAATTACCGCTAATCAGCAATGCCTGGTCCATAGAGGCATCCCTCCTCTTCTTCTAGCTGCTGATGTTGAGCCGCTAACATCTCTCGCTAAATTTCAAGGACGAAGTCTCCGTTAAGTAAAAAGCGACGGAGGTAGAACCAATATTGCTAAATATCAAACCTAGAAATACTGAGCTGATAAATACTGTTTTTTTATTTTTCTAATTAAATGCGAACATTCATTAAACAGTTTACACATGGAAAATTTTAGTTATTATAGATTATTTTTTTGCATATGTGAAAAATATAAATTGTACAAATCTCAAGCATGAGCAGTGGTGTGACTAGTGTGAATGATTACCTTAAATGCGAGTTATGCGAATTCCGACTGTGGCGATTCTTTAAGGGGAGATATACACCTAGGAGTCGGAAAAAAGGTCATTTTTCGGAATTTTTTCAAGGAAAACTATTTAACATTTCGGATCGGGGCTTTAATTATCTAAAAGTATATACATTCAGCAATATGTTTAATTTTCGTTATTTAAAAATATCAAAAATATACAAGGATATTGTATGATTCTTGGAGCGTCGTAAAAAAATCTGCGTATACGGTACCCACTGGCGTTTCTTCAAAAATCATCTGAAAAAAAAAACCAACAAGATTATCAAATTAGATACTATAATCTAGTACTTGTCATAGCCGATTTTGAAAATATCGATTTATGACAAAATGGCGGACGTTTGAACGTAAATAGTGATTTTTGGGCCAAAAAATAATTATTACTTTGCCTATAAAACAAAAACTAAGTAACGGAAAAAAAAAATCCTATGACAAGTACCAGATAATGGTGTGTAGAATAACCACAAAAAAGCTCAAGGCAATCGGTTCATTGGTTTTCGAGAAATTTTGGGTACCGATTTGAAAACCGTGGTTTTGAGAAAAACGCGTTTGAAAATTTGGGAATGAACAAATCATGAAATTTGTCAACTTGCATGGAATCATCGATACCAGGCCCATAGTGTAGGTCTTCTACGATCGACGGAATGTTCGTAGCTTCTAAATCGATTTTTTCGACCATCCAGGTGTATATCTCCCCTTAAGGTATGTGCACAAATGGTGCATCGGAGAATTCGTAAAATCTGGCCAGAGGGAGAGACAGAAGGAGACGGAGAAAGAGACAAACTGAGATGATGTGCGTTAGCATCAAGCGATTTTCCTCGCTGTAGGAAGCAACCTCTTCCGAGACTGAGGCGACGTCTTCCTGACAGCGCAATCTTCGATAAGTAAATCCCATTCCGCCTGAAGCGTGTGAAAGAGCAGCCGCCAAAGTGGGGAGGTGAAGTGGAAACCTTCCTTCCTCTGCATTCTCCATTCACCTCCTTTTCCCTCTTTCTTTTCTACATTTTCCGCCTCGTCCTGCTCCTTCGCATCCTTTATTTCTTTTATTCGAGGGCGAGTATAAGCGCCCCGGCAAGAAAATCGTCGATCGCTCTGGACGCAACGACGAACGTCCGAGTCAGCGAGAAGACCGCTTACGGCGGACCATCAGAGAAGAGAATTGACCACTGACCATCGCACTCCTGTCGATAGAGAGTCGTACGGGACTTTCAATGGGACTGTCTCGCTTCGGGAGATTTATATGTCACGAGTCAATCGGGAAAACAATTTACCGGCGGGGAGACATCGAAAATATCGAATGAGCGTCGAGATTGAGCGCGCTGTGCGGGGATCGAGATTTTTGCATATCTCGGATGGCAGACACGGCTTTGAGGAAGTGGACATTTGAATTTAATATACTCATAGGAATTGCATATGTAAAAAAGAGTTTTTACGAAAAAAAAAAAACATTTACCATTTTTTTCAACGTAAATGTAAAGGCACTGAAAGATCCAAGGCTTCTCGATTGTACATGAAAGATTACTATGTCTCCAATGCTGAATCGTCGGAGAATAAATTTTTCTACCCGCATTCGAGCCACCCACAACTTAGGAGAAAAAAAAACAAGAGATTCCAATTTAAGGCGTTACCCCCACTTGTAGCGCAAAAAAGGCCTTTTTCATGAATTTTTTTAAAGAAAACTACAAAACTTTTTTAATCGATCAATATAACATCTTAAAGAACACATTTTGAAGAACTTTCAGTAATTTTTTTATTGAAAAATATTACATTGTTTAGTGGCAAACGGCCGTCAATGAAATAATGTTTTTATATACACGGTTTGCGGTGACCAACATTGCGGCGAAGTGGATCATCTGAAAAAACAATGCGGGTGGATTTAGTCAAATATAAGTATAAACTAGTCTTTGATCGAAGGATTTTGAAAAATATTCATTTTTCACAAAATAGCGGACAGTCAAAGTTAATGGTTCGATTTTAATGAAAAAAAACGGCCGTTTTTTGGCAATAAAACGGCCATTTTTTTTCGAAAAAAAAAAATCGAGCGATTAAAGACTACATTTTCATGTATTAAATAAGCCTGTAAAATTTCAAGAAGATCGGTTCATTAGTGTTCGAGTAATCTTGGTCACCGACTTCAGAAATGCCATTTTGGGAAAAACGCGTTTAAAGTTTCAATTTCCGGTCGTTTACACAACGGATTCTTCTCTTTCAACGCTCACATCTCAGTCAATTTTGTTCGGATCGACTTGAAATTTTCAGGACATATTCTCAGATACTTATACTTCAAAAAAATGCAATAAACAAATCGATTTTTTCAAAATCGCAAGTGGGGTTAACCCCTTAATGTAATTACGGACATTACTACATTTGGATAGGGATACGGCTGAAAAATCATGAATGTGATTTTGAAAATTGTTGTGGCATTTTGTAAAAATATTCACCATTGAACGAAAGTATTATTAAAACAATTCCCATTTCAAACGTCTACCGGGTACTCTCAGTAAAAGTTAAACTTGATTGACCAAACGCTGCGACAAAATGTACAAAATTAGCAACAGTTTATCAATCATGCTACGGTCAATTTTGATTTATCAATGGTGGCATTGATTGAGAGAATTTGTCAATTTACCAATCAAGCTACGGTCATTATGATTTATCTATTGTGCTATCGATTGGGAGAATTGATCAATTCATCAATAGTTTATCAATCAAGCTACGGGCAATTTGCATTTATGAATTGTGGTTTTGATTCTGATAGTTTATCAAATTATTAATAGTTTATCAATAAAGCTACGGTCAATTTGCATTTGTCAATTGTGGTATTGCTTCTGAAAATTTATTAATTTATCGATGGTAATATTGATTGTACGAATTTATCAATTTATCATTAATTTAAAGCGGGAGCCTGTATTAGAAGGTCCGAAAAATCATTTTATAAGTTAAGGGGCTACACCAGTGTGAACGCTGAAAATTTGGGTGATATTCGGGAATTTTTTGGAAGAAAAGTACTCAATTAAATGTTTCGGAAAATTAAGAACATTTTTTGCTATATTTGACCTACATTACGTAATTTTTTTCGTTGAAAAATTTTGAGATCCAAGCGACTTAGGCGCTGCCTTCGAAGGCACAAAAAAAAGTTCCTCCACTGCTGACATGTTTCCGGCCGATTGAGTAGCTGAAACCGAAAAAAGAAAAAAATGTCGTTAAACTGGAAGGTACTGTACAATAACGTAGGATTGTCGAAAAATATAAAAATCTACCAAAATAGCGTAGCTATGACAAAAAAGTCGGTTTTCTTTCCTATAAAATGGTCGTTTTTTTCAATGCCAAATCGTCCATTTTCATCCAATCGAAAGTATCCTACGTCGTTGTAGAGTAAATACATTCAAGAGTACTCAGTTCAAATTGCAAGTTTCGAGTACAAGTCAATCGGATAATTGCTCTTTGAGTTACAATGTCAGCAAATTTGAAAAATCTGATTTCGAGAAAAACACGTTTGAAGATTTAACTATCGATTTTTGCAAGATAAAATGATACTGATATAAATGATATAAGTGATTATCTAGAGATTATATATAATGAAAAAAATCGATTTTTTTAAAGTGTCACACTGGCCTTTAAATCGCCCCTTAAATCAACAAATAAACTATCCAAGAATATATTGATAAAGTTACAGAAGCCAATTGTAAATATTTTCGAAGATACAAGGCCAAAAGCGGAGAAGCAATTGATATTTGATATTGGTATTTCCTCCTATTGAAACCTTCGAAGCGTGTTTTTTCTAGTTTTCATTTTCACGATATTTCCAAGTTGGCGGACGTGATAGCAAAAAAACTAAACGACCTATTGAATCAAACCAAAGTTTATTTTCTTCAGCATGAAAATCTCTTCTAAGTGAATTTAAAGAGCCGTTGAAAAAGTCTTTTAAAATCATTTTTATAACACGTCAAAGTGTATTCTCAACACATTTATTTTCAAACCTGAGAAAAGTTATAATTTCACAATTTTTCAGCTTTTTCTTCACTGTAAAAATTATATGAAATTTACAATATATTTAAGATACAAAGGAATTGAATTTTACGAACTCAGTAGATGAAATTGAATTTGAAACACTTGTACCGTAAATTTAAAACAGGAACGTGAAATTTCAACGTGGATATAGAATTTAATAGATGCAACATGGAATTTCAAAGATAAGTTTGTAAATTTTGTGGAAAATGTATTGCATTAACCCGTGTATTTAATTGAAAATTACTACAGATGTATAATAAATCAACTATAAAAAACAGAGCATTGAAAATACAAAACAAGTTTGAAATTTATTTACAGCAGCCTGAAAAATATAATATATGTGAAACTGAATTTTACGATACGTACAATGCATGATCACAACAGATTTATTTAAAAGTGCGAAACTGGAATTGAAAAAAAATCATAAACGCTGATGAAAATCACATGAAACAATGTGAAAATTATATTCAATTTACACTACATTTAAGGCACAAAAGAATTGATTTTTACGAACTTAATATACGAACGAATTTAATATACACTCGTATATTGATATCAGCAAATGGTTCTTGTTTTCAATATACATGGATGTGAACATTTTTTACACGTGCATTATTTTTCAAATGCACAAGTATATTAATATTATGGAGCTACACTTTTATTTTTAAAATAACCTGCTTTGGATTTTCAACATATTATCTCAAATTTCATAAACGGCGTCCGCATAAAAACACTTATGTATTAATTTTTACACAGAAGCTTTTTAGAGTGTACATTAAAGGTAATACTTTGTTTCCGTAAAATTAATACACACCCGAATGCTGATATTAGCAAATGGTTGTTGAATTTAATATACATTCGTATTTTGATATCAGCAAATGGTTCTTGATTTCAATATACTTGGATGTTTATTTCTTTACGCGTGCATTATTTTTCAAACGCACAAGTATATTAATGTTACGGAGCTACACTTTCATTTTTTAAATAATCTGTTTTGCATTTTCAAAATCGTATCTGAATTTTCATAAGCGGTATCCGCATAAAAACTTCCTACACTTGTGTATTAATTTTTATACAGAAATTTTTAGTGTTAATTTATCCAGAAAAAAAAATATATGACAATTGAAAATTTTGTTGATTTATTTGGTTCCGTCAAGAATTGAGAGCTGCATTACCGACTGCAGTGGCAAGGCGCACATGGAGTACGCTGATAAATCTGCCATTTATTGTTTCATGTTGACATTTTGTTGTATACATTTCAAATATACATGAAAAGATACCTCAATATTTACTAGGCTCACTTGTTTTTTCACATCTAAAAACATTCTCGAAAAAAACGCCTGTTTTGGACCTTCCAATTCAGGCTCCCGCCTTAATAATCAAACCACAGTCAACTTTGATTTATCAACTAGTATTCATTGTAAGAATGTACTCATTTATCAATAGTTTGTCAATCAAGATACGTTAAATTTGATCGATTAATCATGCTATTGATTCTGATAATTTATCAATTTATCAATAGTTTATAAATCAAGCAACGATCAACTTTTATTTACCGATGGTAGTATTGATGTTAAAAAATTTATCAAGTTACCAATAGTTCATCACTTGAGCTACGGTCAATATCGATTGATCAATCGTGGTATTGATTCCGATGATTTATCAATTCACCAATAGTTTATCAATTGAGCTACGATAATTTTTGACTTATCAATTATTGGTTCTGATAATTTATCAATTTATCAATACTTTATCGATCGAACCCGCTCAAAATTGACCGTAGCTTGAGTGATAAGCAATAATATTCCGATCGTTCATAATCATAACGTTAAGAAGGAAGAGTTTCTCGTGGCACTTGTCAAAGGATCAGCTCTTGTGCGAAAGATGCTGAAACATCGTCGTACATGCTCACAAGATGGAATTCGAAAAAAGTGACTAACGCAGCAACGAGAACTCTCCGCTGCCGGAGCGTTAAGTAAGCGATTCTCGAAACGGTTACAAGGATTCTCGTTTTGAGTCATCCGTACTACGTGTGCGCGTATTCTATGCAGAAATATGAAATACGAGATAGCGGAACGTCGCAACTCGCGTGATTCGATACGTGAAGCAAATGTCAGTCAAGCCCTTTTGTATGCCGACGATCGGTGTACGTGCTTTCTCGATATTTTTTTAACATCGTACTACCAAGCACATCGACGTTTTCCGTATACTAATTATCGATTATTTTCTACGATGTGCATTCCTCCGTGTCAACCTTGGCATAAACCTACGGTCTCTTGGTATTCATCACGCTCATCGATTGCTGAATGTCGAAAGGGCTTATCTCCAAGGTGTTGAAGTTTGCATCGTTGGAATACAACGAAAATTCTTCTTGATTTAAAAATTTTTATCATTATTCGTAATCGTTTTTTATTATAAATTTTCAATAAGAATTCTCAAAAATGTTTCGGATATTTTCGTAGCTTAAATGTGAAAAAAAAATGGGAATACGAAAAACAATTATATTTTTGTTTGTTTTTCAACTATGCAAACTTCAATACGATTTATCTCTTGCCATTCAGCGTGGACGTTGAAACCTTCGTCGTAGCAGCTTTTATTATAGCTGATAGATTAAGGGGTTACCCCCACTTGCGATTTTGAAAAAATCAATTTTTTTTATTGCATTCTTTTGAAGTATAAGTATCTGAGAATATGTCCTGAAAATTTCAAGTCGATCCGAACAAAATTGACTGAGATATGAGCGTGAGAAAGAGAAAAACCTGTTGTGTAAACGACCGGAAATTGAAACTTTAAACGCGTTTTTCTCAAAATGGCATTTCTGAAGTCGGTGACCAAGATTACTCGAACACTAATGAACCGATCTTCTTGAAATTTTGCAGGCTTATTTAATACATAAAAATGTAGTCTTTAATCGTTCGATTGTTTTTCGTTAAAATCGAACCATTAACTTTGACTGTCCGCCATTTTGTGAAAAATGAATATTTTTTAAAATCCTTCGATTAAAGACTAGTTTATACTTATATTTGACTAAATCCATCCGCATTTTTTTTTTCAGATTGGATCATCTGAAAAAAAAAATGCGGATGGATTTAGTCAAATATAAGTATAAACTAGTCTTTAATCGAAGGATTTTAAAAAATATTCATTTTTCACAAAATGGCGGACAGTCAAAGTTAATGGTTCGATTTTAACGAAAAAAAATCGAAAAATCTTCGCCGCAATGTTGGTCACCGCAAACCGTGTATATAAAAACATTATTTCATTGACGGCCATTTGCCACTAAACAATGTAATATTTTTCAATAAAAAAATTACTGAAAGTTCTTCAAGATGTGTTCTTTAAGATGGTATATTGATCGATTAAAAAAGTTTTGTAATTTACTTTTAAAAAATTCATGAAAAAGGCCTTTTTTGCGCTACAAGTGGGGGTAACGCCTTAAGGAACATTTTATCGCGTCTTTCACTGAATTGGAAAACGTCGATCTCTTCGAATAATCCCCAGAGGCTTAGAGTTTAATATGCGCGAGAAAGTTTCTCGAAATATGTAAAAGACATCCAGTGCATATCAGTACGAATGAGGAAAGAAAATCTGATGGAAAGAGATCGATGGAGAATGATGGAAAGAGACCAGGGTCTCGATGAAGTGCTCGGTACCATAAAATCGCGTTACTTTGAACAGGTTTTGGAAGTTTTTTATAGGTTACTTTTTTTTAACGTCCTAAATTCAAACTTTTTTTGCCCCAATAGAACAATGTGTCCTTTGGCTATCAAATGTATAAGAAACTACGATTTTATGTGAAAAAAAGTGTCAAAGTAACCTCAAGCGTGGGGTTTCTTTGAAGGCATTGAAATGCAACTTATGTCAAAGATTAAAGGTTACTTTGATATCATTTTTATTTAAAAAGAAATATTTTATGCATGGAACATGGAATTAAAAGAAAAACAACGATTTTTCACAATCAACTTGTCACCTTTATTAAGAAAACATTTTACATAAAAATATCAAGTAACCTAGGGTACTATTATAGGAACTTGAGCAATATTATAATTATCATTGAGATCAAAATTAACTTTATTATCGTTATGATAAAATTGAACAATAAATTTGAGCAACAATAGGAAAAAAAACGTTTAAGTACTCTTTTAAACCGTATTTTGGCGCTCTGTTAAAGTAGCCTCAAAAACTGCCAAAGTTACGCTTAATGTCAATTTAACCCCGTTTTACGGTAACTATTAAGGAGGTTGAAACGATTCAGTTGCGTCATATGAGGGTTTATTGATTTTTTTCAATGAACCTCAAAAATATTCATACGAGCTACAGATTTATTTTGTATATGCTATTTTTTTTTATATATAATTAGAGGGCAAAATTATGCATTTTAATATTTTTATTACGTAAAGTAGAAAAACTTTTGTGTTACTACCAACTTGAAAAAGTATGACATTATCGATGATTATTATGAAAAAACTGGGACAACGAATCTTTTATACAATTCACAATGAAATTTTGAGTAATTTATAATTATGCCTATTCATATGTACGTCACAAGATTATTGGCCCATGGTTTACGATGGACAAGATGAGGATTTTTTGTTCTAAATGTTTACAAAGGTTCAGTTTGCGTTAATCCGTTATTGGAAATGGTTTATCTTGGTCTAAATAACGAAAAAAAAACCTATTGCATGAAAGGCTTGCCTATCTAATCGTAAAATTACATACATTAAACTATTTTTTATCTCTGATGTTTGGTCGTGAAAAAGTTTAATAAATTCGTAAAGACTCAGTATAGTCTAAACAATAACATTTTTTTTAAATTAAATTTAACCTTGGATTGTGGCTAACGCTCCAACCTCCTTAAGGGGTTATGCCTAGTTGCAACAGTCGACAACAGCTCATTTGTGGATTTTTTAATAGAAAATCATGATAGTAAATTTCTACAAAAATTAAGTATTTGTAAAAGTCTCATCTGAAGAACATTGTCATTTTTTTGTGTAAACATATTTAATTATAATGGATTTACAGCCGATGTCCGGAAAGCACCTCTCGAAAACGACTTTTGCGGTGAGCAATGCCCTTATGAACCAGGTTACCTAATATAAAAAAATCGAACAGATTTCGTTGGTATATTAGTTTATCCTAAAGGAAAAAGGTGCGCGGTGAGTCTTGATTTTTGCGAAAAAACTATGAGCACTTCTCGTTCACCAAATCAAAAGTATACATAGGAAAAAAAATCCTTCGATCAAATAATATATTTTCATATCTATAAAAAGCCCTAAAAATTTCAGAATGATCGATGCAGTCGTTTTAGAAATATTTGGCTCGCCGGCTTGGAAACCATACTTTCGAGAAAAAGCGTTTGATGTTTTGAACGATCCACCAAGCGATTCGATGAGTGTCAAGACAACAGCCTGTAAATCTGTCAATATTGATATAGGTACTGTCAAAATATGTTAATTTTGGGAAAAAAGTGATTTTTCGACTTTTAGAACACGGCATAGCCCCTTAACACGAGCTCGAGTCATTCGTCACTAGGTCAGTCGAATGAGTTTTCTTTTTGCTTTTACTTACTCGGAGTGCACTCTTTCTCTTCCGGGCCCGCCGCACTAAAGCGTGAAGGTCCGTTTTTCCAGCACGAAAGTCCGTTTTGCTCGAGCAGAGCCTCTGGACATCTGATATTGCACAAGAACCTTCAAAGTGGAGAAACTTTGAATTTTTTTATCTCCTCGAGTATGATCAATTTAAAAAAAACGACGTAGCGGTGACAATTGTCAAATCAGAAGATCTTTCGTTAACTTTCCAGTGAAGTAAACTTATCAACTGGAGAATCGAATTTCATTGGCTAGAAATTGATCACGAACACAAACGTGATCGAATTCTCAGCATTCCGTGAAATCGATGTCGTTGCATGACGAAGCAACGGTCCATTGATCTGTTCCGCGAATGTTGTAGTAGTCATCGTAAATGGAACGATAGTGAAAGCATGGCGTTCGAGGATGTGGAAAAATCATTCCATTTATCCGCCCACATTTGTTGCAACATCTTCGCACCATTTAAATATTTATTGTGCTACATAGAGCGCAATAGATTTACAGACGCACACATATAGATATGTACATGCAAATATGCAAATGACGTGAGCTGCTTACCGATACGAACGAGAGTGTGCGGAACGAGATTCGAGGTTACTCGACGTAGTAAGACGTATGCGCTTTCGCTTTGTGTGAGGCATTCGCCGGGTGAATATTACGTTTGTACACTACGCGATCCGTGTTCCATTCCCTCCGTCTACTGAACCTCGAACCCACAAATTAACATCTTGAGTGGGCGAGAGAACAGAGCACAGCGTGTGCACATACATGGGAAGGCACAAAATTGCCTTCGCACTCCCCCGCCCCTCTCTCTCTCACTCACTTTCTCACTCACTCACTCACTCACTCACTCACTCACTCACTCACTCACTCACTCACTCACTCACTCACTCACTCACTCACTCACTCACTCACTCACTCACTCACTCACTCACTCACTCACTCACTCACTCACTCACTCACTCACTCACTCACTCACTCACTCACTCACTCACTCACTCACTCACTCACTCACTCACTCACTCACTCACTCACTCACTCACTCACTCACCCACTTACTCACTCACTCACTCACTCACTCACTTTTTCCCTCACTCACTCACTTACTCTCTCAGTCACTCACTCACTCACTCACCCACTCACTCACTCGCTCACCCACTCACTCACCCACTCACTCACTCACTCACTCACTCACTCACTCACTAACTCACTCACCCACTCACTCATTCACTCACCCACTCACTCACTCACTCACTTACTCACTCACTCACTCACTCACTCACTCACTCACTCCCTCACTCACTCACTCACTCCCTCACTCACTCACTCACTCACACAGTCACTCACTCACTCACTCACTCACTCTATCACTTACGATGTTCGGGGTTCTTGGAGTGACGGAAACAAGATTGAAGTAAGCGCCGAGCGGTGTGGGTACTCGAAGGATCCATCACACCTGAAGCTTTACCATCTTCTCGGCAATGCGAATAAAAGATTTCACTTTTTGTACTACTCGTGTCTTCATTCGACATTATTCGGCGAATTTTTTATGTTGCTTTCAATGTTGATGTCAGTGAAGAAAGCGAAGGTACAATCCTGTCGATTAATGTTTTAGGTAAACAAAAAGACTCTGTTTTAGATTTCCAAGTGAAAAATAAAAGATCCTCCCGTCATTCCATATTATAGGGATTTGTTAGGGATGGCGCACATTAGGAGTTCTCATTGGGATCTAATTAGTTTCTGTACTGCTCCCCAATCAACGGCCTTTGAGAATTCTTACCACGTTCGAATCGAAAATGTCTGTGAAAAGTCACGAGAAAAAACTCGGCATGTTGAAACATAACCTGCACGTATGTCACAGTGTAGTAGAATAAAAAAACAAATGATGATGATAGTGGATTTTCAGTGATGTGATTCAAATCAATTTTGAAGATATACTTTTTCAAGCGATTTATACCTTTTAAGATAAGATTTACACTTTTTTAAGATCCACTCTTTTTGTATATCTATGTACATATTGTTTAGAAAATGTAACGTACCGAATCATATTGATTTATCAATTGTGGCTCTGATTCTGATATTTCATCAATTTATCAATACTTTATCAATCAAGCTACGGTAAATTTTGATTTATCAGTTGCGGTATTGGTTCTCATACTTTATCAATTTATCAATCAAACTCCACTCAAAATTGACCTCAGCCCGATTGACAAACAATAGTATTCCGATGGTTGAGAATCAACATCAAGAAGGAACAGTTCCTCGTGACTGAATGGCACTTATAAAAGAATCATTTCTTTCGTGAAAAAAATCGAAACATCGTCGTATATGCTCATAAGATGGAAATCCAAAATCGTCAGCATGAATGCTTGATGGGACCCAATGCGCTGACCCATTGGATGTCTATCAGCAAGTAGGGACAAGTATGGGGATCCAATTGGATCCCTAGTACAATTCCTGCACGGACCAAGGCTCTTTAAAACCTCCAATGCTACTTGTTGTTTATCCTTCCCTGGACTTACCGTAATTCAGCATAAGGCTCGCGCAAGATCCTGAGCAAAAAGAAGGGCACGCGCGAAACTTTGTTGGATCGGTAAGAAGGTCCTCCAACCCGCGAAATCTATTGGACCAGGTTGAGTACAATATACAGACCTGTGAACTTGGACGAAAAAGACCATGTGGAATCAGCTTAACGCAATGATGTATGCGTACGTCGACGATGCAGGCATTGCACACATGTGGCTTAAATCGTGTTCGTGTAGAATGACAGGAGACTCCAGGTTCTCCAGGGCAGGACAGGGTCTTTGGTGTTCTCTCTCTCTCTCTCTCTCTCTCTCTCTCTCTCTCTCTCTCTCTCTCTCTCTCTCTCCACTACAGACTCAAAGAAGTTGGTCGCCGTTGCTGAAGAACCTCGACGCTCAGCCTGGAACGCATTGTGCAGAGAGCAGAATACATGCATACGTAGAGAGTTTCGGCTTACGAACCAAGCTAAGCCGAGGAGCATTTACCTGTGAAGGAAGAATACAGCGGGCAAGACGGAGACACAGAATTGTGCGAGAGAGAGGGAGGGAGAGAGAGGGGGAAAGAGAGGGAGGGAGGGAGGGGAGAGAGAGGGGAGAGAGAGAGAGAGAGAGAGAGAGAGAGAGAGAGAGAGAGAGAGAGAGAGAGAGAGAGAGAGAGAGAGAGAGAGAGAGAGAGAGAGAGAGAGAAAGAGAGAGGGGGTGGAGGGAGGGGGGGAGGGAGAGAGAGAGAGAGAGAAGGCAAAGAGATGGTGATACATGGAGAAAAAGAAAGACGAATGGAAGTGGCGGGGAAGGCCGGGTAAGGTAACGGAGTGGTAGGAGCGGCAACAACCAACTGGTGGAACTCCAATGGCGTGGATAGAGCGTACGCCTGGAGGAGCCTTCTTACCTGGCTTCTACGTCAGCTGGCCTCGATTCAACACCGATCGGCGCCTCTCTTTTCCGCCTACGTGAAAGACCATGACTCTTTCTTGGCTTCGGCGCGAGAGAGCGCTGGCTGCGCCGAGAAAAGCCGTTGCCCTCGCGAGGGACCCTGACTGGTAGCTGGTCGGGTCGCTTGGTGAAGATATAGAAGGCAAAGTGGATTCACCGGGAAAGGTGAAGCAAAGGTGAACCAGCGGATTCGCCAGCAATCGAGGAAAAAAGAGAGCGAAGAAATAAAAATGCGATAACGATGACGAATATGAGCGCGGTATAAGATGTCGATGTAATGACGCTGTTGAGAAAGTAGCGACTTCCTGAAACTTTTCAAGCATCTTAGACAATCGGGATGCTTAATGGGGCTCGATAGGTCGTAAGGATTCGATCCCTAGAAGAGCCACCGGATACTGGAACACTCCTCGAGCTGACTCGGTTGTTAGACGTTTTTGCAATTCGAACCGTTATTTCAATGCCGTGTACGTCGAGCGAGAAATTGACTCGCCGAAGGGGGCAACTTCTTCTCGGTTTTGTGGTCATAGTTGGAATGATCTTCACACCGGGATTACGCCGTTTTCCCGTTTATCCGATCGAAATATCGTTGGTGAAAAGGGTTCGACCGTTTCCGGTCAGGATATCGTTTGCCCGGGGCGACCGAGATCTAATGGAACTCGATAGGTCACGGAATATCTACGGGACGAAAGGCCCTCCGCAATATCCACGATGGCTGGGAGCTCGGCAGAGCGAGGCGAGAGCGAAAAATACGGCCAAGAAGGTGCAGACGTCGCACCAGCTTCTACCGCATTGCGAGTATACTCTAACATTGGAAAATCGTGTAAGCTGAGGACTCGCGCGACACGTCTCATGCTCGAGGCTTCAGCTTCAAGCTTCCTGACCCTCCCCCCCCCCCCATCGCTTTACTTTGCACAAGCTTCGTCATGAAAAGTTAATGCCTCGGGGCAAACTCACTTAGGACCTTCGCGAGAGCTTTGCGACGGCAGGGCAGAGGCACAGGGACAACGAAAAAAGGATGGAGGGAGGTACGTGTTCCAGCTATAAATTGTTATGTATCCTGGAGAAAGAACTAATCGAGAGCACACGACTATGCAGTGTCAGTGATCCGGGAGAAATCGATGAAGGAAAATACTCACCTGCGTCTGACTGTAGGTATACGATTCTATGTGACGAGTTGCTCATCTGGACTACGGCAATCAAGCTACGGTCAATTTCGATTTATCAAGTGGGTATTGATTCTCATTATTCATAAATTTATTAACATTTTAGCAATCAAGCGATTGTCAATTTTGATTTATAAATTGTGGTGTTGATCCTGATGATTTGTCAATTTATCAATAATTTAACAATCAAGCTACAGTCAGTTTTGATTTATCGAGTGGGTATTGATTCTGATTGTTTCTGAATTTATGAATATTTTAGCCATCAAGTGACGGTCAATTTTCATTTATCAATTGTGGTATTGATTCTGACGATTTCTCAATTTATCAATCGTTTAGCAATCAAGCGACGGTCATTTTTTATTTATCAAGTGAATATGGATTCTGATTATTTATAACTTTATGAATATTATAGCAATCAAGCGATTGCCAATTTTGATTAATCGATTGTGGTATTGATTCTGATGATTTGGTAATTTATCAATCATTTAGCAATCAAGCTACGGTCAATTTAAATTTATCAAGTGGGTATTGATTCTGATTATTTATAAATTCATAAATATTTTAGCAATGAGATGACGGTCAATTTTTATTTATCAATTGTGGTATTGATTCTGATGATTTCTCAATTGATCAATCGTTTAGCAATCAAGCTACGGTCAATTTTGATTTATCGAGTGGGTATTGATTCTGATTATTTCTCTATTTATCACAAGTGTATCGATCAAGCTACGGTCAATTTTGATTAATCAAGCGGGTATTGATTCTGATTATTTATCAATTTATCTATAGTTTAAAAATCAAGCAACGGTGAACTTTAATTTATAAATTGTGGTATTAATTCTGATGATTTATCAATTTATCAATAGTTTAGCAAACAAGCTACGGTCAATTTTGATTTATCAAGTGGATATTGTTTCTGATTATTTATAAATTCATGAATATTTCAGCAATTGGGTGACGGTCAATTTTGATTGATCGATTGTGGTATTGAATCTGATGATTTCTCAATTTATCAATCATTTAGCAATCAAGCTACGGTCAATTTTAATTCTTCAAGTGGACATTGATTCTGATTATTTCTCTATTTATTGCAAGTTTAGCAATCAAGCTACGGTCAATTTTGATTTATCAAGCGGGCATTGATTCTGATTATTTCTCAATTTATCAATAGTTTAACAATCAAGCTACGGTGAATTTTGATTTACCATGTGGGCGTTGATTCTGATTATTTATCAATTTATCAATAGTTTAAAAATCAAACAACGGTGAACTTTGAATTATAAACTGTGGTATTAATTCTGATGATTTATCAATTTATCAATAGTTTAGCAATCAAGCTACGGTTAATTTTCATTTATCAAGTGGGTATTGATTCTGATTATTTCTCAATTTATCAATAGTTCAGTAACCAAGCGACGGTCAATTTTGATTAATCATTGGTGGTACTGATTCTGATTATTTATCAATTTATGAATAGTTAAGAAATCAAGCAACTGTGAATTTTGATTTATAAATTTTGGTATTGATTCTGATAATTCGTCAATTCATCAATAGTTCATTAGTCAAGCTACGGTCAATTTTCATTTATCAAGTGGGTATTGATTCTGATTATTTCTCAATTTATCAATAGTTTAGCAATCAAGCTACGGTCACTTTTGATTTATCAAGTGGGTATTGATTCTGATTATTCCTCAATTTATCAATAGTTCAGCAATCAAGCAACGGTCAATTTTGTTTGATCATTCGTGGTATTGATTCTGATGATTGATCAATTTATGAATAGTTTAGAAATCAAGCCACCGCCAATTTTGATTTATCAACAATAATATTGATTCTGACAGTTTATCAATTTATCAATAGTATGTCAATAAAGCTACGGTCAATGTTTATTTATCAATTGTGGTATTGATGCCAATGATTTATCAATTTATCAATACCCTATCAATCAAGCTACGATAAAGTTCCATGTATAAATTGTCACATTGATTGTATTAATCTGTCAATTTATCAATAGTGTAACAATCGAACTACGCTATGAACGATTCCCCATAACCAGTTGCTCGTCTGTTCTGCGTCATCAAAGATGATGAGTCCAGCGCAGCGACCAGTCCCAAGAATGTCCAATTATCTAAATTTGGCTGAAAAATCTTATAGAACTGCTAAAAACGGTCTCCAGCATATTATAATCAAAATCATATTGCTCACTCTTCGTGCAATTGTACAAAATTGGCGCAGTGCGTTAAAAAACGTCCGTACATGCCGAGCAAGAAATCGAACGGCGACGCGGTCCGCGTACGATGGAATTCCGTTGAGTCTACGCCAATGAGTGTGGAGTGGGACCGGTGTGACGGGTCCGCAGATGTGAGGCCCCGGCTCGGCACGACCACCACCACCACCACCAATGTTGCTTCCACCGCATCGTATCGCCACGTTACAGAGAGAAGCCATAGCAGCCATCTCTTCTTTTCCTCGATAACATGTGGTCTCGAGGTGAGCTCCTCTTTCTTCACGCGCCGAGCGCTTCCATCTTCTCCGCTATTCCCGCAGCTACAGCAGCAAATGACTGCGTGGATCGTCGAGGCGCTTGATGCTTTTCTGAAATTCCTCCTCATTATAACAAGCGGAGGGAACGAGAGAAAACGGCCGCCTCGAATAGCGGGAAAAACTCGTCGTCTTTCTGTGTTTCTTACGAGCACTCAGCAGCTTGGAAGTCAACAATCCTTCCCGGTATCACGTTGATTGCAGAGAAGAGAGACATATTTCTCTTGATTCTTGTGGCTTCGTCGAGCTGGCGAGTGTCACCGAACTTCTCGTGCCACCTTTATTGGCAACGGTCAAATTGTTGACGGCTGCGCGACTAAAAAATGCTGGGTACCTGCTGGCCCGGAAAAAAAGGAATCTGCCTCGCCCTTCGACGCACGAGGAATTTACGGTCGGACGTTGAAATTACGGAAGGCTGGGGGATTTGTGATTGGAGGCTCTGCTCTTCACGGCCAACGAAAATCTTGTATATGTGCGTAGGTATAACGTCGTTGTTCACACCACGTGGAAGTCGTATGGGAGACTTTCTCCGTAGGAACGTTGACTGCTGTGAAAATCTGAAACGACAGTCGCTGCTCTAGGCATGATAACACGTGTCAATTCTAGGATTGTCCGGTAGAGTGAAAGAGTATAGAAGAGGAGGTAAAAGAATGTGGATCTCTGAACTGTCGTCTAGTTGCATTATATCTTCGCTTGTCCTCGCGTTAGTCTGATATTTTCTTGCTCTCGTAGTCTTTGAGAGACATTCTCTCGGCCACTTTTCTCGCGAGGCGAATGCGGTGATCATGTGAAATCCAAAAGCAGGTGGATGCGAGGGTGAGAGAATAGAGAAGGCAGGGAAAATGTGGCTTGCTCCTCGGCAGGGTGTAGATCAAAGACCAAAATTAGCCTGGTATGAGTTGTCGCTAAGTCTGATAACAGTGATCATTAAGGGAGACTTTGTCCTTGGAGTGCTATATTTCAGGTGTTTACATATTATTTTTTTTAAAGGAAACGAGTAAAGCTTTTTGAGTGCGGTTTTTTTCTTGCTTTTATTCATGATATACGGAACGTTAAAAAAAATTTTTTTTGAAAAAAATAAACCAAAATGGCGGCCGTTGCAGCTCCGCGAAAACAGGTCCTCAAATCGCGGGAGGTAAACGGCTGACATCACTGCCCCCTCTTTGTTGATCTGAAACACAAATTCAAAGCATATTATCAATCTGTGACCCTTTGATCATGGAATGACGGATGGGCTTTTCGTTTGATACAAATTTCGGAAAATGGCGGCAATTTAAAAAAAATCGAATTTTCACGTTTTTTTTCGCGTAAAAAGATCAATAATAAATGCAAAAATGTATTTATCGAAAAAACGATCCGTCATTCCTTGAAGACGTATTTTCTGATCATGCTCTCCAAATTTTAGGTCGATATGTTAATTACAGCGGTCAGGAGAATGTCAGCCATTTTTAAAAACGTGTTTTCGAGAAAAACGCGTTTAAAGTTTTGTAATGTGTTTACACAAATGTGTTTATAATTACCGCTAATCAGCAATGCCTGGTCCATAGAGGCATCCCTCCTCTTCTTCTAGCTGCTCATGTTGAGCCGCTAACATCTCCCGCTAAATTTCAAGGACAAAGTCTCCGTTAAAAGTGCATTATAGGGTCTTCTCACTTCAGACGCTAAAAATAGCTATTTTTATGATTTTTTTTATAGGTTTATATGATAGATATTGATATAAAAGTCGTTACACTTAATAAATACACTTTCGAAATACATTTTTTTTAAATGTATGTATTTACGTAACCCACACAAACTTTGAACGCGTTTTTGTCGAAACAACTTTTTTCGCGGCTTATTGTTGATAAAATCTTTGAAACTACTGATCCGATCCTTATGAAATGTTAACCACATATTCTTTACAACTATAGCTATAGCGCATATCGAGGATTAATTTCTTTTTAATATTTACGTTTTTTCTTGCCAAAAACTGTGAAAAAACACGTTTTTTCTTATGTTTTTCGAAAAATGTCCGCCCTTTTGTTATTTGTGCATGTATCAAAAGCGCATGATATGCGCTATAGCCACTGACATACTGAATCTTAAACCGTTTGATTTATTTGTTTCGAATTATCCATCTCCGAGATTTCATCAACAGCGCAGACCTACAATTATTAGGACATTTTTTTAACTACCATTGTCGTCTATAAATAGTGACTTAAATAAATAATAATTTTTTTCATGTATTTCGAAAGTATATTTATTAAGTGTAACAACTTTTGTATCAATATCTATAATATAAAACTATCAAAAAAAATTCATGAAAATAGCCTTTCTTTGGCGTCTAAAGTGGGAAAACCCCTTAAGGAATTTCGAAGACTGCAACGAGCATCATTTCCTACTTCAATGATTTCCTTGTGATTCATCAGTTCCATGCTTGAACGATACGTGGCCCCGAATCCCAATTAGTCAACTAGAGAAGACACGTCAGTAGAAATATTTAGGATAATTAATTCGTCATCAGAGCTCATTAAGTATGGACTGCAAGTAGTTTACGAGCTTTCCCTGATGAACCTGCGTGATTTTTGTGGAGGTAAGATCTTTGCCCTAGACACGAATTTCTTGCTTGGGAGGAACATCACAATGGTGAACGCGTTTGATTTTGTTGAAAGTCGTGTATGTGGTGGGGCATCAAAATATATTAGATGCGTATTCTTTTTTATTCGTGGAAAAACGGTTTCAGGGAGCGAAAACCCCTTAGAGTGAAGCATGAAGGGCTGAGTTTGCAGTTTTACCCGCAAGCAGCCCATCGATTTCAGTGAAACAGAAACGAAAATTCTTCTAACGTAAAACGATCAGAAATCTACGATGGGTACATTGAAACAGTAAAAAATTGCGGAATTAACCGCCTCTTTATTCTTCTCTCTCCCACCTCGTATTTGAAAAGGTTGCATGAATTTGGACGTAAGGAATAGCACTTTGGAGCGGCGGTGAAATTGAAGTTTACGTATTTTTGCTGGATTTTTGCATTTCTACTGAACTTGAGGGGGCAACCCACGTTCCATACATTTTCAACTATTTTTAATGGAAATTGAGGGTTTTGGGGGTAATATATGATGTATTCAGGAGGTAAAAATACATTCACTGTAAAAAAATGATATGAAATTTACAATACATTAAAGATACAAAGGAATTGAATTTTACGAACTCAGTAGATGAAATTTAATTTGAAACACTTGTACCGTAAATTTAAAACAAGAACATGAAATTCTAACGTGGATATAGAATTTAATAGACGCAACATGGAATTTCAAAAACAAGTTTGTAAATTTGTGGAAAATGTATTGCATTAACCCGCGTCTTCCTTTGAAAATTACTACAGATGTATAATAAGTGAACTATAAAAAACAGAGCATTGAAAATACAAAACAAATTTGAAATTTATTTACAGCTGCCTGAAAAATATAATATATGTGAAACTGAATTTTACGATACGTACAATGCATGATCACAACAGATTTATTTTAAAGTGCGAAACTGGAATTAAAAAAAAATTCATAAACGCTGATGAAAATCACATGAATCAATGTAAAAATTATATTAAATTTACACTACATTTAAGGCACAAAAGAATTGAACTTTACGAACTCAGTAAATGAAATTGAATTTAAGACACTTGTACCGTAAATTTAAAACAGGAACATGAAATTCTAACGTGGATATAGAATTTAATAGATGCAACATGGAATTTCCAAGACAAAAGCCACTGAGAATAACAATTGTTTGTCAAAAACAAATCACAGTTAAGTTGAATTTAATGTGTTCGTATATTAATATTGAAGAAACATTTCATGATTTTCATAATTATTGACCTTTAATGTGTTCGTATATTAATACGAACGATTTTCATAATTATTGACATTTAATGTGTTCGTATATTAATATTGAAGAAACATTTCATGATTTTCATAATTATTGACCCGGACGATATCTCAAAATCACATGAATTTCAAATACATGCGTGCAGTGGACAGAGATGGGCGCGCGGTCGGTGTAGGGGCTCAGCGGTCACTGAAGTTAAGTAGCATTTGGAGGCTGCCAATACTTGGAGCGGTGACCGCTTGCCCGTGCACTGGTTTTTGCGCGTCAACCTCTCAGTGGGAGGCAGTTTTTCTGAGTTTCTGATGGTGTAATACAACTGAAACTCAGCCGAATATAGCCAGCCGCCTGTATCGGCCCAGGTTTTCCGCAGTTTCCCTGGGCCCTCGTGCAAATGCGATACAGTAGTGCATTAGGAAAGAGTGGGTGCGGTCAACACTCTGGGGGGGGGGGGGGGGGCTGGGAGGAATGTAGAGGAAACTGTGAAAGGATTGTGAATGATGGAAGGAATAAAGGAGGGGATGGTAAAAGGGGAAGGACACCGTGCCTCTGAGGAATACATGTATATATAAAGAAAAAAAATACATAATGTGCAGTGATCTCACTGCATTTAAATTTTATTATTCAAGTATTCAATATTAATAATTATGGGATAAAGCTGCGAAAAAATCATATACACAAGTATCACGAAAGCATCATACAGTACATGAATTGAGTGGTCTTAATTTGATAATTTTTACATAAAAACGTATTGCAATTATCAATTTCTGAAATAAACTTAATACTTAGGATCAGTAATTTTAATACACACCCGTATATTGATATTAGCAAATGGTTCTTGAATTTAATATACACTCGTATTTTGATATCAGCATATGGTTCTTGATTTCAATATACTTGGATGTGATTATTTCTTTACACGTGCATTATTTTTCAAACGCACGAGTATATTAATATTACGGAACTACACTTTCATTTTTTAAATATCCTGTTTTGGAATTTAAAAATCGTATCTGAAGTTTCATAAGCGGTATCCGCATAAAAACTTCCTACACTTGTATATTAATTTTTATACAGAAATTTTTTACAGTGTTGATATGGACTTGTAAAAAAAATTCGAAACGCAATTTTTCTTTCGCATTCCGGCCAAAAGTAAGTGGCTTCACCGAATCATCGACAATTTCTTGTTTGCTTCGATTTAAAGCTCCATTCTATGCTCATTTTTTTCGTTATCGTTATCAAACGCCGTTTGATTCATTGAGTTCCGATGATTTTTCGATTTTTGGCTGAATTTCGAAAGCGGACCATCGATTTTCGCGAATTTTTTCATCTTTTGCCTCTTTTTCGCCAATTTTGCAAGTGGACTTTCCTGGAAAACTAATTGAGATATCGGGATGAATCCAACGGCATTCTGTAAGTCTATTAAAATCCTTCACAAAGTCCCCATCCAATTTATGTCACTCAAATAGAACCGAGTCTACGGCTGTTTGAAATTTCGCGATTTTGGCAATTCCGAAAAAGGGGTCGAATTTTTTTCGAATTTTTTTTTTTTACTTGAACCACGAAAGCGGTCGAATTTTTTTTTTTTTACTTGAACCACTCCGCGGTCCTATGCCACGAGAAATTTTCCGCCTATTACGAATATCACCGAATTTTTGTCGAGAGCTCAAAATTACACCGGCTGAACGCGAAAAACTTCTTTACACACACTTAACGATTTTTAATTAACCCTCGGTAGTCACACTTAGCTAGAATCACGTTATAGTCATACTGGGTCCATGGGAGCCAGACGTTTTTAAGTTGTTATAAATAATGAAATAATGCTTTGAGCGATATGAAAAAAAAAATATTGAGGTATAATTTGAACCTTGTTTAATGCAAGAATATTGGTTAGAAATTAAAAATTAAATTTTAAATATGCAATGAAAATTATGCAAAAAAACGTGAAAAATGACTTTCTTCGCAAAAATTGCTGTAACTCTGGTAATTATTGACAAAAAAATGGTTTTATAATCTGGCGACAATGTAATTTGAAATAGACATACCGGTTTCTGTAGACTTTTCAAAAAGAATATTCATTTCATCCAAAGCAGGTGCGATTTAGAAGGAAAGAATGAAACGCTTATGCATATAAAAAAAATTATGTTTTATTGACGAAAAAAAAGTTTTACGGCATGAAAATAATTTGTTTGGATCCCGTGGACCCAGTGTGACTATTAAGGCGTTACCCCCACTTATAGCGCAAAAAAAGGCCTTTTTCATGAATTTTTTTAAAGAAAACTACAAAACTTTTTTAATCGATCAATATACCATCTTAAAGAACACATCTTGAAGAACTTTCAGTCATTTTTTTATTCAAAAATATTACATTGTTTAGTGGCAAATGGCCGTCAATGAAATAATGTTTTTATATACACGGTTTGCGGTGACCAACATTGCGGCGAAGTGGATCATCTGAAAAATGCGGATGGATTTAGTCAAATATAAGTATAAACTAGTCTTTAATCGAAGGATTTTAAAAAATATTCCTTTTTCCCAAAATGTCGGACAGTCAAAGGTAATGGTTCGATTTTAACGAAAAAAAAACGGCCGTTTTTTGGATATAAAACGGCCATTTTTTTCGAAAAAAAAAAATCTAACGATTAAAGACTACATTTTTATGTATTAAATAAGCCTGCAAAATTTCAAGAAGATCGGTTCATTAGTGTTCGAGTAATCTTGGTCACCGACTTCAGAAATGCCATTTTGAGAAAAACGCGTTTAAAGTTTCAATTTCCGGTCGTTTACACAACGGATTCTTCTCTTTCAACGCTCATATCTCAGTCAATTTTGTTCGGATCGACTTGAAATTTTCAGGACATATTCTCAGATGCTTATACTTAAAAAAAAATGCAATAAAAAAAATCGATTTTTTCAAAATCGCAAGTGGGGGTAACCCCTTAAGGGTTAAAATGGAAGTTTTCGGTGAAAATCAATGGTGAACTCGTATTCACTATGACTCGCGGTTCCTCCTCTTCTAACTTGCATTCCTTCATTCTTATCAACATAGGAACAAAGGAACGAGGCTATTATCCGTGACACTGAATTATTATTGTTTACACTGAACTCCGACGTTATGCATAGAAATAACCTAGTTCAGCTGGAAAGTTTGAGAGGTTAGCGTTAAAAACTTTTCATCCAACCTGGCTGATATACCAGCCGTGACAACAGGTGTTCCACGATTCAACGACGCCCAAGAGTAAGAGCGAGCTAACAATTATTGTTATCCTTTGTGCCGATTTCATTCAACCGCTTTCCCGGTTGGAAACTCGATTATCGACTATTCTGTGGTCGTCGAATGGATTTCCCAGTCTCCATAATACAGAAGCTCGTGGATAGTCTGTACGTGTGGTGTTCCGTCAGAACGAGACCTCGGGGACACGCTGTTTCGTACTCGCGAGTTCTCCAGATCTAACTATCAAGATTATACACGGCATCTAGGAGGCACAGGGAGAAGACGAAGGAAAAAAGGAACAGTCCAGTAAAAGAAACGAAAAGCCAGCACTTTTTAGCGTAGGATATGAACTTTTGACTGAAGGTAGATGGTTGCATACTGCAAGTAACGCCAGTAAAATATTGCCCCTCAACTCGGCCCAACCCTAAGAAATAGGGGTCGAAAACTTAAAAATCGCCGTATCTCGATAACTATTAGCCCGTTCAAAAAAGGTTTCAAACAAAAGTTGTTTGGAATAATGAAGTTCGTATAACGTTCTCTGACGTCCAACCCCCTATCTTTGAAAATAGCGGCACAAAAAGCATTCGAAAATTCGGGATATTTGCGCTGCTATTTTTTACCGATAGGAGATTGGATGTCAGATGACTTTGTACGTATTTTATTATTCCAAACAACTTTTGTTTTGAACATTTTTCGATCGGGCTATTAATTATCAAAATACAGCGATTTTTAAGTTTTCAACCCCTATTTCTTAGGGTTGGGGCGAGTTGAGGGGCAAAATTTTATTGAGGTTACTTTAAGTATGCAACCATCCACGAGGGTGGGGTGAAAAGTTTCCGGCCTGACCAAGAGATGGTGCCACTAGGTCTAGTTTTGGAGCGGCGTCCTACAGTACCATTCCTACCGAGCTTGTATGTACAGTTTCAGCCCAATCGCTACGTTAGTTTGCGTTTGAGAGCACATTGCGCGAGACGCTTCCGTTGTTTTCGTAAAAATGGAAAAATTGGAAAAACGTGCTGTCATCAAATACTTCCATTTGAAAGGTTTTACACCAAAACAAATAAAAGAAGAGATGGATTCAGCACTAGGAGACTCCTCCCCATCATATTCAACTATTAAGCAGTGGGTTTC
Source organism: Ophion obscuratus (assembly GCA_964007375.1). Classification (NCBI taxonomy): domain Eukaryota; kingdom Metazoa; phylum Arthropoda; class Insecta; order Hymenoptera; family Ichneumonidae; genus Ophion; species Ophion obscuratus. Next base: position 12,920,516 of record OZ023322.1, read on the forward strand.
TGAATTTAAAATGGGTCGTGTGAGCACCTCTGACGAGCCTCGCTCAGGACGGCCCGTTGAAGTCACAACTTCAGAGATAATTGAAAAAATCCATAAAATAGTGTTGGAAGACCGCAGGTTGAAAGTGCATGAGATAGCTGAGACCTGTAGTATGTCAGCTGAACGTGTGCGAAATATTTTGCACAACCATTTGAACATGGAAAAGCTGTGTGCAAGGTGGGTGCCGCGTTTGCTAACGCTCGACCAAAAACTGCTTCGAAAAACCATTTCTACCGACAATTTGGCGCTGTATAGGCGTAATCCAAACGAATTTTTGCGTCGATTCATAACTGTTGATGAAACATGGGTCCACCACTACACTCCTGAAAATAAAGAACAGTCAAAACAGTGGGTTGGAAAAGGGGAACCAACCCCAAAGAAGGCAAAAACAATTTTATCGGCAAACAAGGTTATGGCCACTGTTTTTTGGGATGCGAGAGGAATTATATACATTGATTACCTTGAAAAGGGTAAGACTATCACTAGTCAATACTACGCAGAGTTATTGCAACGTTTGAAGCACGAGGTGCAAATTAAACGACCTCATTTGGCGAAGAAAAAAGTTTTGTTTCATCACGATAACGCGCCAGCGCATTCGTCGATTGTTGCCATATCCAAAATCCACGAATTGAAGTTTGGGTTGATGCCGCATCCTCCCTACTCTCCAGACTTAGTCCCCAGCGACTATTACCTGTTTCCTAACCTCAAAAAATGGCTTGGCGGAAAAAGATTTAAGAGCAACGAAGAAGTTATCAAAGCTATAAATCAGTATTTTGAGGAGCTTGACGAATCTACGTTTAAAACTGGTATAACTAAATTAGAACACCGTTATGAGAAATGTATCAGTGTTGATGGAGATTATGTTGAAAAAAAATGCAAAAAAAATGTTTAAACATCGTTTTTCTTGGTCAGGCCGGAAACTTTTCACCCCACCCTCGTATCTTCAGTCACAAATTCATATTCTGCGCTAAAAAGTGCTGGGCTTTCGTCTCTTTTACTTGACTAGAAACTCGTATCCATGACACCTTGAAGCTCCCCCACTATTCTATTTTGACGTTAGCCAAAAATGTTTTATATCTCCTAGGAATCGGCAAAAAAGATCGGACTATCGTAATGCGACAGAGATACATTTAATTCCAGTCGTACATGGAACCAAATAAATTCGCTCCTCATGTTCCCTCATTTGTTTCATTCAATTGGATTTATTACGCTTCGCGAAAACATTGCGTTGATCAAACCGTCAGGGCAGATCAATTGATTGATCAATGGAGAAAACAAGCACGCCGGAAAGAAATGGAAAAAAGCGTAAAGTGTCAAAATCAAAAGAAGTCATTAGTGCGAATCCCTTTTCTGTCGTCGTTCGATGTGAAGGGATGTGTGCACGCTTACAGAATTTCCAGTCCTCGGACTGAAAAGTAAAAACGATTGGGAGTGTGAATCGTAAGTCTCGAAGAGTTCCGTGTCTCCATGGGCTCCGCTGGACGAGCCTCAGAGAAAAGGAGAGAACAAAGGGGTTTCTTCTCGGCCATTGTCATTGTCTCCCCGTCGTCTCATCGCTGTTGTCGTCGTCTTCGTTGGCCGCTATTGCAAGAATTGACCCGCAGAAGGGTTCCAAAAGTTTCTGGTTAACGATCAACGACTCCTTATAGACGAGCTCCGAGACTGGCAAAGAGGAAACGAAAGAAAGAAAAAAGCTGATGAGCGAGAGAAACGATCGACGTGGCACAGCCGTCATCGTTAGGGCTCTTCCATTTCTGGTGGATCTCTCATTAATGCCAACAAAGCATCCATTCTTGTCTTCATCCGTCAGAGGCATTACACGGTTTACTTGCCGAAAGGGACGAAAGAACGGACAGCAGAAGAAAAAGAAAGAGGGAGACAGACATAGTAGGAAGAACGTATAGAGCTCCACTGCAAAAGAGTACAGCATCTCGGTCCAGCGAGCGATCTGTCCAGTGATTGGAAGAATAATCAAAAGAAATGGTCAGGCATGGCAGAATTGAAAGCAGAGCAAGGAAGGAAAAAACGGATGAAACGAGGACCCTTTTGAGGGACGTACGTAAAAATTACCCGACCATTTTCTTGACCCTCGGTGTGACGAATAACAAGCAGAGTCCTTGTTCTATTATCGCACCCCATCATCACGTATCACGTCCTACACATCGCTGCTATGACAGACCTTTGTTACGCGATCAGACTGAACGTAGCTATGAGAATAGACATCGAAGAGTCCGTTGTTTGCGGTGGGGAGAAAAAAAACGACAAGTCCGAAGTACGCGTTCACCGTAACCTCAAGGCTCGGTTGATATCATTCTCTGATCGCTCTTGAATGCCTCAATGACTTCGAATTACCTAGCACCACTATCATATCTTTATCCAGCTTGCGTCTTCGCTTTTTTTTCCCTCGACCCTCGTTATTCCTAGCGTTGGCATCGCCCAGAGCTTGAAAAAAAAAATCAGGTCGCCTAGAGCTGTGGCGATTCGTTTCTATGTTACGCCTGATGGACAGCCTTGCCCAAGATGCTCCATGGCTTTCGCACCGTCATTTCGATCGCTTCGCGGGAGGATCACTCCGTCGAATGAACCATCAGTCAATTTTCACATGGAAAAATACCGCATATTTGATACACACGAGTTGGCAACTTCTGCACACCGTCTATAGCAACTGTGTCAAATGCTGACGTCAACTCGTTGATGTATCTTGATGGAGGAAATATATCAGATAGCAGGAGACTATCTATAACCCGGATGAAGTAGAAATTATTCACCGTTCTTTCCAATTGAATGGTTCTGTACGTAGCGCTATTGCCATTGGAAAAAAAACTCATTCGTACAAGTTTCCTGCATAAGCAGAGTTTGCACGAGCAGCTGCTTCGAAATTTCTCGACTTTGTCCATTCAAGATCCGATGCAATTACCGAATGATAAATGGAAACGTAAATGGACTTGGCTCCACTTCTTGTACATTGTCCTGCTGCTTTTTTCGTAATTGCACAAGTACAGTGAAACGTGAACTGAAGTCCTGAATCGCGCGTTCAGAGTCTTACTTTTTTCTCCTCCCCGTTTGGTTCTTGATTTTCCTCGGGGCAGCTGGTTACGACTTTTGCCTCAGCTCGAAGTTCACAATCCTTCTCTTCGCCCGAGTATAGGCAAGTACACGGAAAGAACAGTCATCGCGAAGTACTGCTCGTTCGTAATTTGTATCAAACCCTCCATTGTATCCTCACTTACCTGGGGATAATCGATGTTCCTCGAGGCTGAAATTATTTACAATCGCGACTGAACCATTGACTGAAGAAAAGTATACCCTTCGATTTAGCCTTCAGCCCCGATTTGGCTGCTTGGTAGACGACGAGGAAAAACGTAGTTTTTCCACCCAGATAAATTATTCCAAACGTGCCACGTACCGCATGTCGAGCCATTTTGCTGATCATCTGACAACCTCGGCGAATTCGTGCAGTGAAGGTGCCGCGATGTTCTGAGTCGCCCTGTACGGGGGTCTGAAGCACCCGCGGGTCTCGCGAGTCATGCTGCGAGTTGAGCAAAAGCCCGGCGGGGGTGGGGGGATGGGGGGGCAGGAGAGGGGCTGTAGCAGTGCGCCGGAAATCCGTGCAACAGGTGGTCCCGACTCGTCAGGCACTCGGTGCAGGCTTTGGTTCGCGGTTTTTAGGGGCAGCAACATCGAAGGGAGAAAGAAAGGGATGGAATGATAAGCAAGCCAGACCCGGGGCTTGCATGTACACGTATCCATACAGACGTTCGTGTACGTATATCCGCAATGAGGTAAAGGAGGGGGGGGGGGGCGGCGGAACAGAGAACAGGCAGACAACTTCTGCCTGCGCTGCTGAACTCTGGAAAATCCTCTTCTGGGTGTACGCCATGGGCTGGTGGAACTAAATTAAAGTAGGTTGAGGTAGGAGAATTTAATAGCTGCCAAGTATTTATAAAATTAATCGGCCGAGTCGTGCTAATTGAATACTCTTGTCCATTACAATTACCAGTGGATCAAGACCAAAAGAAGATGGATAGAAGCTCTGCAGAGTGTTGAAAGCGTCGACTCGCACTCCCACAGCAACGTGGAACTTTTTAAAACGTTCGGCCAAGTTTTTATTCACACCTGCTTCATTCCGCTGCACTTGCATCCCAAACTATTCAGCGTAACGGAAGTTTGCATCAACTCCACATGAACTGTATTTTATCGTCCTGGAGTGTAGGATAAATCGAACTGATGACAGGAAAGGCAAACGTTGGAATGTCCAATCTGGACTTCTTATATTCCCTTGGATGTACTTTTCCTCGGTGTTGAATGGAATTCATTAAAAGAGCCTGATAAGTGCATAGGAAAGCATCAACTTATCGCAGTGTTTTTCTTTTATCTTGGGGTGTCTGCTGTGCTGTATTGAGACAGTGAGATGATCGAAGCAATTGATTCGCAATGTGTCTGCTTATGTACATGCATATCGTCCAATTCATTTTGTATGCACATAGGCACGTGTACTTTGGACACACGGTACACGAAGGCTCGGTTACAGCCTCAAGAGACAACACTGAGGGGAGACGAAGGCGTCGCAGAATGACCGAAATCTACGAAGCAGAACGGTAAAAAGTGAAGAACGACGATGCTGGCGCAGAGCAACGTGCGACAAAAAAAACGTACTCGAGATCGTGGGGTTATCTTTTGATTTTAAGTTTCTACATTCCTCAAGAAGGCGTAGAGAGATAGGGTCATGAAGGAGACAGAGGAAGATGGAAAAAGAGACGAACAAAAAGAGAAACAGAGGTTTAAAGTGACGATGGTGTCGAGTGTACCTGACAGTGTAAAGGGCGTACTTTGATTGAGTTTTCTCAATGCTTTCCTCCTATTTCGTTTGGGCATCTCACGGTTCAGTCCCTCAACGTTTTTTCGTATTGTGCCAGATCTGCGGTGTTCCAGATTCCGTGCTCTCAACTTTTTCTCGGGCTTTATGTGTACTTATCATTTTACATATACAAGAAGTTTTCCTTATCTTTTTTCTTTTCCTCTACTACTTTTATCTCCCTCCCCCTCTCTCTCACTCTCGCTCTCTGTATATCTTACGAGCATATGATGGATCCTGCGCACTGTATCATATATATTAAGGCGTTACCCCCACTTGTAGCGCAAAAAAAGGCCTTTTTCATGAATTTTTTTAAAGAAAACTACAAAACTTTCTTCATCGATCAATATACCATCTTAAAGAACACATCTTGAAGAACTTTCAGTAATTTTTTTATTGAAAAATATTACATTGTTTAGTGGCAAATGGCCGTCAATGAAATAATGTTTTTATATACACGGTTTGCGATGACCAACATTGCGGCGAAGTGGATCATCTGGAAAAAAAAATGCGGATGGATTTAGTCAAATATAAGTATAAACTAGTCTTTAATCAAAGGATTTTTAAAAATATTCATTTTTCACAAAATGGCGGACAGTCAAAGTTAATTGTTCGATTTTAACGAAAAAAAACGGCCGTTTTTTGGCTATAAAACGGCCATTTTTTTTCGAAAAAAAAAATCGAACGATTAAAGACTACATTTTTATGTATTAAATAAGCCTGCAAAATTTCAAGAAGATCGGTTCATTAGTGTTCGAGTAATCTTGGGCACCGACTTCAGAAATGCCATTTTGAGAAAAACGCGTTTAAAGTTTCAATTTCCGGTCGTTTACACAACGGATTCTTCTCTTTCAACGCTCATATCTCAGTCAATTTTGTTCGGATCGACTTGAAATTTTCAGGACATATTCCCAGATACTTATGCTTCAAAAAAATGCAATAAAAAAAATCGATTTTTTCAAAATCGCAAGTGGGGCAACCCCTTAAACACTTGTTTTTTTTTCAATAATAATCGATTAATCGATCTACTATACTGCTCGAGTTAATGTTTTAAAATAATTTAACGCATACGCTTTCGTCAGGCCAACACCGGAGTCAAAGTCGACCGACCACGCGTATGTGACAAACCGGAAGTGATGATTCCATTATTCATGGGTGATGGCGGAACTCCCAAAAAATTAACACTCCAAGCAATACACACGCGATTTGACGAGTGTGTGACTGTCTTCTTTGTACGTGCACATACGTATCCACATGCTGATTGCGGTATACGAGCAATGAAGTATCGTAAGCATTGACTGAGTTCGGGTCAATAAGCACGCGACCTCGTATATCTTATCACGGAGCAACAAACTTTGTACGCAGCACGCTTCCTACATAGGCACAGTACACATCCTATATTTGAACAGAATTAACGCTGGATTCGAGAGGCGAAAAAGAAGGCATTTCCAGAGACCGACCATTTATCAGGAAAATGCTCTGCGATGCGTTTATTACGGTACACCGGCAATGCGCACGAGTGTAAACGTTGCTTTTGTTAACAAAAATGTGAGATACATTTTTCCGCTTTGGAGAGCCTTTTGTGTAATATCACGAGCTAAAATATCACCAGGATTATTACGCGTACCAGATAATAATACAAGACTGCATAATGTGGGCAGCATAATAGAGGACTGCATAAGGCGGTCAGGATTTTGTTAACAAACTGGAAAGTACTCGACTGGCGCTCGAGCCACGGCTCCGGAGGTACTTCCAGTTGAGCAGCGTTGTGCGCGGCCGATACTCGGAGCGGTGACCGCTTGGCCACGCACCGGCTGGCTAATCAACCACTCAGCGGAATGCCAATACTTATCAGAAGAATTATGGGGCCGTTTATACCCGGACCCGGGAAAAAAGTTCATATCTGAATATATCTGAGTCAAATCTGTAGAATCAGATATGATCAGACAAGAAAATTGGCAATATCTGTTCATGTAGTGTCATGACAGAGATCATGTATGCTTATATCTGAGGATGTATGATTATATCAGAGCTATTTTGATAATTTTGAGAGCAGACCCGTCCATATCGCAGCAGGTCTGACCAGATCCAATCCCCAGGCAAGATCTGATCTTGTTGGACCAGATCTGTTTTTATTGGGCCAGATCTGATCATGTCAGGTAGATCTGATTTTATTGGGCCAGATCTGATCATGTCAGGCAAATCTAATCTTATTGGACGAGATCTGTCTGTCCGTATAAGAATAAAGTACCGTGGATCCCAGTAGACCTGGACATCTATGAAGAATAGACCTGTCCATATGATAAAATCATAGTTTACCTGGACCATCAGACCAGGTATGACTCCGACTATATCAGAGCAAATCTTACCCTGTTGAGACAGATCAAATCTTGTTAGTGCAGTCGTGAAGATATTAAAATGTTTACATATATAGAGCGGGGTTATTAACACGTCATCACTTGACGTGTTAATAATTAATAATATTATAGTAACTCACATGATCACATATAATACAGTCAGGTGAGGTGCCATATCTGATCGGATATCGGCTCATATCCTCGTATATCGTTTCATATATTCAGATGTTTTCATGTGTGAACACCTGAACTGCATATACGACAAGGTATGAGTGTATAAGACTTCGTATATTTTCCAGGTTTGGTATCGTATCTGATGGAATACAATTTTATATGAATGTGCCTGCTCATATGCCTTGGTACCTGACCAGATAAAAACATATATGAGATCTATGTAGCGGAGTCTGGTACCGTATTTGATCGGATATGATCTTATACGAACAGATACGTTCACATATCACATCATGTGTGTTCAGATACGAATTTACGGTACCAACTCGCCTTGGTACTTAGCCAGATATAAACAGATATGAGTTCATATATGGTCAGGCCAGATACTGTATTTGATCAGATATGATCTTCTATATGCATATGTGACGTGGAACATGATCAGACCTAATCAGTATGACAATATCTGAAACATATATGAACATATACACTCTGACATGCACTTTTTTTCCGGTGAGGGGCTTTTCAGAGCATCCCCGTACCCTCGGCAAATGCGGTATAGTGTAGCTTAAGGTCCTAGGCCACTCTGGAGGCCGGAAAAAATAGGCGTTTTGGGGATTTTTTTTCTCAGAAAAACTACAAGATAAATCGAGATTACAAAAAAGGGTGTTTATCATACATATCAGTGATAGTATACAATAATTTTTTTAAGCGATTAATTTCAAAATGGCGGCTGTGCAGCGTTTATCTCAAAACTGCATTTTTAAGCTGGCCGGAAACATAACTCAGACAATTTTCACCCGATTGACTTGAAATGTTGAATATACCTTGGAAAATACATTATCTATGGAAATACGTAGGATTTTTTTTATATTGCATAGTTCATTTATTATTAACAATTATCTGACTTTAGATTATCGGATTTTTTCAGCAAATTTTGCACTTTCTACTTTAGAAGTGCGTCATTTGACCAAAAAAGAATACATCAAGAAAAAAATCCTACGTACTTTTTCAGCAGTTATTATGTATAATCGAAAAAAATTCATTAGCTCATTATAATTCAAAAATTACAGGAGCTGTTTGTCCGGCCGTGGACCCTCGAAAAACGGAGACGTCATCGCAAAAATGCGGCACAGCCGCCATTTTGAAATTAATCGCTCCAAAAAAATGATTGTATACAGTCACTGATATGTATGATAAACACTCTTTTTTGTAATCTCGATTTATTTTGTAGTTTTCCTGAAAAAAAATCCCCAAAAAGCCTATTTTTCCGGCCTCCAGAGTGGCCCAACCACTTTAGGAGACCGAAAATTAGATGAGTTCTTTTATTTTCTTCTAATTGTGAGAAGAAAACGGAAATTTCCGCAACTCTGATAATATCTTATTCATATTTTCATACATCTCTGGTAATTGTTTCAAGTTATTTCATGCATTAATTGAGGTGTAATCCGCTGTGTCCCTTGGCGTGTCCTCATCGTCGTTGTCGATTTGCGGGAATTGTGCAGCTCGCAATTCGCATCTGAAATAGTCCAACAAATTTTTATACATTCTTGAGATATTTGTTAAGAACATGAACCTGAATTTTGAAGAAAAAATCGAGAACTGAATGTCGGAACGTGGTGGAAAAAAATGATCGTTTTTTTAGCATTTTTTCCCGACATTTTGCAATAATAAATATGTTTCAAACAATCCAATCTTTCCAACTTTAGGTTCTTGTTTTGAAAAATTATATTATGTAAATGTGTTCCAAATTTAACGATGATCTATGCATTAGTTTTTGAGTTATGATTCCCGCAAATTGAAGAAAAAAATATCGTTTCGAGAAAAAAAGCGATCAGAAGTTTTAGTATATGTAAATTGTTGCGCTACCTGTTTTCACTAAATCGTCTGTCACTTGGTCACCTTTCAATATTTCGCCTTGAAATTTTTTTCACATATTCTCGAATATGTGCACTATGAGAAAAAGCAAATTAAAATCGAATGTTTTGACCCGTCATAGTTGTTGGGAGTCGAGCGGAGAGTCTTTATCATTTATATACATACCGTTAGAAGGAATCCGAATAACGATTTATGAAAAAAAATAAAAATTGAGTGTTTGAAGCATCCAAAGTGGTTGCCCACCTTAACGAGTTATGTCTAGTTATAACAGTCGTTGTAAGCAGCTCATTTTTAGCATTTTTTGTTTAGAAAACCGTGACGATAAATTTCTATAAAATTAGGCATTTGAAAAAGTATCATCTGAAGAATACTCTGTAATTCGTTTGTGTAAACATACTTGATTATAATCGATCTACAGCCGATGTCCAGGCAGCACTTCTCAACAACGTCTTTTGCAGTGAGCGATGCTTTGCTGAACCCGTTTATCTAGTATAAAACAGTGAAACAGATTTCGTTAGTGTATTAGTTTATCTTATGATTAATCAAAGGAATTTTCGAAATATCAAAATTTTAAAAAAAGTGTAAACGCCGGGGAAAAATCCTTAGATCAAATACTATATTTTTTACATTTAGAAAAAGCCCTCAACATTTCAGAAAGATCGATGCAGTTCTTTTTTGGATATTTTTCTGACCGACTTTGAAAAAGCACTTTCGAGAAAAAAGCGTTTAAGGGGTTACCTCCACTTGCGATTTTGAAAAAAATCGATTTTTTTTATTGCATTTTTTTGAAGTATAAGTATCTGAGAATATGTCGTGAAAATTTCAAGTCGATCCGAACAAAATTGACTGAGATATGAGCGTTGAAAGAGAAGAATCCGTTGTGTAAACGACCGGAAATTGAAACTTTAAACGCGTTTTTCTCAAAATGGCATTTCTGAAGTCGGTGACCAAGATTACTCGAACACTAATGAACCGATCTTCTTGAAACTTTGCAGGCTTATTTAATACATAAAAATGTAGTCTTTAATCCTTCGATTTTTTTTTTTTTTTCGAAAAAAACGCCATTTTATAGCCAAAAAACGGCCGTTTTTTTCGTTAAAATCGAACCATTAACTTTGACTGTCCGCCATTTTGTGAAAAATGAATATTTTTTAAAATCCTTCGATTAAAGACTAGTTTATACTTATATTTGACTAAATCCATCCGCATTTTTTTTTTCAGATGATCCACTTCGCCGCAATGTTGGTCACCGCAAACCGTGTATATAAAAACATTATTTCATTGACGGCCATTTGCCACTAAACAATGTAATATTTTTCAATGAAAAAATTACTGAAAGTTCTTCAAGATGTGTTCTTTTAGCTGATATATTGATCGATTAAAAAAGTTTTGTAGTTTTCTTTAAAAAAATTCATGAAAAAGGCCTTTTTTGCGCTACAAGTGGGGGTAACGCGTTAAAGTTTCGAACGACGCTCCGAGCGTTCCGACGGGCGTCGACGTAACAGCCTATAAAGCCGTCAATTCTGATCCGTTAATCTTGAAATTTTCATCGAACATTTATAAGGTGATATACTGTCAAAACATATAGCTTTCGAAAAAAGTAATTTTCCGAGTTTTACAACTAGGCATAACCCCTTAAAGCGGCTGTGGACGCAACGGCACGTTAGGTTAGATCAGCCAAGTGCTGGTATGAAGTGATAGGAAAAGGCAATACGTAAAAAGCCACTGGTTATATTTTGAAACTCAAAAAATAAAATGTTGGGATATAATGATCACATGATCATAATTTACCCCCATGGAGGGCTGGAGGTAGATACTTCCTGCCCAATATATATTCGATAAGTAGAACATAAAAAGATCGCTGAACTTGTTAAAAATATATAGTAGTGTGACAAAAGGGCGTTCAATTGGAAAAAGCAATACCTAAAAACCCGCAAGGGTATATACGTTGGAAGTCTGGAAATATATTTAGACCCGTAATAACGCGGAGGTGTTTCTTTTTCAGCTTTCAAAGTCAATGTGGAATGGAAAGGAATCGTTGTTAAGCGCATCCAATTACTAATACATCTAAACCCATCATCCACGTTATCTCATTTTCATCATTCGAACGCTGAAGAACTTCTGACCGATAAGCCGGTCCTCTTGGCTTTTCAAGAGTCTCCGTATCTATACATTCTTACGGGAAAAGTTTTATTACCGTAATGTTATAATTGCACTCGAGCTGTGTGGACTTGACTGAGAGGAACTCTCCTTCCAATTGGTTCTAGTGATTTTTCGAAACGTTCCTCCATGCCGCGATGAGCCTTTCCGAGATCGACTTCTCGCAGCCACAAGGGCCTTCCCGTATATCAACTTCTCGAGGCCCGGCCCTTGAAAGCTCGGCCGGAGATACTTGAGAATTTTTCGTTATACGGGAGGATGCCGAAGACCAAATACACATACAGGAATAGACGCGCCATTCATTCTCATTTCTCGAACCATGCACGTGAATGCAGTGTCTGAACTCACCGAGTATAATGCACCCTTGTTTGAAGTTCTTTCGAACTTAAGGGAGACTTTGTCCTTTGTGCCCAGCGGGAGATGTTAGCGGCTCAACATGAGCAGCTAGAAGAAGAGGAGGGATGCCTCTATGGACCAGGCATTGCCGATTAGCGGTAATTATAAACACATTTGTGTAAACACATTACAAAACTTTAAACGCGTTTTTCTCGAAAACACGTTTTTAAAAATGGCTGACATTCTCGTGACCGCTGTAATTAACATATCGATCTGAAATTTGGAGAGCATAATCAGAAAATATGTCTTCACGGAATGACGGATCGTTTTTTCGATAGATACATTTTTGCATTTATTATTTATCTTTTTATGCGAAAAAAAACGCGAAAATTCGATTTTTTTTTATTGCCGCCATTTTCCGAAATTTGTACCAAACGAAAAACCCATCCGTCATTCCATGACCAAAGGGTCACAGATTGATAACATGCTTCGAATTTGTGTTTCAGATCAACAAAGAGGGGGCAGTGATGTCAGCCGTTTACCTCCCGCGATTTGAGGACCTGTTTTCGTGGAGCTGCAACGGCCGCCATTTTGGTTTTTTGTTCAAAAAAAAAAATTTTTAACGTTCTGTATATCATGAATAAAAGCAAGAAAAAACCGCACTCAAGAAGCTTTACTCGTTTCCTTAAAAAAAAAAAATGTAAACACCTGAAATACGGCACTCCAAGGACAAAGTCTCCCTTAAAACCCCCGTGGATTCGTTGGAAAAATAAAAAAGTCACGTAAGATGGAGTACATGATGGACGCATTCGCTCTCAAATGAGGGATAAAATATTTCATGAGGTTGCTGACCGCGATAAAAAATATTGCCACGGTCGTCTTCGGGTAGAGGCTAACGTGCAAATCAATTGATCCTTGCGTGATTTCCTTCAAAATTGTCCAATGGACGCTGAAGCAAAACAGGTGGCACATGATGCAGGCTCCTAAAAGGTGTTCAAAAGTACATTCTGGTTTGAACTACCCAGTGAACTTCATCGCTATACATGCGCACTAAATAATCTTATCCCAAAGCAGGACCAAAAATTGTCGTCTTTTCTTACCGCGCGTTATCCTCAATCCATGATGGCCTCATTCCTAAATCGAGGCCATCATGCGGATTCTAAAAGAGGTCAGTTCCGATCCAACATCAATGGAACTCAGTTGGCTCCAATGAAGACACAATTGGAAGTCATTCCAATCCAACGTCATTGGAAGTCGGTTAATTCCAATGAAGACACAATTGGAGGTAATTCCAACCCAAAATCATTGAAAGCCAATTAGCTCGAATGAAGACACGATTGGAGGTAATTCCAACTCAACATCATTAGAAGTCAGTTGGTTCCAATGAAGACACAATTGGAGGCCATTCTAATCCAATATCATTGGAAGTCAGCTGGCTTCAATGGAGAGACAATTGGGAGTCATTCCAAATCAACGTCATTGGAAGTCAGTTGGCTCCAATGAAGACTCAATTGGAAGTCATTCCAAGTCAACATCATTGGAAGTCAGTCGATTCCAATGAGGCCTGGAAACATCTAGATGGAATAGGCTGTTCCAATGGTGCAGACGAAAAATACCCTGTCGTGCGCTGATGGCATGGAACTGTGCAAAGGCACTTGGACGTTTCTGGCGTGCGAATCCTCAAGAGGAAATACGCCGGAGAACGAAGGAGGGGTGCGAGATATCGTCTTGTATGGAACGAGGCGTGCTTGGCTGGTTTTGCTGGTAGAAAGAACTTGGGCTGGCAGAAACTCTTGTGAACAATGAGGGAGAGCGTGGGACTGTGCATTCGTCGACAGTGCGTGTTCGCCTTCCGACGGAAATCTCAGAGACTCTTCGCACAGTAGTTTTTTTTTTCACGTATACATGTACGCACGCTGATACACACGTACACGTGTATTCCAACACATATGCGTTTAAGAGAGAGAACGCGTGGTAATTCTCGCAGATGTATTTGGAAGTGAGGCGATTGAGGGACGAGAAGAATGAAGCGCGAGGGAGGACGGAATGACTTCCATAACCCTCACAAGTCAAAGATCCGGGCAGAGTTCAGTTGCAGATGCGATGTGTCGCTCATGAGATCCTCTCCATTACTTCTCGTGCTAATAATAGCCTATTATTATGCGTATTATCGTACACGCCCAGCGTATGCAATATGCACGCGAATTCATTCACTTGCCTCGTATTACAACGCATTATGATCTTCCTCCTGCGGGTAACTCGCCAAGGGGTCTCACCGTGGACAGGCCTCTCGAATTTTCCTCGATTCATCTACGAAAACTTTTACTCCCTCGGTTGATCATTAAGGCGTTACCCCCACTTGTAGCGCAAAAAAAGGCCTTTTTCATGAATTTAAAAAAAAAACTACAAAACTTTTTTAATCGATCAATATACCATCTTAAAGAACACATCTTGAAGAACTTTCAGTAATTTTTTTATTGAAAAATATTACATTGTTTAGTGGCAAATGGCCGTCAATGAAATAATGTTTTTATATACACGGTTTGCGGTGACGAACATTGCGGCGAAGTGGATCATCTGAAAAAAAAATGCGGATGGATTTAGTCAAATATAAGTATGAACTAGTCTTTAATCGACGGATTTTAAAAAATATTCATTTTTCACAAAATGGCGGACAGTCAAAGTTAATGGTTCGATTTTAACGAAAAAAACGGCCGTTTTTTGGCTATAAAAAGGACATTTTTTTTTTTTTCGAAAAAAAAATCGAACGATTAAATACTATATTTTTATGTATTAAAAAAACCTGCAAAATTTCAAGAAGATCGGTTCATTAGTGTTCGAGTAATCTTGGTCACCGACTTCAGAAATGCCATTTTGAGAAAAACGCGTTTAAAGTTTCAATTAGCCGGTCGTTTACACAACGGATTCTTCTCTTTCAATGCTCATATCTCAGTCAATTCGGCTAGACTTAAAATTTTCAGGACATATTCTCAGATACTTATACTTCAAAAAAATTCAATAAAAAAATCGATTTTTTCAAAATCGCAAGTGGCGGTAACCCCTTAAGGAAGTTAGAGCGTTATTCACAATGCAAGATTATTATTTTTTTTCGTAAATATGTTTTCTTGTCTAGACTGAGTCTTTACACATTTTTTGAATTTTTTTCACCACAAGGTAGCAGAGATAAAAAATAGTTTAATGCGGTCATCCTATGTGATAAATATTTTTTTGCCTATACTTGGGCATTTTTTCTAATGGTCCATGAAAACACACTATCTTCGCATTTTTACCATACATTTATTAACATTTTTACAGTACCTCAGAATTGTATCAAACTAAAAAAAGATCGAGTTATTAATTGAATCGAGCTTACAACGTTCGGAAGGCACTCATGTGTAAAAAAAAGTCGATTGACGGCTGCCATGATTCTGGAGGTTTTGCTTACCTCAAATTAAAAAAATCAAACGGTATTTTAGTTTGTAGACCTCAGGCTATCGCCGGAACTAGCGCAGAGTAAAAAAAATTGAAAATTGAATTTTTGGCACGGTCTTGAAAATGAAGTTCTAGGTTATTTCTTCATTTGTTCGTCTTTTTTGGCTGAAGGCGGGAGCCTGAATTAGAAGGTCCAAAAAAGCATTTTTTGGGAATTTTTTTATATGGGAAAAAGACAAGTGAGCCCAGTAGACATTGCGGTATCTTTTCATGTATATTGGAAATGTATTAAAAAAATGTTCAACGTGAAACACTAAATGACTGCAGATTTATCAGCCTAGTAATTCTTGACTGAACCAAATAAACCAATACACATGTCAATTGTCATGTATTTTTCTTCTGGGTGACTCAAGAAAAAGCTGAAAAAATCGTTAAATTATAACTTTTCTCAGGTTCGAAAAAAATGGGTTAAAAAACACTTTAACGTACTATAAAAATTATTTTAAAAGACTTTTTCAACGACTTTTTCAATTCACTTTGAAAATATTTTTATACTGAAGAAAATAAACTTTGGTTTGATTCAATAGGTCGTTTAATTTTTTTGCTATCACACTCGCCAATTTGGGAAAACCGTGAAAATTAAAACTGCGGAAAACGCGCTTCAAAGTTTTCAATAGGAGGAAATATCAATATCAAATATCAATCGCTTCTCTGCTTTTAGCCTTCTATCTTCGAAAATATTTATGTTTGGCCTCTGTAACTTTGTAATCATATTCTTGGATATTTTATCGCCCGATTTAAGTAATGAAAAAAAAAAACGATTTTTCAGACTGTCTAATTCAGGCTCCTAAAAAAAGACACCTTAAGAAAACTGTGGCAGATATCAGAAATATTCTAGTTCGGATGAGAACTATAGATGCTGACTATACCATACAAATTTACGCGACATCCGTTCAATAGTTTTTTAAATATCATGGAAACCAATTCGAAAAATATTTTTTTGAGAAAATATTTTCTCAAAAATATTTTTTTGAGAAAATATTTTCTCAAAAATATTTTTTTGAGAAAAACGCGTTTAAAAATTCAAGTACTATTTATACAAAGAAAATGTTGACTCGCCATTGGTCTGCTATGGCGGGTTCGTATAACACGTACATGTTTTTTGCAATTTGTGCAAGAATACATTTGTCGATTTTTTTTACCTGTCACATGGAAGGACAGCCTTAAGGGGGAATATCAGTGAGAAAAAAAATAAATTTTTTTTTGCTTAAAGAGATAGTTTTGGCCTTTAAGAATATGCCTACAAATTTTCAAAAAAATATTCGGCTTAGAATTATTCGAAATTGCCGCCAAGCGTCGACGCTCTCACAGTCTTCTATACGGGCCTTCTTATACTTCAAACGCGTTTTTCTCGAAACCATGCTATTTTACCTGTTTGACAGCATAACTCTGTCAAATTTTGTCCAATCGACTTCATTCAAAAAGGATTCTCTTCAGAAAACTTATCGCTATCGTCGCATCGTAGAGTTTTTTTTAAATTGTTTACTTTCTTTATTAACAATTTACTGCAAAATGTTTGTGTAAAATTGGAATCTTTTTTAACTGGCCGCCATTTTTTTCTAATCAAAATTTTCAAATTCCCTACGATGCTGCGATAGCTATACTATTATAAATAATTTAATGATCTTTTTGAATTTTGATTTGACATGCTCGCTGTGGCACATATGCCGTCAACCATCGGGGAGTCTTTTCTTGAGACGCCATTTTGCGACCGCTTCTCTGCTTAATAAAATGTACTAAAAATAAAAATATTAAATTTCCTCGTATACTTCATTACTTCAATAATTAATACACAAAATTTCAAATAATTCCATCGAACCGTTTTTTTTTAAATCCCAAAAATACCTCATTTTTCAGCCTGTCACACTGATATTCTCCCTTAATGTATGTAATTTTACGTGCGGTTAGATGGGCAAGACCTTCACGCTACGAGTGACGTAATCTTTTAGCTAATTAGCACCAAGATAGACCATTTCTAACAACAGATTAACGTAAAACTAAACCTTTTTAAACATTTTGAAGAAAAAAAAACTATCTTGCCTATCGAAGACCATATATATTTAATATTCAACCATAGGGATTTGATAAACGATTACGAATCTTGGCTGGAAAATGGAAAGCATTGCTGCCACCCTCAACGTCCACGACGCTGCCGTAGTTTGGCAGAACCCAATATTAATTAACGGTAATAATAAATAAACTCGTGACATAAATATAAACAGGCGTAATTATAAGTGACTTAGAATTTCATTCTGGTTTGTAGAAAACATCCACTGACGTAGTTTTTTCATAATAATCATCGATAATATTATACTTTTTCAAGTTGGCAATAACACAAAAGTTTTTCTCTTTCGCGCAATGAAAATATAAAAATGCATAATATTTGCCCTTTTATTATACGTTTTACGAAAAATTAGCATCTACAAGATAAATCTACACCTCGTGTGTATTTTTCTAAATTTTATTGAGAAAAAAATGCATGAACCGTCATTTTACTCATCTGGACCGCTGCAACCTCCTTAAAAATAACCGAGGAGAAACTTCGAAATTGTTTCAAAGTAAATGCCCACCATTCGAAGCGGCTCATCCACCGCGTCGTATCTTTCGCAATTTTATCCTTCTCGTCGAGGAAACTCGTACGAAATTTTAAAAAAGCAATTTGCAAGCTCCGCTGCTTTCAGGATTGATCACTTCTTCGTTATTATATTATTTAATTTATTTTTCGTTGGGCAATCTTTTTGCTGCAAGGCAGAACGAATTATTGCAGCCTCTTCTCGTGCATCAAAGATCTCAAGACGTTAAGCATCAGCGTTAAGGGTGATCGTCGGGCGAGCGGATTTTCCAGCGCGCTTTCTCACCGTCTTTTCATCGCGGCCAAGAATAAATGAAGCGCGGAAACTCAGTTTCCTATTTTAAACACAGCATCGAAGAATTTCATTTCGTGCGGTAAGCAGTCGATCCGAACAGCTTTCGGAAAATTTCCTCGACGAAACATCGGCCGACTTTGTGTTGGAATCCGCCGTATGTATTGGTGGGGATTGAGGAAGCGAAGCACGTGTGTCCCATAAGACAAATGAGAATCTACAGGAAGCCATGGCTGGCGCACAACGTCGGTCGCGTCTGGATAACTATAAATTCACGCCTGGAGCTCTTCTCTTGGAGACGAGAAAGAAATCGAGTAAAGAATACAATAAAAGGAGCGCAAGGAAGAGATAGACAGAGAGAGAGAGAGAGAGAAAGAGATATATGCCACGTTATATCATCCGTTCAGAGGAGGACGTCGTGTACGTGCAAGCTACCGAGGAAACGTCATTGTCATTTTCGTTTCCGTTGTCGCACATTTTATCTCTTTCGAAAACGTCTAAAACCTAAAATAGGACGCCAAGTAATAAAAACATCGCCCCGAAAACATTGCTTATTTTACCTTATACAAAGATTCTCGTTCACCTTAAGAGGGAATAATACCTCATCGCGGTCGGTATGGTAGAACAATTATAGATTCCCAAAAATCTCGAAAACAGCTCTTCAGATCCCGTCGAAACTTTGCCAAACGACGTCAAATAGATAGACGAACAGCTGTCTTCCCCTCAAATTTTCTGAATTTGAGAAAAAAAATGTAGATTGGCTTATCATAAGCCAATCTATAATTGTTCTACCATACCGACCGCGATGAGGTATCATTCCCTCTTAAGGGGAGATATACACCTGGGAGCTGGAAAAAAGGTCATTTTTGTGCATTTTTTCAAGGAAAACTCCTTGAAATTTCGGATTGGGGTTTTAATTATCTAAAAGTATATACATTCAAAAATATGTTTAATTTTCTTTATTTGAAAATATCAAAAAATTACTTAAATAAAGAAATAAAAGTAAATAAATAAATAAACAAAAAAATTAAAAGAAAAGAAAAAAATAAAGAAATAAAAATTTCTTTATTTAAAAATATCAAAAATTTACAAGGATATTGTATGATCCTCGGAGCATCGTAAAAAAATCTGCGTATACGGTACCCAATGGCGTTTTGTTAAAAAAATCATCTGAAAAAGAAACCAAAAAGATTATTAAATTAGATACTATAATCTAGTACTTGTCATAGCCGATTTTGAAAATATCGATTTATGACAAAATGGCGGACGTTTGACCATAAATAGTGATTTTTGGGCCAAAAATTAGTTATTATTTTACCTATAAAACAAAAACTAAGTAACGGAAAAAAAATCCTATGACAAGTACTAGATAATGGTGTATAGAATAACCACGAAAAACCTCAAGGCAATCGGTTCATTGGTTTTCGAGAAATTTTGTGTACCGATTTGAAAAAAACGTGGTTTCGAGAAAAACGCGTTGGAAAATTTGGGAATGAATAAATCATGAAATTTGTCAACTTACATGGAATCATCGATCTTCTACGGTCGACGGAATGTTCATAGCTTCTAAATCCTCGACCGCGACCATCTAGGTGTATATCTCCCCTTAAGGTAGTACGAGCGCGCAATCTTCTTTTCTATAGATTTTGTTCAAATTTTAACCAGATATTGTTCATATCATTATGCATGTTTCAGTGAAATTTCAGAACAGTCTACTATTTAGATTGGGAGATAATGGGTTTTAAAATGGCACATTTAACACTGCAGGGTCTGCATTGAACTTTAGATACAATAATTTTCCGTAAAAAAATGTTTGTCCCCTATAATAAGAAGACATATGCCAACACCACAGAACAGTATTGTTCAATATTTCGAGAAAAAAATAATTATCGCGTTCCTAAAGTTAAAAATGTTGTCATAAAAAAATATTTGCATTATAAATATTAATATTATATATTGTTTATGTTATCTTAATTTACAAATAAAATTGTTGCTTCATTCATAACTAATTAAAAACTTTGTTCGATAAAAAATTACTTCCAAATAAAAACTGTGTTGCAGTATTATTTTAAATATGCCGCGCAAACTCACGTCAGTGGATACGTGAAACGATGCGGTGTTGGCATGTTTTCTTATTATAGGGGACAAATATTTTTTTACGGAAAATAATTCTGTCTAAATTTCAATGCAGACTCTGTAGTGTTAAAAGTTGCAATTTTAAATCCCAATCTAAATAGTCCACTGTTCTGAAATTTCACTCAAATATGCATAATGATATACACAATGTCTGGTTAAAATTTGAAAAAAATCTATAGAGAACAAAATTGCGCGCTCGTACTACCTTAAGGTAGAACAAGCGCGCGCTCTTCATTTATACAGATTATGTTCAAATTTTAACCAGACAATGTTCATATCATTATGCATGTTTTAGTGGAATTTCAGTACAGTCGACTATTTCGATTGGGAGATATTGGGTTTTTACATTGCAACTTTTAACACTGCAGGGTCTGCATTGAAATTTAGACAGAGTAATTTTCCGTAAAAAAGATTTTTCGCCTATAATGAGAAGGCATATGGCAACACCGCATCGTTACACGTAGCCAATGACGTAAGTTTGCGCGGCATATTTAAAATAATACTGCAACACACATTTTTATTTCGAAGTGATTTTTAATCGAACAAAGTTTTTAATTAGTTATGAATTAACCAACACTTTTCTTCGTCAATGAAGATAACATAAACAATATAAAATATTGATATTTATAAAGAAGATATTTTTTATGATAAAAGTTTTTAACTTTAGGAACACGATATTTTTTTTTTTTCTCGAAATATCGAACTTTACTGTTGTGCGGTGTTGCCATATGTCTTCTTATTATGGGGGACAAATATTTTTTACCGAAAGTTATTCTGTGTTTACTGAACGTTTTTACCACAACTGAATAGTAACGGCAATCCAAACTTTTTTCACTCGTTCCCTAACTAGTTTGCTATCTAACCATAACTTTTTTTCATAATTTATACACACAATAGAATGGTACGACGTATTATGTGACCTGACTTTCGGTCAATGCAGACCCTGCAGTGTTAGAAGATACAATTTTAAAACCCATTATCTCCCACTCACAATAGTCCACTGTTCTGAAATTTCACTCAACCATGCATATATGATATATGATATGAACAATGTCTGGTTAACATTTCAACAATATCTATAGAAATCAACTTTTGTTTGATTGAAAAATTGCGTCTTCTCACTTTGGACACAAAAAAGGCCATTTTCATTGATTTTTTTTTTTTTTTGCTAGGTTTATATTATAAATAGTGATGTAAAAGTTGTTACACTTAATAAATAAATATTTTAAAAAATGACTTATTTATTTAAGCCAATATCTATAGACGAATATGGTGGTTAAAAAAATGTTCTTAAAGAATTGTGGGTCGCGCTGTTGTTTAAATCTCGGAGATGGATCATCCGAAACAAAAAAAATCAGCCTGTTTTAGATTCAGTATGTTAATGGCTATAGCGTATGTCATACGATTTTTGATATATGCAAAAATAATAAAATGGCGGACATTTGTCGAAAAAGACAAAAAAAAGTGTTTTTTCACCGTTTTTACCGAAAAAAATAGTAAATATCGAAATTGAAAATAATCCTTGATATGCACTATAGCTATAGTTGTAAAGAATATATGGTTAAAATTTCAAAAAGATCGGTTCAGTAGCTTCGAAGATTTTATCGACAAGCCATCGAAAAACGTTGTTTCGAGAAAAACGCGTTTAATGTTTGTTTGGGATACATAAATAAATTTAAATCAACAATTATGTTTTTCTAGAGTGGATTTATTGAGTGTAACAACTTTCATATCAATATCTATAAAATAAACGTATCAAAAAAATTCATGAAAAAAGCCTTTTTTAGCGTCTAAAGTGAAAAGACTCGTTAAAGGGCACCACTAGTGTGACACTTACAAAAAATCGCTTTTTGTTGCATTTTTCGATAATTTATACCTTCAAGTATACCTTACTTATATACTTATATGTACTTATACCTTCGAGTACACCTATATACGTATACCTTAAAGTATATCTTACTAAGTATACTATACTATCCCTTATACTTTTATCGATTTATAACAATGAAATCGATATTTTTATCATTCAACGCGTTTTTTCTCAAAACGCAATTTTTAAAATTTCCTGCAGTTCTAACTCGAATACTATGAATACAATCGTCCGATCGACTAGAGACTTATTTTAGCGTATTTAGTATTTGTTTTCATACAATGACTCTCCAGTCTTTCCATTGGATAAAAATGTCAATTTGTCGTGAAAAAAGACCATCAGATTTTTAAGCGTAATTTGGATCTTTTTTTCAATTCCGCCATTTTGTTGGATACTATTTTTTCTTCACAACGCTGCGTCATTGCACAGCCAATACCTTCTCGCTTAACAGACTTTTTTTCATTTTTTTGGTTACGAGCATTCTGAATGCTGCAATCGCTGCAGCAGTGGGAGAACTTTTTTTTGAGACTCGGGAGACGACGCATAAGTAACTGAAAACGGGATGTTTTCATACAAAAAAAATACTGTATATACATAATTTATACACAAGTATATCCTCGAAATTTCAAAACATTCGACGCAATATTTTTCGTTCAATGAATTCCCGAAAATCACCTTTTTGGGCAGTCACACTAGTGCCCCTTGAAAGTAAGTATTGTTTGTTTAAATTTAAACCATGCCTTTATTATATTTTTTCCATGAATCGATTGTCCAAAAAAATCGAAATTATAAAATTGCCAAGAACAGTGTGCATTTTATGCAAGTGTACTAGAAAAGTTGTCCACGAAATTGTTAAGCCTTGGAAATAATGTTATTAAAAATGTTTTATTTTGATTTAAAAAGACGCATATTTTTCGTCGTTTGTATTTTATATACGTGTGCGTGGGTGCGCGTGTGTATGTGTAGGGATACATGTGTATCAGAATTGCGACGATATAGCAATGGGAAGAAGAAGACCCGCGATAGAAGTGAAAATCGCGAGTCGAGTAGTCACATAAGAAGAGTTATAGAACGTTATCATCTTTCTCTTGAACGTCTCGAAGAGCAATACTATTACTTGTATATATATATATATATATATATATATATATATATATATATATATACGTTTCGATTCCTTCTTATTCTCACCTTACCCAACCACCGCACCTCCTGATTCGCTTCTTGCATTTCGTCTTATCGTTTTATGCCAGGCCCTTTGACTTCGTAGAGCCAATTCCTCCGATCGTGGATGTAGAGGCAGCGAACCATTTCAACGATGGTTAAAGTCGAATTACTCAGCGCGTTCCTCCAGCTACTCTGCCAAGCTCCATTTATAAAAATTGCAATTACCCAATAAGATTTTTGTTCTCGTCTGAATCCTCATGGTTTGGAATAGAATAAAATTGAGTTTCAAGCTATATGAAGAATGTGGAGAAATTGGGATGGCTTTTTTACTCGGAGGAATTTAGCCTCAGAGTCGGCGGAATTTTGCCTCAGATTATTTGCTTTCAAAGATGAGGGAACAGCACAGAAAATGATGATTAGCTTCGAAGATATCTGACTGGATAGATATGGAAGCCAATTTCTCGCAGCGTTTGGATAGAAATCAAAGTAAAAAAACGTCGCGGAGATATTGAATTTGGAGGAGTCCACTTGAGAATAGTGGTACGACCTGATGATACTCGACCTGAGATATTCGAAGCGAAGGGAAAAATTGATGGGGAATATGAAGGCTGCTAAACCGAGTACTCAGTGCATACGCTCACTGCTGAATCATTATCCAAAGGAATCGCCATGATGAGAGCAGTAGCAGCGATAAAAGTAAACGTGTTCTACGATGGTATGAGGTAGTTGGAATTCTTGTCGAATCTTGGGACCAAAAGAGTATACAGGGTGTTAGGAAGGTGGATGCAAAGCCTTAAGGGGGTGATAGGTCATATCGTTAGGAACATATCTAATCTAGGTTTCCTTAGTTCGAAGCCTAAGAATTTCGAGTTGTCATGGTAAGTATGATTTTTAGCAAAAATCCCAAAATTAGGTACTGACTCGTTCGTAATGTTCAAACAGGCAAGTTTGGTAACTAAAAACTTGTTTGCATCTTAGCTTAATGTGTATTCAATCGACAAACACCGATAGAATCATCTGTATCCACACAACTAACTAAATGGTACGTGTTGAATAATTAAAAACTTGTCAAAAAATGAAAATACCTCTTACGTAAATGCTATTTTCAAAAAAAGGTTGCATTAACATGAGAAATAAACGAGTTGGTACCCAATTTTGGGCAATTTTCCAAAAACCATACCTACCATGATAACTCAAAATCCTTAGACTGTGGACTAAGGTAACCTAGGTTAGATATGTTCCTAACAAGGTGACCTATCACCCCTTTAAAGCTTTCCATCGACCTTCCCAACACCCGGTACACGCCTACATACGAATGTCATGAAACTCGGTCGTCGTGAATATCTCCAAACCTTTTGGTGCAAGTACCGGACTTCTGCTGCGTTCTCGATGTCCATTCGTACGAAGGTACCTCATCATACGTATCGTTAAGTACATTGAGTGAAACTGGTCTGACCTTCTTGACCCTCTCGTGACTTCTCGAAGCACCAGTCTCCTTTCTCATGCTTTGATGCTGACTCGCTGATTTCAGCCCCAGGACGATCTCTTGGCCATTTGATTAGCCTAGTCCAGTTACAGCACGGCAAGAACCATTTGATCGCTGGACTCGTCACTTCAGGCCGAGTGCGTCAATTGGAACAATGACTTGTTCCTCTAGATGTTTGCTTTCTTCTTATCTTCTATGGCCACTTTTGAAGGCAGTCATTTTAATGACCTTTTTATGGCTATCCTCATATTCTAAAGGTGATTTTGAGAAGATTGGGGCTTGAATTATATTGGGTATGGGGAAATAGCCTACTATTAGGCCTATTCTTGAAGCCTAATGTCTTCAAGGGGAGATGTACACCTAGGAGCCGGAAAAAAGGTCATTTTTGTGAATTTTTTCGAGGAAAACTATTTGAAAGTTCGAATTGGGGTTTTAATTGTCTAAGAGTATACACATTCAAAAATATCTTTAATTTTCTTTATTTAAAAATATCAAAAATATACAATTGTATGATCCTTGGAGCGTCGTAAAAAAATCTGCGTATACGGTACCCACTGGCGTTTCTTAGAAAATCATCTGAAAAAAAAAACCAAAAAGATTATTAAATTGGATACTACAATCTAGTACTTATCATAGCCGATTTTGTAAAAATCGATTTATGACAAAATGGCGGACGTTTGAACATGAATAGTGATTTTTGAGCCAAAAATTAGTTATTATTTTGCCTATAAAACAAAAACTAAGTAACGGAAAGAAAAATCCTATGACAAGTACTAGATAATGGTGTATAGAATAACCACAAAAAAACCTTAAGGCAATGGGTTCACCGGTTTTCGTGAAATTTTGGGTACCGATTTGAAAAACGTGGTTTTGAGAAAAACGCGTTTAAAAATTTGGGAATGAATAAATCATGAAATTTGTCAACTTACATGGAATCATCGATACTAGGCCCATAGTGTAGGTCTTCTACGGTCGACGGAATGTTTATAGCTTCTAAATCCTCGACCTCGACCATCTAGGTGTATATCTCCCCCACTTGTAGCGCATAAAAGGCCTTTTTCATGAATTTTTTAAAAGAAAACTACAAAACTTTTTTTATCGATCAATATACCATCTTAAAGAACACATCTTGAAGAACTTTCAGTAACTTTTTTATTGAAAAATATTACATTGTTTAGTGGCAAATGGCCGTCAATGAAATAATGTTTTTATATACACGGTTTGCGGTGACCAACATTGCGGCGAAGTGGATCATCTGAAAAAAAAATGCGGATGGATTTAGTCAAATATAAGTATAAAGTAGTCCTTAATCGAAGGATTTTGAAAAATATTCATTTTTCACAAAATGGCGGACAGTCAAAGATAATGGTTCGATTTTAACGAAAAAAACGGCCGTTTTTTGGCTATAAAACGGCCATTTTCTTTCGAAAAAAAAAAATCGAACGATTACAGACTACATTTTTATGTATTAAATAAGCCTGCAAAATTTCAAGAAGATCGGTTCATTAGTTCGAGTAATCTTGATTACCGACTTCAGAAATGCCATTTTGAGAAAAACGCGTTTAAAGTTTCAATTTCCGGTCGTTTACACAACGGATTCTTCTCTTTCAACGCTCATATCTCAGTCAATTTTGTTCGGATTGACTTGAAATTTTCAGGATATATTCTCAGTTACTTATACTTCAAAAAAATGCAATAAAAAAACATCGATTTTTTCAAAATCTCAAGTGGGGTAACCCCTTAAGATCAATCGCCACATTAGCTGCACCTAGGTAGACGTTTTTCCGATGCGTTCACAAATTTTTGCATACCCATATCAAGTTGTACCATGCAAGAGAAACGGGAGAGCAACGATTTCGAGTCAATCCGTATTACTTTTTTAAGGGAAAGTTCCTTAGTAAACGGCGAGAAAAACAGGTAAACTCCGGGAATTTTTATCTCGAAAACTAATGTTTCGATTGGATCCGGGTTTTTTTGATTGGAAAATATGTACATTGAGGTGTGTTTGGGAATTTTATAAAATAAATTCGTTGACTGGAAGCTTTTTGAACGCGATTATCTCGAAACGCAGTTTTCGAAATCGGTACCAGATGGATCTCGAAAACGGCTTGTCCGATTTTGTCAAAATTTAGATCCAATATTCTGCGATAGTTTTTCTCGTTCGCCACCTACGATTTTTTTTATCTTTTCATTTTTGACGAAATTGCGACCATTTTAATTTAGCATTCGTTTTTCGTTCGCAATTTCCGACGATTTTCGATTGCCGATTTGGATTCCGACGAATTGGATTTGGATTAAATCGCTTCCCGTCTACGAATTTATTTTAAAAAATTCCTAAACATACCTCAATGTACATATTTTTCAATTAAAAAAAAAACCCGTCTCCAATCGAAACATTAGTTTTTGAGATAAAAATTCCCGAAGTTTACCTGTTTTTCTCGCCGTTCACTCAGGTACCTCCCCTTAAGAATCAAACTAATGGCACTGTGCGCTTCTGGAATGAGTTTGGGAATTTATGAGCAAAACGGTAAAAAACCGTTTTCGAAATATAAATGTGTGCATTTTCGATAAAAATTGATCAGCTTGAATAGCGTTAGATCGAAATGAGCATAATCACCTAGCAATTATACTTTGATCTTCTTTTTACGTTGTATCATCTGCGAGTATTGGCATCAATGACCCGCACGATAAAAAAAATTTACATCGATGTGTGACGTCTGGTTTGTTGATCATAGTGATTTCAAAATACTATAGGAAAAATCATTATTTATATGTATAGGAAAAATCATTATTTCTTGCAGTGTAGCCGTACGAGGTCGTTCACAATTCACCATGATAAACTAATCTGTTCAGTGTAAATCTAGACGTATATAATACGAAAGGTATTGGCTGCTGTGCGATAGAAAATCATACCTATATAGATATAACCGCTGGCGACGGGCCACATCAATCGTTGAGCGTGCTCGCAAATAGCACGAGCTTCGAGCACGCGAATCAAAGTCAAAGCACCTTTTGCTCCTTCTCGGCGGATGGTCATCGTGGTCGCGGCCGAGAGATGAGCTAAATTTAGCCTTCGACCCACCATACTTCCCCTTCCATTATCTCGCCAGTCTCTCTGGACAGCGTAAGATTCTGCTCGTCCTCTTCTCATGCAAAACGCCTGCTTCGCCTTTCTCATCGTCCATCGTCTCCGTCTTTTCCTGCCTTACCTTCTTCCTGTTTCCCTCTGCCTCTCCACCTCCCACTCGCTCACTGTCTTCCCCTAAATATCTCCGGCAAAACATTGAACCCAAGTTCAGGGGGGCGAGCGTATTTGTCGCCTCAGGCCATGTGAGAATGCACACGATGGAAAAGTGTACGAGTTGATGAGAATTCGCCCGCGCCGAGTATAAAGGTCGTATAACAACACAGGAACGTCCCAAGGCGACAGCCCACGAATAAATCATTCTTCGATTTCAATTCGACATTATGCCGATTCACAGAAAACTTGTGTGTTATTCTAAAGTCGGGAAACAGTAGCATAGTTTACTAAAATTTACTTAATTATTCAGAAATTTACTTAAGAATTTAGGAAATTCCTAAACTTACTAACGTTTAATAAAGGCTTTAGGAATTTACTATAGTACTCTTCAATGCAATTTAGTAACTTCCTAAATTACTTATCGAAATTCACTAAATTGAATTGAAGCGTAAATAATACTACTTTTTTTCGAATTCAGTATTAATTTAATTAAGCAAATTTCAAAACTATTTCTAGGAATTTACTGAATTTATATGAGTTTGAAGTAAATTAAATTGACGAATTTTTCTAACGTCCTAAATTTACTAATTTCATGAATTTACCGAATTGACTACATACCTCAGTCAATTGGTATATTCAAGCAACATAGAACAGTCTTTAGGATGACGATCGCGACTGGTCGCTTCGGGGTCTGAAGACAGAATTTACTCACGAATTTAGGAATTTACTAAATTTACTTAAGAATTTAGTAGTTTACTAAATAATTTATGAAGTTACAAAATTTACGAAAATGTTCTAAATTATTTCGAAATTTACTGAGTGTACTAAAGTGGGAAAGAGAAATGTACTATACTACTCTTCAATTCTATTTAGTATATGCCTAAATGACTTTTAGGAATCTACTAAATTGAATTGAAGAGTAAATAACGCTACTTTTCCAGAATAACTTTGGAAAGTCATGTCACAGTCAGAGTATAATCTGGCTTTGCCTGCACTCCACCGCACGGCACCTGGCACGTTGAGTATCAATTTGATTTACTAAATTCCTGAGTTTTCTAAATTCACTCAATTTCTGAATTTACTCAATCAAACAATTTACTGTATATTCAATAAATAATTTATGAATTTACTAAAATTACTAACATTTGATAAAGGCTTTAGGCATTTACTATAATACTTGTCAATTCAATTTAGTAAATTCCTAAATTACTTTTAGGAATTCACTAAATTGAATTGAAGAGTAAATTATACTACTTTTTCTGTACTACTCTGAAAAATCATGCCACAGTCATAATGTGGCTCTTCCTCCAACACACAGCCCGGCACTTTTCGAATTCAGTATCAATTAAATTAAGTAAATTTCTAAATGAGTTCTAGAACTTTACTGAATTTATTTGAATTTGGAGTAAATTGAATTGACTCGAAATTCCTAAATATGCTAACGTCCTAAATTTGTGAATTTACTGACATTTTCTGAGTTTACTATACTCCTGGATTTTCTGAATTCACTACATACTTCAGTAGATTGGTATAAGGTATTCGGCCCAGTGGCCGTCAGCGTTCTAGTGATTGTCATGTTTGCGCATTAAATAAGTATTTTAAGATCAAAATCAGTCCTTCATGATAAAAATCATTTTCACACCCGTAAGTATACGTATAAAAGAATAATCAAATTAAATATATTCCGCTACGACGTCTAGCCGTCATTTCGGCCGAATCCTTCATTAGGAGTTTAAGGGGTAAGGCCACTGTAAATTTTTTGAAAAATCGATTTGTTTTTATTGGCTTAAAAAATAGTTTAAACCCTCTAGAATAAGAAAAAAAAGGTCCTGTGCGACGTCTTTTTTTAATTTTTTCCAATAAAAAACTATTCGCAAAACTTTAAACGCGTTTTTCTCGAAACATGGTTTTTCAAAATGGCACGCAGCATAACTCGAACAATTTTCATTTTTTTTACTTGAAATTTTAACCAGATGTGAACATTTACATTATCTTGAGAATGTCGATCGGAATTTTCAAGAACTTTATTTATTGATTTTTTATTAACAAAAAACTTGCCGTTTTTTTCGTCAAAAATCAATTTTTTTTTTCAAACGCACGCCAAATCCACAAAAATTGATACTTTTTAAAATCCGATCGACATTCTCTAGCTATAGCCCTCTAGATTAATGTTTTTTTTTTGTTCTAGATTCAAAAGTGCACCAGCGGTGCTGCGTGCCGCGGAGCCCTGGAAGCAAAACATGTCCCGGGAAGATAGCTGTGGAACCGCCATTTTGTTTTTTTTACTGTAAAAAAATTTTATAATAAAGTTTAATGTATGCCCGATAATACCATTAAAAGTTTTTTTTCAAATACCTTCAATTTCGGGAGCAAAAAATTAGTGAAAAAACCTTTTTTTTGGGCCGTTACAGTGGCCTTACCCCTTAACGCGAACCATGTCACATTTCGGGTGATTTGAGAATGTCTGTGGACTTGCGTGAAGTAAGGTTTCCTTCACGTAATTAACAAGGATTTTAGTTTTGCGTTCAGCATAGAAAATAATAGTTTTATGTTAATTTCAACGAATTTTCATATATGACGGTTCAGCATCATAAGTTCAGCAACATAAATACTCTGCCGATGAATCGCCACGGCTGTCGATAACTGGGACAATGTTAGCAAAAAAAGAGTCTTACGAATCGAATATTAGTTTATAGAAAATCAGAAAACAAATATTGGGTTTGTAATTAGCATTGTCTGAAGGATCCGCGGACCAGTAATCGTCATACACATATTCGCTATAGTAAAAAGATATACATATAAATAAATATTGTCGATTACTGGGTCGTGACCATGACGATAACTGGGTATATCTCGAACACAGGTGCACCGCACTCGATAGAAATAATATTAAAAGTTATTTCATGAAAAAATAGTTGCTTATAATGACTACAAATAAATAAAAATTACAATTCTGACGTGATAGGCAATAATTTGTTTTATTACTGAAATTAATAAAGTTCCATGGAAGAGAAATTTATGTTTCAAACTCTTTATCAAATGTTTTAATTAAAAATCATAAAGTTTGTGACAGAGTGCGTAAAAATTATTCTGCCGTTCTATATGCAGACATAATCGAGTCAACATAGTCCTACGAACCTTTACATAATTAGTTAAGGCCTTATATACCCTTTGGATGGTCGGAAAACAAGGCTTATTAGGATTTTTTAAAAATACTTAAAAAGCAATCGAAACGAGGTTTAGAGGGTTTGTTTCACATATCTGTAGGTACCTCCAACGAGCGGACTCGTTGCACATGTGCACTCAGAAGAATTTTCTTTTCCCCGTAATCTACATGAGTTTTGCTACCGTAGTACACACGATTATTGTAAAATATTTATTTTTGTACATCTAGCCCGATTTTTAAGAAAGTCGCATTTTTTTACTGAAACAACGGCCTTTGTCCGTTTCCAAAAATCGCAATTGTTAAACGATAGTAAAAATCGTGTGCACTTCGCTATAAAATGTATCCAAGAAGTTATAGTTAAAATTTCAAGTCAATCAGTCAAAAAATGCAGGACCTACGAGTCCGCCCGATTTTGAAAACATTTCTTCATGAAAAACGCGTTTAAAGTTTTAAAACCATTTTTCTACATGTCTTAAAAAAATGTCCACCTAAAATAACTTTTGCATATTATTTTCGACATGTTTATACATAATTGAAATCAATAAAAAAAAACATTTTTTGTTTCAAAGGTATCTAAGGCCTCAAAGCAGTTTGAACGCATGTGACGATTAGTGGGACGCTGCCATGGCGATTACCAGACCGACTGTCATGGTGGCATGACGATGACTCGTACAATAGCATCTTACAACCTTTACGAAATATTTTCTCGAAAACTGTACTAGGCACGGGAATTTCACAACGACCTTCTTCTGCGTAATAAAAAAACTGATTAAGAACGACGTAAAATAACTTTTGCTCACTTTCCTAGTTGACCTATATAAATTTGCAAAGTCAAGTGATCTGCTTAAGGTGACGATTACTGGGCCATTTACATTATTCGAACAATATAGAACAGTCTTTAGGATGACGATCGCGACTGGTCACTTCGAAGTCCGAAGACAGAATCCCCTTTGTTGTCCATTCCAACACTCCTCTCCAAGGGCCCTTGGGCCTTTGTCCTTTGTTTTATCCCTTGGCTCCGGAATAAACAGCATTGGTGTTTATGACCCCCTCAAGGAGCAGTGCAACCCGATATCCGACCGAGTCCCCCCAACGCGTAACAAAAATCATCGTAAAACTTTTCCCACCCTGTAAGAACTCATTTTTCGGTTCTTTGGTGTAAAGTGTTGGCCGGAATTGAGGAGATAGATGTGCCATCGATTGGACGTGAAAACGGACATTGCATACACATGGGCGCGCGTGCGTGCATACATATATTTGCACAGCGTTTGCTTGCACACAAAGGAACAAGGCGTTGACGTACTTTCTCTCGTGAAAAGGCTTCATCCAGCTTCCCCGAAGCATCTCTCTATCAAATGCATCACACAGGCCACACATGTGACGCATCACAGAATTTTCGAGTGTCACGTTGCTCTATCCCCATGCGGCCTCAACTTTCGCGTCCATTCCCATCAAGGGAGTTACTAGTTTTTCCGCGTGTATGAGTATGCACAGCGCGATGGCGCTTCGCAAACACCGTTTAATCCCTCGTCGTCTTATGTAACCAGTGGAATGGGATGATGAGAGCGACGGAGAACCAAAACGACGCGCCAAAGGGGCGCGCCGTTATCGGGCCCACATATTCGGTCTCCTATATACGCCAGGCTTGATATTAAAGTTTTATAGTTTCAAAGCATTCGAGGGAGAGAGAAAAGCGAGACATGGTACCCCTCTCTCTCTCTCTCTCTCTCTCTCTCTCTCTCCTTTGGATTTTTTTCGGCCTTCTTTTTCAGACTCACGTATACATGAAAGCAAACGTGTTTTATAGGGTCGTTTCAATGTACTTGTGCATGTGTACAATACGACAGACGTATGTATCTACGTAAAATGGACTTTCGTCGTTGTCTTCCTTCTGGCACGGTCGATCGTTCTTTCTCTTTCAACGTTGAATGTTTATGGCCGTCGCGGAAGAGACCGTCCAAAGGCCGGAATGAAAGAGCTCCTTGTTAGCTCACGAGCTGTGGTAGCGCTACCACATGCGTCTCTATATCTGCTTATAACTGCCTTTTTATTATTACGTTTTTTGTGCGCCTCGCATACGTACGAGAGTATCTGTGGAAAGTCCGACCGGGTATAGCTCCCTCTGGAAGCCGCGCAAATCGACGGCTGATGAATAGACAACACCACCATCTTGGGATGCAAATTGATAATCGGATGTGCGCACTTTTTTCTTCTGTTTTACAAAAATGATTGTGTAGTGAATGTGGAAGTTTAGTAAATTCCTTAATTTACTGAATTGATAAATTTAGTCAGTAAAATTTTGTAAATTCAGTAAAGTTAGTAAATTTAGTAAATTCGTTAAATTCACTAAATTCGGCACATTCGGTAAATTGAGTAAGTTGCTAAATTCTTGGTCATTTTATATTTAGTAATTTGCTGAATTCGGTACATTTAGTACCGAATTCGGCAAATTTAGTATATTCCTACATTTCCTAAATTTATCCCACTTCTAAATTTACTGAATTCCGAAATTACTCCATTCCCAAAATTATTAAATTCCAAAATTTACGAAATCATTATCAAAATTTTTAGATCCATCGATAACGAAATTATTTTCATCCTGTACAGCGAGTTATGAAGTTATTTTCATCCTGTACAGCGTTATTATACAGTTATACAGTTATTTTCATCCTGTATTATACAGTTATTTTCATCCTGTACATCCTGTACTTCGTACATCCTGTACCAATTTATTTTCATCCTGTACAGCGAGTTTATGCTCGCTTGAGGAGAGTCCTCGAAGCTTTACTCCTCGAAGCTTTACTCCTCAAAGCATCTCCTTCCATAAAGAATCCTAAAAATGGAATCCACGCCTTGTAAAGCGTGCTACTATAATGCAATTAGGATCCGCAAGCAGGAAATGACCTAATTAGGATTGTCTTGCAATTGGTTGATCATCGAACAGTCATTCGACAGCGATAACATTAATATAAATAAACTTTCGATATATCGATAACACAAAAGTTCACCGAGAGACTGAACATTCTGACCTCTTGGAACCTTTTGCAAAAAAAAGTGCTGCGTAACGACTTCAACGACCGAAGAAACGAAAAACGCCTCTTCGTCTACCTCCGTCATGAAAGAGTGGAGAACCGAGAATACTGGTAACAGAAATAGCCAGGAGGACTTTTTATCGATAATGAGGAAGGTATCGCCTTTTTCCCAATATACGCAGTGACACGTAATCATAAAACAATTTCCCATTTCCGGTTCATAGAAATCGTTGCTTGGCTGAGCGCAGATTATTTTTAAAAAATCAAGACGATTTTTATTAAATGTCTGGATACATACCGCTTCCGATATAATAATAATATATCCAAAGTATCTAAATGCCCTGGTCGTCAAAATGTACAGTGCTTCGGCTATGAAAATGCACAGAAACAATAGTATATAATGAAAGTCATGATTCTCAAAGTCTTTGAAATGCCAATTGGGTTCGTTGAGCTGTTCCTCTTACCAATTTCCAATTCCGTATGCACTGCATTTGTATCTCGCTCGCGGCTTTTTCGACGATACCCCGTGAAAATCATTCTGGGTCAGGTAACATACGAGAAACTGCGATCAACTGAGTACTCGCTTGAGTAATTACGTTTTAATGAGCCTCGTGAACGTGTAGCAACTCTCTCTCTCTCTCTCTCTCTCTCTTGAAATTCCCTACCTCTCTTGAAATTCCCTACCATACGTTGGTGCAATTCTTTTCACAGCTTATAGATAATCAAGCCAATTGAAAAATACTGCTGGCTGTTCCGTATTTACATGCACTATGCTTTCTAGTTAACTGTCACCGGTATACAAAATTTCACCTCATTGTCATGGAGTTTAATCAGATTCATAGTTTTCCCGAGGAAAAGAACAGGCGTTGCCCACTTTCCATATACTCAACGACCCAACCCAAACAAACCCATTGGCCCATTTTACACACTGGCTTTGTTGGAGGTACCATGAACGCACAAATACGTGTATTTTTGAATGGAGACATTCAATAGACTCTTTGGTCCAAACGTGGCCGGATGTGTCATTTGGTGCGTTACTCATACGGCTGTTCCCACAAATTCTCGACGGTATAAGATCCTTTTCAATTTTCTCGCACATATATCCTCCTTCGACTGCTATCCATGAAACGTGGACTTTTTTTCGAGAGCAGCGCAAGTCAAGAGACTCCGTCTGGTCTGTGTACAAGTTAACGTTATCTCGAGAGCTGTGCAGTGTTCCTCTCATTTTATCTGCGAGCTAGTTCTTGGTGGATTGTCGGCCCAAGTTTCGTCGAAAGAGACGAGCGTGGGTAAAGGAATCAATTAGGCGAGACTATATTTCAGCTTGTAACGAACCTGACACATTATCACGTGGGAGAGTAAACTCATCGATGTGCAATGATAAAAGTTGATACTTCGTCATTCAGCTCAAAAGGAGCGAATGGACAAATTCGACTAAAAATGAAACTTTCCCCACAGCTTTGTAGATTGCAGAGTGTTCATTATGTTTTCGTTTCGACACATCCCTCCCGTTTATCGATTGCGACGAGAATGCAGAGCCATGCATGTATGCAGACACATGGATAGCCCACATGAACCTTGAAATTGATGTCATTCGCGAGCTCCTTCATCACATACAATCTTTCGGTGGATCAGCCTCCTCCAATCCTCCACTTTGATACCTTCGCGTACCAGGGACTTCTGTGGAATAGCGGAGACTATAGGGGGTGTTAAACTTCGGGATATCCGGAATATGTGAGCCACTTCCACTCTCGCCGTGCTTTCACGTTGTTCGAAAAAGCCAGCCTTTTCACTGCGACACGCTGAAAGGGCTCTACGTGTCACTTGCTTCCTTCCGAGGGATCCACATAGGCTTATGCGCTCGATGCTTTGGCTGTGTTCATCTCTTTCGTTTCTCCCTACGGTAACACATCGCCACCTGCCTAAGGATCGAGGAAAGGAAGCCTTTTCGAGGCTACGAGGCTTTCGAGGCTCCGATACACCCGGACGTATCTGCATTACTATTCTCGTTGAATGCATCATAAACTGTAAAGTCTTTCACGAGCAGGTAAAAAAGTCCACGAGTTTCAGCACGCGAGGAACACATACGTTTGGAGAGAAAGGGCGAGAAAAGAGCTGAAAACAAAGCAGGAGTGCCACATTCGGACAAAAGAATCGCGAGAGGATTCCCTGAAGAGAAAATTGAGAGTAAAAGCGCGACGAACAGATGGAAATCTAGGTCCTCCACGATTTTAATGCCAAAGACACTGGCATTTCCTACACGCCGTGATTTGAAAATATGATTTATGAGTTTACGACGTCGAGGGGATGCAAGAACAACTTCTAAAGAGAATATTCCTGAAACGAGGGACTCCTGCTTGCAGTCTCTCCTTCTCTCTACCCATCTTTTTCTCCAGACACACGTCATACAGAGAAAGATAAAGAGTACCCTGGATCGTTATACGAATACGTAGAGTTACTCTGATGTAATGAAGATGTATGTGCATCCAGACGAGATTCGAAATTATCCACGACACCGCAAATTCCCACTGCACACCTACTTCTTGTGCGGTTGTTTGCATCAAGAGAAAAAACAAAGAGTCGACATGACACCGAAAGATTTCAATGGCCACTGCTGAGAGGACCACCCCACGTATATCAAAGACACCATTGAGCTATGAGATAGAAAAGAACTCCGGATCACAAGAAATCTCATCAACGGTTTTGCAGATACCAGTCATTTGGATTCGAAACATCTGGACAAAAATAAACATTTCGTCGATGAAATTATTCATGCCGTAGCGGTGAGACAAGAAAGTCATGAATTGCGAGCAGCCTGTTCTCCATGCTTTCCTGATTGAGTCATTGAAAAGTGGACAAAAAGCTGTCCATTATCGATGTAGCCTGGCTCGAGGACGCCAAGTTTCGACTTCCTCGTCACTTTCGTAATGAGAGAGGCGTATGAGAATAGTAAAGAATCGACGAATGACGGAGTATCGTTGACGGGCATCAACTAGGCGCCCTCTAACGGATGCTGAGGCACATTAGGAGAAGGGCCCCAAGAGTCATGGACCCCTGTCGTCCTTTTACACGTACACACCGAGGAGAGGACTAAAAGGGGTCACGGACCAGCATCTCGACGAGCACGTAGCTCGCCTCGGGCAAACGCAAGACGAAGAAGAGCGACAGAAGAGCGGAGTGAGCTGACAAAGAGAGAGGGAAGGACAAGCTGGGTGAAGGAGAGCCGAAAAAAAGACGGTGGAAAGGTACACGGTATAAAGGCCCCGAGAGAAAGAGAGAGAGAGAGAGAGACATCGAGTGGGGATTCTGGTAGGTATACAAATATATAGCTATATAGCCGATGGCACGATCGTCGTCGTAATCCCGGACGTCCAGACAATGGCGGCGTCAGGGGCCAGCCGGTTCTTGACACGCAGCGAGAACCCCGCCACGCTGGCAGCCTGGAATAGGTCCCCGCGGGCACCGTGGTAGGCCTTCGGTACAGCGTTGCCAAGTCGATCGCACCAAGCTGAGCCACAAGCCGAGACACGATCCGTTGGAGGGGGAAACGTTCACAGGTATACAAGATAAATACGCGCCAAGCCCCGGAGTCTCTCCTTCCTACCTACACTTATTGTTAGCTATAAAACCAAGAGGAGGCCAGGCGTAATGTTCCTTCTGGAGTTTATTCAAATACCGCTGGTGTGGAATATCTGGAGCGCCTGCAAAGCCGTATTCCGTTCAATCACGATGAGTATAGCCTGGCGAAAAATGATTTTTGACTCAGTGGCTGAAATAGTAATCCGAACAGATGATGTTCCGCACCGTGGCAGTGAGCTCTGTCAGGCCTACTTGGGCTCGGAGACGGATTGTCCAAGAAGATGGCCATCATTACGACCAATAGATATGGACATTTGAATATGGGGAATCAAGGAGCTAGTTTCGTAGCTGGTCCTGCTCGCTCTTCGGCTCTGCATGATGGTCCTTTCTTCGGAGATGCCTGTCTTTGTCCTACCGGGGGCTACCGAATTGACGGAGGAAGCCAACGTTGTCGGATCTCGGGCGATTCGAAAGAAGAAACTCTCAATAGGATAGGGATAGAAGGAGCGAGAGACAGAGAGACAGAAATAAGGGAATGGCAGACAAGAAAGATCGGAAGGAACAGAGAGAGGATGCAGTAACATCGCGAAGAGGAGAGACGCGACCATCTGCTGGCCCTCGGGGCTTTGAATCTTTGATGGCTCGCGTGACTCGGCAGCAACGGCCACCACTACCACCACCGCAACCACCACCACCATCGCCACATCACGCAGCCACCACGCTGCACGCCTTCGCTACGAAGATGAAATTGGAGTCTTTCGTGCTGGGAGGCTGCTGGTTGCTGCTCGGAGACCAACGCCAGCTAAAACCGTGCAGCTCACGAACATCGCTGCACCATCCAACGCCAGAGTCTCTTATTCGCCCATCGCATCGACATATTCGCAAGAGCAACTGCGACTTGAGGATTGCACGCCTTCGAGGGCCCTTGATGCTTGGATCTCGACAACGCGAGAATAGCTCTGCGCTCCTCCAAGAAAGAGAGCAGCCAACTTATGGAATACTCTGGCGTGCATCACTCACGGAAAAACAGCGCCATTGGAGGGACAATCCCCTGTGTGTTTCAGCATTCCACGTTCCAGGGATGCCTTTTGTACAGATCCAGACAAAGACAGATTCAGAGGAAACTCCTAGGAATAGGGAATCACTTTCAACTCTTCGTGATCAGAACGGAACCGAGTCATTAGCCTTCTCCCACTTCGTGCTCGTCCACGGTTTCTCTCTTCGCTTGTGGATTTCCAGGCTTGATCGCACGTAGAACGAGGCGGAGAGACAACAAAACGAACATTGGCTAAATAGAACGGAGGTACGCGTCTTTGATGCATCGAGCAACGTTGCAAATTACCTTCAAAGTGGAAAGTCGCGTGTGTGCAGTTCAAACTGGATAGATTGCTGAACTCGTCTGACTTTGTTACTCACTTGTTCTCATACATCTTTGATGGAATTAGAAAATCCTCGGAGAAGCTTCGTATCGAGAAGCATTTTTGCGGAATATTGTACCTCTCTGGAATGGTGAAGAGGAACTCCTTATATCACTTAAGGAGGTTGGAGCGTTAGCCACAATCCAAGGTTAAATTGAATAGAAAAAATACATTTTATTGTTTAGACTATACTGAGTCTTTATGAATTTTTTTGGTTTTTTCATCACAAAACATCAGAGATAAAAAAAAGTTTATGGTATGTAATTTAACGCGCGGTTAGATGGGCAAGACTTTCACACTAAAGGTTATATAATTTTTTTGTTATTTAGCACCAAGATACGCCATTTCTAACAACGGATTAACGGCGGAGTAAAGTTAAGTCGGCGAAAAAAAGGCATGTTTTTAAGATTTTTTTTGGCGTAACGAATAGTGTTCGTTTATTGAAAAATTTACATATAATAAAGTAACATTTGAACAACATTCTCCTAAATTTGCATTGCAAAATATTCAAAATTGAGCGAGTGAAAATTAAACCCCGGAGGCGCCTCGAAAAAAAGTTGGTTTGCGGTGTGCACCATAACTCGCAACAGAATCATTTGAAACAAAAAAATCAAAATGCATTTATTAAAGGAGATGTTTCGAGAGGTAATGATGGGAGGATTTTTTTTTCGATTTTTCGAAGCACTTGGGAGCCAAAAACCCGATTTTCGCTAAAAAAATCGGCTAATTGGTTGTTGAAAAATTAGTAATTATTAAAAAAAACAAGAAAGCTCTCGACAATACCTGGTGAATTATGTGAAGAAGTACTGTGCAAAATTTCAAAGCGATTGGTCCAGTAGATTTTGAGTTATCGTGCACACGGACTTCAAATATGACAAGTCTCAGAAAAACGGTTTGAAAAACGCAGAAGAGAAGAGAACGGCATGGAGCAATAGACGCTCAAATACTCATAACTTCGTCAATTTTACTCCGATCGACTTGAAATTTTAACACAATATTCTTGATATATTATGCATTCATTTAAAAAATAAAAAAAAAAATGAAAAAAAATTAATACTTTACCCCGCCCTTAACGCAAATTGAACCTTTGTAAACATTTGGAAAAAGAAAATCCTCATCGTGCCCATCGTAAATCATGGGCCAATAATCTCGTGA
Source organism: Ophion obscuratus (assembly GCA_964007375.1). NCBI lineage: Eukaryota > Metazoa > Arthropoda > Insecta > Hymenoptera > Ichneumonidae > Ophion > Ophion obscuratus. The sequence continues at coordinate 12,960,915 of OZ023322.1, forward strand.
CGTAAATATGAATAGGCATAATTATAAATTACTCAAAATTTCATTGTCAATTGTATAAAACATTCGTTGTCGCAGTTTTTTTCATAATAATCATGGATAATGTGATACTTTTTCAAGTTGGTAGTAACACAAAAGCTTTTCTGCTTTACGTAATGAAAATATAAAAATGCATAATATTGCCCTTTAGTTATATATTTGAAAAAATAGCATATACAGAATAAATCTGTACCTCGTATGCATTTTTTGAGGTTCATTGAAAGAAAAATGAATAAACAGCCATTTGACTCAACTGAATCGCTCCAACCTGCTTAAATGCTTTTTACCGATTTTTACGGATTATGGACATCGGTTGAAATTAACTTTTTTCGCCTAGCTTTTATTGCAAAGCTGCTATTCATTATCATTCAACTCCGGTCCATTTCCATACGAATCCTGTGTGCAACGTCGATACCCACTGATAGGAATGAGATTTTTTCCATCCACGCATTCCTGAACGATGAAAGAATACGATAGTTTGCATCGTTGGCCACGCAACGAAAGTATACTAGCCCGAACTTTTTCGCCAAACTTCGGCTACGAAAATCACGCGAATGTTTTTTGAGATCAGAAATCAGCTCAAATTTGCAGGATTATATTTTGAACGATAAAGAACGTTAAGATGTAAAAATTAATTTAACAATTTTCGTTGCATTCCAACGAAAGAAGTGAAAGACTCTTTCCGAATCCGAGTTAGTTTTCTTCTGCTTGCACACCGATAGTCTTCACACGATCTTTAATCTACGCGGCGAAAGTTTATGAAAAAAGTTCTCGCTGATTATTCACGAGGAGGGAGATAAATGCGTTTGCCATGGCCGCAGTGGCGAGAGACCACACTGGGAAGAGAAAACGCGTTCTCCCTTTGTCGTCCAAATATATACCAAGCTCCGTACGCCGTACAATCCTACACAATCCGCGATTGTGAAAATGAGTTTATTTTTTAGGAGACACGCCATAACGCTCCTTGCCTTTGTGCCGGTTATTGTCTTGTAATGGCACAGCCGTATAAAATGACGTATACAATAAAAATCCTATAAAGAAACTATAAATAACTATATATATATATATATATATATATATATATATATATATATATATATATATATATATATATATAAATCCTATAAAATAAAAAATAAAAAAGTATAAAATAAAAATAAAATAACGGCAATTACGCGCTGTCGTAAAAAAAAATGTTGTTTAAACATAATATCTAGATTTACAGTCTGCCTGCGTGCATGTAAACTTCCTCGCCTGCGTACGCGCAAAAGCTTTCGAGATGTTTCCTCTCGACTGGTGGAATTCGCGAACAAACGCCGAGCGAGGGGGGAAAAGACGTTAGGGACGGTTACCCGCGGTGTAGGTACCATCACCGTGGTTGAAGAGAAGTTTCATTTCCAGTTTTTGCGTAAAATCTCACCATGGCTCTCGCCAGAGTCAGAGGGATAGGGTGAAGTGCTCGCGAGACAAAAATACAAGGGTGTGCGGAATGTGCTGGTGGTAGGGAGAGACGACGCGAGGGGATGATGGGGAGAAGGCCTTAAGGGTATCTTCGGCGCTTACGCACACACACACACATACACACACGCGCGCGCGCGTGCGTGTGTGTGTGTATGGATGTATGTATGTATGTATGTATGTAAAGTACCTTAGTATAGTAATTTTTTTCTGCCCATTTGAATCCGCTGGAACTCGGCAGGGAAAAAATGGTTTTTTAAACATATTCGTAAAGAAAGCTTTGTTTTCGGTAATTATCGCTAAAGATCGGTAAACAATAGTATATCATAAAAAGTATCTTCTAAATGAGTTCAGTAAAAAGCGGTGAACCGCTTTAACTTTTGAGGCCATTTTCGGAAAAATACCTTTTCACGCCGTAACTTTGAGAATTTTGGAAATATCTGGTTGAATTTTTGTACAAAATAGAGTACAATTCGAGATATTTGAAAATTAAATGTGTGTGGAAATTTCAGAAATACGATTTTTGTACTGTATTCTAAGAAATGAAATTTATTGGTCTGAGTAAATTCCTTTAAGGGGTTACCCCCACTTGCGATTTTGAAAAAATCGATTTTTTTTTTATTGCATTTTTTTGAAGTATAAGTATCTGAGAATATGTCCTGAAAATTTCAAGTCGATCCGAACAAAATTGACTGAGATATGAGCGTTGAAACAGAAGAATCCGTTGTGTAAACGACCGGAAATTGAAACTTTAAACGCGTTTTTCTCAAAATGGCATTTCTGAAGTCGGTGACCAAGATTACTCGAACACTAATGAACCGATCTTCTTGAAATTTTGCAGGCTTATTTAATACATAAAAATGTAGTCTTTAATCGTTCGATTTTTTTTCGAACAAAATGGCCGTTTTTTTTCGTCAAAATCGAACCATTAACTTTGACTGTCCGCCATTTTGTGAAAAATGAATATTTTTTACAATCCTTCGATTAAAGACTAGTTTATACTTATATTTGACTAAATCCATCCGCATTTTTTTTTCATTTGATCCACTTCGCCGCCATGTTGGTCAGCGCAAACCGTGTATATAAAAACATTATTTCATTGACGGCCATTTGCCACTAAACAATGTAATATTTTTCAATAAAAAAATTACTGAATGTTCTTCAAGATGTGTTCTTTAAGATGTTATATTGATCGATTAAAAAAGTTTTGTAGTTTTCTTTTAAAAAATTCATAAAAAAGGCCTTTTTTTGCGCTACAAGTGGGGGGTAACGCCTTAAACATAAAATTATCTTATAAATAGCACAATGATCGTTGAAAATATTTGACATCGCGTTACGCAGCAAATAGAGATACGAAAAAAAAAAAATAGTAAACATTTTATACTCATTTTCTTTGCACATGGGGAAGCTATTTTCGCAAAACTGACTTTTCGAAAGCAGCTGATGTGAGAATAAAATAAAATGATGCGGTTTATAAATAAATTGCACAATATTTTCCATTTTCCAGTTAATGAGATAATGAAGTCGTGCTTACGAAAAAAGAGGTTCACAAAAATGTTCCAATTTTTCAGAATGTTTTTCTCATTGAAGGTGTATCCCAGTGTGTATCCCGTCATTTTTCGGAACATTATTCCTTCATCCGAATAATCTTCACATTTTTATCCCCTTTTGTACATTTGTCGGCACGGTACGTTTGTTTTTCATCGATCACTCTTTGGCGGTATTTTGCAAGGGAAGGCTGTGAAGAAGAAAATAAAACAAGGTTGAAGGGCAAAAAAAATGAAAGGACAACGGAGGGTGGTATCAGGAAATACGAATAAAAGGGGTGGAATAGCATGCGTTGAAACATATAAATATAGTAACAAAGGGAGAAAAGTGGAAGAGACAAAGCATTTTTATCAAGCCTTACACGCTCTCAGAGAAAGATGGAAGAAACGCGCCTGTTTTATCTAGCGGAAGTGACGAATGGCAACGACTGCTACCGGCAAAGTTTCTTTTGCCCCGCGGGTATTCCGTGAGTCTCTACTGTTCTTTTTTTTTCGTTGTTGACACAAAACACACGTAATACATACGACGCCGCTGCTTGGATCCGCAAATAAAATCCCACAAGTAACAGTGCCATCAATAACCAGCCAACATTCGCGATATACATATTACCGTAGTTACCCGTGGCCAAGTAATTAAAAGCAAACTTTGCCGCGTTAAATTTACCCCAGCCATGAGTAATCCCGGATAAGCAAAAACAATTGTTCCATCCGTAGAATTTTGTAACAAAGATCGTTTTTGTGCCTCGTGCGAGAATCACTTTTATCCAGCTATTCGACGGACTATGAAATTTTCCGGCGCTTCCGTCCTGACTAATAAGGGATCGGAAAAGTTGAGTGGAAAAAAAGTTGGTGAAGAATTTTCCACCCTCAGTGCTCTTTATTTCTCTACTGCCGAAAACAGACGAGGCTGAAGCAAAGCAAGTGAATCCATTATCATACATTTTAAAGATATTGAGTTTAGGATCTCCGCCCTTCGATCACTTTTTGTTTAAGGGGTCTTCTCACTTTAGACCCTAAAAAAGGCTATTGTCAGGATTTTTTGATAGGTTTATGTTATCGATATTGACATGAAAGTTGTTACACTTAATAAATACACTTTCGAAATACATTTAAAAAAAAAATTGTCAATTTAAGGAACTATTTATAGACGAAAATGGTAGTTAAAAAATGTCCTAAAAAAATGTAGGCCTGCGCTGTTGAAATCTCGAAGATGGATAATCTGAAACAAAAAAAATCAAACGGTTTTAGATTTAGTATGTTAATAGCTATCGCTCATATTATACGATTTTTTATATATGCAAAAATTAAAAAATGGCGGACATTTTTTCAAAAAAACAAAAAAAAACGTTTTTTTTCACCGTGTTTGGCCAAAAAAAAATAGTAAATATCAAAATTTGAAAAAAAAAGCTTTATATGCGCTATAGCTATAGTTGTAAAGAATATGTGGTTAAAATTTCATAAGGACCGGTTCAGTAGTTTCGAAGATTTTATCAACAAGCCATCGAAAAACGTTGTTTCGAGAAAAACGCGTTCAAAGTTTATTTGGGTTACGTAAATACATTTAAAAAAAATGTAATGTATTTCGAAATTGTATTTATTAAGTGTAACAACTTTTATAACAATATCTATAATATAAACCTATCAAAAATATTCATGAACATAGCCTTCTTTTAGCGTCTAAAGTGCGAAGACCCCTTAAGGGCTTACATCAAGATGAAACTTTTGAAAATATCGATTTTTGGTTTTCAACGAATTCTCAATACATAACATTTTTTAAAATATTCTCCGAAAATGCCAAGTCGATTTGTTCGAAATCAAGGGAGTTACGAGCGTTCATAGATACGTTCACCGAATCAGCAAAATTCAAGGGCGTCATTCTCAAAATTACCTTTTCAAAATCGGTAACCACGATATCTCGAAAATCACTGCACCGATCAACTTCAAATTCGACAAGCTTCTTTGACATATCAAAAAGCAGTGCTTGAACGAAAATTTTTTTTTCGATACATCGATTTTATTAACGAAAACAGAGGGTTTTTTTAAATGCAAATCCATACTTTCACTTCGGCCTGCGGCCGTGTAAAAAAAAATCAATATTTTATTAAATCCTTCGTTCAAGCCCGAGATTATTTTATGCAAAAACTATGAATTGTTTCGCAGCACTAGTGGTCACCACATTTATAAATATTTTTCAATACAAAAATCGTAAAAAGTACTTGAAACCATTCTCTAATATAAATAAAATTTGAAAACCTGCTCAGATTTTGCCAAAAAAAAATCACGAAAATTCCGCTTTCTTCCTTCCACGAGCTAGGTGTAACCCGTTTAAAAAACGACTCTACTCCCCGACACGCTAATCGGGATGCTTCGAGTTGAGAATAAAAATATAGTTGCAAGCTCGTTATGTTAATAACGATATAAATAAAACGACAGAATAAAACTAAGAAATAGGATTTGCTGTTCATATTCTTTGATGAATAAACTCCATTGGGAACTAAAATTACGAAGTTTCTTTCATTTGCATTTGTTTATTAAAATAGCCATTATCAAATCCGAATCTATTTATTCGCGTATACATCAACAAAGCTTGAAGTAGCGGTGGAAAGGATTTCGCGCGGAAGGGAGTGGTTGAATTGGAAGGCGGACGAGATACATTATTCTCACCCGAGGGCCACTGTATCTCCTCTTTCCTTTTATCCAACGTGGCAACAAAGTCGAAAGCAGAAAACGGGTTTGGTATGGCTTGTGCCGAGCTGCAGGGCTTTCTGGCCGCCTGGTGGTAGCTTCTTGACTCTCTTATACCGTTGCACGTGGCGGAGGTTTACTGATTCTTTCGCTCTGTTCTACAAACTCTGCTTTTTTCCATTTTTTCTTTCACTCGCTCAACACGTTGCCGCCCCTCACGCTAGCCGACTTCTTGACCGCAGGGAATGCTGAAGATTCCATGCTTCTCTTGGTCAAGCCCCAAAGTCGTTGCGTTACCAGCACGCGTATACGTATATACCAATGCGTGGTGGTTTTAAGTTGTTTGCGGCGTCTTCTAATAGCGACGAAGGAGGGATAATTTTGGCCGGTGGAGAAGATTGCAGGGTCCACGTATTCCTCCAGGCTCCAGGAAAAAAGGACGACCCCGGGCAAGACAACTGGCGCCTCGAAATCGGTCTCCATATATCAGTGAGCGATTCAGACCTAAACCATAGCTGCTTGCTCTTCTTTCTCCACCTGCAAAACTGGTATATACCCTATCGCATCGGGTATTAGAGGCAGCATCACCTGCAGCACGGCTTCGGCGAAGTCGTAAACCTATCGCGTGCAAACGGTCTGCCAGACGTTGCATTTTTTTTAATTTTCTACCTTCGTACGGAAAAATGTTCAGCAATCAAGAATCATTATGTGGACAATGAAAGTGGCACATGAATACGAATCATTGGGGTAAGTCTAACCCCAAATATGTGATTCAACGTGTTGTAATAGAATTTCTTGGATTGTGTGTCTTCATACAGAAACATGTTTAGCAATCAAGTATCGTGATGTAAACTATGAAAGGGGCACATGAATCCTTTTGGTGTGAGCCCTATAGATCACGATGTCCTAAACCTAAACCTCACACTAATTGGTGTGAGTCCTAAACCTGTGAGCCCTGATAAAGTCACACCTAATAAGGTGTGAGACCTAATAAAGTCCTCGGTGTGAGCCCTAATAAAGTCCTAATAGAAGGCCGAAACCTCGTATTAATTGGTGTGAGCCCTACAGATCATGATGTCCTAAACATAACCCGTGCAAACGCTCTGCAAGAGGCTACATTTTTTGTGTCTTCATACGGAAACATTTTCAGCAATCAAGAATCATGATGTGGCCAATGAAAGTGGCACACGAATACGAATCATTGGGGTAAGTCTAAACCCAAATATGTGAATTGCCGTGCTCTAGCGGAATTTCTTGGATTGTGTATCTTCATACAGAAACATTTTTGACAATCAAGTATCGTGATGTGAACTATCAAAGTGGCACATGAATCTTTTTGGTGTGAGCCCTATAGATCACGATGTCCCAAACCTAAACTAATCACGCTAATTGGTATGAGCCCTAATAAAGTCCCAAACCTGTGAGCCCTAATAAAGTCACACCTAATAAGGTGTGAGCCCTAATAAAGTCCCAAACCTGTGAGCCCTAATAAAGTCACACCTAATAAGGTGTGAGCCCTAATAAAGTCCCAAACCTGTGAGCCCTAATAAAGTCACACCTAATAAGGTGTGAGCCCTAATAAAGTCCTAATCAAAGTCCTATACCTCACTTTAATTGGTGTGAGCCCTATAGATCATAATGTCCTAAACCTAACGCGTGCAAACGCTCTGCAAGAGACTACATTTTTTGTGTCTTCATACGGAAACATTATCAGCAATCAGATACCACGATGTGAACAATGAAAGTGACACACGAAGACACATCATTGGGGTAGGCCTAATCCCACACATGTGATTCAACGTGCTCTAGCGAGATTCCCATGCATCGTTAGATTCAGTGAGAACTTTCACATTGAAGGAAATCATACAGGAATATACGGTTACCATCTGTACAGTGGGAGACATTGTCATCGATTGCATCCGAAATTCCTGAAGACTGAAAATGCCAATCAATGCTTTGGTAATTACGGCCTCTGCAGATATGTCGTTAAATGGAATTCATACGTAGGGTATGTGTGTATAAGTGTGGGTGGTAGATCGGAAACCGATTCATTGGGAATGCATTGAATATCGAAAGCAAATCGCAATGGAGCTTCATGGAGAAGACCCAAAATGGAGCATATGGACGGTCTTTCATTGTCACTCCTAACCATTGAATTGTTTTCATTTAATTGGAAGCATTTTGCTGCAGTTCACATTTCCTCTCTGTTGCACCCTCTTTATCCATTACTGCGTTTTGGAGACGCGGAATAGATTCGCTCTTTCGATACTTCTCTACCGTCCAGCTCTTTTCGTTGAATCCCCAATCCTAGTAATTCATCAGAATATTCCAAGATATCGAAAAGTACATGATTTTATTCGTATTCAGCATTGGGTATGAGAATATTTGGAGGCTTTGTTTCCTGGCTTCTGTCTGCGATGGGAACGCTTGTACATTCGAATCCTTGTTTCGGTAAAAAAATATTCGCTTCAGTAATTCGACGATGCAGTCATTTGATAAGCAGCTGCAGTAAATCATTTTTTTTACGAAGTTAATGCGTACCGTCTTAGATATTTTCAAACACAGAGAAAATGTTCATATTTTCACATTCAACGTTACATTAGACTTTTTTGTTTTGGAGCAAAATGACATGTCGGGCTGAAGGACGCGTTTGACGGCAATAAAAATCCTGATGAAGATTTTATGGGTGAAGGAAATGGATTAAGTTTTTTTTTCCATTGTGAATTCTGTACAGGCAATATTTATCGTCGATAAAACGCGTTTACTGCTACTGCTCATAAAATATCTAAACTGGAATATCAGTTTTCTAAAGCCTTCTATCACAAACGTCAGCGTGATGCTAAATGCTGAGAATGGAGGACGTCAGTTCGTTAGCAGCGAGCAGACAAGCCCATACTCTATTTCGAAATCAACGACACTGTCCGGTGGAGAGCCCAACTCCCTTTTCCTTCCCGTCTGTCAATCTCAGTCTCTAAGTTAATTAAATTATCTCTAAACAGAGTACATGTATCGTTCGTATCGGCATTTCAAGTGTGCACGTTGCACACGTACCAGGCGAGTGCGCACGATGTGAAACACGGACAACAACAATCGTAAAACTTTTGGAAAACCTTAAACCGAGCTTTATCGTAATACGTCCGCATACATCGCGAGCCAGTGTGTCAGCGACCCTTTTCCCTCATCTGCCATCTAGCCTGATTTACGCACGCGAACAGTCGAATAATGTCTGGCATGCTCCAATTTCTCATTATTCAGGCAGTTTGGCCGCGTCGAAAGGTTACAGCGGTGAGCGAGGAGAATAAACGGGGGTCAGTTGCATACTGAACATTCCCGATGTAGCGGGACGTCATCCTGGAAACGCGAAGCTGCGGTGTGCACGGCATCTGCGCTATGGAGGCATAATGGTATTGATAGCGATAACAGTGAATCGAAATAACGTCGCACGCTGACCAGCAGTCTCGACCGTTAATTGACTTTATTCGTGCCATAACCCAACGGCTCAGCTAGTCAGTTAGCCAATCGTGGACATATCATACCTTATGAATGACCGCCAGGCGGCCTTTTCGATAACCGATAACCGCAGCAAAAGAAGCATCGACCGCGCATGCACGAACACATCCCATTATTAACCGATAATTAGGGGATGGTTTTGCGTTGAAATAAAAATGACAAGGTTGCCAGATGGTGACAAGAATGACGAGAATCCCAATGTCCGTGCTCCACTTTCACTCGTAATAAAAAAATCTAATAAGAAAGCCTACTCCTCCACATGCAGAAATTTCTTGGGATCCTACCACATCACTATAGGGATTTAACAGGGATGCTTCACGCAGGAAGTCCACATTGGAATTCAAGTGATTACCCATTGGAACCCTGTCAGAAAATGGGGTCAAGTATTGGTATCCAGTTGCCTGGATTGGATCCCTACGACAATTTCTGTACGGATCCAATAATATAGTCAAATGGTGCCCCAGAAAAGGCCTCGTGAAAATTTTGGGTGGAACGCAATTTTTCCATTTCCTAGGGTCGGCCATTCGGTAAAACTCAATTTCCGGGACGTTAAGGGCGTTAGAACGGCCGCCATTTTGAAATTAAGGGTGAATTCGTTTTTTTAAATTTCTATCCGTAATCGTGAGGCTGACAAGAATTTTGTGGAGAGCTTTTTTGTAGTTGATACAATTATCCATAACTTTTCCTCGTAACATTTTGCGCTAATGTGAATAATAAAAAAGTTGTAAAGAAAAAAAGATGAAAAATTAGGAGTTAAAAAACTTTGAGCCAAGATTATAAATTACTTAGAAATCTGACAATAAATATGCTTCTTATCTTTTTTGTAGAGCATTATGTTATAAAAAATTTACGACAATTTCCGTACGGGTCCAATAATATGGTCAAATGGTGCCCCAAAAAGACCTCGTGAAAATTTTGGGTGGAACGCAATTTTTCCATTTCCTAGGGTCGGCCATTCGGTAAACCTCACTTTCCGGGACGTTAAGGGCGTTAGAACGGCCGCCATTTTGACATTAAGGGTGAATTGGTTTTTTCAAATTTCTATCCGTAATCGTGAGGCTGACAAGAATTTTGTGGAGAGCTTTTTTGTAGTTGATACAATCATCCATAACTTTTCCTCATAACTTTTTGCGCTAATGTGAATAATAAAAAAGTTGTAAACAAAGAAAAGATGAAAAATTATGAGTTAAAAAACTTTGAGGCAAGATTATAAATTAATTAGAAATCTGACAACAAATATGCTTCTTATCTTTTTTATAGAGCATTATGTTATAAACAATTTAACCTATTTTTTTATTCGGTTTGTTTTCGTTGATTTTTCAGCGTTGTGAAGGGAGCGAGTGGAAGGTTGGTCGGTTACGTCGGAATTAAAAAAATTGTTAACAATTTTATTTCGAGCAGTAGTCGTATAATTAACCTCAACGTTAACTAATGAATTCCAATAATTCATACGCAATGAATACTTTTCAAACTAAAAACAGAACGAATAAACTTTCAAGAGACGACACTCTTTTCACGATTAAGAATAATTGAGAATTTAATTATCATATGATTTTTATATTTTTATAAATTTCTGAATTTCTACATTTAAGATTATTAGTATTTACTTTCATGTATAAATAAAAGAAAAAAGGAATTCGAATTTATTCCGTTTAAATTAAATAAAGAAGAAAGAATATAATTAAATAACCATAAGAATCAATTAAAACAAACCGAATGAAAAATCGGAACAGGTTAAATTGTTTATAACGAAATGCTGTATAACAAAGGTAAGAAGCATTTTCATTGTCAGATTTTACATTAATGAATAATCTTTCCTCAAAGTTTCTTATCCACTCATTTTGTATCTTATTTATAACTTTTTTATTATTAATATTAGCGCAAAAAGTTATTGATAAAAGTTATGGAGAATTGTATCAACTTCAAAAAAGCTATCTACAAAAATTTTGTCGGCCTCGCGGTTATGGAGATAAATTTGAAAAACCCGGCCCGTCAAAACGAATGAGATTTGAAAGTGCGGATGATTGATGATTTCGAAATAATCATTGAAAAACTTAACAATATAACAAAAAAAAGAAACTACTGCTCGAAATAAAATTATTAACAATGTTTTTAATACCGACGTAACCCACTCACCTTCCACTACCACCCGTCACATCGTTGAAAAATCAATGAAAACAAACCGAATAAAAAAAATATGTTACATTGTTTGTGACAAAATACTCTATAAAAAGATAAGAAGCATTTTTATTTTCAGTTTTCAAATGAATTAATAATCTCGCCTCAAAGTTTTTTGTCCCCTAATTCTTAATCTTTTTTCGTTTATAACTTTTTTAGTATTGACATTTGCGCAAAAAGTCGCGATAAAAAGTTATGGATAATTGTATCAACTACAAAAAAGCTCGCTACAACTACAAAAAACGAATCACGCCCTAAGTTCCAAGGTTGCGGCCGTTCTGCTACCTTTAACGTCCCGGAAACTGAGTTTCACTCTCATGGCCGACGCCCCACGAAATGAAAAAAAAAAAAAAAAAAAAAAAAAAAAAAAAAAAAAAATAGCGTTCTATCAAAAATTTTCAGCAAAAACGCCATTCGACCGTACTACAAGTAGAATCCTCGTGATGTCCATATTGGATCGAACGCGATGATGGGGATGCCTCACATGGGAAGTCCACATTTGAATCCAAGTGATGACCCTTTATAATCTAAACGACAATTTATGGAAAAAAAAAGTTCAAGCGCAACGACGGAACGTTAGTGATGCGAAAAAGATTGTTGTCGGAGGCTGTGTCAAAGTCTGGTAATAGTCGTACTGTGCACGCTTCGGAAATGACGTCGTCGAGGAGAAGAAGCAAGAGCAAAAGAATCGTGATCGATACTAGACGGTAGTATTAAGCATCGGCAGAGTGATATATACATGCTTGTATATATGCATTGGAAAAAGCCAAAGGCGATGTTCAATGAAGGAGCAAGCAGCAGCATCAGCAAGAGTATGAAGAAGTTCGCCGACAGGATCGAGCCGAAAGTTTTTCGCAGGACAGATGGGAAACCGATGAGACAGACTACTAACGGAGGGAGGAAAACGAGGAAACTGTATTCGAGGCTGTTACCTAGGGAAAATAATCAAGGAACCGCAAAGAGCCCAGTCTCAAGCTCCCTGCCTACAACCCCACCCGCAATGAAGAAAAATCTGATATAACGGAGCATCCCTCTCATCATATACATCGCCGAGTCCGAGGGATGAGTTCGAAACTCGGAGGAGGTGACTGGCCAGAGTCGAGAGGAATCAAAGTTTTTGCCCACTCCAGACCCGTCAAAACTGCGTTGTATTGGGATTGGAGGTCCAAGGAGGAAGTTTACTCTCGAGAGGTTAAGCCCAAAGACACATACTGAATCGGGTGATAAAAGGTAGTGAGGAAGAGGCCAAGTCTGTTGCGACGAGCCTTTCCAATTAGCTCCCGTAAAGAGGATTGGTAATCGGGGTAAATAGGAGACGAACAGGACAAGCGCTGCGAGGGCGCAACATCATTTTCAACACCAACACCAACACAACCAATCACACCATCCAAGAGACTACCACATACTGAAACCCAGTCGAGACTGGAAATGAAGAACAAAGTTCAAAGACATAAGGTCGAACTTCTTCCCCTCTTCTATGTGCATCTCACTTCTTGCACGTTTGAGGAAGTTAATGGATCAGTCCAGGCTGTGGAAGTTTTTGAAATCTTGCTCACCCAGGGACAACTTTTTCCCGTCGCTTGGCATTGATAAAGCTCGCGAAGAAGGGTGGCAGAGAGAAAGAGAACTCTCATTTTTTTCCTACCACTTGCATCATCGCTTATCGATATTGTAACTTTCACCGCTTGGTTCATTGATTTTCTTCGATTTCTCTTTTTAGTTGCTCAACCTCCACTAACAATCCACATGACAATGTGATTTCCCATCGACTACAGAGGTTCCGTGAAATTTACGCGGTGAAATTGGATTCCATACTTTTCCCAGGATGGGTCTGGGTAGTCCCCAAATGGATGCAATTCTATTAGCAGGTCCTGTTTCGATACAGATGCACTGCAACCCAATGTTCTAACACAGTTACGTGTCTTGAATCTTGTGGTTACATTTTACACATTTCCGAGTGTGTAATTTCGGGATTCCCTTAATGCGTGGTTCATATTACACACTCAAGTGTAACATTTCTATGCGTATTAGGTGCGTTATCTAATTACTTTTTATACGCTGCATGGGTGTTGGTTCAAAGCATGACAGCCCCTCTACTGAATCCATGGAATATTTCATAAATCAAAAATTAAATTAAATACTCAGTTTAGAGTTCTAACTTAATGATTTTACATCTTGATTCGTCATTCCTTGACCTCGTGAAATTATTTTGGTGAAAGAAAATATTTTGCCTACAAATGGAATTGAACCTACAACCTTTCTGCCCATATGCTACCAAGTGTGTGTACCATCTTGATCGCAAATGTGGCATAAGAGACTAAATTTGCTCCTATGGTTATTTGTTGTATCGCATAAACTATATGAATTGGTTAATGTCATTGCGATAATTCGAAAGTTTTATGAAATATCATGCTATAACTTTTTTCAAACATATACAGGGCGTTCAAGGTCAGTATCGGACACCTATTAACATTAAATCAAAATCTAAATATCTCGGAAATCTAAATATCACTACCAAGTATTTGGTAGTGATCGGAGATATTTAGGTTTGTATCATCGATACTGACCTTCAATGACCGTGAACGACTTTGACCACCAATGTTTCTTATGCGGCTGGAGGTGCTCCGCAAGATGGTTGAAAAAAATGTACCATCTCATTTTAAAAAGTGGAGGTGACCTTCCCTGTGCGACAGCGCCTCCATCGAAATAAAAAAAATTGGTCGCATTTGGCGACCTTTACATCGTACAACTTTTTTTCTGGAACATTTTTTGTGACGTCGATAAGTACCGAGTTATTTCGGGTAGCTGAGACAAGAGGGACACCCTGTATACATCGAAGGGATTTTATGTGAAACGGAGCGGGTGGGCAGAGGGGGGAGATTATATATATATGAGATATTCCACGTGAATCCGTGGACTTTTTCCCTGACCCCCCAATTCGATTTTTTTAATCCGATTCCATTGACTCTAAAAGACACCCTGATTTTTTAAACATTTTTCGGAACAACCCTTAGTAAAGAAAAAAAATTCTCCGAAAAAAAACGCACCGTTAAAAATTTGAAAAAATTCCCAAAAATGCGTGATTATATGTAAAAATGTTCAAGCTATCACCCGCAGTAGAAATATAATTTTTTCTGTGCTTTCGGAGCGATTAACGTTAAAAAAATCCGAAAAAATTCAAGAACCGCTTACTTCGGGCGGATATTTAAATATCTTGATACCCACAATGAATTTTTCCGACCATTTCTGAATAACCAAATGACAATCATGGACCTTGAACAGTTAGCAGTCAGTGTTTCTATTTTTTTTTTAAACGTTAATCGCTCAGAAAGCAGAGAAAAAATCATACTTCCACTGCGGGTGATAGCATGACAATTTTTACACATAATCACGCATTTTTGGGAATTTTTTCAGATATTTAAATCGGGGCGTTTTTTCGAAAAAAAAAGTTTCTTTTTGATTAAGGCGTTACCCCCACTTGTAGCGCAAAAAAAGGCCTTTTTCATGAATTTTTTTAAAGAAAACTACAAAACGTCTTAAATCAATCAATATACCATCTTAAAGAACACATCTTGAAGAACTTTCAGTAATTTTTTTATTGAAAAATATTACATTGTTTAGTGGCAAATGGCCGTCAATGAAATAATGTTTTTATATACACGGTTTGCGGTGACCAACAGTGCGGCAAAGTGGATCATCTGAAAAAAAAATGCGGATGGATTTAGTCAAATATAAGTATAAACTAGTCTTTAATCGAAGGATTTTAAAAAATCTTCATTTTTCACAAAATGGCGGACAGTCAAAGTTAATGGTTCGATTTTAACGAAAAAAAACGGCCGTTTTTTGGCTATAAAACGGCCATTTTTTTCGAAAAAAAAATCGAACGATTAAAGACTACATTTTTATCTATTAAATAAGCCTGCAAAATTTCAAGAAGATCGGTTCATTAGTGTTCGAGTAATCTTGGTCACCGACTTCAGAAATGCCATTTTGAGAAAAACGCGTTTAAAGTTTCAATTTCCGGTCGTTTACACGACGGATTCTTCTCTTTCAACGCTCATATCTCAGTCAATTTTGTTCGGATCGACTTGAAATTTTCAGGACATATTCTCAGATACTTATACTTCAAAAAAATGCAATAAAAAAATCGATTTTTTCAAAATCGCAAGTGGGGGTAATCTCTTAAAGATTGTTTCGAAAAATGTCAAAAAAAATCAGGGTGTCTACGAAAGTCGATGGAATCAGATAAGAAAAAATAAATCGAATTGTCAGAGGTCAGGGAAAAAGTCCACTGGATTCACGTGGAATACCTCATATATATATATATATATATATATATATATATATATATATATATATATATAATGTTTGGTATTTTACAATTGACATGTACATTTTAAGATACTCAATTCGGATCAACAGTTCACAAATATGCATAAACTGTTACAACAAATATGTTGAGCATATGTGTTCAACTTTACTGTAACACACATAACTGCGTTGTTTTAAGTTGTCTATGGTATTTACACGTATTAATCCCTAAAATTACCCACCTTACGTGTAACAAATAACACACTTGGATTTGAAGTGTCTGGTCCCCAAACACCTGGTGACAATACTTGAACTGCAAAGAGCTACGGGCTTGGATTATTTCGATACGCACCCTTGCTGCATTTTTTAACTATCATGGACGTCTTCAAAAAGATAATTAAAGGTCTGCATCAAATATGAAAAATCAACAGTAATAGAAGATAGAAGCTGCAGTCTTGTCCGAATAATAAAACGTTGATGCTACCAGGTGAACAAAAGGAAGATTAAAAAGCGGTCCGGTAAATTGAGGTGGAATTAATAAATGAGAAGTAAATATCGGGAATGATGGAAAAATCCACCGGAGATTCTCGTTGCAGTAGAATCGTGGATAGGGTGAGCGGAGTACCAGGGTCGAAAAACAATCTCGCTCTTTCTCTCGTTCGCTCGGATGGTCTTTCCTCTTGTGAAAAGTACACGGCGGAAAAATCAAGGTAAACATTTTTTGTCCCCATGGGGACGTTGGAACGCTCCAAGAGGTCTGCACCCCCATCCGGCCAACCCCAGGTCGTTGACGGCTGCAGTTTACCAATGGCCTCTGACTCGACCTCGAACGGTCTCCGCTAAAACTCAACGTGCCAAGCGTTTTCCAACGCTGCATACAGATATATTCAGCAGGGAAGACGACCGCGGTTCTCCCCGGAGTTCAGCGAAAGGGAGTTGGAAGTGACGAACTTTGCGACCCCCCTGGGAGCAAAGCGTATCGCGCGTCCTCTTCGGCCCTCGTTTATACAGGAGACTGCACACTCGATGCTAAAGTGCACATACGTGTGAGTCCGTGTGCGGATACCGGGAGAAAACTCGTCGAATAAATGTGTGTGGGCGGCCTGATAGAAGGAACAAGAGGCGTCTTACGATGCGTGGCGTCAATAACGGGGTGGTTTTTGACTCTCGTCGATATTAGCTTTACGCTTTAGCAAGGATAGGATGATGCTGAAGTTTGCATCGTTCCAATGCAACGAAAGCTCTGTTTTATATTTTTATTACCTTATTTTTATTATCGTATAAAATCCTTTTCTGCATATTTATATTATTGATGGCCAAACGAGTGCCCAAAAAAATTATGAAGAAATTTTTGTATGCCACATATTCCGGAAGAAATAAAAAGAAATTCACAAGTGTTTATTTGCATTGGATTCCAACGATGCAAACTTCAATGTCGTAGAATAGAGCTATAATGTGTGCATGGGAGAAAGAGAAAAAAAGGGACCATCCTGATCATTGATATCCTGGATAATTAAGGCCTTACCCCCACTTGTAGCGCAAAAAAAAAGGCCTTTTTCATGAATTTTTTTTAAAGAAAACTACAAAACTTTTTTAATCGATCAATATACCATCTTAAAGAACACATCTTGAAGAACTTTCAGTAATTTTTTTATTGAAAAATATTAAATTGTTCAGTGACAAATAGCCGTCAATGAAATAATGTTTTTATATACACGATTTGCGGTGACCAACATTGCGGCGAAGTGGATCATCTGAAAAAAAAAATGCGGATGGATTTAGTCAAATATAAGTATAAACTAGTCTTTAATCGAAGGATTTTAAAAAATATTCATTTTTCACAAAATGGCGCACAGTCAAAGTTAATGGTTCGATATTAACGAAAAAAAAACGGTCGTTTTTTGGCTATAAAACAGCCATTTTTTTCGAAAAAAAAAATCGAACGATTAAAGACTACATTTTTATGTATTAAAAAAGCCTGCAAAATTTCAAGAAGATCGGTTCATTAGTGTTCGTGTAATCTTGGTCACCGACTTCAGAAATGCCATTTTAAGAAAAACGCGTTTAAAGTTTCAATTTCAGTTTACACGAAGAACGGATTTTTCTCTTTCAACGCTCATATCTCAGTCAATTGTGTTCGGATCGACTTGAAATTTTCAGGACATATTCTCAGATACTTATACTTCAAAAAAATGCAATAAAAAAATCGATTTTTTCAAAATCGCAAGTGGGGGTAACCCCTTAAACAGACTCGGGGAAGGGCGGATCCAGAATTTTTTCTGGGGTGGGAGAATGCGATTATTCCGGGACTCCTCGGCTTTTTTATATACTCGATTTAGACCGTCTGGGGCGGCACGTGCCCCTCGCCCCTGAATCCGCCTCTGGACTCGGATATCGGCGTACCAGTACAACTCTGCGTACACGTACAAATCCATGGGGAACATTCATCCATACACAGCTTGGACGTGAAAAATGAATCGTGTTTTTTGTTTCTCAATCTTCCTGTTCGCCTCTAGCAGAAATCCAATTTAAATCATCCAAACGGATATCATTGCTCAAGCATTTTCGAAGTGGATAAATATTCGTAGGATTCATGGAACAGATTGATTACCCACTGGACGTAATTTATGCGAAGGCTGAAATAACGAGGCGAGTACGATTTGGGAACGCGCGTGATTGATGTAAATAATCGAGTCGAAGATTCACCGACACTGGTGGATGAGCGTTCGGGGTTCGGTTCTGGTGGTACTTCGAGCTAAGCAGCGTTGTGCATGGCCGATACTCGGAGCGGTGACCGCTTAGCCGTGTACCGACTGGCGCATCAACCAGTCAGCGGAAAACCAATACTTCTGACAACTTGCTTGTAGATACTTGGGTGAAACGTCTGTGCACAAGAGAATCAGAAGAATATGGAGTCAGTACAGTGTAGCTTAAGGGGGTTTGCCTGGCTGTAAAGTCGAAAAAAATCAATTTTTCGAAACCAATATATTCTTACAGTAAATCATCTTATAAATGTTCATTTGAATCACCTTGAGTGAACATTTCAAAGTGATCGGATCAAAGTTGACATATGTGTAGGCGGTTATGTTGACGCCTGTCGAAACGCTCGGAGTGTCGGTCAAAATTTTAAACGCTTTTTCCTCGAAAATACGTTTTCAAAGTCGGTGAGAAAAATATCTAAAAAAATACAGCATCGATATTTTTGAAATATTTAGGGATTTTTCTAGATGAAAAAATATAGTATTTGGTCGGAGGATTTTTTTCCGATATATACTTTTGGTGAACGAGGTAATTTTTGTAATTTTGTAATTTTTTTCCGATGTCAATGTTTTCCGATGTATACTTTTGATGAACGAAGATGCCGATCTTTTTCGCAAAAATCAAGACTATCATTTTGTACACGCGCGATTTTTTTTTATTTCGCATTCGAAAATGCCTTCAAGGATATTCGATAACCTCGTTCAGAAGGGCATTGCTCACCGAAAAAAAAAACATTTTCGAGTGGTGGTTCCTATTTAAAAAATATATACATCACACCAAAAAATACAGAATTTTCTGCAGATGATAATTTTTCAAATACCTAATTTTTGTAGACTTTGTTTTTTCAAATGTCAAAAACAAGCTGTTTTCGACTGTAACATCCAAGCATAATCCTATAAGACGTCTGTGGACGCAATAGAATGAGGTTGGGTAGCCAAGTGCGCGTAGGGAGTAATAGGAGAGGCTCCAATCCCGAAGGGCAATACGTAAAAACCCATGAGGATACACATTGGAGCTCAGGAAATTGAATAAAACAATAATAATATATAAAATAAAGAAATAAAGAAAATAACATTTAAGAGATATAAGGATGATTATGCTGTAGCGGAACTTTTCGGAATCTGTAGGATTGATTTCCCTCCGTTTGCAAATGCAGTCGAACCTCGATAGTATAACGAATCTCTAGGGAAGTTCGTTATATCGAGGTTTCGTTACATCGAGATCATGTTCGTTACAATATTCTTAAAAAAAAATATTGCTATAAATGTAGGGATATTTTTTAAAGAAAGAAAGGTTCAAATTAGAGCCATTTTACAAGTAATTAGCAATTAGGGCACAATGTATATTATTATGTTGTTAATATAATTAGGTTTTTTAAAACTATTTATATGATATAAATAGATAATATATAATATAAATAGATAAATAAAATTATATTAACTATTTATATAATATAAATAGTTAATATAATTAGTAATGTATTAGGAAGGGAATGGACAAATCTTCGTTACATCGAGGTTCGACTGTACTTGGAACTCGCAGATTCTTTTCATCTCACAAATGCGGAATATTTCCAAAACGCCAAACCAAATTATGCCTAAATCAAAATAAACAAAATGTCGGAAAACCTCGCGTCTATCCCACTTGCGCTAATAATCAAACTGCCAATAAACAATTCGTACACTAGTTATTTACATTCGTCTTTGAAGAAATGCAAAACTCGAGGAGTGTAAAAGTTTTAAGCAGCTTTGCATCCGGTCTGGGTTTCTTTCCGTCAACGCCTTCTGCTCTTCATTAAATACCGAAAGAGGTTCACCGTAATTGTGGGCCGGGAATCAATAGCTAATCTACACTGGGCGAGACAGAGGTCAAAGACAGAAGCCAGCACACTACCCACACGGAAATAAAATATATGTAAAAATATATTGCTCGAAATATTAAAAAAGGATGTAAAGTATATTTCAGATATATATTATCTATCTTAGATATAGATTAGATATATGCAATATATACGGGAAATGCATTAAAAATACATTCGCGATATCAAAGTTTTCGCCGAAAATAAATCTTCAGAATGTATATAAAAATATATATGTTGGATAGGCGGTTACGTATATTCGAACTATATTGAAAATATACTTACAATGTACTCAAATTACCCTCAAAATATACTACACATGTATTTTAACTGTATTCGACTTATAATTGAAATATACTTTAAATGTATTTAAACTACATCTAAAATATACACGATATGTGTTCATACTCCGTTTAAAATATACTTGAAATATGTTCATACTACATTTCAAATATTATCGAAATATATTCAACGTGTATTTAAGATATACTTGAAATATATTTAAACTATACTTTAAATATTCTTAAATTTTTTGTTATGACGTTATTTACATCATTGCGCCCTTTTACGATATTTTTTTCCTGTCCTTAATTACGATTATGGTGTTTGCGCTTCAAATATATTAATGGTTCAAATTTAAATCATATCAGACGCTTACACGCCGTAAGGTGGTTTTCGAACCCGGGACCTCTGAGTGATGAGCTGGGACGTTCCCCACTGAGCTAGTTCTACTTGTTAAATTAACTTTCGTGTCGTCTGCATATCGTACAATACACAGAGTTAGTTTATTGAGAAATGTGTGGATTTACAAGAGTAACTGACATCATCGGATCAATTACTTAAGGGCAGGGTAAAGTATTTAAATTTTTTTTCATTTTTTTTTTCATTTTTTAAATGAATGCATAATATATCAAGAATATTGTGTTAAAATTTCAAGTCGATCGGAGTAAAATTGACGAAGTTATGAGTATTTGAGCGTCTATTGCTCCATGCCGGGGTTTATACCTGGGCGGCAGCTGCGCGGCGCGCTATTGTATTTTTCGACCCCGAATAAATTTCTTGATAAACGGGCCTGTTCCGGTCGAGTTATGTATATTCGAGGCATGGTGTATATTAGTATACACATTAGTCTGTACATCAGTTGACCTCTGTATGCCGTGCTGAGCAGTAGCAAGTCACACTAACAGTTTGAGTCCGTTTTCAAGATGCTCTCGATCATCTTGATGGAAGCCTTTTGCTCTACGGACCTGGCATCGACGACTTTGAGTGAGTATAAGAAAATTATCGAGTTTTATTTTGAATTTCTAAAAATTCAAAGTGAATTGAAAAATCGGAAAAAATTCATACGTAATCGGAAAAATGAACGAATCACGAAAAAAAATTGGGTTGCGGGGAAATTTGTTGACTAATTTTTTTTTTTTCATCATTTTGTTAATAACATTTTGGAATTATTATTATGCAAAATTAATCTTTTGACTACCTTTAATATGCATGAATTTTCTCAGATTTTTATGCAATCGAGAAGTGTTCTCAAACTTATGTGCAATGAGCGCTAAGCGACCAAACTCTTCTGCGTTTTTCAAACCGTTTTTCTGAGACTTGTCATATTCGAAATCCGTGTGCACGATAACTCAAAATCTACTGGACCAATCGCTTTGAAATTTTGCACAGTACTTCTTCACATAATTCACCAGGTATTGTCGAGAGCTTTTTTGTTGTTTTTAATAATTACTAATTTTTCAACATTAAATTAGCCGATTTTTTTAGCGAAAATCGGGTTTTTGGCTCCCAAGTGCTACGAAAAATGGAAAAATCGAAAAAAAAAAAATCCTCCCGTCATTACCTCGAGAAACATCTCCTTTAACAAATGCATTTTGATTTTTTTGTTTCAGATGATTCTGTTGCGAGTTATGGTGCACACCGCAAACCAACTTTTTTTCGAGGCACCTCCGGCGTTTAATTTTCACTCGCTCAATTTTGAATATTTTGCAATGCAAATTTAGGAGACTGTTGTTCAAATGTTACTTTATTATATGTAAATTTTTCAATAAACGAACACTATTCGTTACGCCAAAAAAAAATCTTAAACACATGCCTTTTTTTCGCCGAATTAACTTTACCCCGCCCTTAATTGCGTTCGCATAGAGAGCGATAATCGAAAAGAATTACGAGATTACATAACCTTCAATTTTTTGTCCGATCTTTTATTCCGGCTAGTGCGGCTAGGCCTTCGCGAGATACCGACTCGAAGATGTTTTTCATTTGCAACGTCATCTGTTACTCAAGTTGCTTAACCAGCCATATTTGAAATATATAAAACATACATTCAGTTTGTATGTTTGATATATTTAAGATGTATCTTAAATCGATTTATATTTATATATCGTATAGGTTTTTAATCATATCCAAAATTATACTTGACATATCCAACTTTTCGTACAAAATGTATTTAATATATGTTTTATGTATCTTTCGATATATTTTTTATATATTTTATTTCCATGTGGGTAGCATTCGCACCGGACTAAATGTTGGCGTGTATGATCTTGAAGACGGTCCTCAAACTTAGCAGCGGCGAGCATGTGCCGAAAATCAACATTACATCGATACAGCGGGTTCAAAATACCATCCTTCTTCGGACTTGAACATCCACGAGGTACAATGATGTGCGTGTGTGAAGTGATATACACATGCACATGTGCATGTGTATATCAGCGGGGGTAATAAACCGATGGCGCGGTCTAGCGATAATGAGTCGACGTAACGAATATTTATGCGCCCCCGAGTGCACAGTATGCATATTGCGCAGCGTAACACTTGAGCAGCAGGGAAAGGAGAAGCTTGAGAGTCGCGGCGTCGCTCGTTGCGCTATCGTCTCCGTTATCGTTGCACTACTGCAACAACGTCGCTCTCCTGATACTCTCTCTCTCTGACTTTGGTACGGTCAAATGGTGCTTCGAAAAAGGCCTCGTGAAAATTTTTGGTAGAACGCAATTTTTTTTCATTTCGTAGGGGGGCCGGCCATGAGTGTAATACTCAGCTTCCGGGACGTTGAGGGTGATAGAACGGCCGCCGTATTGAAACTAAGGGTGCATTCGTTTTTTTTTTATTTATCTCCGTAAGCGTGAGGCTGACAAAAATTTTGTGGCAAGCTTTTTTGCAGTTGTTACAATTATCCATAACTTTTTCTTATAACTTTTTGCGCTAATGTCAATAATGAAAAAGTTATAAGCAAAAAAAGATGAAAAATTAGGGGTTAAAAAACTTTGAGGCAAAGGCCATAGCCGGATAAGTAGGGAAAAATTGCCCCCGCATTTTTAATTAATTAGGAATATATTCTAATTAGGAGTATATTCTGAGGTATAAAAAAAAAAAATTCTGAAAATTTCATCCCCGTCAACGGAATGGTTTTGGAAAAATTAATTTTTTTTAATAAAAAAAAATTAAAATTTCAGAAACGCTTCAGTGGATCGATTTGATTTTTTTTGGTACTTGTTACGATCAAACATGTTACGAAATAAAATTATAGAACATCTTGCGAAAGATTAAGGTTTAAAAAAAAATAATGTTCCTTGTTTTATTTTTTTTTTACTATAATCCACTTGGGGTACAGTAACGAAATTTTTGTCATATAATCTTTGGGCACCTTATTATATTATATAATTTTTTCAAAATGATCGGATTGGTACGCCACAGTGAAAAAAAAAGAAACCGACTTTATTGATATATTTTAGTTTTATAGATATATAACTAAAATATATCAATAAAGTGTGTTTCTTTTTTTTTCACTGTGGCGTACCAAGCCGATTATTTAGTCACATATCAGACTTTATTGATATATTTTAGTTATATATCTATATAACTAAAATATATCAATAAAGTGTGTTTCTGTTTTTTTCACTGCGGCGTACCAAACCGATCATTTTGAAAAAATTATATAATCTAATAAGGTGCCCAAAGATTATATGAAAAAATGTTCGCTATTGTACCCCAAGTGGATTATAGTAAAAATAATAAAACAAGGAATATTATTTTTTTCAAACCTTAATCTTTCGCAAGATGTTCTATAATTTTATTTCGTAACACCTTTGAACGGAACAAGTACCAAAAAAAATCAAATTGATCCACTGTACCGTTTCCGGTATTTTTTTTTTTTTTTTAATAGTTAAAAAACATTCATTTTTCTAAAACCATTGCGTTGACGGGCATGAAATTTTCAGAAAATTTGTTTTTCTATACCTCAGAATATACTTCAAATTTCGCTGGAAAAAATGGGGGGGGGGGGGCAATTTTTCCCTACTTACCCGGCTATGGCCTTTATTAATTTATTTAAAATTTGACAATAAAAATGCTTCTTACATTTTTACGGAGTATTTTGTTATAAACAATTTAATCATTTTTTTTTCAATTCGGTTTGTTTTTATTGAATTTTCAGCATTGTGAAGGGAGGTAGTGGAAGGTGAGTAGGTCACGTCGGGATTTAAAAAATTGTTAATCATTTTATTTCGAGCAGTAGTTACTTTTATTATTATATTGCTAAGTTTTTCAATGATTATTTCAAAATTATCAATCATCATTACTCTCAAATCTCATTCGTTTTAAAGAGCATGGTTTTCAAAATTGTTCTACATAACCATGAGGCCGACAAAAATTCTGTTGTAAGCTTTTTTGTAGTTGATACAATTCTCCATCACTTTTATTCATAACTTTTTGCGTTAATATTAATAATAAAACGTTATAAACCAAAAAAGATAAAAAATAAGAATATTAATATTAGCGCAAAACGTTATTGAGAAAAGTTGTGGAGAATTGTATCAACGACAAAAAATCTTCTTACAAAATTTTGGTCGCCCTCACGGTTATGGTGATAAATTTAAAAAACCCCGCCCCTTCAAAACGAATCAGATTTGAGAGTGACGATTGATCATTTCGAAATGAACATTGAACAACTTAACAATATAATTTTAAAAAGAAACTACCGCTCGAAATAAAATGATTAACCATTTTTTTTAATACCGACGTAACCTACTCACCTTCCACTACCTTCCTTCACAACGCTGAAAAATCAATAAAAACAAACAGAATTTTAATAAATTGGTTAAATTGTGTATAAAAAATGCTCTATAAAAAAGCAAGAATTTTTGTTGTCAGATTTCAAATTAACTAATAATCTTGCCTCAAAGTTTTTTATCCGCTGATTTTCCGTCTTTTTTTGTTTATAACTTTTTTATCATTGACATGAGCGCAAAAAGTTATAAGAAAAGGTTATGGATAATTGTATCAACTACAAAAAAGCTCGTCACAAAATTTTTGTCAGCCTCACGGTTACGGAGATAAATTTAAAAAACTAATCCACCCTTAATTTCAAGATGGCGGCCGCGCTACCACCCTTAACGTCCCGGAAACTGAGTTTCACACTCATAGCCGACACCCTCCCCCGCGAAATGAAAATAAATAGCGTTCTACCCGAAATTTTCAGCAAAATCACCATTTGACCGTACTGCTTGCCGCTTTCCTATTGAACCCTCTTCTCAACATCGCACTTCACGATGCTATCGTCGTAAGAACGAGACCTTCTCGAGGCGCTCATCGACCCGTTTTCTCCGATAACCCTGCGCCATTTTTTTGCTCTCGCCTTTTTAACTTGAGGTGGAAAAAGCGAAAGGCGGTGGCATGAATGGAAACCGTTGTAATTGTAGATAGAAACGAACAAGATTGTTGGTGACGAACGGATATCCCGCAAGATTCGAGCTCTTGGGAAGATGTTCATTTAGCCCCCCCCCCCTCCCGGGGGGGGGGGGCTTGACTGTTTTATAAAACAGCACTAAAATCACATAACAATCTAAATAACTAGTCGAATTATTCATCGAAACAATTATCTAGATGGTGAACTAATGTGGACAAATTGGACATCAAGTATCGATCCTCCAATGACATCCTCATGGACTACATGACTGATATTTATCCGTTCGAGTGATCACACATAGGTCGGCTTATCTCACGGACACCCGCAAGTTATCATACTATTGTGCAATGCCATGATATACAAGGGTCTATACACATTTGCATGTGTACACATATACATCTATGCCATTTATGTAAATCCCTCGATATCCATCGAGGAGTGAGTCGTGAAAACGAGTGAATATGCATGTGCGTGCTACTTGAAGATGAGAGGCTCGGATATACGCGAGAACGGACCGGAAATCAAACCGTGTAGGGGGAGAGCGAGCGCCGAGGTAATCCCGTCGTCTTGGCGTGTCCAACAATATCCGGTCGCGTTGTATATAGTGTTCGATACTCGATCCATCATGGCTTATGTAGCGGCCACAATTCGTGAAAATCTGAAAGACCATTTCGGTTTTTGTGATATAGGGGATTGAATAGTGGTAGGGTTTATTTAGACCCTGCTGAATCTTTGATGGCGAACGTCTATCTGTTTTTAGGTTACGAACGTCAGTGGACACTTTTGGGCCGATAAGCTCATTTGGTTTGAGTTTCCTGTAAGATTGGCGAGGGCATCAACTAGGCTGTTGGGCGTGTTAGGTATTGGTTTAGGATTCGGCTGGTAGGCATGTCATGGCTGGATCGAAAGAACATGTATGTGATTGTCGATTACTCGTGGAGTTGACGAAGTTGATCAAATAAAAAATGGCCTGTTCGATGGTCGATGGTGGAGGTCTCCAGTGGTGAATGACTAGCCAACCCGGGAAAAAAGTTCATATCTGAATATATCTGAATCGTATCTATAGAATCAGATATGAACAGACAAGAAAATTGGCAATATCTGTTCACGTAGTGTCATGACAGATCACGTATGCTTATATCTGAGCATGTATGATCATATCAGAGCCATTTTGATCATTTTGAGAGCAAACCCGTCCATATCGCAGCAGGTCTGACCAGATCCAATCCCTAGGCAAGATCTGATCTTGTTGTACCAGATCTGATTTTATTGGGCCAGATCTGATCATGTCAGGTAGATCTGATTTTATTGGGCCAGATCTGATCATGTCAGGCAAATCTAATCTTATTGGACCAGATCTGTCTGTCCGTATAAGAATAAAATACCGTGGATCCCAGTAGACCTGGACATCTATGAACAATAGACCTGCCCATATGATAGAACCATAGTTTATTTGAACCATCAGACCAGGTATGACTCCGACTATATCAGAGCAAATCTTACCCTGTTGAGACAGATCAAATCTTGTTAGTACAGTCATGAAGATATTAAAATGTTTACATGCATAAAGCGGGGTTATTAACACGTCATCACTTGACGTGTTAATAATTAATAATATTATAGTAACTCACATGATCACATATAATACAGTCAGGTGAGGTGCCA
This sequence comes from Ophion obscuratus, assembly GCA_964007375.1. NCBI lineage: Eukaryota > Metazoa > Arthropoda > Insecta > Hymenoptera > Ichneumonidae > Ophion > Ophion obscuratus. Next base: position 12,988,609 of record OZ023322.1, read on the forward strand.
CATCTGATCGGATATCGTCTCATATCCTCATATATCGTTTCATATATTCAGGTATTTTCATGTGTGAACAACGGAACTGCATATACGCCAAAGTATGAGTGTATAAGACTTCGTATATTTTCCAGGTTTGGTATCGTATCTGATGGGATAAAATTTTATATGAACGTGCCTGCTCATATATCACATCATACATGTTCAGATATGGTTTCACGCTGCCAACTCGCTTTGGTACCTGACCAGATAAAAACATATATGAGATCTATATAGCGGAGTCTGGTACCGTATGTGATCGGATGTGATCTTATACGAACAGATACGTTCACATATCACATCATGTCTGTTCAGATACGAATTTACGGTACCAACTCGCCTTGACACTTAGCCAGATATAAACAGATATGAGTTCATATATGGTCAGGCCAGATACTGTATTTGATCAGATATGATCTTCTCTATGCATATGTGATGTGAAATATGATAAGACCTAATCATACATGATACTGTAAAATGTCAGATATGAATATATATCTGATACATGTATGACAATATCTGAAACATATGACAATATCTGAAACATATATGAACATATCCACTCAGACATGAACTTTTTTTTCCGGGAAGGCCAATCAACAGCCTCTATGGTACTGCAAATAAACTTGAACTTTGGAGCTATTGGAGACTATTGAGCTCATTGAGCTCATCGAAGGCTTAAACTTTTTAGTTGGCGGAGGTCTCCGGTTTGAAATGGCTAGCCATGGCAAATCAACAGCCTCTATGGCACTGCAAATAAAGTTCAATTTGGGTGAATTGAGCTTTTTAGCTCATTGAACGTAACTCATCGAATCGTCACTGAACGATATCTGGTAAATCCAATACAACGCAGAAGGGCCTATGAGCGTGGTCCAAATAAGAGCAGTTTCTTCAAGTACACATACATCGATCGTGAAAACGGTCTGACGGGGGAGAGTGGAAGATAGGCGACGAGCTGAAAGCCGCGATGAGTGAACAGCCCTGTCGTATAGCCATTGGATCGTCGTCATCATCGTTGTCGACGTCGTCGTCGTCGTCGTCGTTGGCGATCGTATCGCTCTCACATGTATATACATATGACGAGAACGAGAGTGCAACACGCTCGTACAATTGCTATATGGAGGCTCGGAGCTTACGCGGCACGTATGTAAGTGGCAGGGTTGTTCAGCCGAAGGGACGAACGGGTTGAACGCGCTCGAACTATCGTGGGCACACGACCCTTCTAACGTTATGTTCAAGTTATAGGACGTGTGTACGTCCGGGGTTAGTACAGCTGATGGGTGTAGGTGTACGAGGAAGGATGTAGGTCAGCCAAGGCCGGAAGTACGTCCCGCATCCACACGGACCCTCAAGTGCCCATAGTCCTTTGCCCACGGGGTGCTCGTCTCAAGCTCACGGAACATCCGAAATTTCAACATTCGCTTGGGTACTGCTTAATTTTTAAGTACAAGGAAACATTCGAAAAAAAAACGGGCAAACACTGGAGAATGGATGCTTAGGAATGATTATTATTTTATAATAATAATATCAACAAGTTATCACCGAATCGTTAAGAAGAAACAGCTAATAAATTATTCTAAAAAGTTTATTTTTCTTGATATGAGGTCAATTTTGAAACTCTCCCGAATACATTCGAATTTTGCATAATTTGTGTAGGATTCTGAGCTTCTTGTACTTTTCAATTGATTTGACGCTGTATCTATAAAGTTGTTTATTGAAGAACTTTCGTGCTTTTAATTTGAAAAAAAATATAATGCCACTCCGGACGTTGAAAAATCATGTTTCTTGACTATTGTTGAAGTAGATGTTTTTTTTTTAAGTAGTTTCCCAACAACTTCCTGATACGATTGACTTTGAGTATACGAGCACATGGATCGAAAATAAGCTTTTTACAATAAAAATGGGAAATTAGGACTTAAAATCTTCTCGTTCGGAGCCATATAATTATACTTATACTTTCATAATAATTATGTTGAAAAAGTGATGTTGCAAAAACAATATTACAGCACTCCGTAGCAACAAAAACTTGGGGTAGCTGTAGTACATAGCTCATTATGATAGAGAAAATGAAGGGAACTTCAGTCGAGTCTCCAGGCTTACGAACTGGAGTCTCCAGGCTTACGAACTAAGTCGTCGCTCGTCAGCATCAGACTTTGATATTTTAAGATCATGAGATGCAATAATAAAAAAAACTGTGGACAAAATCACGCCACAATTGCATTTACCACAAACGTTATAATTTGAAATATTGTTAATACCCCCGGTAGTCGATGCTACATTGTGAGGTAAATTTATATATATATATAATTTTAAAGTTAATCAAGTTTTTTATTTTATATATATATATATATATATCGACGCAAAAGTTATTTTCGCGGGCGGCCGGAACGGAAAATTCTGTGTCTTCCCGAGCTTTTTTTAAGGCGTTACCCCCACTTGTAACGCAAAAAAAGGCATTTTTCATGAATTTTTTTAAAGAAAACTACAAAACTTTTTTAATCGATCAATATACCATCTCAAAGAACACATCTTAAAGAACTTTCAGTAATTTTTTTATTGAAAAATATTACATTGTTTAGTGGCAAATGGCCGTCAAGGAAATAATGTTTTTATATACATGGTTTGCGGTGACCAACATTGCGGCGAAGTGGATCATCTGAAAAAAAAAATGCGGATGGATTTAGTTAAATATAAGTATAAACTAGTCTTTAATCGAAGGATTTTAAAAAACATTCATTTTTCACAAAATGGCGGACAGTCAAGGTTAATGGTTCGATTTTAACGAAAAAAACGGCCGTTTTTTGGCTATAAAACGGCCATTTTTTTCGAGAAAAAAAAATCGAACGATTAAAGACTACATTTTTATGTATTAAATAAGCCTGCAAAATTTCAAGAAGATCGGTTCATTAGTGTGCGAGTAATCTTGGTCACCGACTTCAGAAATGCCATTTTGAGAAAAACGCGTTTAAAGTTTCAATTTCCGGTCGTTTACACCACGGATTCTTCTCTTTCAACGCTCATATCTCAGTCAATTTCGTTCGGATCGACTTGAAATTTTCAGGACATATTCTCAGATACTTATACTTCAAAAAAATGCAATAAAAAAATCGATTTTTTCAAAATCGCAAGTGGGGGTAACCCCTTAAGGGGCCAGTCCACTTTGGAGCCACGAAAAAAGGCTATTTTCGCGATTCTTTTCGAGGATTTTATAAAAGATATGAATATGAAAGTTGTTGGGCTTGATAAATAAAGTCTTTTTTATTCATTTTTAAATACAAATACTATACTTTAACGTAACGCCTTAAAAATAGGTGTGCTGGGTAGCTCCATCACAACCCGGCAACGGCTTGTCTGAAACAAAAAAGATCAAAGTCCATTGGATTCAGTATGACCCCAGCTACAAAATGACCCTCGGATATAAAGTTTTATCAAAAAATAAAAAAAATGGCAGATGAAAAACGAAAAAAGTTTTAAAAAACGCCTTTTTCGCAGTTTTTCGAAAAAAAAAAAACAAGTACAAATAAAAATTTTAAAACCATCGAGGGTCATCTTGTTGCGAATCATGTTTACAATATATGATTCAAATTTCAAGAGAATCGGTATATTAGTTTTAGGGATACGATGGAGCTAGAGTTTGAAAACGTTGATTCGTGAAAAACGCGTTTGAATTTTATACTATGAAAAACTCTTCCCTAAACTCAATTGGCAATTCCTGCACCGTACAAGATCCCTTCTGATTACGCATCATCGTTTTCAAGTCTTGCTTGCTTTCGATTTTTTGACATTTTCAAAGTGGACTGGCCCCTTGACCATGCACGCCAAGTCGTTGCACAGCATTTCCGGTGTTCTCATGTGGTACCCACGTTGTATTTTTATCTAACGGTGACATAATTTTTTTCCTATTATGGTATCATGACATTTTAAATTAAATATTAAAAAAAAAACATTATTCCTAAGCTTTAACAATTTTGTGTACAACATAATTAGTAAACTTGCTTGGCTATTTCATAAAAGTGATTCTACTTTTTTTGTAAATATGATTTAAAGAAATATAATGAAAACATTGTTTGAATGAAAATAAAAAGTCTAGTTTGGGACATTTGAGATAAAACAAATTTTGTAAATACTTAAACAAGCGATAATAATTTCGAGGGTTTTTTTTTTTCATTACTTGGCATTTTTTTACTTATTCAAAGTTTTTAAAGGGGATTGCGTTTACTACAATTACTTTCGTGAATCCAATATATGAATTTCACATAAAACATGTGTAGTTGGCCACGTAAGTAAACGACAGGTCATGTTTTTTAGTTAAATATTTTATTTTTGATGCAATGCTGCTTTGCAATGTAACGTTGAAACTCGAGCACCCAGTATTTAGAAGCGCGTATGACAAATAAATAGAAGGTTTCGTACTGACGAACTAGAACTACCCTATCGATCATGACAGATATGTATCCAAAAGGGCACATTTCGCATCAGTTGACCCACGAATCGGACGAAGTTGCGCCTTTACGTCGCTCAGCCTATGAACTGTAAAACAGCATATACGTGGGAAGCTAAAATACGCAGAAGCCCTATGCAACGTGCATGAGTACAAAACCTGTAATTACCGTCGTAGGAGTGCCCAGAGCAGAGATAAAAGAAATGCCTGAAAAATTGGCAGGCTTGTAGTGAAGAAAGCCCATTGCAGAAGAACGTAGCGAGACTTCCACCAAGCTGTACAACTTTGTGCAGTACATGGCAATGATAACCCAAACATCTTTATCGATTAATCAGGGCTTTATTAATCAATCAGGGATTGATTAGAGAATAAGAATCTTAAAAAAATATTGCGGTACTTTTTAAGGGGAAATATGCGAAAATAAATGAAAGGAATTTAGAAATATTAATTTCCATTGCATTCCAACGATGCAAACTCCAGCCCCATCAAAAAGATGGCCGGCAGAACAATTATTCGGATATCTCTTCAAAATATTTTCTTCGTTTCTCCATTCCTGCTTTATCATCCAACGTTAATCCTACAGATTCCGAGAAGCACACTGTTGAATTTTGCATCGTTGTAAGGCAACAAAATTTTTCTGATTTCAATTTCCTTATTTTTATTATCAAACAAAATCTTTTTCCTAGATTTGTACACTAGATCGCCAAATACGGATCTTGAAAAAAATATTACGGTATTTTTAAAGGCGAACTATGGCAAAATAAATTGAAGGAATTCGATGAATGTCCCCATTAGCTTCACAATCTATGTGGAATTCTTATTAAATTTTTCGTGCTCCACTTGTGCAAGAGCGTTGGTGAAGAATATTTGTTGGTGGTTCTGAACCGTGCTTCACCGTGTACGATGTTTCCGTTCGATTATGTGTGCTCGATACATGCTTCTATGTACACCCACATATACGTATATACTCCATACAAGCCTCCCATATTGGAGCACACGATGGATTTTGATCTCGATCGAAACTCATTAACATCGACCGTTGAACAACAATAACTTTCAACGAAGTCATCGTCGTTCATCCTTCAGTCTCTTTGCATCTCTATCCATCCGCTATGTCATCAGAGATGAAATCACCCTGAAGGATCGCAGGCGTAAAACCTGACATATAGCGTCTTTGCAGATACGCGAGCAAACTGCTTTCCCAGATATTAGTGCACGTCACATGCAACTCCAGAACGTCGAAGGTACGGAATGGATAATCGTAGAAAATAGGCCTTCGAGTGACATCAAGCTCTGAAGTGCCGTGCGACTCTGCGGTTAATGGCCTCTTGGTTTTCGGAACTGAGCATCTGCCTCTGTCCAAAACGTAACATTTGATGAAATTAAGTAGACGTACGCCAACAATTATCAGATGATCCAGGTCGAATAAATATATCTGGTGGGTCTAATTCAATGAACTAAGATTGTCTTCGGTGCCTTCGACACATTTCCTGTTCATTTTTGCCTCTTGTTATTTTTCGTCGCATGCATTCACAACGAACAGTTGACAACCTGATGAGCGCATAAGACAATTTGATCGAGTTTCCCAATATTTATTTATATTGTTCACTCAATCGACAAGAATAACGCGAACGGAAATGCAACATGCCATTACCATATGATGTGACAACTCGAACGGGCGAGACAAAATAGTGGAACGTGTACGTATAATAATTCACACGTTTCCGGTGAACATAGCGAGTAATGGTAATGCTATGTACCTGTCAGCTGGAGCACTGGAAAGGCCCGCTTTTGGGCTCCGAATGAGACTCGTTGTACATCTGGATAATGGATTTATCTGCCTCCTCTCTTCGCATCTGCGTCTATTTTTACTCTCTCTGACGAATCGCATTTTACTGGAATTTTTGACTTTGCGACAATCGACAATGCGATCTATCTTTTTATCTTTCTACATACACTCAGCAAAAAAATTAATAAAACAGAAAGAATTGAAAGTTTCTTCAGTGATTTTTGAAAGGCTTCGTGAAAAATGGTCGTATCGGGAAAAAAAAGGATTTTTAAACTTGAAATATCTATTTTAAGAATTTCGCGGAGAAATTTTTGGTGAGCATTTCGTTCGGCGTTTTCGTGAGAATCAGCGCGAGTAAAACATTTCCGTTTTTTTTCTTCAAAATCGTCCGTAAAATCATAAATTTTCCGGCTGAATCAATCAAGTCTTTTAGCCTGATTCTTTAGCTTCAATTTGGTATTGTTTTGCTCTCTGTACGACCATTTGTCGCTAAGATATCGCCGGTTGAATGAAAAGTCAGCTTTTTTTCTTTCATCATCAAAATCGTCTATAAGTTTTTTTTTTGTATTTTAGGGGAATATTTTTTAAGCTCAGTACTGATTTAAAAAGGTACAAAAAAATTACTTTTTCTGTCGTTGTGGAAAATCCACCACAACTTAGCACATATTGCGGAAATACGAATGTTTGCAGTTTTTTTGACCCTGTCAATTTTTTTATCGATCGGTTAAACCGTTTTTTTAACCCGAATCGTCAAGGTTTTATCAAAAATTGAAGGAACACTTTTATTACCCCTTAAACACGTTAATTGGGGATGATTAAGATGGAAAAAAAAATTTCGTTATTTTTCTCCCAATTTCCATTAACTACTTATCAAATGTCAAAGAAACGAAAAATTCAAAATTTTGAAAAAAAAATCTGTTCTTTTTTCCTACCATTTCTCATTAACTATTCATCAAATGTAAAAAAAGAATATAACAAAATTTAAAAAATAATCGTTATTTTTCTCACAATTTCCATAAACTACTTATCAAATCTCAAAGGAAACAAAAATTCAACATTTTGAAAAAAAAAATCCTTTATCTTTTCTACAATTTCTCATTAACTGTTCATCAAATGTAAACAAAAATATTACAAAATTAAAAAAAAAATCATTTCAAAAAGTGTAGAAAATTCAATGAAATCATCATCTGTTCAGTGTTGATGCGATTTTTTTGTTTACATGCCGCAATTTATCGATTTAAAATGAATTGCATTAAATTAAGTTGATACCCCCAAGCGAATCTTCATACACCTTTCTACACGCATCGCTATACAATTTTTCAATCACTTTTTCGAAAGCCATCATTAAAAATCATTAAAAATAAACAGTTTCTTTAAAAACTATCAGTTGAAAAAAAACGCTCAAATTTTTCCGACTTTTTTTCCAAATTTCGATTTTCTTTTGTTCGTGTTTTGATGAGTAGTTAATGGAAAATTGTGAGAAAAATAACGATTTTTTTTTATATCTCAATCGTCATGAATTGACGTTTAAGGAGCAATAAAAGTGCTCCTTCAATTTTTAAGAAACTTTCGCGTTTCATGTATAAAAAACGGTTCAACTGATCGATTAAAAAGTTTACAGGGTCTTCGGGCATGTATTAAGCTCAAAAAAAATCTGTAAACATTGGTAATCTTCGCAATATTTGCAAAGTTGTGGCGGATTTTCCAAAACGCCAGAAAAAGTCACTTTGTCGTACTTTTACAAATCAATATTAAGGTTAAAAAAAGGTCCTCTAAAATACAAAAAGGAACTTATAGAAGATTTATTCAAATTTTGACCAATGGTCGTACGATTTCAAAAAGCGATAAATGGTCGTACGGAAAGCAACAAATACCAAATTCAAGCTAAATAATCAAGCTAAAAGACCCCAGCATTGATTCAGCCAGGATTTTTTTTGGCCTATGGAGAAATTTAAAAAATCGAATTTTTTTCTCTCGATATTTTTTATGACAGCACCGAGCTTGATGCTTAAAAAAAAATATTCGTAAAATTCGTAAACTAGAGATTTCAAGCTTCAAAATCCTTTTTTATTTTTCCCGATACGACCATTTTTCACAAAATTACGGCCTTTCAAAAATCACTGAATTAAAAAAAAAATCTTTCTGCTCCTCTATTTTTTTGCTAAGTGTATCTATTTCTCTATACATCTATTTATCTGTATCTATCTATGTATCTATCTACCTATCATAAATATTCTATATATTTAACGTTCGTGAACTTTGGCCTAACGATATTTGCAGAACTTTTTAACCATGTGGCACAAAGTGACACGAGACTTGGGAAAAAATGGTCCATTTAGCTCAATCCTGTAGCAATTCGTGCGAAAGACTGGAACTTGAATAATATTTCGTGCATCGCTCGGTCTTGCTCAGGTTTACGTATGACCGCTATGGGGCTATTAAAAACCTTAAATTTGTTTCCCATCCCTCGATACGAGGACCTGACTGAACCAGTTTGTTCAGAATTGGTTTCGAAATAGAGTTTTGGCTTCTGTTTTTGTCGTGTGGTCAGTAGAGCCTTTTCTGCCTCTGTGACGAATATATTCATCAAAAGAGAGAAAATAACAAAACCCCACCGACGCGGTTTATCGATGATCATCCCGCAAGTACGAAACGAGATCGGCTCTTCTCATTTCCCCCTTCCATCCTGTGTTTCGACAATAATCCTATATCTCTCTGTTTTCGCTCAATATACTCCAATTTTAATCGCGAAAAAAAGTACTTTAATTCTCTTTGCAATGTCGATTTTTACGCTCGCGAAGAGGAATAACCGGCGTTGGAATGTGCAATCATTTGGAGCAACTTTTTCACGAAACTCTTCTATTTTTAAACGTTCCAAAAAAAGCCGCAAGACCGTCTCAATAATTGCCGAGTAACGCAGACAGCGTGGAATGTTTGTTTCACTAACACGAATACGTTATTGTAAAATTAGGCCGTTATTTTTACAGCCAAATCCTATAAATGAGTCCTTGCTGGTCGTGGCGCTTTTCCATGCGCTGCTAAATATTCCTTCGCCGGATTGCACATGTCACACAGTGGGTTGCCTGTCTATAAAAAAGAAAATCAATTTCCTTCGAACAATGCTCGTTATACGCGTTAGTATATAATGCCTGCCCATTCAGAGTGTTCATCATACACGGGATAGGATGCATTGTTGTAATAATCAAAACGACTATTTATACTTGCACCAAAAATTCGCCGACGAAAAGGATCCAGCTCGACTGTAATATGGGAGCAATTATGAAAGAATAATGGAACGATTATGAAAAACAAAGCTTCGGAACATGAATATGTAAGCCTCGCGTAAGAATCGTAATATTAACATCACAACAAAAGTAGAGAATATCGATAATACAGATTATATTAAATATTGAATATTAATAATAATTGCTGCAAATGAGAAGGGAGGGGAAATTATGTAAACACCCTTAAGCAGGGTATACAAGGACTACTACTATAGAATATTATACTTATCGATTATCGATTATTGTATAATAATAATAATCGATATTAGAATATAATATCGATTAATATCGATATTAGAATAGAATATCGATTATTATATAATATCGATATTATTATATTAATATATTAATTAATAATTATTATATTAGTATAATATTATATGCCAATACAATGGGTATTATATTAAATATATATATTATATTATTATTTATTTGTTATTCATAGTCTTAGAATACAAAACGAAGATTTGTATAATTAACATATAACCCTCGCGTATGAATGATAATACTAATATGAAGTTCGAAGAAATATCGATATTATCGATATTAATCGATAATATCGATATTATTACATTAATAAATTAATTAATAATTATTATATTAATATAATATTATATGCCAATACAATGGGTATTATATTAAATATATATATTATATTATTATATGTTTGTTATTAACAGTCTTAGAATACAAAACGAAGATTTGTATAATTAACGTATAACCCTCGCGTATGAATGATAATACTAATATTATAAAAAATATATATAATATTATACATTATTATAATTAATATAATATTAAATATAACCCTATATTGAATATGCAATATTAATATTATGACAAGAATAAGATGCTTTATTATCGTACCAAAAAAAGAAAACTTTGTCTTATGACAAAACTTTTGTTCACCCATGCGTAGGAATCGTCAAGCCCCGAAATAAAACATTTTTTCCAATGTCCAAGCATCTGTTGCAATTCGCTAATTAACCTGTGATATAATTCAGACCCAGTTGGAAAAAAATTACTGTTGATTACTTAAAAACTATTCTGATGGTACATATTTTTCTTTTCTCAAGAAATTCAGACGGGATAGACGTAACTGCGTAATGCTTTTGCGGAACGAAAAAACCGCGAGAAAGAGAATCGGGAAATACTCGCGGAAAGGTATATATCATATTACGTGTATGGCCTTGTATTTATACGTTTTTCCTGAGTGTACGCGGATTATTCGCTGCAATCAAGAATGCCGGAAGTGTCCGTTGCTTGACCTATCAAACCTTTTATTTCTCAATAGAAATTCCATTGTCCTATTAACATTTTTCAAAAAGATTCTTGAAAGAACCAACGAGTCGTCCAAGTTAATTACTCCCAACGACAACTGCCCACAATGAAAAAAAGCATTCACCCCACACACCTGCATCTGGCTTCTCATGTGCACTGCTCTCCTTTATGCGGTATTCCAATTAATCCGTGAATACGTTATGTCGGTATGAACGATATATACGTATTACTATGGAATTTGTTGTATGCAAATGTCAAATCCATACGTGCAAAATGCTTCACTCTGCACAAATTCGTGAACTCACTAATCTCAGTCGTGTTTTATTCATATCCTGTGGAGAGCTTTGATTTTCTCGAGCTTCAGTTATACAATACATTTCCGTGAACATCAGGCGAAAAGCTGCTAACCAACGGATGTATCGAAATAGTCGACGAAATTTAATTAGATAAATGGAACGAAACCTCACGACCTCCCGGATCGCGGTGAAATAACGATAAGACGTCGCAAATCTATGACTTTTTTATCGTTGCTGATTGTCAATTGTGATCGATTATCGATTTTGGGCGATTATCAATTTTTACCGATTATGTATTTATTTTGACCAATTGTCGATTTTTACCGATTATGTATTTATTCTGACCAGTTATCGATTTTTACCTATTATGTATTTATTCTGACCAGTTATCGATTTTTACCGATTATCTATTTATTTTTACCAATTATCGATTTTGACCGATTATCAATTTCAATGAATTTATCAATTGATTATCAATATATTATCAATTTATTATAAATTTATTATGAATATCAATTTATCAATTTCAGGTTTTCATCGATCATAGATTTTTGCCCATTTCAATTTTTACCAATTGCCAATTTTTAAGAATTATAAGTTTTCGTCAATTATCGATTTTTTACCGATTATCAATTTTGAACGATTATCGATTTTTACCGATCAATGACCGATTATTTATCCTTTCTTGTACTAAAGTACCTTCGCTGACTATCACGTATTGACTGACTCGTTCAGTTATTTTCTTTCATTTGCGATCAATACCTGTTTGGGGGGGGGGGGGGGTTGGGCGGGTTGGGGGGGGGGGGAGGAGTTGGAGAAGAGGAAATTTCAAAAAAACTCGAATTACGAGATAAACGGTGAATTTTTTTCAGTCTACATATGAGATAAAAATAACTAAAGCTTGGAAAAGCTTTGTAACAAGCTCTAAGCTCTTGCCAATGCCGGAGGCGAGGGATAATTACGCGAAAGTATTTTAAAAAAGGTACTCCACTAAAAGAGGGTTGAAAAAAAAATACATCAGAGAAATTCCTAAAAAATAACAAAAAATATCGAGTAAAAAAGTTAATAATAATTTTATAAGTCGACAAAAGTTACTGTCCGCTGAAAATGGTTTCTTGGAAAAATCCTACGAAGTGGAGAGTGAATGCTGAGAGTGAAGCTGGGATATAACATTGTACAGGCTACGAGTCGAATGTACATTGTGGCACGGATGACGAAATGAGATACGCAGGGGCACACAGGGTGTTATAGATTTCACGTGCTGCTTACTGCCCAGGGAATTTCGCTTTTAGCACCGAGGGAAAGAGGACCAGAGTGGTAAGGAAAAAGTGCACTGGATACGAGAGAGGAAGAGAACGTGAAAGCGAGAATAATCGGGGTTGCCAGAGACGAAGCTATTACAGGGGTTGCGAATTCCCAAAGCCCTCCTAGGTCATTTTCGAGGCTACAGACGGGAAAAATATATCCTCTCTGCTGTTAAATACACTGATCGTTTATTTTTAAATCCCTTTCGCAATATTTTCATACCAGTTACTGAGTACCTGCAAACAGACGAAAATTAATCCTACAGATTCCGAGTAGTATACTGTTAAACTTTGCATCGTCGGAACGCAACAAAAGTTCTTTTCTCATTTTCCATACTTTTATTTTTAAACAATTTTTTTTCGTAGATATATATACTAGATCGCTAAATAAGAATCTTAAAAAAATATTGCGGTATTTTTTAAGGGGAAATATGCGAAAATAAATTAAAGGAATTTAGAAATATCACTTTCCATTGCATTCCAACGATGCAAATTCCAGCCCCATCGAAAAGATGCCCTGCAGCACAATTATTCGGATATCTCTTCGAAATATTTTCTTCATTTCTCCATTCCTGCTTTATCATCCAACATTAATCCTACAAATTCCGAGAAGCGCACTGTTGAAGTTTGCATTTTAATTTACTTATTTTTATTATTAAACAAAATCTTTTTCATAAATTTCTATAGTAGATCGCCAAATGAGGATCTTAAAAAATAATTGCGGTATTTTTGAAGGCGAACTATGGCAAAATAAATTGAAGGAATTCAGAAATATTCATTCCCATTCCATTCCAATTATGCTGCAGGGCAACCTCATCATAAGGTTCGCCTGCAGCATAATCGTTCGGATATCTCTTCAAAATTATTTTCTTCATTTCTCCATTCCACGTATCATTATTATTATTATATTTCCCGAGTTCGAACCCAGAGCCAAACTTTTGCAAGAAACTTTTTCATCTGTACTTAAAATGTTCCGTATTCTAACTGATGAAAAAAAAATCATCGACTCAATTTTTTTGCCGCACTTCTCGATAATTTGTTCCAAATTGTTGGTGTGCGAAAAAAAAATAGAAAAATTTGTCAAAGCTCCGAGGCTTTTCCAAACTAGCTCATTACATTACCTATTCTTGAAAAATAATAATAATAATATGCCGCGTACTTCAGAGATCAATACATCTTCATTATTTTCAATTTTCGAGAAACATTATTGCAGCTGGCCGGAAGTCGGAGATGACCTTGGAGGAAAAAATGTTCGATGAAGCCGCTTGTGTGTATCTATTACCGAAGGTAAATACTCGTTGGCCCGTGGATAATAAATTCTTGTTTTTGGTTAAATTAACCGAATACCCACTAGGCACCGATTATACGGTCTCGCCGAAGCTCTTTGGTGCTTGGGTTAATAACGAGTCACGGTTTCTCTTGGTGCAAAGCCTATGTACCTCGAGCTTACGAATATACGCACCTGACGGTCATTACCAACCGAGGAATTATGCACAGGAGATTTCTGTACGTTATATATATATATATACCTATATATGTGGATGTGCTTGCCCGCGTGTCTGTATAACTAACCACAAGTATATTTTAATAACGCAGTAGCACGAATGTACACTTTATCGTATGGTTTCGCAACACGCTTGTGAATCGGTGGAGCCATAAATCACATTAAGAAATATAGATATGTTTGTGACGACGGATTTTTTGTTTCGATTTTTTTTCGTTTAAGTAGATTCCACAGTAGATAGGGATAGATGAAAATCGCGAAAAATAAATTCTGATAAGCAGTCAGCGCCTTTTGAATAATGAAAGATTTCACGATAAGTGTCTAATAAATTCATAAAAATATAATTTCAGAATTAATATAAATAAATTAAATATAATTGAATGATATAACGTAAAATTAATTTAATATAATTTTCAACTAATTTAATATAATGTAATAAAGTCTCAAATATATTGGATTGGCACATAAATAATGAGCTCTTGAAGTTCCAGACGAATCGCTCATTGCTTATGTGCCAACCTAATAATACAATTTATCTTTCGTTTCATGCGACTGTACAATATTTCGTGAATAAATAAAATACGGATGACAATGGAGTGGAACGATCGGACTCGATCTTAAGGGGTCTTCTCACTTTAGACGCTAAAAAGAGGCTATTTTCATGAATTTTTTTGCTAGGTTTATATTATAGATATTGATGTAAAAGTTGCCACACTTAATGAATACACTTTCGAAAAACATTTTAAAACGTTTGTATGTATTTATGTAACCCAAACAAACTTTAAACGCGTTTTTCTCGAAACAACGTTTTTCGACGGCTTGTTGATAAAATATTCGAAACTACTGATACGATCATCATGAAATTTTAACCACATATTCTTTACAACTATAGCTATAGCGTGTATCAAGGATTTTTTAAATTTTGATATTTACTATTTTCTTTCTGCCAAAAACGATGAAAAAACACGGTTTTTTCGAAAAATGTCCGCCATTTTGTTATTTTTGCATATGTCAAAAATTGTATGATATGCGCTACAGCCATTAACATACTAAATATAAAACATTTTTTGTTTCGGATGATCCATCTCCGAGATTTCATCAGCAGCGCAGAACTACAATTTTTAGGACATTTTTTAAACTATCATTTTTGTCCATAAATAGTGACTTAAATAAATAAATAATTTTTTAAAAGTATTTCGAAAGTGTATTCATTGAGTTTAATAACTCAATAAATACACTTTAATTTACTACTAAAGTGTAAATTAACACTAATTTTATATCGATATCTATAATATAAAGTGTATTAAGTGTAACAACTTAATAAATACGCTTTAATATATTGCTAAATTGTAATTTAACACTAGTTTAAGAGCCCTTAAGAATCTTCTTTGATCCGACGATCATTTCCGAAACTCTCCATTTTTATTTTAAAAGCCATCAAAAGTGTGTAAAAATACATTTTTTTTTTGCGTTCGGCCGCCGTAATTTTGAGCTTTCGACAAAAACTCGGTGATATTCGGAATCGACGGAAAATTTCCCATTAGAAGAGCCCTTGAAATGGTTTCAAAGTCGGACAAAGTAATTCGACCCATTCGGTGACTTTTCCGGAATCGCCAAAGTCGTGAAATTTCAAACAGCCGTAGTATCGATCCTATTTGAGTCACATAAATTTGATGCAGGGGATCCGGAAAGAAATCTCGTAGAATTGGAGAATGCCATTGGATTCATCTCGATATCTCAATTAGTTTTCCCGGAAATTCCACTTGAAAAATGGCCCAAAAAGAGGCAAAGGTAATATGGAAAAATTTGCGAAAATCGATAATCCGTCTTCGAAATTCTGCCAAAACTCGAAAAGTCATCAAAACTTCGTGAATCAAACGGCATTTTGAAGAGAAGACGATTACGAAGAAAACGCGCCTGAAGCAAAGTTCCAAATTCAAGCCGAAAACAAATTACCGACGATTTAGAAAAGCCACTTATTTTTTCCAAGATGGCAAAAAAATTGAATTTTCAATACTTTTTTTCTAAGTCTATATGAATGTATTTTAACCCCCTTAATACGAATTTCTCATTTATGTCCCCCAAAACTGCAATTTTTATGAAAATCTACATAAAAATCATCATTTATCACGAACAATCTTCATCCAAATTGAATATGTTTCGATTGATGCTCGCCAAAAACCGAAAATATTCTGCAATTATGCGAAATTCAAAGTTTTAATAAAATACGACGTGTACACACGGTTCGAGCCAGGACTTATCCCTGGTACATTGAAGCGGGCAAGTCAAGTTTTTCCAATAAACCGACAAACTTTTTACACTTAGAAACTATGAAGCTCGTGTAGCTACATAGCTATACGTAATGTCGAAGAGAAAAAAGATTGCGGAACGAGTTTTCTAATGATCTCACGGAGCAGCAAAGTGCAAGGGAGGGGAGACGAAGGAAACTGGCAGAGGCACAGCATCGGGTTGAAGAACCTTCTTATATACAATCTGCACTTGCATAATGCATGTATCTGACACGGGGTTGCGTCGTTACATCGTTGCATTCAATTCCAAATGGAAAGCCCAAAGGAAAACTGCTCTTGAGATTTTCACATAAATAGGGCAGGGTCTTTAGAAATTAAAAACAAAGCTATTGTAAAATGCCTGATGACAATTCCATTTAATTCACAATGAAAAAGCCAGAGCGTTACAACTGAATAGAAGAAAATTGCTTATCTCCTTTTTTCACTGGTTTAAGTGATGTATAAATAAATACCACAAGAATGATAGACAAAAGGAATTATACATCACAACGTCACAAGAATGATATAGAAAAGAAATCATAGGCTATTTTTTCAATATTCAGAGCCCATTTTCCGAAGCACCTCCGAGCGCTCCGAACCGCATGAATCTGCCTAGACGGTGAAAGTAACAATTTGAAGTCGTTTAGTCCAATCGTTTTATGAAAAAAAAAAAAATACGACTTAACCACTAATGTGACACCACTAATGTGATACCACTAATGTGACACCACTAATGTGATACCACTAATGTGACACCACTAATGTGATACCACTAATGTGATACCACTAATGTGACACCACTAATGTGATACCACTAATGTGACACCACTAATGTGATACCACTAATGTGAAACCACTAATGTGACACCACTAATGTGACACCACTAATGTGACACCACTAATGTGACACCACTAATGTGACACCACTAATGTGACACCACTCATGTGATACCACTAATGTGACACACCTAATGTGATACCACTAATGTGACACCACTAATGTGATACCACTAATGTGACACCACTAATGTGATACCACTAATATGACACACCTAATGTGATATCACTAATATAACACCACTAATGTGATACCACTAATATGATACCACTAATGTGACACCACTAATGAGATACTTCCAAAAAATCGATTTTTTTTCTTTTTTCGATAGTCTCAGTAGGGGAGGGTCTTTAGAAATTAAAAACAAAGCTGTTGTAAAATGTCATATTTAAACAATTTGTTTGCTATCGGGTGGTAAATTCATCGTAGTTTAATATTACATTCACACATTTCCAGTAAATCATAAAAATACAAATAACGAAACGAATTTAAAAACTTTAAGCAATGCCCGCTTTGCCCAGGGGGGTAGCCTAAAGCGGACACGGCTTCTGGGCAAAGCGGGCACGTAGAGAGTAAAGCGAGCATCCTGTATTTTTTCCTGAGATTAGGCATAAATAAGAAGAAAATAGGGATCATAGGGGGGAGGGTGGGACTATGAATGTACCCACACATTTTATTGCAGACAAATCATAATTATTGTCATAAATGGACAAAAACTTAACGTGTCTTCTTAACAGTCAATAAAGTTAGTTTTTTTGGCTATTATGACAGTAAAGTGATCCAACACCAGGGTAAGCAGTGCATGCATCGTTAACCCATATTTGACAGTCATTGCATTGAATCCAGTCTTCGGTGGAAGGAACTATATATGGTTCGTTGCATATAATGCACACGTAATTTTCCTTGTTTGCAGTTTGTTTCTTTTTGTACCTTTTCGGCTTTTCCTTAGTTTTTAAATTCTTCTTTAGGCTCTCATCTCAAGAAGCTTTTTGTATATTTATTTTATATTTATTTGAAAATAATAATGGATATCGTTATAAGAAGGTAACAATACCACTTTCAAACATGAGAAAAAAATATAGGGGCAATAAACAATAGCGTTTTGGTCAGTTCCTACATACACAAATAAATGGGAAAATTATTAGAATAAAGTCACATGGTCATCTTCTGTTTTCTATTATCATCTTAATTTCATATAGTTATCTGTCATTGGAGCATAGAGGGCACGTGCTCGATTTCCTTCAATAAAGATAAATAAATAGGGAAATTATTTAAATAAAGTATCAACTTCATTTCACACAGCCATCTTTTATACTGGGCATAGCGGGCACGTGCTCGCTTTGCCCTGCCCGCTTTGCCCTTTTGCGCCACTTGACGTTTCCATCAAACCTGATCAACAAATGATTGGAATACATTTAAGCAAATATGAATAAAACAAAGTGAAATAGGCATAAAACAATAATCACATTTTAGTATTGATCTATTCTGCTCACAAAAAGACAAAACACTATGTACATGCTTTGCTTTTACTTTTTTTTCAGAACCCGTGGTATTTTGTGTTTTGACCACACGAGCCGCGCAGTCGGCTGCATTTGAGCTTCACGACTGCAGCAGGTTGGGCGCAGTAAATTTTAAAACGTTAGTCTTATGGAGGATGCCCGCTAGGCCGGGTGCGCGCTTTGGGCCCCCTTACCCCTATGTCTTGTTATATGACCAATTAAATAGATTTTCTTCCTCTCTATCATACTTCATTTCAAAATCGAAGGATACAATCTTGTACTACGTACTTTCGAGGGTGGAGCATCGGCAAATAAAATCTTATTTCAAACAAGAAGATGTTCACTTTTAAGTGAACCACTGTGAACCACTGTAACGCTTAAAAAAAAATCGAATGTTTGCATTTTCTCAAAGTACTCATATTCAAGAATATGTGAAAAATGTTCAATTTAAAATAGTCAAAAATGACCAAGAGGCAATTTAGTGATAGCAGGTAGCACAACGATTTACGTAAAGTGAAACTTTCAGTCGCGTTTTTCTCGAAACAGCTTTTCTCCACCTGGTCGGAATCATAAGTCTAGCTATAATTAATCGATTATCATTTTTTTTTTTAAATGAAAATTCCCTTAATTGCAGTAGCTATCGTGTACGTAGCCGTTCTTTTTTCATTTCATATTTTCGCAGCCCCCGAATATAAATTAAAATGTTGTTAAAAATGTTTTTAACACTCGCCACCTTGTATGATTTGTTTTTCCAAAAAACAGCTACGTATAACGAGAACTACATTTATATCGATTATAAAACTTTCCTATTTTTATTTCTCAGACCAACCATTCCTAAGTTATCAATCCGGCCGTTGGACCACATTTTTATACAGAGGCTCTACCATACCTCAACAACGTTGTTAATTTTTTATTTTTCAATTAAAATTTTCCATGAAAAAAGCTTGTTTTTAATAACATACCCTTTCTTCAAATCTCAAATAAATAACCTAGTAGACAAAAAAAATCGGAAAAAGACCTTTTCTGGCCCGGGACGTTTAACTTGTCCCCCCTTAATTAAAAAAAAAATGTATGACACTCAATGTAATTTTTTAAACTCAAATGTCAATACGCACAGCGCTGAATTTCCCTGCATTTTTAATCAATTCGCAATTTGCATTGCGAATTCCAAGCTCTGGTTCGCCAGAAATAAATCTCGAGTCCATATTCCGCATTGTAAGGAGCCGGTCATTTTGGCCTCGTTCTTTAGCCTCATCCATTTTAAC
Organism: Ophion obscuratus; assembly: GCA_964007375.1. Classification (NCBI taxonomy): domain Eukaryota; kingdom Metazoa; phylum Arthropoda; class Insecta; order Hymenoptera; family Ichneumonidae; genus Ophion; species Ophion obscuratus. Next base: position 13,008,428 of record OZ023322.1, read on the forward strand.
CTTCTCTTTGTCATGTTATGCAGACTTGCAATGTGTGAGGGTAGTGAAAGCCGAGCGCTTAGCATCACAATCCATGCAATTTGCACCGCTCAATTTGAGAGAATTCGCGGGAAAGTCACGATTACTAACGCACACCCCCTTATATACACATATGTGTGGGTGTACTTGTATACAGAGGCGTACTGTACGAACAACGGCCGTTTTTCCCTGCCTCGATTCAATCTGCCATCCCTGTTTTCAATTCCACCGCACCGCCGAGAACTTCGCGGCTTGTTCTATCGATATGGTAGCACAGTGGTTGGCCAGTGTCTAGGGGGAGAACACAGTAAGGAAGCAGGTGGCCTGATGACAATTCCATTTAATTCATAATGAAGAAGCCAGAGCGTCACAACTGAGTAGAAGAAAATTGCTTATCTCCTTTTTCACTGGTTTAAGTGATGTATAAGTAAATACCACAAGAATGATAGACAAAAGGAATTAAACATCACAACGTCACAAGAATGATATAGAAAAGAAATCACAGGCTATTTTTTTCAATCTTTTGAGCCCACTTTCCAGAAAGTAGCAATTTGAAGTCGTTTAGCCTAGTCGTTTTACGAAAAAAATACGACTTAACCACTAATATGACACCACTAATGTGATACCACTAATGTGACACCACTAATGTGATACCACTAATGTGACACCACTATTGTGATACCACCAATGTGACACCACTAATGTGATACCACTAATGTGACACCACTAATGTGACACCACTAATGTGATACCACTAATGTGACACTACTAATGTGATACCACTAATGTGACACACCTAATGCGATACCCCTAATGTGACACCACTAATGCGATACCACTAATGTGATACCACTAATGTGACACCACTAATGTGATACCACTAATGTGACACCACTAATGTGATACCACTAATGTGACACCACTAACGTGATACGACTAATGTGACACACCTAATGTAATACGACTAATGTGACACACCTAATGTGATACCACTAATGTAACACCACTAATGTGATATCACTAATGTGACACCACTAATGAGACACTTCCAAAAAATCGATTTTTTTTCTTTTTTCGATAGTCTATACTTTCAAATATACCTTACTACTATACTATACCGTACACTTTTATCGACTTATAACGATGAGAGCAATATTTTTATCTTTCAACGCATTTTTCTCAAAATGACATTTTCCAAATTAGCAAATTAGCAAATTAGCAAATAGCAGTTCTAACTCGAATACAAATCATCCGATCGACTTGAATCTTGTTTTAGCACATTTAGTACTTGCTTCTTCACACAAAAACTCTCCAGTTTTTCGATTTGATGAAAAAACGTCATTTGCCATACAAAAAACCATCAAATTTTTTAGCGTAATTTGGATCGTTAATTTTCAAAAGATCGCCATTTCATTGGATTTTCATTGTTTTCACAATCCTGCGTCATTGTACGGGTAATACCATCTAGTTTAACGGACTTTTTCTATTTTATTATTTCGGGCACTCTGAATGCCACAATTATTGCAGCAGTGGAGAACTTTTTTTCAGAGACTCAGTTGGCAGCGCATAAGTGGCTGAAAGTTGAAAATTTTCATACACAAAAATTACTGTATACGCATAATTTATACACAAATATATCATCGAAATTTCAAAACATTCGATGCAATCCTTTTCTTTCAATGAATTCGCGAAAATCACCTTTTTCATCATCAACTGGAGGATCAACTGAAGGATCGGTCTGCAATTTTAACACAACCTTGTCAGATATATTCTTCAGGTATTGATCGAAGGACTAAGATTTCCGATGATTATTTCTATTTTTTTCAACGATTTAACGGAAAAAATTTGGTCGAAAATCGAAATTGTTTCTTACCGGACCCACCATTTTGTCAAAAATTAAAAATTCGACTATTTCTTCGATAAATACCTGGATTCATCTATCCCCTAAAAAAATCTTTTTGATTTGTTTATTTTAGTCAATCCAAACCAGAAATACTTTGCTCACCGCCGGACACTTTTTTTCGGGGACCTCCAGGAGACTTCCTACAGGAGAATACAATGAAAATTTTTGAAAATAAAAAAAACCAATCTAAAGCTAAAATATACCACTACACTGCCTAATACTTTTCGTTTTGCCCAAATAAAATCCTTTTTCATAAAAAAAAATCGTGAAAAAAACGATTTTTTTGGCCTTGCAACTGCGTATAACGCCTTAAGACAGCTGTGGGCGCAACGGAAGTTAAGTTGGATCGGCCAAGTGCGGGTAGGAAGTGACAGAACAGGGTTCCACCGGGAAGGGTAATACGTAAAAACCCTCAAGGGTACAAGTTGAACCTCGGGAAACGAATAAATAACAAAATAGTCAAATCAAATAAAAATCTATAGCTATAATAGAGAACTCAACTTCTGTGGCTGTGTCAATGACTGCATGGGCTGCCGACACATGGTTACCGTATACGGTCCCACGGGACAAGGCTAATCCAGCACGGCGGTGAGCGCGAGGGATATAAATATGGAAATTTGAGCCAGGGCGAGAATAGGGTGGCTCGCTGGATGGGAAACGCGCACATCCGAGTCCTGATTCCTCCATGAGTTCAGATACTCTTCAACCCTGGATCTGTTGGCTGCTTCAACATGTACATCGTAATCTACATAAATCATGTTATAATCTAAAAATCTTCCACCCTAGGTGAGAACTATGGGAGAAAACATTTTCATTGCACGTGGACATATTTAATATCTCCAAGAGGCTTTTTAAAAATCAATTTTTTAAGGCCGGATTCTAGTATTAACACCCATTTTCGCGATAATTTTTTCGATATCAAATCTAGAGAAATGGCTAAATTTGATACAGTTAAATAACTGTATTAAATTTAATTACAGTAAATTAAATTTACTGTAATTAAATCAATCAAATTTAATTACAGTAAATTAAATTTACTGTAATTAAATTTAATTACAGTAAATTTAATTCATTTAAATGTAAATTACATTAAATTTACAGTTAAATAACTGTAAAATACTAACACCCATAGTGTTAGTACTTTACAGTTACATTGATACATGTTTGAAGCAACACTTGACATTTTTTCCACGCGTCTTATTCGAAATTATACATGATATTTGGTGTTGCGCAGGTCATGTCGTGAAAATGTTTCATCATCGGGCGTTGTGATTGCGGCCGTCTCTCTCATCTGAAGCAAACGATTTTTTAAAATTCGATTCTCTACGAATGTAGTTATCGTTCGGCCCTCTAATGAACAATTTTAGGAAAAAATTACGAAATAGCTGTGTTTGAAAAAGGGTGCTCTGATGTTTACAATAAATTTGCACTTCTCGCGGTCCAGAAAAATAGCAATTATAGAGAAATCAAAAAGACGAAGAGCCGAACTATAGTACAACATGTACTTTACATGTGTGGAAAATTGCAAGTCGATAGGCCCAGTAGTTTCTGAGAAAAATACACGCCCGAAATGAAAAAGGTCGTTTTGAGAAAAACGCGTTTAAGGGGGTATACCAATGTAAACGCTGAAAATTTGGGTGATTTTCGAGATTTTTTTGGAAGAAAAGTATTCAATTAAATGTGTCGGAAAATTAAGAATATATTTGGCTATATTTGACATATATTACATAATTTTTTCATAGACAAATATTGAAATCCAAGCGACTTATGTGCTGCCTTCGAAGGCACAAAAAAAAAACATATGTCGTTAAACTGGAAGGTACATCCTGTATAATGTCGTAGGATTTTCGACAAATATTAAAATTTAACAAAATGGCGTAGTTATGAAAAAAAAGTCTGTTTTAAAAATACCAAATCGTCAATTTTCAGCCAATCAAAAATATCCTACGTGATTGTAGAGTAAATACATTCAAGAGTAGTCAGTTCAAAATTCAAATCAATCGGATAATAGCTCTTTGAGTTACGTTGTCCGTAAATTTGAAAAATCTCATTTCGAGAAAAATGCATTTAAAGATTTAACTATCGATTTTTGCAAGACAAAATGATATTCACCTTTAAAATTGTTAATCAGCTATACCTCACCCATACAATGGAACCTCCTCTTCCTCAAATAATGCCTGCTGAGAGGCTAAAGCTTTTGCACACTGGTATAGCCCCTTAAAGTTTCACATGCAGTTGCAGGGTGGATATTCAATGATTTCAGCAATTTGGCAGTCCTTGCCTCTTTTGACTCGTAATTTGCTTGTGGGAACGTTCGACGTGCTCGTGCTATAGAGCATCTGCGTAAACCGTAACTTTCCAGCCAATTTTTATTCCCATCGTACCCATGATGTGCGCAGTTCTTTAAGGGAGACTTTGTCCTTGGAGTGCCATATTTCAGGTGTTTACATTTTATTTTTTTTTACAGGAAACGAGTAAAGCTTTTTGAGTGCTGTTTTTTCTTGCTTTTATTCATGATACACAGAACGTTCAAAAAATTTTTTTTTGTAAAAAAAACCAAAATGGCGTCCGTTGCAGCTCCGCGAAAACAGGTCCTCAAATCGCGGGAGGTAAACGGCTGACATCACTGCCCCCTCTTTGTTGATCTTAAACACAAATTCAAAGCATATTATCAATCTGTGACCCTTTGGTCATGGAATGACGGATGGATTTTTCGTTTAGTACAAATTTCGGAAAATGGCGGCAATTAAAAAAAAATCGGAATTTTCGCGTTTTTTTTCGCATAAAAAGATAAATAATAAATGCAAAAATGTATCTACCGAAAAAAACGATCCGTCATTGCGTGAAGACATATTTTCTGAGTATGCTCTCCAAATTTCAGGTCGATATGTTAATTACAGCGGTCAGGAGAATGTCAGCCATTTTTAAAAACGTTTTTTCGAGAAAAACGCATTTAAAGTTTTGTAATGTGTTTACACAAATGTGTTTATAATTACCGCTAATCAGCAATGCCTGGTCCATAGAGGCCCTCTTCTTCTAGCTGCTCATGTTGAGCCGCTAACATCGCCCGCTGCTCAATCCGGGACAAAGTCTCCCTTAAAATCCATCATTAAAAATACAAGAGGCCATGTAACTGGCAATAACCACAGTCTTTTTGCCACAGCGCAAATGTTTCAGAGCAAACGACCAGACGACCGAATTTATACTTTCATTATTCGTTTGGATGAAAGATCCCAGGCATCGCTCCGATAAATTTTCGGATGTTAAGAGGGGCGTACCTTTACGCGAGAAAAGTTGCTGATTTTTATGATTATTTTTTTTCAACGAAAGATTTCGTCGTCATTTTTCAGACTTGGGGTATGTTTTATCACTACGTTTGGCAGCTACATGGTATTTTTTTATTCGTCTTAAAAAATGGTGGAGCTATGGCATGGTCTGCCACACGGGTTGCCGCGGATGTTGTCAGACGGCGTGACCCGTAGCGTAGGCGGGAATTATTTGAAAAAATACTAACGAAGATCTTTCTTCCATTAACACCCATACGCAGAATATGAACCAAGAAAAAGTGAGAAATGTTGAAAACCGATGAAATCGTACGCTTTGAAACAAAAAGATTGATCCGAAAAAAATATGAGTACATTTTGCGATAAGGAAGTTTTTTTTTCTTCATTTTCAAGAATATTTAGGGTCATGTTTTAGACACTGAGGCTAGAAAGATCAATACCACATTTCATCGGAATTGTTTTATAGCTATAGGACTAACAAACAAAATTCCATGTAACAGCCAAAAGTAGTACAAAAAAGCACACCCTAAATCTCAAAAAATCTTTCCTTTAAAAAAATATCATGAAAATCAGCAAATTTTTTCCTTGCCTAAGGGTATCTTCCCCCTCAAGTCCTCATAAATGGGTCTGATGACTCTGATGAGTCTGATGAATTGCTCCGACGCGATCTATAGCGTCGTAACTGCTAATCCTTCGTAGCTCGGCTATTTTTTACGAATTTTACTTAAAAATGTTGAAGACACGTTCTCAAGACCCCAAAATATAAAAAAAAGAAGAAAAAAACGCAATTTTTTCACCAGGTAGAATACGGTGTCAACCCTTTGCCCTCGAGGCCTTTTGCGCTCGGATAGTAAGTGGTGAGCAAAAGACACCTCTCGAGTGCAAAGGGTTAATTTTGTTCGATAAAGATAGATAGTTACTCGAGCATTGAGTTCAGAAAACTTATGAACATTTTCATCCGACCTGAGTATACCTGTATGTATACCATCATTAATATGATCGTTGACTTTCGAGACAGCGGATGCTGGATTAGTTTCATTAGTCAAGTATTACGTGGCCCAAGAGTGCGGCATTTAGATACATGTATATTTGTAAAGCTTCAGCTCTCACCCTTTTGCTATATCGCCCTATATTTGCCCCCTCGTAAACGAGCCTGATACCCCTATCAACAGCAGCATCTCTCACCCACGTACTCCAAGTGGAACGTACGTAATTACGTTAATTAGCGAATGAGACTCTGATGGTACATTAGCATCTGTATTTTCGAAGACACGTCTAAAACTCCTACTATGATGCTCGCTTTATGGGCAAATGAGTATCCGCGTATCGAACATTTTGGGGTGCAGACGTTTTTTTTTTTAAATAATTTCTACCCCTCTAAAATCTGAACCGCATTATTTTATAAAAATATACCGCGTGTGATACTTTATCTCCACAAATTGTGAAAGTTACGGCGTGAAAAGACATTTTTTCTGAAAATCGGAACTCGATATCTAAAGCATTTCTTCGGTTTTCATAAAAGTGATTCAGTTAGTTCTATAAAATATTTCAATTCTAAATAAAGGTTCCAATCTATTTAGCTTTAAAAATGTTTCAGTTCTAAAAATTGATTCAATTTGGTTCTAACAAGACAAATTAGAAAAGTTAGTCCCATTTAGTTCTAAAAATATTCTAGTCCTAAATATTAGTTTTATTTGGTTCTGAAAATATTTAGTTCTAAAAATGAATTCCATTTCGTTCTAAAAATATTTCAGTTCATAGAATTGGTTCTTTTTAGTTCCAAAAGTGAGTTCTATTTCGTTCTAAAAATATTTCAGTTCATAGAATTTGTTCTTTTTAGTTCCAAAAATATTTTAATTCTCAAAACTAGTTTCATTCAGTTCTGAGAATATTTCATTTTTAAATTAAAGTTAAAAATTATTTTGATCTGAAAATATTTTAGCCCTCAAACTTGCTTCTGTTTGTTCTAAAAAATTAGTTCCATTTTGTTGTAAAAATATTTTTGCTGCAAATTAAAACTCTTATCTATTTAGTTCCAAACATATTTCAGTTCTAAATAAAAACTCTAGACTGTTCAGTTGTTTGAGTTCCGAAGATAAGTTCTAAAAATATTTCAATTCCAAATTTCAATTCTAAACCATTTAGTGCTAAAGCTATGTTAATTAAAAAAAATTACTTCTGTTCGCTTCTAAAAATATTTCCTTTCCGAATGAAAATTCTAAACTATTCACCTCTAAAAATATTTCAGTTCCAAAAATGACCTAGGGAGTCTAAATTAATTTACACGTCCTGTGCCATTTTTCCACGATTCGGAACATGCTGAATATATTTCCATCGGGATCTCAAACAAAAAAAAGGTTCATCCAGCCCAAGACTTTCTCACAGTGTAAGCGACAACTTTGGCAAACGGAAGTCATCGCCGTTAAACATTTCCATTTCAACACAAACGAGCCAATTCCACAAAGTGGATATTTTCGTTGTGTATTTTTCCAAAACTCCCACGGGCAATGAAGCCTTGATTTACGAAAGGATTAATAATCTTTAAAATTAATTAAAATTTTATCGCTTCGATGATCGCATGCGTAATTCGACCGCGGTTCATTCAGGCTGTGCATAAGTGCGACTCCATTCGCATTTCTCTCGTACGAACACGAGAACCTGTCGATATTCGCTGGGGAAGGGAGATATTTGAGCTCGATCGAAAAGTCAGTCACGTACGGTCGTAGAGCTCACGTGGCACGATTCGTCCGAACGTTGCATGTACCGGTGCAGAGTACTCGCAAAAGCGAGGGAGAAACGGAGTAAACGGTTCACGGGTAACGAGCCGCATAATTAGGACCGAGCTTCTCCTAATGAAAGCCGCGCAGTGCGCCGTAAGCCTAAGCTAAAAGGAAACGTATACACGTATACGTACGATCGTAGCAACAATGCCAATAACTTAAGGTAGCGAAAATAGGCCGAAAATTGGATAAAATTCAAATGGCATTTGTGAAAAATTAAAACAACGTGCATACATTTGTTTTTTCTACGACGTGTTTATTGGAGCCCCGGCTATCAAATTCAGTGGTTGAGGTTTCAAAAATGTAAATATTTAAGGGGAGGGTAGGGGTTTCAGCGTGAAAAAAAACACCTTTTTGCGATTTTTTTTTTCATCTACATGGATAGAGTAAATTTATTGAAAGCTTTTGTACATTGTTAAGTGTCATTTCAAGAACATTCCATGAAATTTGTACGCGAAAATATCCGCAAACAAAGCTTTTCCAAGAACGCCTTTGGAAAAACACGATTTGCGGTGTTCACTGTATCTCAGCTAGAAATTATCTGAAATCAAGTACCATTAAAATTAAGTCAAAGTATCATCAAATTCTCCCCCCAACGGTCTGTGATAATTTTTTTTTTTTTTCATTTCTCAATTTTTGGTGGTCATGTAAAGTGAAAAGTGCTATTTTTCACGAAAAATTCCACCATTTTGGGGGTGGAAAACCCCCTCAATGTAAAAAAAAATCTCGAACTAACCGTTGGGGGAAGGTATTTTATATGTAGAAAGTGTGTACCAAGTTTGAAATAAATCGGTCATGTAGTTTTTAAATGGCAGTGAACACGGACTTTGAAAAAGTAGTTTCGAGAAAAACGCGCTTAAAGTTTTGGCTGTCGGAGCTACAGTGTTAGAGGAGCGGGACTAAATAGTCAATAACTTCGAGATTTTTGCTCTGATCGAATTGAAATTTTGGGATTATATTCTTGAAATGTTTAACTTTAAGAAAGGACAAAAAAATCGATTTTTCAAATGTGCAAACCCCTACCCTCCTCTTAAGTCTCATGCAATGCTCTGTCATTGCCACGATTCCGAGTGGCCGATTGAAGTTTTCGGCAATTCCCAAGCGCCATTCTCTTCAGGGGATGTTCCTCCACAGACTGAACCCAACATTTTTGAAAAAAAAAGAAAATTTAAAAAATGGCGACGAAAATTTAAAAAACATCGTAAAACGGATGACATTTTTTGTAATAACAATGTTTGTAAGTGATTGCAGCAACAGAATATGAAAAAAACGAAAGAATTAGAGATTTTTCGATACCTAGTCCCCTTAAGGGGTCTTCTCACTTTAGACGCTGACAAAGGCCATTTTCATGAATTTTAGTGACAAGTTTATATTACAGATATTGATATAAAAGGTATTACACTTAATAAACACATTTTCAAATTACAACAAAAAATTTATGTATTTATGTAATCCAAACAAACTTTAAACGCGTTTTTCTCGAAACAACGTTCTTCGACGGCTTGTTGATAAATCTTCGAAACTACTGAGCCGATCTCTATAACATTATAACCACATATTCTTTGCAATTATAGCTATAGCGCATATCAAGGATTTTTCTAAATTTTGATGTTTACTATTTTTTGGCCAAAAACTGAAAAAAAAACGTTTTTTTTTTTTAATTTCCGCATTTTGTTATTTTTGCGTATAGGAAAAATCGTATGATATGCGATATAGTCATTAATGTACTGAATCTACAATAGGGTGGCCCTTGATATGGGTAAAAAAAATTGATCGCGCCGCCCTCCAAGAAGGTTCCAAATAATAAAAAAAAATCTACGCGAAGCCCCAGCTATGTCCGTTAAGAGGAAGGCGTGCCTGTAAGCATGAACTTAAATTTAAATATCAATTTTTTTTCATGATTGGAGAAATTTCGATTTTTTAAATCTAGTTTATTTGTCATTTCTTTTTACCTTCCGAAGCTATTGTATATTGGTATTCAATATACAGATCAAACAATAAGGTCCTTCATACTAGATTTGATGAGCGTTCAGTTTTACCATCCTATTATTTTGGAACAATAATTCGATTTAGCTACTGTCGAACGCTTTTAATTACATCAAAATCAAACTTTAAATTTGCATCTTGTCAGAAAAATCTATTAAGTACGAAGGATATGAATTCACGATAAACCATTCACATCGAACTTCCGGATTGGCCAGAATTGTTTTTTGTTTTAAATTTTGTTACAAATATTCCTTGCGTGCTGAGATACAAACACATTAATATTTCACTGAGATCAGACTTCCAGTGCTGTGGATAAAAAATGTATTTGAAAATTACTTTCGCAAAAATGCATAGGGACATTTTAAACTTGGCAGGATTTTAAACTTGGCGAGCTTGTTCGTTTTATTGAAAACAAAGAAATTATTTATTCGCACAAGTCATCCAATTGGTCGGAAAAAAACACAATATTTAAAAAATGTACACATAAGATATCGATACTAGTTCGTTCAGTACGAATTTATTTATTTGAACCACAGAAATATCGTGTTGAAAAATTGACAAATAAACTAGATTTAAAAAATCGAAATTTCTCCAATGATGAAGAAAAATTGATATTTAAATTTAAGTTCATGCTTACAGGCATGCCTTCCTCTTAACGGACATAGCTGGGGCGGCGCGATCAATTTTTTTTTACCCATATCAAGGGCCACCCTAATCTACAACCATTTGTTTTTTTTTGCTTTGGATGGTCCATTCCCGAGCTTTCATCAACAGCGCAGGCCCACAATTTTTTAGGACATTTTTTAACTCCCATTTTCGTCTATAAATAGTGACTTAAATAAAAAAAATTTTTTTATGTATTTCGAAAGTGTATTTATAGAGGTAACAACTTTTATATCAATATCTATAATATAAAGCTGTCAAAAAAATGCATGAAATTAGCCTTTTTAGCGTCTAAGGTGAGAAGACCCCTTCAGTTCCTTATTTGGATGAAAAGCGTCAAGCTATGACCGAATAATGCTTATGAAAATGTTTCGTCGAAATTTTACTTCTCCGCCTCTGTCTCTCCCGAATGCAAAGCTTACAATCTACTCCCGAGTTGATTCGCATACGCTGAAGCATCAGCAGAGTTCGCTCATACACATTGGCGACCACGTGAATTAACATCCGCTACCAACGAGATCACAAGAGATCCCCGGAGTATATTCTCTCAGGACTTTCGCTACCACACATACGTCATCTCCGACAATGATCTCATACTAATTCTCATCATTCTGCCGCGTGATAACTCCCTAATTAATTCAAATCCGACCAGCACGTTCTGCACGCTATTTTGGATGGAATGATGACATTTTCCATTCGCTCACCGGTCGCCAGGTGCAATGAACCGTATGTTGGCAAGGGGAAGTTTATCGACAGCCTTGGACCGGATGGCATGCTGATCTGGAACTGATATTAAATGGACACGAGTGATCTCTGCGATCTCCAGCTGAAAATACCCGAAATTCTCTCTGCCAAACGGTTCTCTCGCGATAATTTGCTCAAACGATTTAGGCCTCCAATTAAGCTCATCAAGTTTTCGGACTTAATTGTCACGAGTTTATGTTTTATCTCCATCCCTCTTTGGGGCGCCCTTCGTTGCTCGAACCGTCACGAATGCAACGCCGTGTGTACTTTACAGTCGCGATATATCACTCGTTACTCCCACATCCGGCTGATAATAACACCTCACGTATTATGCTCGTCTGGGGTATTTTTTTTCCAGTAGCTCGTGGCTTAACGTTCAAGCATTATACTCATACGTAATAGACGTTTGTACGAATGAAATTTATTTCGAACACTTTGATCCACCTTAATCGACCATTACAGCCAACCCCGTGGTTTTGCATTCCACGAGTGTATCCAACTCTATTTCATTAGGGTTTAAGCACGAAGCTCTGCCATATCTGTAGCAACCCCCAATTTAGGATTACATGGAGAATACAGAGGTATCGCTATCACTACTGTTATCGTTATTATTCTTGTTACTATTATTATTATTTTATCTCATCATCACCTTGCCGTGCTGAACTTGCGGTCTCCATCCAATTGGATCCCCATACTTGTCCCTACGCCCTGATAGGGATCCAATGGGTCATCGCATTGGATCCTTACATTGGATCGGAATTCCCCATTGGAATACAATGTACGAGTCCAATTTGTATCCTGAAGTATTGCCACATTATTGAACAGAATCCGACACGACTCTTGATGGATCCCATCAATCATTCTGTCCCGTGCAGAAATTTTGGCAGGGATACAGCTGGATTATGACTTGTATCCCGGGCTCCCAGTTGGGATCTAGCCCGATATCGGATCAGATTCGAAGACTAAATGTAAGATCCGTAAACTGGATTCCATTAGGGATCCAGAACCGGATCCTTTAATGACTCTAAATAGATTCCCCATGGAATCATTGAGGAATCTGGGAAGGATCACGGGTGAATACAGGCTGAAATAAAATGTCAAAAATGGAATTATGACATGTTAAATTTATTATAAAAATTAAAAACATTTATAAAGTTTTGGTGCATTAAACTATCAATAACAAAAAATTTGTCCAAAGATTTAAATGACAGATCGCGCTCGTCGCGAGATTTTGATGTGAATTAAAAAAAATTCACATCAAAATCTGTGAATGCAAATGTATTGACAAGAAATTATAAATACAAAAAATTTCACAAAATTAGTTGTGAATTTTTTCGTATTTAAGACAAATTAAAATCAAATTCAAAATGATTAGATTAAAATTTGCGCCAAAAGTGAGTTCGTACGTATTTTGAGAGAAAACATTGCCTCGAGGCAAAGAAATTTTTGCACATAACTTTTTGTGCGAACATTTCTTTGCCTCAACACAATGTTTTCTCTCAAAATACGTTTACACTTGTGGTGTAAATTTTAATATAACTGTTGTGAATTCGATTTTTATTTTCTTCAACTTGAGGAAATTCACAACTCATTTTGTGATTTTTTTCATATTTATAATGTAATATTTGAAACTCACAACTTTTTTTGCAAAAATTTCGTTGCCTCGATGAAATGTTTTCTCTCGAAATACGTAAGAACTCACGGTTGGCGTAAATTTTAATCTAATCATTGTGAATTTGATTTTAATTTGTCTTAAATACATGTTTATACCCACCGACATGTCGGTGGGTATAAACAGAGATTTATTCCCCAAAACCGGTATCCCGGTTAGAATCCAACTTGCATCAGTATCGGAATATGTACGAAGACGATGGCATAATTTTGAAAATTTTGGCATCACGTGTATTTTCGGTATTACTATGTAATTCCTATCTATAGATAGGAATTTTATAGATAGGAATCTATAGACAGAAATTCTTATCTATAGATAGGAATTCCATAGTAATACAGAAAATACACGTAACTCCAAAATTTTCAAAATGATGCCATCGTCGTCGTACATATGCCGATACTGATGCAAGTTGGATTCTAACCGGGATACCGGTTTTGGGGAATCCATGACAAATCCTGATCGGGATTTGATCGGACATAGGGTATCCCGGTCGAAATTTCTGCACGGGGTACGTTCAATTTTCTAACCGAAATATCAAGATATACAAAATGAGTGGATCGTTAAAAAGTATAAATGTTATCTTCAAAAAAGTATAACTCGCTTTCAAAATGTTTTCATCATTGTTCTTGTTATTATTGTAATTTTGTCTCATCATCACCTTAAAGTGCACAACTTGTGGCAGGGATCCAATTGGATTCCTATACTGGTCCCCACTCCCTGGTAGGGATCCAATGCATTGGATCCCTATAGATACTGAATCGTCACGATCATTTATTCGATTCTAATCGGAATTTCCCATTGGAATCCAATGTACGAGTCCAATTCGAATCCTGAAGGATTGCTACATCATTGAACAGAATCCGATGCGATTCTTGGTGGACCCCATCAAGCATTCTGTATGTTGACTTTTGTAAGCAAAATATTTAGATTTGCAAAATGAGCGATTCTTATCGTGAAAAAGTACAAATAGTTGAAAAAAGAATATATTAAAAATCTATTCGAATCACATGACTGAAATTCCACCGTAATTATCGTTTATTTATTTTAATGCACTTTGACATAGCATCAGCACACACTCGTACACGCACACGAAGCGTGCAGGTCATGTTTCAGTACGCCGAGTTTTTTTCTCGTGACTTTTCGCGTATTTTCGATTCGAACGTGGTAAGAATTTTCAAATGGCGTTAATCGTGAAACTGTCCAGAATCCAATTGGATCCCAATGAGGACTCCCTATCCGCGGTGTCTCTGGTAAATCCCTATAGGAGACTTGGGTACAGCTTGGAACTCCCCGACGAATTTGTGCCCAGGATCACGAAAGAATATATATATATATATATATATATATATATATATATATATATATATATATATATATATATATATGTATATATATATATTGGGTTGGTACAAAAATCTTGCAACACACAACACGAGTAAGAAAGAAAAATATTTTATTTTAACAATAAACGATTCTTCAGCAATGTAGGTTCCCTCTGCATCTACAACTCTTGCTCAACGCTCTGGTAGACTTTGCACGCCCGCAGACCAGAATTCTTTTGGTCATGAATTAAGAAAGTCGTCCAATGTATTTTTGAGATCCGACAGATGATCAGATTTTTTATCGCGTAAATAGTTCTTCAAAGCTCGAAACAGCTGATAGTCGGTAGATGCTAAGTCTGGTGAACACGGTGGGTGTGGTAGAACTTCCCATCCTAGCTGCGAAATAGTTTTTTGTGTCATCTTAGCGACGTGGGGTCGAGCATTGTCATGGAGAAGCCGAACTTGAAGACGTTTACGCCTTTTCTGTTTCATAATTTTAGCCACCTTTTGCAGTTGTGCAGAATAAATCTCTGCCTGTATTGTGGTATTGGTTGGCAGAAATTCGTAATAGAGCGTGCCCTCAGAATCCCACCAACAGAGTAAAACTTTCTTCATTTCACGGGGCCGTTTAGGGGTCGGTTCTGGTTTTTCCCCTTTCGATAGCCACTGACGCTTGCGCGTGTGATTAACATACAACA
The DNA here is from genome assembly GCA_964007375.1 of Ophion obscuratus. Lineage (NCBI taxonomy): Eukaryota > Metazoa > Arthropoda > Insecta > Hymenoptera > Ichneumonidae > Ophion > Ophion obscuratus. The sequence continues at coordinate 13,023,498 of OZ023322.1, forward strand.
CCCAGCTTTCATCCCCAGTGACTATTTCTTGAAGAAAATCCTTTCTTTGCAGACGATGCAGGAGTGAAAGACAGATGGACATGCGTGTTGCTTTGTTTGATTCGCTGAGATTGTGCGGTATCCAAGACAAAACAACTTTCCTATATCCCATCTCTTGTAAATGTCGAAGGATCGTTGGATGACTGAAGTTGAGTTTGTTGGCTAATTCTCGTGACGACATATTAGGCTTTGCCTTTACAAGTGCTCGCGGTTCTTCATCGTCCACAATCGATTCCCTGCCGGACCAAGGTTTGTCTTCAAAAGATGTATCGCCAGAATGAAAACGCTGATACCAACAGGAGACCGTTGAATAATTAACTACATTAGCCTTGAACGCACTGCACATATTACGGGCTGCGGCTCTTGCAGAATGTCGTTGCAAAAATTCGTAATATGCGATTGCTCGAAGTGCACGTTGATCCATCTTTGCTCATACTGACTCTACGGAACAACTGACTCGCTTATATATCCCGCGGCATGGAAGGTTCTAGACCATTCTTGTATTTCCTATTCTCGAATGTTCTCGAACTTCGTTATTAGGAAAAATCTTTTAATTGAAAAAAAGTGTTGCAAGATTTTTGTACCAACTCAATATATATATATATATATATATATATATATATATATTTGGAGATCCAACAAATTTCGGTTGAGAATTTGAAATAAAAAAATCTTAAAGGATGCGAATCGAAATAGCGCGGAATCTACTTGAATTTCAATGTGGACTCCCTACGCGCGGCTTCTCTATCGGGGATGGGGTAGGTCTGAGAACTACCCGACAAATTTCTGCACGAGTTTATCCCTCTCACCACACCCCCTGAACTTTCATCAAGTTACAGCCAGCGCACTTTGAAACAAATACAAGATATGCAAAGAAACTTAATTAAGTAAGTAATAAAAGAAATTTGGTCGTTCTGTATATTTTTAGAAATATCTTTATGTGTTTGTACTTTTTGATCTTTTTTACGAACGGCCTCAAGTTGTAAGCGAATTTACCGTGCCCGTGTTGTCAAAGACAGAAGCGTCGAAAATTCGTTTTTTTATTTTCTTTTATTCTCATTTCTATCGTTATCCAAAATCACTTTCGAAAGATTTAGGTTCCAACTCTTTAATATTGAACTTTACCAAAGTTTGCTATAGCTTTGAGCTGCCAAAAAAATTGCCGATTAGAAGAAATTTTCTTTCGTTGCTCTTCAACGATGCAAACTTCAATATCATCGGTTTTCTTCTTCAGTTACTTTCTTATTATAATTAATTATTATAAGTAAGTATAATTAATTATAATTAATTATAAGTATAATTAATTACAGTTACTTTCGTATTATAATTAATTATAACTCAATTGAAAAACGTCACAGGCACAAATTGCCAACGTTAACAAAAAAAATTGATTGCCATGTAGGTTCGGCTCTCTTTCTTCTGCCGAATGATAGTCTCTCGTGTTCCGCGGATAAATCAACGCGTGGAACGGGGGTGTATGCCCGTTTGTGAGGGACTTAAGAGAGCGAGAGACGATTTATTTGGGAATCCCGAGGTATATGCCGTACCTCGAGAGAGAGAGAGAGAGAGAGAGAGAGAGAGAGAGAGAGAGAGAGAGAGGGAACGGGTTTGCGTAGGGAATAGCGCACGCGCTACCGGGAGAAGATACCAAGCGAATTAATTACGTTTCGATTGATTTAACGAAATTCCAACGTGCGCTCCCGCGTCCCCGCTACCCTCGACTCCGGGGCGTTCCGCTGGAATAATAAGTGCGAGCGTGCACGTAAAACTCGATCTCACTCTGTCTCCTTCACTCTTATATCGATTGCCAATTGGGAGAATGACGTAACTTGCATTATTCGAGGTGGTGGTCCGTGGTCGGCCGGTCCCTTCGAGAGCCCGCGATACCGTTCAGGGATACACACATACGGACGTATATTTCGCATTCCACAGTTACGACTCATGCGCGTGTGTGTTTGGATTCGTTTGCTTGCTTTGGTTTGGGTTTGGTTTTTTGGGTCTAGGTTTGTTCGCGATTGGGTTTGTTTGATTTTTATTTGTTAGGGTATTATAGTTCGTTTGGGCTTAAGGTGTTACCCCCACTTGTAGCGCAAAAAAGGCCTTTTTCATGAATTTTTTAAAAGAAAACTACAAAACTTTTTTAACCGATCAATATACCATATTAAAGAACACATCTTGAAGAACTTTCAGTAATTTTTTTATTGAAAAATATTACATTGTTTACTGGCAAATGGCCGTCAATGAAATAATGTTTTTACATACACGGTTTGCGGTGACCAACATTGCGGCGAAGTGGATCATCTGAAAAAAAATGGGGATGGATTTAGTCAAATATAAGTATAAACTAGTCTTTAATCGAAGGATTTTAAAAAATATTCATTTTTCACAAAATGACGGACAGTCAAAGTTAATGGTTCGATTTTAACGAAAAAAAACGGCCGTTTTTTGGCTATAAAACGGCCATTTTTTTCGAAAAAAAAATCGAACGATTAAAGACTACATTTTTATGTATTAAATAAGCCTGCAAAATTTCAAGAAGATCGATTCATTAGTGTTCGAGTAATCTTGGTCACCGACTTCAGAAATGCCATTTTGAGAAAAACGCGTTTAAAGTTTCAATTTCCGGTCGTTTACACAACGGATTCTTCTCTTTCAACGCTCATATCTCAGTCAATTTTGTTCGGATCGACTTGAAATTTTCAGGACATATTCTCAGATTCTTATAGGGGAGACCAGGGCAATATGGTATAGCGGGGCAAAACGGTACCGGGGCAAAACGGCACTGGGGCATAATGGGATCGGGTCATAATGGGATAGCAAAAAATGAAGTTTCTTGATGCTTGAATTGGGGCAAAATGGGATAGGGGCAAAATGGGACAGAGAGGAGTGGAATATCAAATTGGGGCAAAATGGAATCGGGGCAAAATGGGATGACAGGAAAATTCATGCTTCGGCTCTATGAAAGAGTTGTTGAAACATAATCTAATCTAAATGGTGCTTGTGGTTCGTTTCAGTCCACATATACGCAGATAATACGGACTGACCGATATATTTGTCGACACATATCCGTCGATTTCATGGGGAGCCTTTTCTGCGGGGGCTTATATTCGAAATCCAAGGAATCCTAGATTCGTTGTAATTCATGCGAGAAATGGGCCCACTATTCATGTGCCCATGCTGACGATAACTTAATCGAGTACGTTTGCGACAATTGTGCCGATAAAAATTAGCTTAGTTAAACAAGCAATCAAAATTAAACATTGCCACCGTTAAATTATAGTATCGTAAGTAGAGTGTGACCCAAATATCGTGTAACATTCAATAAAACCTGTTTTCACTCATTTATTACCCCTCGTTTTTTACCCCTGCATTTCTTTCGTTTCTGCATCGAATTATTCCACTGTCCCATTTTGCCCCGATCCCGTTTTGCCCCAACCGCCTCTTTCTGAGGAGCCTGATTTTCTCCGGCCCATTTTGCCCCAGTCCCGTTTTGCCCCAATGACGTATTTTCCAGCAGTGTTGATTTTCACTATTCCATTTTGCCCCAAACCCGTTTTGCCCCGGTCCCATTTTGCCCCGGTCCCATTATGCCCCGCTATACCATTTTGCCCCGGTCTCCCCTACTTCAAAAAAAGGCAATAAAAAAAAATCGATTTTTTCAAAATCGCAAGCGGAGGTAATCCCTTAAGTTTATTTGGGTCTGAATTTCATTTGGTTTGAGTTTATTCATGCTTAGGTAAGTTCAGGTTTGGGTTTAGATTTGGTCGGGTTTGAGTTTTTTTACGTTCGCGTTACTTTAGGTTTGGATTTGGGTCGTTTGATTTTGGCTTCGGATTCGGATTCGTTTCGGTTTGGGGATTGTTTGAGTTTCCCTTGGGCGGCCTTCGTTGGGCTTGAAGTTTGCATCTTCCGAATGCAACATTTTTTTTTTTCATTTCTTATTTCGATTGTTATTAAAAATCATATTTTGCAAACTTGGGTTGCAGCTCGTTAAACAAGTAGCCTAAAAAATGATCGCACGATTTTTGTAGCTCAAATCTGTCAAAGGAAATATGGAAACCGAAGAAAAAAAAATATTCCTTTTGCGTTGCATTCCGACGATGCAAGCTCCATCATCCGGCCTTTTCTTTCGAGAGCCCGCGATATCGTTCAGACGTAAATACGTACTGGCATGTATTTTCGCCCTCCGCAGTTAAAACTACGTGTGTCTGTTTTTGTAGGTAGGAATACGTGTATTCCTGTATTTCGAGGGTACGATAAGGTAGATCGGTTACACACAGGTACAAGCGCGGTTCTCGTAATGCGGTTTTACTTTGCTGACCCACCTACTAATTTCCACGTGCCACGTGCTGCATTTACCAACTACCCTATATATTGTTGCGCTTCCGCCTCTCCCCATCAACGTGTATATTTTGTTATATTCGCTGCGGGCTATAAGCACCCACACAAAGGCCACACCATTAGAGCGGGTAACGTACACGTATATCGGAACTGCTAAAAGCACCCCGTCACTTCGTCACGTCGCTTTAAAATCACATTGGAATAAACGCACGTACGCACGAGGCACACTCCATCCTTTACACGCTTATTCGCACACACGCGAGTTCGCATACTCGATCAAGCCCCATAATGCAATTCACTGACATTCAAGAGGAAATTTGTAGGTTTTTTTTTCAATTTTATTTTTTTACTTCGTAGCTTGTGTCGTGAGACTGGCACAATTTCTGTATCATACTCGATAGCAAAATGGTACACTCTGATTGCACTTCGCAGAGTGCGTACGAGTGTAACAAGACGAGACTGATGAGTTGCGGAAAATTCCGCATCGTGGCGCAAGGACGACAACAATCTTTGCAATTCGTTTTCGAGATGACGATTTTTTTTTTTACACAATCGCCCTTTTCTTACGGCGAGAAAGTCCTTGAGGTTTCTCTGTTTTCTTGTGTTGACTTTGCTATTTTTTACTTCCGGAAAGATCCAAACAAACTCACTTTTTTTCTTCCACGCAAGGTCTACCTTTTCCTGGTCTTTTCTGCAGATGATGACAGCGTCAGATTTAAATAGAAAATATGGGTGATCAATTGTAAGACACCACTGTGGCAGATTAAAAGTATCGATTTTTTGCGTTGTTTTAAGGGGAGGGTAGGGGTTTCAGCGTGAAGAAAAAACACTTTTTTGCGAATTTTTATCATCTATATGGATAGAGTAAATTTATTGAAAAATTATGTACATTGTTAAGGGAGACTTTGTCCTTGGAGTGCCATATTTCAGGTGTTTACATTTTTTTTTTTTAAAGGAAACGAGTAAAGCTTTTTGAGTGCGGTTTTTTTTCTTGCTTTTATTCATGATATACAGAACGTTAAAAAAATGTTTAAACCCAAAATGGCGGCTGTTGCAGCTCCGCGAAAACAGGTCCTCAAATCGCGGGAGGTAAACGGCTGACATCACTGCCCCCTCTTTGTTGATCTGAAACACAAATTCAAATCATATTATCAATCTGTGACCCTTTGGTCATGGAATGACGGATGGGTTTTTCGTTGAGTACAAATTTCGGAAAATAGCGGCAATTTAAAAAAAATCGAATTTTCGCGTTTTTTTCGCACAAAAAGATAAATAATAAATGCAAAAATGTATCTATCGAAAAAACGATCCGTCATTCCGTGAAGACATATTTTCTGAGTATGCTCTCCAAATTTCAGGTCGATATGTTAATTACGGCGGTCAGGAGAATGTCAGCCATTTTTAAAAACGTGTTTTCGAGAAAAACGCGTTTAAAGTTTTGTAATGTGTTTACACAAATGTGTTTATAATTACCGCTAATCGGCAATGCCTGGTCCATAGAGGCATCCCTCCTCTTCTTCTAGCTGCCCATGTTGAGTCGCTAACATCTCCCTGGACATCTTCAAGGACAAAGTCTCCCTTAAGTGTCATTTCAAGAACATTCCGTGAAATATGTACGCGAAAATATCCACAAACAAGCCGGTGACAAAGCTTTTCCAAGGACGTCTTTGGAAAAACACGATTTGCGGTGTTCACTGCATCTCAGCTAGAAATTATCTGAAATCAAGTACCATTAAAATTTAGTCAAAGTATCATCAAATCCTCTCCCAACGGTCTTTGATGATTTTTTTTTAGTTTCTAAATTTTTGGTGGTCATGTAAAGTGAAAAGTGCTATTTTCCACGAAAAATTCCGCCATTTTGGGGGTGGAAAACCCCCTCAATGTAAAAAAAATTAAATCTAACCGTTGGAGGGAGGTATTTTATCTGTAGAAAGTGTGTACCAAGTTTGAAATAAATCGGTCATGTAGTTTTCAAATGGCAGTGAACGCGGACTTTGAAAAAGTGGTTTCGAGAAAACACGCGGCACCGACTTGTTTGTGGATATTTGCGCGTAAAAATTGCACAAACTGTTCTTGAAATGACACTCAACAATGTACAAAAGGTTTCAATAAATTTACTCTATCCATATAGATGAAAAAAAATCGCAAAAAAGTTTTTTTTTCACGCTGAAACTCCTACCTTCCCCTTAAAGGATGTAGTATTCAAGAACAGGCGAAAAAAATGTCAAGTAAAAATATTGAAAATTGAACATGTTACATCTGATTTAATGGAAGCAAGTGGTGCAACGATTTACGTATACTAAAACTTTCAATCGCGTTTTTCTCAGAACCATTTTTCTCGACCTGGCCGGCATGATAACTCTAGTTATAATTGTCCGATTTTCAATTTAAAAAGACCATAATTTCCATCGCTGTAGTAGTACGTACGTAGCCGGCTTTTTTAATTTAGTATTTTCTAAGCCCCCGAACATAAGAAAAAATTTCGCCAAAATTACACTTGGTTTTTAACGCCCGCCATTTTGTTAATTTTTTTGTTCGAAAAAAGGCACATACAACGAAAAAAAATTTATGTAGATTATAAAAAAAAATTATTTTTATTGTCAAGTTATCGATCCGGCCGTTGGTCCACATTTTTTATTACAGCGCCTCTATTTTATCTCAATAACGTTGTTAATTTATAATTCTTTTTCAATACCAATTTACACGAAATAAGTTTAATGTATGCTTAACAACATATCTTTTTCCAGATCTCAAATAAAGAATCTAGTACACAAAAATATTCGGAAAAAACAACCCTTTTTCGGGCCGAAAAAGGGTTGTTTTTTTCCGAATCCTTAGCTGCACTTGTTTTTTCCGAATTTTAGCTGCACTTACCTTACACGAAATAAGTTTAACGCATGCTTAATAACATATTTTTTTTCCAAATCCCAGATTAATAGTCTAGTAGACAAAAAGATTTGACAAAAACAACCCTTTTTCGGCCCGTTTCAGTACTGTCCTTCCTTGAAGTGTCAATGTGTAGCTCGCCAATTGAATTGATAAAAAATGAGCTAGCGATTGCGCAGATATACGAATACCCTTTTGATTTTTTCATTGGAGGAGCAATAATCCTGTGGGCTTCGCTCTGAGGCTCAGTTTCGAATTATCCGCAAGATTGAAATGCACGATCGCCGTGTCAAATGTTCCAGGTGCGTATAAATCGGGATGGGATGGGTTTCCATATTGCACCCATCATTAATCACTGCCTTACCGCCACCTTCCTATTTCTCGTTTTCTTTCTCTCAGAGACATTCACACATTTGCAAGCCCAGCTCGGACATTCATTATTAATCTGATTGAACGTACCGATCTCTTGATTTCCTTTTTCTTCGTTTCAGCTCCCGTTCTCATCCCTTTCCTTGCCTCTACTCGCTGGTACGCTCGCTCTTTCATGCTCTCATCCGTCTTCGAACACGGAGAATTTGTTTCCTCGCCTGCAAAATTAATGGGAAAGAAATCCTACGTACCTTCCAAAATGCAGAATTCATCTGGCACTTTGTTCTTTTCATTCATTTTCGACAATCTCCTCTGCTAATCTTAATAAATTATTGCTATTTGTAGTTACGCATAAATCGTGGTAAAAAAATACAAATAATTCGATGCAAAGAAAAAAGTAAAAAATATTGAAAATAAGGTAATTATGCAGTTTGAGGACTTTTTCGAAAAACGACGGGAATTTTTTTTTCACCGTGAGGTTGATTATTCCATTATATTGAGTGATATTCCGTCGGGGGAGGCTGACATTTTCCATTAATTCCATAAGTTATAGGCATTTTTAAGTATTTCGACGCCTACATTGGGGGTGGGGGTTTTTATAAAAAAAACCCTTCCTAAATGCAATGCCGAAAATAAATCGCGGCGGTCGCACTCCCATAAAAAGGTATAGGGATTTAAAGTTCACGAAAACAGGTTATAAATTAGGCTATTTTCAAACATTTCCGAAACACCTACATTGGATTTGGGGAGTCGGGGGATTGATAAAAGAATCCTTCTTAAATACCCCCTGCCCCCGCCTCCTTCCCGCAGTTTTTGTGTGTTGTATACGGAGGTGTCTGATGAGGCCATGCAGGGGGTCCGGAGTTCAATGAGCAGAGCCCCCGGCGGGGTCCAAGGGGCGGAACCCCCCGTGGGGTCCAAGGGGCAGAGCCCCCGGCGGCATTCAAGGGGCAGAGCCCCTTCTGGGGGCAGAGGCGTAGCCCCCCAAAGACACTAAAAGTAGTTTTCAAATATATTTAAATGAACTACAATTGTACTACGTTGATAATTTTTTGGGGCCCCAATAACAACCCAAACAAACCCAAACAACGGCTGCAGGGGGAAAGGGGAAAGTGATCGTCGCGATTTTTCTTCGGCATTGCATTCAGGTTCCTTTTATAAATTGCCCCACCACCCCCCCCCCCCCCCCCACTACCCACCACCAACAATATAGGGGTCGAAATATTTAAAAATGCCCTCTTTTATTACGTGTTTTCCGGAAACTTCAAAACCCCATAACTTATGGAGTTAATAAAAAATGTCAGCCTTCCCCAACGGAATGTCAATGGTGGTGACCCAATTACAGCAGCTCACAGGAATAAAAAAAATTCCTCAACTTCATAATATCCAACAAAAAAAATTATACAAATAATTCATTGTAAAAAAACCTTAAGGGGTTACCCCCACTTGCGATTTTGAAAAAATCGATTTTTCTTTTATTGCATTTTTTTAAGTATAAGTATCTGAGAATATGTCCTGAAAATTTCAAGTCGATCCGAACAAAATTGACTGAGATATGAGCGTTGAAAGAGAAGAATCCGTTGTGTAAACGACGGGCTAATTGAAACTTTAAACGCGTTTTTCTCAAAATGACATTTCTGAAGTCGGTGACCAAGATTACACGAACACTAATGAACCGATCTTCTTGAAATTTTGCAGGCTTATTAAATACATAAAAATGTAGTCTTTAATCGTTCGATTTTTTTTTCGAAAAAAATGGCCGTTTTATAGCCAAAAAACGGCCGTTTTTTTCGTTAAAATCGAACCATTAACTTTGACTGTCCGCCATTTTGTGAAAAATGAATATTTTTTAAAATCCTTCGATTAAAGACTAGTTTATACTTTTATTTGACTAAATCCATCCGCATTATTTTTTCAGATGATCCACTTCGCCGCAATGTTGGTCACCGCAAACCGTGTATATAAAAACATTATTTCATTGACGGCCATTTGCCCCTAAACAATGTAATATTTTTCAATAAAAAAATTACTGAAAGTTCTTCAAGATGTGTTCTTTAAGATGGTATATTGATCGATTAAAAGAGTTTTGTAGTTTTCTTTAAAAAAATTCATGAAAAAGGCCTTTTTTTGCGCTACAAGTGGGGGTAAGGCCTTAATTCGCAGTTACCAATAATTCTTGCCACAAGACCTCGCAATTATTTCACCTCGGCGATCAGATGCGAAAATCAGGGACGTTGCAGCGAAGTAACCGACATTGAACAAATTTGATTTCACTCACACGAAATGCCTGGCCTGATAAACTCGATCTGAACCGGGGTGTATTTGTTTTCTTTCTTTTTGAAAAATATTTTATTTCCTTGACTCGTTGCACGAAAGTCGGTTAATTAGTTGGCGAAAGCTCGACGGCATTCGCATACAGAGAGAGAGCAGCAAGCACAGTGGCACGCAGAGCGAGGTGCACCGAGGACCTGGCCGCTTCTACACTCGCAAACTCCACACAACCGAGGCCAACCTCTCGAGGCACTTCTACCTCTTCAGCCAAAACTTTTCTATTCCTCGAGTTCCACGAGCCCATACTCGTGACTTGCCTACACGTATGCGCATGTACCTACAACCCGTGAACTATATTGTTATCTGTTCATAAATTGCCGGCAAGCGGAAGGGCGTAACTCGCGAGATTATTTACTCGGAGGAACAGGTGGGTTACGCCATTTCGTAAACCGGATACGTTTAGGAAGGGCGAAAAATGTGAGTAAAAGCTCGCGAGGATCGCGAACGATGTATATATCTATGAGGGTCGAGGGATTTTCCAGACTTCCGCGCCTCACGAGCGTTAACGCGACTAAAAGATAGTTTTCCGCGAGAGGCCGAGGCCTTCCCATCCGATCTTCGTCTAGAGTTTGCGGCTCTAATCTTTCGCTTATATAACGCTCGTTCCTTTATTTTCCTCCGGCCTTCTTTTGCTCTCTTCGTCGATCGCTCAGCAGAGCGAACACTCGGCTTAATCCTCTTCGCGGCTCATTCCCCGAGCTCGCCTCCTTCCGGACTAGCGACTCAAAACGCACCGCGGCGTGTATTAAACTTAATTACTTTCGCTAATCGTTGATCCTCGCTGGTAAAGACCAAGTGAAAACTCGAATTCTCCGAGGTAAGCTTGGTCATTCGTTTGCTGATATTTTATCTTGAGGTTCACCTGAAACGGATTTGGACTGGAGAAAGATACGGGTGAAGAAATTTGTCGCGGAGTTCCTGGATCCTACCCTATAGAGATTTCATAGAGACGCCGCATGTGGAGAGTCCACATTGGAATCCAAGTCGATTCCGCGCTTTTTTCCCATTCTTGGCATTTGGAAATTTTTTATTTAAAATTCTCAACCGGAATTTCGTTGGGTCTTGCGAAAAAATATCCTTTTATGATCCCGTCCACAAATCTGTTGGGAAGTCCCAAGATGCACGCATCTGTTTATAGGCATTTGTTAGGGGCAACACTGTTAGGGTCCTCATTGGGATCCAATTGGATTCTGCATTGTTCCGCGATTAAAAAGTAAGCTTGCTCATTCGTTTGCTGATATTTTCTATTGCGGTTACCTGAAACGGATTTGGACTGGAGAAAGATACGGGTGAAGAAATTTGTCGGGGGTTCCTGGATCCTACCCTATAGAGATTTCATAGAGACGCCGCATGTGGAGAGTCCACATTGGAATCGAAGTCGATTCCGCGCTTTTTTTCCATTCGTGGCATTTGGAAATTTTTTATTTGAAATTCTCAACCGGAATTTCATTGGGTCTTGCGAAAAAATATCCTTTTATGATCCCGTCCACAAATTTGTTAGGAAGTCCTAAGATGCACACATCTGTTTATAGGCATTTGTTAGGGGCAACGCTGTTAGGGGCCCTCATTGGGATCCAATTGGATTCTGCATTTTTTCGGGACTAAAAAGTAAGCTTGCTCATTCGTTTGCGGATATTTTATATTGAGGTCACCTGAAACGGATTTGGACTGGAGAAAGATACGGGCGAAGAAATTTGTCGGGGAGTTCCTGGATCCTACCCTACAGGGATTTCATAGAGACGCCGCACGTGGAGAGTCCACATTGGAATCCAAGTCCATTCCTCGCTTTTTTCCCATTCATGGCATTTGGAAATGTTTCATTTGCAATTCTCAACTGGAATTTCGTTGGATGTTACAAAAAAAAAATATGCTCACGTGATCTCGTGCACAAGTTTGTTGGGGAGGCCCAAGGTGTAGCCACATCTCTATAGGAATTTATTCGGGACAGCGCACATAGGGAGCAATTGGATCCTCATTGGGATCCAATTCTGCACTGTTCCCCGATCAATGCCGTTTGACAATTCTTACCACGTTCGAAATGAAAATATGTGAAAAGTCACGAGAAAAAACTCGGCGTGTTGAAACATAACCTACACGCGTGTATGTGTGTGCTGATATTATGTCAAATTGTAGTAAAATAAATAATAAATTATCATTACAGTGGCTTTTTAGTAATGCAGTTAAAATCGATTTTTATGATACACTTTTTTAAGCGATTCATACATTTTCCAGAGTTAGAGAATATCCTTCGACGAGAAAAAATCGTCGAAATTCATATTTTTTTAAGAAAAGATTTCTTCACTTTTGTAGACTTAGGGTATGTTTTATTATTACTTTTGGCCGTTACATAGCATTTTTGATAATTAATCTTTTAAAATGGCGAAGGTATGTATGACTTGGTCTTCTAAACGGGTTGCGGCGGATGTTATCAGACGGCGTGACACGTAGCGTCAGCGAGATTAAGCTGAAAAAAAAACAAACAAAGACTTTTCTTTCATTAACACTCATACGCAGAATATGAACCAAGAAAAAGTGAGAAATGTTGAAAATCGATCAAATGGTACTTTTTTGAAACAAAACGATTGAATTTTCCGGAAAAAATAGCTCGATTTTTCAATTAAAAAAAAATAAGGTCAAAAGATTTCTACCAAATTTTATCAAAATCGGTTGATTAGTTTTTTTAGCCACACGTCACGGCAGTTTTGAAAATGCAGTTTAGAAGACAACACCTCCGCCATTTTTAAAGATTAATCGAAAAAAATACCATGTAAGAGCCGAAAGTATTAATAAAGCATACCCTAAGTCCCAAAAATGGTGAAGAAATCTTTCTTTAAAAAAAAATCATGAACGTCAGCAATTTTTTTCCGCGCCTAAAGGTATCTCCCCCCTAAGATAAGATTTATACTTTTGTAAGATCCACTCATTGTGTATATATTTCGTTTCGAAAATTCAACGTACAGAATGCTTGATGCAATCCATCAAGAATCGTATCGGATTCTGTTCGATAATGTGGCAATCCTTTGAAATTCGAATTGGAGTCGTCATTGGATTTCAACGGGGAATCCCGATTGAAATCCAATGTACAAGCGTGACTGTTCAATATAGGGATCCATTGCGATGACGAATTGGACCCTTATCAGCAATTTTTGCATGGGAGGTGATGTGAAAGGGATTTGGATTGGAGGGTGATAGAACTAGACGTCGCGTCAATTATCTTGGTCTTCTCTCTTTTGTTCTTGGAGTCCGGAATGAGAAATGGCCCTGATTGGATCGTCAAAAACATCTGTGTTTATAATAACGATCAGATAATAATAATAAGTTGTAGTAACCGAAGAACATTGCCAATTCTTAGACCTTACAATGGTCGGAGATTGAAAAAAAATGACGTGAGTTGGTTGAATTGGAAAAAAAAAGTTAATATATTGATCATTGCAAAATAAAAATGTATCAGCTTTCGTCCTAAATCTTTATTGCTTATAGTTCTGACAAGGACTTTTTACAAGTCCATATTAAGTTATTTTCACCCCCTGAATACGAATTCACATGTCCCGCGAATCCCCAAATTGTCGTTAAAACTCGTTGTAAATGTGTGGAATCTGGCTTACCCCCCTTAAGCGTGCTATTCGGCAGAAATGAAAAATACGTAAACTTTAAATTTGTTTCCCGGTCAAAGTGGCATCTGTTGCGTTCAATTTACTGCACCCTTTTTAAATGTGGGGTGAGTGAAACAAACTAAAGGGGGGTTTCATCTCTCAATTTTAGTTTTTTTTTCAATGTACTTTTTGATCATTTTGGGTTAGAAGAATTTCCGTTTCTGTTTCACGACAATAGATGGACCCTTGTGGTGGAGATTAGCCCTTGACACGCTTTGCTCCAAAGGGTGATTTCACCCCTGAAAACCGTTTTTCCAAAGATACAAAAAAAATATCTAATTATGTTTGATGCTCTACCATATACACGAGTTTCAACTAAATCAAAGGACACCAAAGTGATGTTCCTTCCGAATATCCCGAAATCTAGTCAGCTTGTTTGAAAATCCTAAAAAAACGATAATTTTATTCACTTGTCGACGAAAAACGAATGTATTCTTCAAGACCTGTGGCTAAAATGACAAAATATTTTTCCCCCAGTCTCCCTGAATCATCGAACGTTACGCCAGCACAATCGCCGATGAAAAAAAAAAACATATTGGCCAGGCTATCTCTAAAAATCTAGCACAATCATTCGGAGAAGCCATATTGCTTTTCTTAAATTTCATAATATCCAAGAATTTCGAGTGTACGGAGTTGCAGGACTAGGATGCGACGATGGTGCAAGGTGGTGGGCGTCCTGCTCGTACGCCGAGAGACCTACGAAACGAGACGGCAGATGGTCCATAAAAGTGGGATCCAGGTAGACGACGGACCGATCCCCGCCACGAAGATCGGTTCGCGCTGGTCTTCCAGAACTTTTTCAAACATACATACTGCATTCATCGCAAAATAGGACTAATCTTGGACGAAATATCATTCGAGAGTGAATTCGAGTGTGGAAGAATTACGAAATATTTCACGTGTCGTCAATGACGTGGTGGTTCGCAATGGAAACAGCAGCGAAATAAAATTACTTGCATTAAGGGGAGATATAGACCTAGGAGCTAGGAAAAAAAGGTCATTTTTGTGAATTTTTTCAAGGAAAACTATTTGAAACTTCGGATTGGGGTTTTAATTATCCAAAAGTATAACATTCGAAAATATGTTTAATTTTCTTTATTTAAAAATATCAAAAATATACAAGGATATTGTATGATGCTTGGAGCGTCGTAAAAAAATCTGCGTATACGGTGCCCACTGGCGTTTCTTCGATAATCATCTGAAAATAAAAATCAAAAAGATTATCAAATTAGATACTATAATCTAGTACTTGTCATAGCCGATTTCGAAAAGATCGATTTATGACAAAATGGCGGACGTTTTGAGGCGTTACCCCCACTTGTAGTGCAAAAAAAGGCCTTTTTCATGAATTTTTTTAAAGAAAACTACAAAACGTTTTTAATCGATCAATATACCATCTTAAAGAACACATCTTGAAGAATTTTCAGTAATTTTTTTATTGAAAAATATTACATTGTTTAGTGGCAAATGGCCGTCAATGAAATAATGTTTTTATATACACGGTTTGCTTGATTTTAAAAAATATTCATTTTTTACAAAATGGCGGACAGTCAAAGTTAATGGTTTGATTTTAACGAAAAAAAACGGCCGTTTTTTTTGCTATAAAACGGCCATTTTTTTCGAAAAAAAAAATCGAA
This sequence comes from Ophion obscuratus, assembly GCA_964007375.1. Taxonomy (NCBI): domain Eukaryota; kingdom Metazoa; phylum Arthropoda; class Insecta; order Hymenoptera; family Ichneumonidae; genus Ophion; species Ophion obscuratus. The sequence continues at coordinate 13,038,754 of OZ023322.1, forward strand.
CGATTAAAGACTACATTTTTATGTATTAAATAAGCCTGCAAAATTTCAAGAACATCGGTTCATTAGGGTTCGAGTAATCTTGGTCACCGACTTCAGAAATGCCATTTTGAGAAAAATGCGTATAAAGTTTCAATTTCCGGTCGTTTACACAACGGATTCTTCTCTTTCAACGCTCATATCTCAGTCAATTTTGTTCGGATCGACTTGAAATTTTCAGGACATATTCTCAGATACTTATACTTCAAAAAAATGCAATAAAAAAAAATCGATTTTTTCAAAATCGCAAGTGGAGGTAACCCCTTAACATAAATAGTCATTTTTGGGCCAAAAATTAGTTATTATTTTTCCTATAAAACAAAAACTAAGTAACAGGGAAAAAATCCTATGACAAGTCCTAGATAATGGTGTATAGAATAACCACGAAAAACCTCAAGGCAATCGGTTCATTGGTTTTCGAGAAATTTTGAGTACCGATTTGAAAAACGTGCTTTTGAGAAAAACGCGTTTGAAAATTTGGGAATGAATAAATCATGAAATTTGTCAACATTGACACGAAAAGAATGGGTAAAAGCATTGTTCTTTGTCGTTCGAATTTCCTCATAGTATTAACATTGAAAAATTCAATTTAAAAAATTGTAAATTGGCCAACGTATACTAAATACGTATACTAAAACGTTTAATCGCGTTTTTGTCGAAATGACTTTTCTCGACCAGGCCGTAACTATAGCTCTAGCTACAATTGTCCGATTTTCAACATTAGAAAACCAAAATTTCCGTAATTGCTGTAGCTATGATTGTACGTAATCTTTTATTAATTAATTTTTTCTTAAGGCCCCGAATATAAATTTCGCCAAACTTCGACTTTTTTGTACACCGGCTATTTTGTGATTTTTCTCGGAAAACGCGTACGTACAACGAGAACTGCGTTGATATATATTGTAAAACATTTTTTATTTTTCATTGTCACGTTATCGATCATTGGACCACATTTTGGGTAAGGCCTACCCCCCCCCCCTTTGATCGACCTGAAATTTTGTTCTCCCTTTTAATATTTTAAGACAACCCCTAAAGTGATTTTTGGCGCAATAGTTTTTCGATTTGGGTTTGTTTGGGTTTGTTAGTTTGGACAAAACGAAAAGCGCGATAACATACATGGGTATGAACCGAGACGTAGCAAATATAGATATAGTCGACGCGCCTTAAAAAAATTACTTTGAAATTCAATATCTCGAAAACTATTGCGAGTTGCCAAAAATCAATTTAGGGATTGTCTTAAAATATTAAAAGGAAGGTCTGTGCAAAATTTCAGCTCGATGGGTGTGGGGTGTTCGGAATCTTATCCCACATTTTGTGTACGTTGTTATAAAAAAAAAATGAATCACAATTTACACGAAATAAGTTCAATGTTAATAACACATATTTTTTTTCCAAATCCCAAATAAATAACATACCCAAACGAAAAAAAAATAAAAAATAACGACTTTACGCAGAGTGCCCCATAGTTCGTATACATATATATTTATTTATCGAGCTCGAGTACAGAAAACAGGAAGAGAGGCTGCTCGATGGTCGATGGTGCTCTCGGTGTCCGAGCACCTGCTCGCTCCTCTCTCCAATTCTTACTTATCCTTCTCCTTCTCCTTATTGCTTTTTTCATCCCGCGCTTCGGCCCGATGCCCAGCAATACGAGAAGCTCGAGCATCGAAGCGAAAAGATTTTTTCGTAAATACACGCCTCTCTCTCTCTCTCTATCTGCACCCCCCCCCCCCCCCCCGCCGGCAACGACGCTCTCCGTCTTGGGTTCGAGCCCGGTAGGCTTCTCCTATTTCGTCCATGCTCTATGCGGTATTTTGTAAATCCCGAGGCACAGAAGCAACAGCAGGCCAACAGGATCGAGTGGTCCTGCCGGGGAGCTTCGAGCTGCAAAAAGGAACAATAATCCGAACTCGCGTGTATACGTGCGCGAAATTTTTTTCTGGCATAGCTTAGCAATTCTCTCCCTCGAGGATGCCCTCTCACCATATGCCATTTATTTGCGGAAAAGGAGGAGCGGCTCAGGCTACGAGATAACTCATTATGACATAAAAATAAATAATAATTGCGACAATTATTATAATAATAATTGCTTTCTTATTATAATAATGAAACAACGATTATGTAATAAAATACACCAATTGTAATAAATAAAACAAAAGGAACGGAATAGTTATCATAATATTGAATAGTTATTGTGTCATTATTGCAATAACGCGATTATTATATTGATCAAACTGTTATTATTTTGATTATGTAATTACTCTAATAATAAAAAAAATTATTATTTTGTATTAGAATAATTATATTATTTTGTTTTTTTTTTCAATATTATAACTTGAGATAACTCATTATGACATAAATATAAATAATAATTGCGACAATTATTTTAATAATAATTGCTTTCTTATTATAATAATGAAACAACGATTATGTAATAAAATACACCAATTGTAATAAATAAAACAAAAGGAACGGAATAGTTATCATAATATTGAATAGTTATTGTGTCATTATTGCAATAACGCGATTATTATATTGATCAAACTGTTATTATTTTGATTATGTAATTACTCTAATAATAAAAAAAATATTATTTTGTATTAGAATAATTATATTTTTTTTTTTCAATATTATAACTTGAGATAACTCATTATGACATAAAAATAAATAATAATTGCTTTCTTATTATAGTAATGAAACAACGATTATGTAATAAAATACACCAATTGTAATAAATAAAACAAAAGGAACGAAATAGTTATCATAATATTGAATAGTTATTGTGTCATTATTGTAATAACGCGATTATTATATTGATCAAACTGTTATTATTTTCATTATGTAATTACTCTAATAATAAAAAAATTATTATTTTGTATTATAATAATTATATTATTTTGTTTTTTTTTCAATATTATTGTTTTGTTTGTTATTTGTGAAATAGTTTTTCATGATAATAAATGTCCCAAGTATTATTTATTTTTTTGTCACAATTGTTTCCTATTCACTAGACCGAAAACTAAGCTTACAGACAGCACTACAAAATATCTTCACAATGTCATTACGCGTTTTTTTTTTACAAATTTGGATTTTCATATGCCATTTATGCGATGCGAGCATATTCTTATATCAACAAGATTTCCAATTGAGTCACAAAAGTTAGCACGTCGGATAATGTTTGTACGCCCGTTTGGAATATATCTAGAGAAATCTTGTGTAAAATATTCGCTGACAAACCTATTAAGAGACCGCTTCAATGTATGCGTTAACACACAGATACACACATACACGTGTCCGTGCACTTCGACAACACGGCAGGTGCTGGCCGAGACTCTGGAGAGTTATTTCTTCTCCTTTTACATCCCCACTCCGGCGCAATCTCGTACTACACGAACGGCTGTGATCTGTTGGCACAGCATATCGCTCATCGCGTTTACCTCTCCCGGGGCTCTGATTTTTATTTTACGCTCTCTGCGATCGTATGCATTTATGCAATATTTTTTTTCTCCTCTCCCCTCTCATATTTTGCCTAAAAACCACTGCGTATGCAGATGAACCCTCGCTCTCATATAAAAGTTTGCACTCGACTCAAACGCAAAATGTTCAACGTGTCGTGTGCGGCGAAAAAACATCCGGATGACATTTCCTCTTGCAGCCAAAAAAAATTCTCTGTAAAAATGAGTAGAATAATTGAAGATCTTTTTTTCGAAATCACGACTATGCTATGACTTTTTTGGAAATTTTGATCAAACGAAAATAACGATTTTTCTTTTGTTTTGAATTATTTTACGATATTGGCTGGCTGCAATTTTTTTCCCGCTCTTCTCGGTTGTAGGAAGAACTGAGGGAGAGAGAGAGAAAGAGGAAGAGATAGATAGATATATAGATTTTATTATGCCTCAATACTAGTACTTTGAGACAATTTATACATAAACAACTTGAAAATAATACATTTTCTCTCTACCAATGTTACATAACCATTTCACCGGTGAGAAGGTATACGAATGACAATCCTTATACTTAAAAATTAAAACATTTCTTTCTCGCATTCGCAAACTGAACAACGTAAATTTAAATAAAAATTGAAGAATAACCGATAGTTCGGCGAAAAGCGAAAAGCGAAAAAAACCGAAAAAGAAGGAGACTAAGAAAAACGTTAAACAATCGAACCAATTTGATAGAAACAAAATCCACAACCTAAATATTTAATCGAACCACAACTTGAACTATAATTAATTTTATACTTTTTGTTTTTTTTTCGTTTTTTTTCCATTATGCTATTTTCCTTTTCTCTTTACAACTATCCGTATAATTTGGCCGCGAACATAACTATACGCATAACTGTAACCTTACGACGAGACAGAGAGGAGGGGGAAGAGTGAGAGACAGAGAGAGAGAGAGAGAGAGAGAGGGAGGGAGGGAGAGAGAGGGAGGGAGGGAGGGAGAGAGAGAGAGAGAGAGAGAGAGAGAGAGAGAGAGAGAGAGAGAGAGAGAGAGAGAGAGAGAGAGAGAGAGAGAGAGAGAGAGAGAGAGAGAGAGAGAGAGAGAGAGAGAGAGAGAGAGAGAGAGAGAGAGAGAGAGAGAGAGAGAGAGAGAGAGGATGAAGAGAGAGAGCGAGAGAGAGAGAGAGGGGATGAAGAGAGAGAGCGAGAGAGAGACAGAGAGAGAGAGGAGAGAGAGAGCGAGAGAGAGAGAGAGGGGAGAGAGAGAGAGAGAGAGGATGAAGAGAGAGAGAGCGAGAGAAAGAGAGAGAGAGAGAGAGAGAGAGAGAGAGAGGATGAAGAGAAAGAGAGGATGAAGAGAAAGAGAGGATGAAGAGAAAGAGAGAGAGGATGAAGAGAAAGCTCTCAATAAGGAACTGGGGGAGGATTGGCGTGATATACTATCGCCAACGAGTGCCTTTAATTTCTCCATTCCTCCAGCGCGAGATTGGTGCAACGTTGCACCTGCTCGATCGCAGTTCAACAGCAAGTAACACACAAATACATAAATATACGTTCGTGCATATTTATCGATGTGTTCATGCATACATCTACACACGCACACACACGTATAACCTTTACATTCACTTTCCACCTCGAAGTTATGTGACAAAAATCGGCAACCAGATTGAAAAGAACGGATTGAAGGCTACCGTGCTCAACTATCGCGTCTGTACTTTTATATTTATGAAAAGTCGCGCGTAGGTGTTTAATTTACATTAATATCGTGACGAAACATTTCCGGAGGCTGGATGAACAATACGTCAATGAAGTTCCGAAAAATATAAATTCGCGACGCGAGAAGAATATTTATTCAATAAATACGTCGTTAATGGAAATTAATTAATTTAACCGCTCAGGGTATCGTTTTTCAATGAGTATATAAATTTTCCCATTCTGTGTTCGAAGGAATTCAATGTATTTCACGGAGAATACGACATTTTTCGTGGTCGAACGATTCCGAAATAGTGTCAAAATGAATCCAAGGATGACAGGAAATACGGCAGAGCATCGAGAGGGGGATCGAATTCGGGAGTGAGATATTTTTTTTCAAGGGCTGACCAAACTCAGTGAACATCTGCCGGCTGTGCCTTAACCTACACACGTGCACGTATCCGCATACAGACACACGTCTACAAAAACTTTGGTGGGTGCTTTGCCGAGAACTTTTTTACCTTAACAATATTTCCTTGCAGATCGTTAATATTAACGAAACGAAGTTTCGAAGCAGGAAGGACATATAAAAGAACCAATTATAAATTTTCCGGTCTGTAACTCGTAAACGTGTAATTTTAGTGAATTTTTTTTTCAAAAATATAGCTGAGAGTTCATAATAGAAGCTTCAATATTACGCTATATAGTGAACATCAACGGCAATCCACAAATGAACAAATATTTAACAATAAAAAAGCGTGCTTTGTAAATAATAAATGAACCGACAGAAATTTCGGACATGTTTTATACATTGACAACGATTGTGTCTGATAAATTCATCTTCTATAATAATTGAATGAAAAAGTCACAAGAAACGATATTTAAAAAAGAAGATTATATAATTTGATTCGGTAATGTAGTGCTTACTCTGTTAATGCACGTTTATCGCAGCTGCTAATTACCTTGTAAAGAACTGTAAATAATTATAAATGACTGTAAATAACTGTAAATAATTATCAGATAACAAATTACTGTCAGATTGAAAATTGGATGCGTTCTTATCCGAGTGAGCTGTGAAAAGCGCCATAAGCTCAGCCTCCAACTCAGCAAGTGTTGATGAGCCGGAGGCTGAATTTATTGCGCTTTTCAAAGAACAATGAGCCTCTGAACGAGCGGTGCTATCTCAGTAGGTAAGAATCCCACAGACTGTAAAAAGTTGAACATGTTCATATTTGAATCGGCTGAGCGTGAGGCTGAGTATGAGGCTGAATGTGAAGTTGAGCGTGAGGCTGAGTCAGAGGCTGAGCGTGAGGCTGCGTGGGAGGCTGGGCGCGAGGCTGAAGTCGGAGGCTGAGTCAGGGACTGAGGGTGAGGCTGCGTCGGAGGCTGAGCGTGATGCTGAGCGTAAGGAACGTCCTCGGTATCACGTGTAAAAAAATCACAACCGCTCAGGAAAAATAATAGTATTTAAATAAGCAGCTAGATTTTCCGTCAGTCGGACTGGAGCTGGCTAAAACCGGGGGCACAGCCAATGTATCCATATACATGTACGTGTATGTGTGTGTGTGGGTGAAGGGAAATACGACACTGCTTAGTACAATATGGGGATGGCAAAAAAAAAATTGGACTTGCATTATAAATGGGTAGTGTGCATATATCGATCAATATAACGTATGTCAGGCACTCTGTCAGGTGAAAGGGCGTAATCGATACCTTCCAACGGGAGAAGTGACGTAGTTTATGGCCTTTTATTTGCCAGTGGTCGATATCCATCGAATGTTGAGGTTTGGCAGTCCCTACGGTCCGTGTCCCGGCTGGCCCAGAGTAGAAAGAACCACCTGCCACAAAGGACCGGAGGGGACGCAGCCTGCCTCCTCTTCTCTCTCTCTCGCTCTCTCTCTCTCTCACTGTCCGTCCGTCTCTCTCCCTCTCGCTGTGTTCCTTCGGCCCTTATTCCGAAGTTTCAACGGCGGTGGCAGCACCCTTCGGTATTTCCGAGAACAGCCAGGCTAGAGGAGCGATACTTCGGGGACAGTAATCCGCATGGGAATTTTCTTCGCCTACGGTTCAGTAAAAGTCGTAAAACTACGGAGAGCTTGATGACTTGAAATTTTCGAAAACAACTTTCTCTGACAATAATTCCCGTAAGCAGAATTACGAGGACGAATATACGACAGCTTACGATTGTCATCGATTGAACTAACGACAGCTGGAATAAATATGCTTTCTCCGATCAGGAGTGATTAGTCTACCACGACATTTTACTTGACCATCAAGGGGGGGGGGGGGGGGAAGGGCGTACATTTTGTTGTAGTTTGCCATTTTATTTTCAGAGTGCCAACACGATATTATCAAGTTGAATAATGTAAAACGAATTACTGACAAACGAGCTTTATTATTTAATAACATAAATAATAATATTATTGTTAAGATGATTATATTTCAATAGTTCATTATTAATCTTATAATTATACAATTATTATTCCACAGTTAGATTATTTCTATTATTAAACTAGTTTTATCATTATTTTATTATTATTTTTATATACTTTGCCATTTTTATTTTAAAGAGTACAATGCCTACACGTAATCACCAAATTTAATCGATAATAATAATAAAATGATTACTATTATTATTAAAATTATTACTATTTGATGATTAATTATTAATATTGTAATCATATATAACTAATTACATAATTATTATTTTTCAACGTTTCGCCGTTTTATCTTCCGAAAGGTCAATGCCAACGCGTCATCGCCAAGGTTAATAATGCAAAATTGATCACAGACAAATTACCTTTAATATATTTCAATTATTAGTACAAATCAATTTGTTCATCCAGTCCGTAAAAACGAGATTTCTCATCGAGACCTAGTTGAACCGCCGTCCCGCACCTGAAACCGTCAAAAATCCCT
>OZ023322.1:13047043-13339923 GCA_964007375.1 Ophion obscuratus
GAGAGAGAGAGAGAGAGAGAGAGAGAGAGAGAGAGAGAGAGAGAGAGAGAGAGAGAGAGAGAGAGAGAGAGAGTGAGTGAGAGACGATCTTAAGGGGTGGGGGGGGGGTGAGCAGCGCCCGAAAGACGAGCGGAGGAGAAAAAAAGAGGAAACGCCGAATACGCCGAGGAAGCGGCAAAGGTCTACGTCAGAGGACAAGTGGCGGTATAGAGGGGGAACTCGTATAGCGTTTGCTGCGGCGCGGGGCGAGAGGAAGAGAGAACTCGCAAGGCGTCGAGTGGAGGGGGATTCCAGTGGGCTTTACGCGTCCCGACGCTCAGTTGCCGTGCGACCGTTGAAAGGCGCGCTTGTTACTTGTGCGGAGGTATCGAACGATTGAATTTTCAAAAATTCACACATCGTGCGATACAATCGTCGATTAAAGAACAAACATTCCCCCCTCCCTCCCCCGCCGACTGAACTCTCTTCCGTCATCGTCGATCACAAGTGAAGAAACTCGGGAATTTAATTTGCAATTGTTCATTGCATTGTGCAATAATATTGTGTGCTCCGACGAAAGACCCTATCCGTTTGTGCGACCGAAACAACAACAAAAAAAAGAATAATTTTCAAAGTACCTAATCGCCAAGGGATCTTGTATAAAATTTACTTTATAATTTTTACGAGATAAAAAGCGACGAAGGATTTTATTTTCGATTCGTGTGCGCTGTGAGAAGGATCGTGCTCCAGTGATTTGTGTTTTTTACACTCGTGTCTAGGAGAAAATTTTTTCGAAATATTTGCGTTTATATTCCGGCGCATTTCGTAGCAAGCCCAACGAGTACGAATTTGTGCACGAGACGACGTCGTTTGTGCCAAAAATCAATGTGATTTGTGCATACTTTTTTGTGTTAATTTTTTTTTTCAACGATGATTGTGTGAAATAAATTTTTGTTCACGTGACGAGAGTGCATGATCGGCGGGCATGTACGTCTCGCCGTGAGATCAGCAGCGGGCTGAAAAACTACGCAATTATTGCAATTAGGAAGAAAGTGGATGGGAATATTCATCACGTGAAGGATAAAGTTGGGAGTTTCGAATTATTCCTCGCACGGAGTGTCTTTGGGGAAAAAGGAGAAATTGGATGAAGCCCTACGACGGATAGTATTCACGGATCCGTGACAACGACAAACCTGACACAATATGGATACCGTACGCGAGTCGCGGATTATCCGATCGCTGAGGAATGCAACGTTCCTGATTTTATGCGCCGGTGAGTTGAGGATTTTTATCGGCCGGTCCGGCTCGAAACGGAAAACTTGAATTTGTGAAATTGGCGAGGAATTTTCTAAACCGACTGGATCTACGTTTAATTCCCTTGATCGAATAAAATCAGGCTGGAATTCGTCGAATTGATTGAATCAAGAGAGGACCGTGACGGCTCGAAAAGCCGCCGATTTTACCGATTTTTTTGTCCACTGGATTATTTGTTTGGAACTTGGAAAAAAAGAGACGTTGTTCAGGATTCATTGAACTTTTTTGTGTAAATTTTTGTCAAAGTGCAGTCCTACGGCCGGATCGATAACTTGGCAATGGTTGGACTGAAAAATAAAAACGAATACGTTTTATAATCTATATAAATGTAGTTCTCGGTAAACGTAACTCTTTTCCGAAAAAAATCACGAAACGGCGGGTGTTCAAGAAACGTGCAATTTTGGGGAAATTTTTAATTACATTGGGGATTTTCAAAAATAATATATTAAAAATAAAACCCGCTTAACGACAATAACAGCTACTGTAGTTACGAAAATTTTGGCTTATTTAAATTAAAAATCAACGAAAGTTCTTTTTTATATTTTGTTTGCCATATTTTTATTATTATAAAATATCTTTTTTTTTAGGTTTATATTGCACGTCGCAAAGTAAATATCTTAGAAAGTGATAAAAGGCTTTCGGTAGGCAAAAACTGTCAAACATATTAATGGTGTTGAAGTTTGCATCGTTGGAACGCAACGAAAGTTCTTTTTTTACATTTTATTTTCCATGTTTTTATCGTTGAAGATCTTTGTTTTTATAGGATTATATTGTAGATGGGTGAATAAATATCTTGAAAATGGTTGGAGGATTTTGGTACGGAAAGTTTGCCAAAGGAAATTAAAGGAATTCAGAAATATTATTTTTTCGTTGCGTTCCAACGATGCAAACTTCAACATCATACAGGAACATAAAGGAACTCGGAAATATTTATTTTCATTGCGTCCCAACGATGAAAACTTCAAGAGCATGTTTTAGTATCCGTAAATCGTTGCGCTACCTGCTCTCGCTAAATCCTCTGTACCTTGGTCAATTTTCAATATTTTAACTTGCACATTTTTTCACACATTCTCGAATATGTATACTTCGAGAAGACTCGATTTTCGTATGCGCCACAGCGATGCCCTGCCTTCGTCGAATTTTTTCAAATGCAATTTTTCGCGCGATTTTTCACACCACTGGACGTTAGGCTTAGGAATTTTGCCACGCAAGGCTCGTGGAGCCTGTTGGCTGTTTTCTTTGAAAATCGAAATGTACAAATGAAAAAAGCTTTGTACCGATATTTTTCCCTTTATTATCGTTAAAACTCGAAGTCTTGGGAACTTTTATCAACCATGTGTCGTGAACGATATTTTACAACAGTAACCGTATATCCCAATGAAATAATTTTCGATAAACCCAGCCTGCTCGAAAACGGAGGGATTCCGTTACGTTGAAGTTGGCATCGTTTGAATGTAACGGAATTTCCTCTTTATTTTTTCATTTCTCAATTTTTATCACTCTCCAATCCCCTTTTTCCAGGTTTAGGTTACGAAACCCTTACGAGGATATTCAAAAATGTTGCAGTGATTTTTATAGCCGAGATGTGCGAAAAAAAATATTGTTCAAAACGAAAAAAGAAAAGTTCGTTGCATCCCAACGATGCAAACGTCGATACCATGGGATTCGTAATGCGGGACGAGCGCCTGGCACTCTTTTCCCACGGGGCCCGGAAGTGGGAATGGAAAATCTTGAAACAGTAGGGTCGAAATATTACGTAGAAGGTCTAGGTCTCGAATCGCTACTCGGCAATTCAGGGCTCGGGTGCACGCCAACATCCACCCAGTTCTTCAATTTCCCCTCCCTCTGCGGTACCGAATGCCAGTTCCTATCATCACCTACCCTTTTTTAATTCGGGATAGAGACCAATGACCCATTGGATTGACATCGACAAGTACGAACAAGTGTGGAAGTCCAATTTCATTTGCATCGTTTGAATGCACCGGAGATCAATTATTGAAATTTATATAATTTATATATTTAGAATTATATTATATACAGAATTTATAATTAGAATTGTGGAAAAATGTTCAACATGAAACAACAAATGACTGCGGATTCATTATCGTATTCCATGTACGTCTTGCCACTGCAGTCCTCAATCGGCGGGAAAGATGCAGCTCGTGATTCTTGCCTGAAACAAAAAACACCCAACGAAACTTTCAATTGTCATATATTTTTCTTCTGGGTAAACTAAGAAAAAGCTGAAAAATTATGATTTTTCTCAGGTTTGAAAAAAAAATGTGTTTAAAAAACATTTAACTTTTCCAACAGCACACTTTAACGTGCCGTAAAAATTGTTTAAAAATACTTTTCCAACGACTTTTCTAGTTCACTTAGAAGAGATTTTCATACTGAAGAAAATGCACTTTGGTTGGATTCAATAAGTCGTTTAGTTTTTTCGCCATCGCGACCGCTAATGCAGTGGCAAGACGCGCATGGAATAGACTGATGAATGTCCAGTCATTTATTGTTTCACGTTGAAACATTTTTTTTATACATTTCAACTATACATGAAAAGATATCCCAATGCTTACTGGACTCAATTGTTTTTTTTTTCCCCTTCTAAAAAAATTCTCGAAAAAACGCTTTTTTGGACCTTCTAATTCAGGCTTCTTGCATCAATAGAGATGTATGACCTCAATTCGCTAACAAAGCTTTGGATACTGATAAAACAAGAGAAATGAAAAATGAAGAACAAAAAAAAAATCATTGCGTCTCAACGATGCAAACTTCAACGTCATTTCTGCGACGGGTGTGACCGAAAAAATAATGATCATCTATTCCAATGGGGCGATGTGGAAAGTAAAATGCCCAGGACCACATCGGCCATAAAAGTTTGTTCGTCGGTACAAAGAGACCGATCGAATGTTGCCGAAAAAAAAAAAGCATAAAAATTTCGGAAGCGACCAGAAACACCACGTACACGTGACACAGTTCTCTGCTATTCGCATTATTTATTCACACGGACAGCTCAAAGCGGTATCACCCAAATTTCGGAATGGCCATTCATTATTCATCATTACCGTTATTTTCATTGTCGGTGCTGTTGTTATCATTATTATAATTGTAGTGTCTACCAGCGAGCTGTCGGGTGCCGTGAATTTTGTCACGAAATCCAAAACGCTAAGCAAATATAATACTTTGCATGGTAATGTGACACTCCAATTTCGAAAGCGTGACCCATTGCTCGTATACCTTACAGACGCACATACACACGTACGCAAATATGGTACACAAACGGAGCGATGAAAAAAAAAAAATCGTGCGACTAAAAATTGTCCGCTCTACTTTCTACCTTTCACTCCCTCGAAATATAAATATGCAGTCCCTCTCGTACCTGACTGCCAATGAGCAAAATTTCTGTCTCGACGTAATGACTGTCGAGACCCAAGGCGTTCAAGATTCAAGTGCAACGCACAGTCCCCGTCAGCTTTGTGTGTGTGTGTGTGTTTTTTTTTTTTTTACTATCCCGTTGGATATTACATTCTTCGAATATTGGATGACGTGAAATTGGACGTCAATGTCGGCGTTTGCATCGTTGGAATATAACGATATTTTTTTCTTCATTTTTCATTTATTATTGCCATCATTGTCGAAGGCCTTTTTTCAAATTTAGATCCTTCGTCGCGAATAAAAATACGTAAAAATAGTACAGTCGTGCTGTATATTGAAATCGGAAACAATTGGAAGAAGGCTAGTTTTTTGACAGATGCTTCTGTAGGTGCCGAGGGTGCTGAATCCAAGTTTACCTAAAAATCGGGGCGCAGGGTTTTTTTAGGGCGTGAAGGGGGGTGGGACTGGATTAACGGGTTACCCCCAGTTGTAGCACAAAAAAAGGCCTCTTTCATGAATTTTTTTGAAGAAAACTACAAAACTTTTTTAATCGATCAATATACCATCTTAAAGAACACATCTTGAAGAACTTTCAGTAATTTTTTTATTGAAAAATATTACATTTTTTAGTGGCAAATGGCCGTCAATGAAATAATGTTTTTATATACACGGTTTGCGGTGACCAACATTGCGGCGAAGTGGATCATCTGAAAAAAAAAAATGCGGATGGATTTAGTCAAATATAAGTATAAACTAGTCTTTAATCGAAGGATTTTAAAAAATATTCATTTTTCACAAAATGGCGGACAGTCAAAGTTAATGGTTCGATTTTAACGAAGAAAAATGGCCGTTTTTGGCTATAAAACGGCCATTTTTTTCGAAAAAAAAAATCGAACGATTAAAGACTACATTTTTATGTATTAAATAAGCCTGCAAAATTTCAAGAAGATCGGTTCATTGGTGTTCGAGTAATCTTGGTCACCGACTTCAGAAATGTCATTTTGAGAAAAACGCGTTTAAAATTTCAATTTCCGGTCGTTTACACAACGGATTCTTCTCTTTCAACGCTCATATCTCAGTCAATTTTATTCGGATCGACTTGAAATTTTCAGGACATATTCTCAGATACTTATACTTCAAAAGAATGCAATAAAAAAAAATCTATTTTTTTCAAAATCGCAAGTGGGGGTAACCCGTTAATGCCAAAGTACAAGACCTACGCGGTCGGCGCAGGGAGATAAAATGTTCCGAAAAATCCGGACTTTATTTTTGTCCGCAGCGCCGAAGTCGTGGAAATTCATTTTGGGGGTGAAAAAGTGAGGTGAAATTTTGAAAAATCAGTTTTAATTCGATAACTCTTTGAAATAAATTCATACAATTTTTGTTCAAATGGGAACTTTGTAGCCGTTGAAAAGACGCGTCGATGGACGATTCGATCATCCCTCTCCGATAATATCTTCAGCCCCCAAAAAAATTCTGGAAATATAAAAAAAAAATGTTTATCGAATAACTGAAAAACAATCGATTTTTCGGGGATGGTTTAAATGTACGAAATATAGAGAATAACGTTCTCTGTGTTTTCGTTTCTATGGACCACCCTTGAATTTTGCTTTTTCCAACCCCTCTCGGAGGTTGAAAATTCAAAATGAAATTCTGGGACGATTATTGACCGAAAATAAAGATATACGAGTTTGGCGCTGTGGACAAAAATGTAGCTGAGGGTTCACGATGGAAATTGTTCCATGGCGGCGAATTCGTGCGGTCAATAGTTGTCCCAGAATTTCATTTTGTTATTTCCAACGCCCAAAAGGGATGGAAAAAGCAAAATTCAAGGGTAGTTCATAGAAACCAAAATACAGTGAAAATTATTCTCTACATTTCGTACGTTCAAACCATAGCCGAAAAATCGATTGTTTTTTAGTTATTCAGTAAACCATTTTTTGTTGGTGTTTTAACAAATTTTTTTGGGGCTGACGATATTATTGGAGAGTGATGATGAAATACTCGATCGACGCGTCTTTTCAAGGGTTACAACGTCCTCATTGGAATAAAAAGTGTACGAAATTAGCCTAAAGAGTTATTGAATGAAAACTGATTTTTCAAAATTTCACCCCACTTTTTCACCCCCAAAATGAACTATCACGACTTCGGCGCTGTGGACAAAACTAAAGCCCGGATTTTTCTGAACATTTTGTTTCACGGCGCCGACCTCAGGGGGGTGCTCGTTTGGCATCAATCCTCCCCCATCCCCCTTCGTTCCCCTAAAAAAAAACCTGCACCCCGATTTTCAGGCAAACTTGAATTTAGCACCCGTGGCACTTACAGAATTACCTGTCAAAAAACTGGGCTTCTTCTATATTTTTGGATTTCAGGGTTTTTGTGATTTTCACAGTCTCAATGGGCCAAATAAAATGTGTGATTCAAGATCATTGTCATCTCACAAAACCATACCGACTTGTCCAAGAACGTTGACATTCCATGGCCGTTACGAAATGTTATTTCTCATTGTTTTTACTCACAAATGTTTGTGACCGTATTTGCATCGGAAAGGAACGATTTTTTGTCGTTTTTTAACTTTTGTTTATTATTTTTTTAAACTTTTTTTCCGCCAAGTGTGGTTCATGTTAAAGTACTCCAGTGATTTTTGTAGCCTGAATCGACCAAAAACAATGTTTCATCACTTGAAGAGACTAATTTCCGTTGCGCTCCAACGATGCAAACTTCAGGATGTTTATCTTTGTAGAGAACGACGTTGAAGCTCGCATCATTGGAACGCAACGATTTTTTTCTTCGTTTTTTATTTCTTTGTATTCATTATCCAAAGTCTTTTTTGGAAACTCATATGCCATTAGGATTTATGACATTGACTTCATAAATATCTAATAAAAATACGTGAAAAAGTCGAATTAATTACACAGCCTTAATCAGCAAAAAAATTGATCAGAAAGCATTAATTTTCGTTGCATTCCAACGGTGCAAACGTCATCATTGTCGTTTAATTGGCGTTACGAAATGTTGTTTCTCATTATTTTTATTCCTGGTTGTTTATGACGGTGGAATTTGCATCGGAATGCAACGATGTTTTTATTTCTTTTTTATAATTTTTTTTGTTTATTTTGCGAAAAGAAATTTTATCAATCGGAGAAAATTAATTTCCATTGCGCTCCAACGATGCAAAAAGTTCAAGATGTTTATCTTTGTAGAGAATAACGTTGAAGCCTTCATCGTTGGAATGCAACCATTGTTTTTCTTCATCTTTCATTTCTTTGTACATTGGACGATTTTTATTTTATTTTTTATTTCGATGCAAAACTCAACGTCATCATTGTCGTTGCACTGGCGTTACGAAATGTTATTTCTTTTGTTTTTACCGCCAGATGTTTATCTTCGCGAAGCCTCGTTCAATTCGTTAAAAAAAATAGCCACGGTCTCCGACGAATACAAAGAAAAGTAACATACCCACTGCTGCGTATAAAAATGCCCGAACATGACACGGAGAAAAAAAGTAATTGGATTCGCGCGCATATGTATCGTACCTGACTTTCGCGATTTTTTTTAATGGTCAAAATACGCTTATCAGTCTGATTTTTTATGTCAAATCAAAGCACTCATGAAAAATAGAAGAAAAAAATTGTACGTTTGTTTTTAATTTTTTTTTAACATTTTTTTCAACAGTTAAAAATTTCTTTGAAAAATAGGAGTCCTCACGGTGTGCACGGTTGTAGCCGTGAATATTATCTGGAACAAAATTTGTAAAATCATTATTAATCAGGATAAAAGCCGCTATCTTGCTATGGAGGTTTTTTTAAAATCAAAATCGACATAATAGTTTAAAAAAGAGTATCCAATGTAGCATATTTTATCGACATTCGTTAAAAAAAAATGAAAATACAAAAAAAGCTTCCATAGCAAGATAAAGAATGGCGTGTCAAAATTTGAGACGGATAGCTGAAGACTCTTCCTTTGAGAGTGTACACCGTTTTGAAAAAGACATTTCGACAAAAACGCGGTTTCAAGTTTCAAGTGCGAAATTGTCATATTAATTGTCTGCTTACGATCAATAGGCGATGTCACGTTCATGTTTATAACCGTCTATACTATCGGATAATGCAAAAAAACCGATTTTTTGAAAATTTTACACGTTACGATTCTTTGCCGATCGCATACAAAATCCCAACGAACAAGATTTTCCTTAGTCCTGTTAATAATACACGGATGTTGTTAAGGGAGACTTTGTCCTTGGAGTGCCATATTTCAGGTGTTTACATTTTATTTTTTTTAAAGGAAACGAGTAAAGCTTTTTGAGTGCGGTTTTTTTCTTGCTTTTATTCATGATATACAGAACGTTAAAAAATTGTTTTTTTGAAAAAAAAACCAAAATGGCGGCCGTTGCAGCTCCGCGAAAACAGGCCCTCAAATCGCGGGAGGTAAACGGCTGACATCACTGCCCCCTCTTTGTTGATCTGAAACACAAATTCGAAGCATATTATCAATCTGTGACCCTTTGGTCATGGAATGACGGATGGGTTTTTCGTTTAGTACAAATTTCGGAAAATGGCGGCAATTTAAAAAAAAATCGAATTTTCGCGTTTTTTTTCGCACAAAAAGATAAATAATAAATGCAAAAATGTATCTATCGAAAAAACGATCCGTCATTCCGTGAAGACGTATTTTCTGAGTATGCTCTCCAAATTTCAGGTCGATATGTTAATTATAACGGTCAGGAGAATGTCAGCCATTTTTAAAAACGTGTTCTCGAGAAAAACGCGTTTAAAGTTTTGTAATGTGTTTACACAAATGTGTTTATAATTACGGCTAATCGGCAGTGCCTGGTTCATAGAGGCATCCCTCCTCTTCTTCTAGCTGCTCATGTCGAGCCGCTAACATCTCTCGCTAAATTTCAAAGACAAAGTCTCCGTTAAAAAAGTGAAAAATTGTGCAATCCTTTGGACGAATAAATGGTTCAATCCTGGGGGATTTTAAAACGCAGAGTGCCCTCCTTCCGTAGAATCCCCCGGCATACCACGTATAAATGTTTTTCCGCACGAATATACCTCATGGATGTTACATAACGAGTAGGTACATGCGTTTGCCCAACCGTACACAGTTATTCCAAACTATTGCGATAGGCTTCAGGAATTTAACCTCAGGCAATAATAGCCGTACAAATACATTTGAGGCTACGGTGATTGTCAAACACTTGTACGCGAACACGTGCGTGTGCGCAATACGCGTAGATTCAATTGCAAATCATTCCTAATGAGTATCGTGCCATATGATTTCAAAATGCGTGATTATGAAAGTGGAAAACTTTAAGGATATCCGTTGAAACGTTGTCAGCCATATAGCAGCTCTGATGGAAAACTCAACGAAAAAAAATATTCACGTTCGATATAGTAATAAATTTCTAACGTTTCGCGCTTTATAAAACTTGTAAAATTCGATTAAAAAAACAACGTTTTTATGAAAATGATATTTGTGAATACAATAATAATAATTTATTTATTCAATAATAATTCCAAATTAAGTTATAAAATAAACATAAATTTATTTATAATAATTATTCATTAAAAAATTATACACGCGAATAATTCGCGCTATAATAATAATGATATCAATGAAAATGCATAATAATAATAATAATAATAATAGTAATTTATAAATTATATGATAATTAATATAAAAATCGTATTTACGTATTTTTTAATAATCGTAATTATTCCAAGCGATGGTGACGCACACGAAAAAAAGATCCAACTTCTCTGATTTCGTCGTGATTAATTATTTTCACGGTACAGTCGTACGAAATCGCTTTTCATTCGGGCTACGCTTGCAACTGGTCGTAATCACCCGAGCTCCGTAAAATTGACCTGGTACAAACTGAAACAAGATCTCGCGTGATCCTTTCCTGTCTGTTTTCTTTTTTTTACTTCACAAAGCCAGTCGCAATTAATTTAATGACACACGTCGTTAAAATAGAAAGTTGAACAACTTCAAGACCTCGGGATCCCAAAAAAAAAACTAAAATCTGCCAGGAAAGCAATTCTTTTGTCACAACCGTGCTCGAAATGGAAGAATTTTGTGAGAAAGAAGGTGGAGACGCTCGGTCCCCCGATTTTGTCTATCGGATAAGAACAATACACCATCTACGTTGCCAAGGATACAGAGTATTAGTGATACTCGCAGCAACAAGAGAATAATAGAAATGGAGCGAGAGAGAGAGAGAGAGAGAGAGAGAGAGAGAGAGAGAGAGAGAGAGAGAGAGAGAGAGAGGAGAGATTAAGAGAGAAATAAACGGGAGAGTGGGAGAAAAAAAGATCCGTGGCTCGGATCGTATTATGTCCAAGAATATTTCCACATGTGTGTGTGTGGGGGGGAGGGGGGGGGGGTCTACGTGTCGCAAACGAATCGGTCGCCTTTAAATCAAGGCCGCGTGAAAGTAACCAAACGCCAATTCACGATCGTGCACACCACATTGCAAAGTGGAGTACAAAAATGGTGTTGAAGTTTGCATCGTTGAGATGCAACGAGAATATTTTTTTTTTCTTCGTTTTACTTAATATTTTTCGGCCCATTTAGGCAAGAAAAATCATCGGAACATTTTTGAAGATCCATATTAAGGTTCCATAACCGGAACTTGAAAAAAGGCTCTACATAGCAATATAAATAAAGCGATGGGAAAATAAAGAATTTCCGTTGCATCCCGATCGTGCAAACTTCGACACCATAGTCAAAACGATTATCGAATGCAAAAATACACACAAAAAAAATGCGACAGTCAAGAATAAACCGACCGCATAAGAAGTTCATAACTTGCCGGGTAATGTGAAATTCGTGCTGTCACTGGCACGAAATTCAAACTACATCTTCGTTAATGTTGAACACATCAATGGAACCCAACAAGGCCATTTTTTTCTTTGATTGCCCACATTTTTTGCCATCGGTTTAGGGCACAGAAATCATCCAAACGATTTTTGCCATACTCATCAGACGTCTACGACGTCTATCTGAAAAAATTAAATGATTTTGATGGAAGTGAAGCAATTTGGAAAAATGGTAAAAAAAGATCTTTCGTTGCACTCCGACGATGCAATTCAATGTGCGAATCCAATTTGAATCCTGAAGGATTGCCACATTATCGAACAGAATCCGATACGATTCTTGATGGTACGAATCCGTACGTTGCATTTTCTACACAATATATATAGATATACAAGATCAGTGGATCTTAAAACGTTATAAATCCCTTAAAATAGTATATCTTAAAAATAACGTCATCATTGAAAATCCACTGTGCTTATCGTTTGTTATTTATTTGACTGCACTTTGACATAATATCAAAGCAGGTTGTGCTTCAAAAGGCCGAGTTTTTTTCTCGTGACTTCCCATATTTGTTCGATTCTAACGTGGTAAGAATTCTCAAAGGGCGCTGATCGGGGAGCAGTGCAGAATCCAATTGGATCCTAACGAGGACTTTCTATTGTCGGTGTCCTTAACGGGTTACCCCCCCCCCCCCCTTGTAGCACAAAAGAGGCCTTTTTCATGATTTTTTTTAAAGAAAACTACAAAACTTTTTTAATCGATCAATATACCATCTTAAAGAACACATCTTGAAGAACTTTCAGTAATTTTTTTATTGAAATATATTACATTGTTTAGTGGCAAATGGCCGTCAATGAAATAATGTTTTTACATACACGGTTTGCGGTGACCAACATTGCGGCGAAGTGGATCATCTGAAAAACAAAATGCGGATGGATTTAGTCAAATATAAGTATAAACTAGTCTTTAATCGAAGGATTTTAAAAAATATTCATTTTTCACAAAATGGCGGACAGTCAAAGTTAATGGTTCGATTTTAGCGAAGAAAAATGGCCGTTTTTTGGCTATAAAACGGCCATTTTTTTCGAAAAAAAAAATCGAACGATCAAAGACTACATTTTTATTTATTAAATAAGCCTGCAAAATTTCAAGAAGATCGGTTTATTAGTGTTCGAGTAATCTTGGTCACCGACTTCAGAAATGCCATTTTGAGAAAAACGCGTTTAAAGTTTCACTGGCGGTCGTTTATACAACGGATTCTTCTCTTGGCAACGCTCATATCTCAGTCAATTTTGTTCGGACCGACTTGAAATCTTCAGGACATATTCTCAGATACTTATAATTCAAAAAAATGCAATTAAAAAAAATCGATTTTTTCAACATCGCAAGTGGGGGTAACCCGTTAACAAATCCCTGTACGCAATGTGGACGCGTCTTGGGACTCCCCAACGAATTTGTGCACGGAATCACAAGAGGATATTTTTTTTAATCCAACAACTTTCGATTGAGCAATGAAAAAAAAATCTCAACCCGCGTAAATCGGAAAATAGCGCGGACTCCACTTATATTCCAATGTGGACTCTCTACGCGCGTCAGGTTGAAGTTTGCTTCGTCAGAGGGCCAAAAAATGAATATTTCCAAAATCCTTCAATTAATTTTTTTCATATTTGGCCTACAAAAATCTCGCGATCATTTTTTAACATACTTATTTATCGACCCAGTATATAAATCCATCAAAAAAAAAAGATATTCCATAATGATAAAACCAAAGAAATTAAAATGTAAGAAAGACCTTTCGTTGCTTTCCAACGAAACTTCAACACCACAAACGTGTGTCGTTCCTGAGAAATCCCTACAGGAATATGATAAGATCCGCAGACAACAAATCTCTCCACGGAAATACGCAAAAACCCGCGAGTTTATACATTGAAACTCAGGAAATAAAAAGCAATTGATTTCGCCCAGCTTACTCCTGCAAACTTACCAAAAATCCTATATATTTTCAGCTGTCGATTAAGATAATGTTCAACGCGCATATTGTGCGACAAAGGTGTTCGATCGACGCAATATTCATGCTCGGTGTACATGGCTCAGAAAGCATCGCGAGAATTTGCCTTTCGTAAAAATGCTTGCGTTTGTGCGGAGAACGAATGCGTCAACTCTGTAAGCGAAGCTTCCATAGGTGTGCTTTATACTGTTGGCTTTGCTGTTGATTTCAACATACGTAGGTAGGTACAATTGTACGCAAGAGTGCTGTTGAGATCGCTCACCAGCGTGACCAACTGTGCACGCCTTTGTATCAACACTCGACACAGGCGAATGCATGTGCGTGCGCGTGTGCGTGTGCGTGTGTGCGTGCGTGCGTGTGTGCGTGCGTGTGCGTGTGTGCGTGCGTGTGTGCGTGCGTGTGCGTGCGTGTGTGCGTGCATGTGCGTGCGTGCGTGTGCGTGTGTGCGTGCGTGCGTGCGTGCGTGCGTGTGTGCGTGTGTGTGTGTGTGCGTGCGTGCGTGCGTGCGTGCGTGCGTGCGTGCGTGTGTGTGTGTGTGTGTGTGTGTGTGTGTGTGTGTGTGTGTGTGTGTGTGTGTGTGTGTGTGTGTGTGTGTGTGTGTGTGTGTGTGTGTGTGTGAACGTATAAGTATTGATACAAACATGCTCCCATACGTACACTCCCTTCAATACACACGTAAACTCCGACATTTAAGAGTGCACGAGTGCAGGCAACGAGGAATTTTCACTCACAAGATACATTCGAACTTTCACGAGCAAGTATTTTTTTCCAACGTATCTCGCGGTCCTCTCTTTTTATTTCTTGAGTACTTAAAAACTTTTCCACCGCTTCGGGTTTCGCAGCAGTCAGACAGAAATAGCAATAGTGATTTGCCACGAAACATCCTCGAAATGGCAAACAACGTTTTCCACTTTTATTATCTCTCGTGCTGTGTGATTCCTTCATTTAACGCGGGTCCATGAACGGAAGGCAGAAGAAGAGGCCTAATCGATAGTAAAGTGGAATGGGAATTAATACAATCAAAATATCGTTTAGTCAATTTTTAGAATGACTTTTTTTTTAACGGAATCCCGCTGGTTGAATTGTGAGAGGAATTTAAACTTTCAACTCGGTGGTGCTCAGCTCGAGCAGAGTTTCGATTTGAAACTTCACTCTGAGCGAATTCTCTTGGCAGTGGTTTTTTTCTTAAAACTGACGTTAAGGTTGTCGAGCATCGGTTATTTTTCTGTTTTTGACGAAATAAAATAATTGGATCATAGATTGCCGCGGTTCATACGCACTTGGAGACTGATCAGTCAAATATACAATTCAATTGCAGTGAAGAAACAAGTTGGTTTGCCTTGAGTGAAAATACTAAAACTAATACTTACATTACTATATCGCAATTTAGCAAACCACTTTACCAAAAATCTAACCTCCAACGCGATATGACATTTTTCATTTATCATTACCATTCCCATGGCCTTGTTTTCTTCTCGGAGTATTGCCCCGCGCACAACTCGTACGGATTTATGCATAATTTCAAATGTACCGAGCACGGAACTCATCGCAGTCACTCCGCAAACTCGCTGGACATTTATTTTAGCAAACACGCGTAGTTGGTATATTTATGTGCATATTACATACGGAGTTCCGGTACACCGTCAAGTCTGGTTGGTGACAGCTTCCCGAGTAGAATTACCCGTTACGTAGACGCAATTTGTTCACAAAGGTAACCGTGATTGGACGGTGTCACCATGTTATGCTCTGCCTGTCTTTCTCCTAGAAATGCAAAGATTTCAGGTTTGTATTTTTTTCAAACATTACATGTAGTCTTTGGAAAATTGAAAGTCGAAGTTTTATCAATTATGAATAATTTCTAATAATTGTATTGAGTATTAATAATTTTTAATAATTTGATTAAGCATATATAATTTTTAATGATTTTATCGAGTATAAATCATTTTAAATAATTCAATGAACTATGAATATTTTTAAAATAATTTTATGAAGTATAAATAATGTTTCATAATTTTATTGACTATTGCTAATTTTTGATAATTTCATCGAGTACAAATTATTTTTCATAATTTTACCAAGTATAAATATTTTTGATAGCTTTATCGAGTATAATAATAAGTATAATTAAACGTATGAAAAATCAGCATCCTCAAGCCTTAGCTCGAACCACCAACATACCCGTCCCTTTCTAAAAATAAGACCAAGAATAGTAACATTCCGCGAGCCTGATTAAAATTCCTCATCACTTTCTCACTCCTTTCTCTAGAACAGAAAATCGTTTTCCGCCAAATGAGATTGTGCAACGAAATCTGATGAAGGTTTGCCGCAGGGGAATGAAAAAAAAACCGCCATCACTGTTGAAAGTCAGTGTACAGTTTCTTGCTTTATTCCGCTCTCCTTATTATTTCCCTCGTCATCATATCATTCCACTCACCACGCACGAACGCCCGAGGAAACGATACATTTTGAATTGAAGTTTCCCGCGTGCTTGGCTACCTTGTTCAATCTTCGTACCTCGAAAGATTGGAAGAGCTGCGCCACAAAGAAGTTGATAGAAAGACAGCAAGTGACTTTTACCGAATGACTGATGATAAAAAAAATGTCTATACTCAATTCACTTTTATTGACACTCGAATCAACTGCTAGAAAAAGTTACAAATGGATCAGCCCGTGCTTGCAGCATTTTTTGTGATACCCTGCCGAGTGATGAAAATGGCATTGAAAAAAAGTGGAATATGGCAATCTGATACAAAAGGTCCCATGTACCGTCTCATTTGCGACATGTGGATATTCCTTGATAATTGAACACGCGTATCCCAGATCGATATTAACATAGGCTACAGCGCGGGAGCTGGTTATTCGCAAAATTTGCATGCCCAGAGGAAACATCGAGATTCGAAGCATTTCACCGACATTTCAAAAGCAGCGCAAAAAGAATGTACACAGAGCACAAAAGAGAAGAATTTCATTTAAAACCCATTTATTATTCTTACATTAGAAGTCTGAGTGGCTGCATTTTTGTCCCTGTTGATTTTCCGCTTTTTCAGTGCATGAAATACCAACGGTGACTATCGTATGCAACACAGACGCACGAAGAACGAAAAAGCATCATGCCCCGGTGTGCATATTCGCCGATGTTTTAATACTCGACGTGACTCCGTGATGAGTTTTTCTCTCTTATCATTGCTGCTATCCCCACAATTGCAACTAGAGAGCTGGTCCATATGTACCGGCATATCTGAGTCTGCCCGTATGGAAATCCAAGCTTCGTACCATTGCAGATGGCATGTACTTTTCCTTCATTTCAACTAATGGATTCTCTATGAGACATCCCGTGAGGTCCTAATTGTGGATATTCGATGAACCCGAGTAAAACAATGTACCCACTACGTATCGCCGAATATTCCTGCCGTCCTATTTTACATAGATGGCATAAGAAGATCACTTGTCTATTTTGGAGAGACTGATGGAGTCCGATAAGCCAACAGGTCCGTGGCAATGCAACGAAAGGCAGGTACTGCTCCTCCGCTCTTCCATTAGTTATGTCAACTAGAGATTCGGTCCATATGTACCGGTATATCTGAGCCTGCCCTTACGGAAATCCATTCTTCGTACCATTGCAAATGACATGTACTTTTTTCATCCCAACTAATCGAATCTATATAAGGTATCCCGTGAGGTCGTAATTGTGGATATTCGATGAACCCGAGTATATCAATGTACCCATTACAGTATGGCAAACAATTCCAATCGTCCTATGTTACGTAGTGTCATAAGATCACTTGTCCATTTTGGAGAGACTGATGGAGTCCAATAAGCCAACAGGTCCGTGGCAATGTAACAAAAGACAACTACTGCTCCTCCACTCTTCGATTAGCCATGTCAACTAGAGATCCGATCCATATGTGACGATATATCTGAGTCTGCCCGTATGGAAATCCAAGCTTCGTACCATTGCAGATGGCATGTACTTTTCCTTCATTTCAACTAATGGATTCTCTATGAGACATCGCGTGAGGTCCTAATTGTGGATATTCGATGAACCCGAGTAAAACAATGTACCCACTACGTATCGCAAACAACTCCGACCGTTCTATTTTACGTAGGTGGCATAAGAAGATCACTTGTCCATTTTGGATAGACAAGTGATGGAGACCCATAAGACCAGACGTGGCAATGTAACGAAAGACACCTACTCCTCCTCCACTCTTCCAGCATCCGTGTCTTCTTCCGTCTGTAATTGACGCAATGACCCACCCTGCCATGAAATTGCGAAATTGCGCGCACTACATGCCATGTGAAACGCTCCCAATGAAACCCAAGCTCACATAGTTATCCTCGCAAGAGCATATATTTTTCCCTGTCTCCACATCTATGCGCATACATTTGGATATACGCGTACGGTCCGAAAGTTCAATGGATATGATACCGTGTTGTCGCGAATTGTTCCGACTGCCGCATCAAGTGTTCGTCAGCCATTCTCCATGCCCCATGGTCGTACAACTCGTTCTCCAACTCATCGTGACGTATATTATATTGCACCACGTGTACAAATAACTCCGGTTGGTATACACTCGACTCTAGTTACGCGAAACGTAATGGACCCAGTCGTAGCCCAAAGTACGCGAGAGCGTACATGTCGCCAAGTGCACCCGAGACGGAAAATTATGGTACCCGGGGGTCAAATGAAAGTACCACGCATCAGGATCTCCCGTATCTAAAATATGTATACGTAGGTAGCTCGCGTGAATTAGCGCGATATTTCGACCAAAGTTCGTAGCTACACTTTGACTTCAGGATCATAATGTCCTCTCTTTGACGATTAGTTATAACGGCAAATTTCGTTACCATCGACATGATAAATTGGCCCGCGGTCGCGTATCATCTGTGTCCTCCATGACTCATCTTTGATTTGCAAGCTATGAATGCCGAAATTTTGAGAACCATCAATCGACCTCTGTCCAATAGCCTTTGAGGCGTTACCCCCACTTGTAGCGCAAAAAAAGGCCTTTTTCATGATTTTTTTTAAAGAAAACTACAAAACTTTTTTAGTCGATCAATATACCTTCTTACAGAACACATCTTGAAGAACTTTCAGTAATTTTTTTATTGAAAAATATTGCATTGCTTAGTGGCAAATGGCCGTCAATGAAATAATGTTTTTATATACACGGTTTGCGGTGACCAACATTGCGGCGAAGTGGATCATCTGAAAAAAAAATGCGGATGGATTTAGTCAAATATAAGTATAAACTAGTCTTTAATCGAAGGATTTTAAAAAATATTCATTTTTAACAAAATGGCGGACAGTCAAAGTTAATGGTTCGATTTTAACGAAAAGAAACGGCCGTTTTTTGGCTATAAAACGGCCATTTTTTTCGAAAAAAAAAAATCGAACGATTAAAGACTACATTTTTATGTATTAAATAAGCCTGCAAAATTTCAAGAAGATCGGTTCATTGGTGTTCGAGTAATCT
Organism: Ophion obscuratus; assembly: GCA_964007375.1. Taxonomy (NCBI): domain Eukaryota; kingdom Metazoa; phylum Arthropoda; class Insecta; order Hymenoptera; family Ichneumonidae; genus Ophion; species Ophion obscuratus. Next base: position 13,066,019 of record OZ023322.1, read on the forward strand.
TGGTCACCGACTTCAGAAATGCCATTTTGAGAAAAACGCGTTTAAAGTTTCAATTAGCCGGTCGTTTACACAACGGATTCTTCTCTTTCAACGCTCATATCTCAGTGAATTTTGTTCGGATCGACTTGAAACTTTCAGGACATATTCTCAGATACTTATACTTCAAAAAAAATGCAATAAAAAAATCGATTTTTTCAAAATCGCAAGTGGGGGTAACCCCTTAAAGGCAGGAGCCTGCATCAGGAGGTCCAAAAAAGCCTTTTTTTCGAGAATTTTTTTAGAAGGGAAAAAAACCAGTGAGCCCAGTAAAAATTAAGGTATCTTTTCGTGTATATTTAAAATGTATTTTAAAAATGTATCAACATGAAACAATAAATGACTAGATTTATCAGCCTATTCCATGTACGTCTTGCCACTGCAGTTCCCAATCGGCGGGAAAGATGCAGCTCGTAATTCTTGGCTGAAACAAAAAAACCAATAAAATTTTCCATTGTCATGTTTTTTTCTTCTGGATGAACTACAAAAAAAAACTAAAAAAGCGAGAAATTATAATTTTTCTCTGGTTTGCAAAAAAATGTGATGAAAAAAATAGTTTAACGTGCTATAAAAATTATTTAAAAACACTTTGTTAATGATTTTTTAGTTCACTCAGAAGAGATTTTCATACTGCAGAAATTGAACTTTGGTTTGATTCAATGGATCGTTTAGCTTTTTTGCCATCACGCCCGCCAATTTGGAAAAATCGTGAAAATGAAAGCTGGAGAAAACGCGCTTCGAAGTTTTCAATAGGAGAAAATATAAATATTTACTTACACTAGTAATCTGCTAATCAGCTATTCCTGGTCCATATAGGAGACCTTCTGATTCCTTAAAGAACGACACTACCACGAACTCTAAGTATTGTTTTGAAAGACCCTTGAACTTTTTTTGGACATGAAATTCGGAGTAGAGGATCTAGCGGCGGAGCCCTCACCACTTGCTCGACGCTTCTCTGCTTTTGGCCTTGTATTTTCGAAAATATGTACAATTGGCCTTGTAACTTTGTAAATATATTCTTGGATAGTTTATCTATCGATTCAAGCAATTAAAAAAAAAACCGAGTTTTGGGACCTTCCAATTCAGACTTTTCGGCCTCAATCAGCTGCGATGACGTAAAATCGATTCAGCAAAACGGTCCCGGAACTTTTCTCTACCCATAGCTTTGTCTATTTTCGAGACGAAATTGCGAAATGTTTGGGAATTCCTTCGAGACGACATTTCGGCTGTCGAGGAACGACGAACCGAGGCACCAGAGCTCACCGGACTTTAACTCAAAAAACGACAAAACGCTTCCAATGATTGTATCCCGGCAGCGAGAAAGAAGTTTCGATGGAACTTTTTTACGAGAAAAAAAATCTGAAACACGTCAACTTCGAGTGACGAAGTCCGGAATTCCCGTTTGGTTTTGTCATTTGGCGTGAAAGTGGCGTCGATAAAATTTGCCACGATTTGACCAAGGCTCTCCTCCCTCGCTGTTTATTCCGAGAGGCCTTTAATTACGCGCGAAAACTGAGCGACGTATCGACCGATTGCGCTCCAGCGGAGTGCAAATAAAAAGTATATTGACGTTTTTTAACGAGTGAAATTAAAGCAAAAAAGTTCAACTGAAAATTGGGAACTTTGGAATTACGTACTCTCGGAAATTTGCAGTGAGTTTGAGTTTGTTCGGGTTCGTCTGGATTTGAATGTTGGGCTTCTCGTTTAAGGATGCATTGCCCGTACATTCCCTACCAAAAGTGAATTTCGGTGAGAATTTTGAGTACCTTGCGACGACATTAAAATCTGAAAAAAAATCAACCGTATTGGAGATACTAAGAACATTGGGGTTGAATAGTAAGAATGCCAAACATTTATCAATAAATTGTTGAAACAAATTTTTTTTTGAAAAAATCTACGGTGAACTTGATTTTTTGTGACATTGAATGAATGATGATATTTTGCTGAATACATATGATTTTTTAAAGAATTTTTTCTCTATTGCGAAAATCCCATTTTTGGAATACATCAGAGGATGTACCTATGACACTGTTTGTTCAATACCCCGAAAACTTCTTGGATTTAATACGAAGCATTGCTCCGAAAACATATTGAAATATTCATCAATTTTTTTAATTCGGAAAATTAAAATGAAAATGGGAAGATAATTGTAAAAAAATTCATACCTATTCGGAAAAATCTACGAATTAATTTTATAATATAAAAAAGTAGTTCACCGGACATTGGTTGAAAAAAAAAAATTTCAACAATTTACTTATAACTTTTTGCATTATTATTACCGGAAATTAATGTTCTTAGCATCTTCAATGTGGTTGATTTTTTATTTATTTTAATCTCATCGCAAAGTACTGAAAATTCTCGCTGAAACTCACTCTTGATAGGGATTGTACGGGCGATACATCCTTAAGGGGTTACCCCCACTTGTAGCGCAAAAAAAGGCATTTTTCATGATTTTTTTAAAAGAAAACTACAAAACTTTAATAATCGATCAATATACCATCTTAAAGAACACATCTTGAAGAACTTTCAGTAATTTTTTTTATTGAAAAATATTTAATTGTTTAGTGGCAAATGGCCGTCAATGAAATAATGTTTTTATATACGCGGTTTGCGGTGACCAACATTGCGGCGAAGTGGATCATCTAAAAAAAAAATGCGGATGGATTTAGTCAAATATAAGTATAAACTAGTCTTTAATCGAAGGATTTTAAAAAATATTCATTTTTCACAAAATGGCGGACAGTCAAAGTTAATGGTTCGATTTTAACGAAAAAAAAATCGAACGATTAAAGACTACATTTTTATGGATTAAATAAGCCTGCAAAATTTCAAGAAGATCGGTTCATTAGTGTTCGAGTAATCTTGGTCACCGACTTCAGAAATGCCATTTTGAGAAAAACGCGATTAAAGTTTCAATTTCCGGTCGTTTACACAACGGATTCTTCTCTTTCAACGCTCATATCTCAGTCAATTTTGTTCGCATCGACTTGAAACTTTCAGGACATATTCTCAGATAATTATACTTCAAAAAAAATGCAATAAAAAAAATCAATTTTTTCAAAATGGCAAGTGGGGATAACCCCTTAAAGGCAAAATATTCGTAGGTGAAGCTTCAAAATACTCGTAAAACTTGAAAGGTTTTTCAAAATTTCAGTTTGAAGGTTTCTCTCCTCATTTAAAAGCAAAATTCTCAGGTGAAACTTTAGGGATGAAATTTTCACGTATTTACAAATTTGAACAATGTGAACTTCCTCTTTTTGTCTCGCTGTTTATTCCATCCTTCGTTCTCTCGTACCTGAGGCGAAATTGCGCAGGTTCGTTTATCCGTAACACGTTGCACATCTCTCTCTCTCTCTCTCTCTCTCTCTCTCTCTCTCTCTCTCTCTCTCGTTCTCCAACACACCGAGTCAGTTTAGCCCCGTTACGGGAAAATTGTGAAATTGCCTGCAATCAAGCGCCCAAACTACGCTACCCAGTTTGATACGAAAGTCTAGTTTATGTCTTTCGGGTCGCGAGAATTTACTCACCGGTAGAACGGCGCTATACACGTATCGAGGTACATAGCGCAGTTGGCATCGAGTTGAACAGTGTCAATACACTGTGTAGGCGCGTACAGGTGTATTTCCCGAGTAAACCCGGGCACTTTCCTTCGGTATTATTTCCCTCGCAGTTTTCACAAGCCCACGCAGTGCGTTATGGCCGATTGAATGTGAATCCGATAAGCGATTTCGCGCTTAGTGAAAACTCCCGAATGATCGCACTTAGGAAAAGTTTCACGGCGCTTTGTTGTCCGCTACCAAGTGCAAAAAATTACATTTCCGGCGAAAATTTTGTTGCCCGAACGTCAAGACAACATTGTAAAACTGATGGAAAGCATAACCCATCGCTGGCGCGGTTCCAGCTGGATCATATGGTTTCCCGTGTGAAACGACCCGCACGCCAAAGAAGCAGCCGCAAAAATCGGCCTCGTTACATCCTGATCGGACCACCTCGTTAACGGGGTACACCTACCTCGTGACCGCAAATTTTCGTGAATTTTGTTCCGGGCAAACGTGTGCAGTTTTTTATTTATTTTTTTACATTGAAAAGTATGCGTTCAAGGGAGACTTTGTCCTTGGAGTGCCATATTTCAGTTGTTTACATTTTATTTTTTTTTAAAGGAAACGAGTAAAGCTTTTTCAGTACAGTTTTTTTCTTGCTTTTGTTCATGATATACAGAACGTTAAAAAAAAATTTCTTTTGAAAAAAAAAACCGAAATGGCGGCCGTTGCAGCTCCGCGAAAACAGGTCCTCAAATCGCGGGAGGTAAACGGCTGACATCACTGCCCCCTCTTTGTTGATCTGAAACACAAATTCAAAGCATATTATCAATCTGTGACCCTTTGGTCATGGAATGACGGATGGGTTTTTCGTTTAGTACAAATTTCGGAAAATGGCGGCAATTACAAAAAAAATCGAATTTTCGCGTTTTTTTTTCGCATAAAAAGATGAATAATAAATGCAAAAATGTATCTATCGAAAAAACGATCCGTCATTCCGTGAAGACATATTTTCCGAGTATGCTCTCCAAATTTCAGGTCGATATGTTAACTACAGCGGTCAGGAGAATGTCAGCCATTTTTATAGAACGATTTATATAGATTTTGTTCAATTTTTAACCAGACACTGTTCATATCATCGTGCTGTTTGAGTGAAATTTCAGAACAGTGGACAATTTAAATTGGGAGACAATGGGATTCAATATTGCAACTTTTAACACCGCAGGGGTTGCACTGATCGAAAGTCAGGTCACATAATTCGTCGTACCATTCTGTTGTGTTGTTAAGTTTTGGAAAAAAATTATGTTAGGATAGCAAACGAGTTAGGAAAAGAGTGAAAAAAGTTTGGACTGCATGGACTATTCATTTTTGCTAAAAACGCTCAATAAAGACAGAATAATTCTCCGTACAAAAAGATTTGTCCCCTATAATGAGAAGACATATGGTAACACTGCGGAACAATATTGTTCAATATTTCAAGAAAAAAAAACAAATTATCGTGGTCCTAAAGTTAAAAACTTTTATCAAAAAAAATATTAGCGTTATAAATATTAATATTTTATTTCATTTTTTATGCTATCTTCATTAACAAATAAAAGTGTTGGTTGATTCATAACTAATTAAAAACTTTGTTCGATTGAAAATTACTTCGAAATAAAAATTTGTGTTGCAGTATTATTTTAAATACGCCGCGCAAACGTACGTCATTGGATACGTGGAACGATGAGGTGTTGCCATTTGTCTTTTTATTAGAGGGGAGAAATCTTTTTTTACAGAAAATTATTCTGTCTAAATTTCAATTCGGACCCTGCAGTGTTAAAAGTTGCAATTTTTAAACCCATTATCTCCTAATCTAAATAATCGACTGTTCTGAAATTTCTCTCAAACATGCATAATGATATGAGCAATGTCTTGTTAAAATTAGAACAAAATCTGTAGAAATGTTTACCTTAAGGGGGTTTCTACTTTCCACCGAAAAAAGTGCATTTTTGCACCAATTTTTTATGCGAAAAATATTAGATATAGGATGTTGAAAATTTGGTATGTTTAATCAGCGGTCTTTATTGAACATGATAATGTTTTTTTAAACATTTGACAAAACATGGTACTGGGAGTGGGAGGAGCCACGTATGTCGGTACGCCGGCGATAATATTCTTCGCTTGCGGAAGTCCTGAACAAGTGATTTAAAGCAAAAAAAAAACAAACGTATTCTTACTTTGTACAGGATGATGTATAATTCGAACTAAAATCGAGAAGAAAAATTGAAAAATAAAAAATTGTGAACTATCGAAGAAGAATTGTAGTATTTTACCAAAAAAAATTTGTAATTTTTGTTCACAAAATACAAACGTTTCAATATTTTCGGATAATTCCACGTCAGATTTGTTGTACACGTGCCTGCTAAATTTCGTAACAATTGCTCATCTAGGGCGAGTAGGAGCACTTCCGCAAACTTGGAAAACGTGGTTTCGAGAAAAACACGTTTAAAATTAAACTGAAGCTTATGTGCGAATAAAATGAAAATGTTCATACTCACACCTAATCTGCTGCGTCAGGAACTTAAAGTACACCTTCCTCTTCTTCAAAAAGTACCCAATACAACATAATTTTTAAAAAACGTTGGCCCAACATAGTAGAAACCTTCCCTAACAAACTATTGATTTTCCAAAAAAATGGCCGCACTCTAAACTACAATTACCTATATTCAGTAAAAAAAAAATTTTAAAGCGCTTTGTTTTCATTGATAAAAAAAAACTATGCAACGAAAAAAATAATTCCTTGTAAAATGTAAAGTTGAATATTTTTTAAATGTCATACTTTAAGAATTCCTCATAAACCAAAAATTGGAATTTTCAAAAATGCCACCCACATTCAAACAAACCCAATAATGCAATATGGTTACGAGTCCGCCCGAAAAAAAAATTGATTTCCAATCGCATTCCCGAATGTCAAACCTAACCGTCTTTATATATCCAATTATCCATTCTTTCTTGCCAAATATCACTCATTTCCCGAGTGCTGTTCAACGCTCCCGTAGTACATTCCAAAACGAACTGACGTACACTTTATTAGGTGACTGTAGTCTTGGGCCGTTCTTCAGTTGAGGACGTTTACGCGATCATGCCCGTATCGTCAAGTTTTTCGTCTCAAGGATCCCCACGAGGCTCTTAGAGCAGTTGATGCCGAAACGCCACGAGAAGAGACATCCTCTGTCTCCTCTCCCTCCTTCTTCTACTCGTCTACGTCTACCTTTATGCGTTTTTCATTCCCTTTTTTATCGTTGAGTGCACTCGCTACACGTCCATATATATATATATATATATATATATATATACATACCCGGGTACGTATATTTATTTTTCCACATATATATACATCGGATGCTGAGTACTCGCAAGTCGGAGCACATAAAGGGTTGAAACGGCAACTTGGGGAAACAAATGAAAACGGTGCTCGACAGACGCGTGGCAATTTCTTACGCGCCACAGAGCCGAGATCATGTTGCAGGGACGATGGAAAAGACGAAGGAAAGAGATTGGTAAGGAAATGGTACAAGCGTACAGGAATAGGAAGAGGATCGAGAGAAGCTGCTGAAGACAGTCTTATCGCAAAAAGCCCAAGTGTCGTGTATGTGGAAGTGTACGTAGAGGAGGATATTTGTACGAAGGTAAATCGGACCTATCGCACGTCTTCACCGACTACTTACGCCCGAGACCCCTTTATTTTTCCTCTCCTTTTATTATACTCCTCTTCCACCAATCCTCCTCCCTTTTTCCGCTCTTTAGCCCCTCCTCTTCATCGTTTTTTTTTACCTCCATCTCAATCACGTAGTAGCTCCTCTCTCCGCTCTCAGTGCCCATTGAATCGTTAACGATATCGCCGAAGGAGAAGTAGACTAGCGCAGCCTCATGGATGTGGAACGAATCAAGGAACTCCCAGAGAGACGTGGATTTCCACGTGAGTTCGCAGGAGGGGGGGGGGGGGGGGGGGCAGTAAAAGACAAGTCAGTCCTGAGGGACCTAGACTCTCGGAATCCTTTCAAGACTCTTTTTCATCGATAACTTTGAATATTACTATTATACGTGGATCAATGTGTGAATGCAGTATGCACAGATAACAGAACTCCAAGCTATATTCTCCATTAACGAGTTATGCATAGTTTTTACAGTCGAAAACAGCTCATTTTTGGGATTTTTGATAGAAAATCGTAATGATAAATATCTACGAAAAATAGGTATTTAAGAAAGTACGTAATATCGAAAAATCAAATGGATTTCGTTAGTATATTAGTTTATCCTATGATTAATCGATGGAATTTACGAAATATCAAATTTAAAAAATGGCACGTGTTCGAAGTTACAATCTTAATTTTGGCGAAAAAATTGGAATTTTTCGTTCTTCAAATCAAAAGTATATATCGAAAAGAAAAATCCGGTAATTTTTTAGATAAGTGACTTTTCCGAAAAATGAGCCTCAATATTTTTTTTGGCAATTTTTCCATTTATCGGGTTGTTAATGAGGATATTCAGTCGGGAGAAGCTGAAAACCTGAACAAACCCAGTATAGGCATCGAAATGTTCAAAAATGCCCTATTTTACCGCGTGTTGCCGCAGACTTCGATACCCCATAACTTTTTATGGGGGTATGAATTTCAGCTGCCCCTGACTGAGTATCATCACTTGTAACCCCATAAATGAGAAAATAGCAAAAAAAATAATTTAGGCTCATTTTTCGGAAATGTAATCTTCAACCAAAATAATAACCAAATATTCTTTAATCGAATACTATATTTTACAAATCTAGCAAAAGCCCAACAAATTTCACAAACTTCGATGCAATGGTTTTCGAGATATTTTGCACACCGACATTGAAAACGTACTTTCGAGAAAAACGCGTTTAAAATTGCGAACGACGCGGCGAGCGTTCCGATGGGCGTCAACATGACAGCGTATAAATATGTCAATTTTGATCCGATCATCTTGAAATTTCCAGAGAACATTTATATAATGGTATACTGTCAAAATATATTGATCTTGAAAAAAGTGGTTTTTCGACTTTTGCAACTAGGCGTAACTCATTAATATTACATTTATCGATACAGACCGATATTTAAGGGGCCTTCTTACTTTAGACGCTCAAAAGGATATTTTTATGAATCTATTTGATAGGCTTGCATTATAAATATTGATATAAAAGTTGTTACACTTTCGAAATACATTTTAACCAAAGTTTTATGTATTTGTGTAACCCAAACAAACTTTAAACGCGTTTTTCTCGAAGCAACGTTTTTCGACGGCTTGGTGATAAAATCTTCGAAACTACTGAACCGATCCTTATGAAATTTTAACCACGTATTCTTTACATCTATAGCTATAGCGCCTTTCAAGGTTTTTTTAAATCTTGATATTTACTTTTTTTTGCCAAAAACGGTAAAAAACACGTTTTTTTTCGAAAAATGCCCGCCATTTTGTTATTTTTGCACATATCAAAAGTCGTATGATGTGCGCTACAATCATTAACATACCGAATCTAAAACGGTTTGATTTTTCTGTTTCGGATGATCCATCTCCGATATATCATCAACAGCGCAGACCTACAATTTTTTGGGACATTTTTAAGGCCTTACCCCCACTTGTAGCGCAAAAAAGGCCTTTTTCATGAATTTTTAAAAGGAAACTACAAAACTTTTTTAATCGATCAATATACCATCTTAAAGGACACATCTTGAAGAACTTTCAGTAATTTTTCTATTGAAAAGTATGACATTGTTTAGTGACAAATGGCCGTCAATGAAATAATGTTTTTATATACACGGTTTGCGGTGACCAACATTGCGGCGAAGTGGATCATCTGAAAAAAAATGCGGATGGATTTAGTTAAATATAAGTATAAACTAGTCTTTAATCGAAGGATTTTAAAAAATATTCATTTTTCACAAAATGGCGGACAGTCAAAGTTAATGGTTCGATTTTAACGAAAAAAAACGGCCGTTTTTTGGCTATAAAACGGCCATTTTTTTTTTCGAAAAAAAAATCGAACGATTAAAGATTACATTTTTATGTATTAAATAAGCCTGCAAAATTTCAAGAAGATCGGTTCATTAGTGTTCGAGTAATCTTGGTCACCGACTTCAGAAATGCCATTTTGAGAAAAACGCGTTTAAAGTTTCAACTTCCGATCGTTTACACAACGGATTCTTCTCTTTCACGGCTCATATCTCAGTCAATTTTGTTCGGATCGACTTGAAATTTTCAGGACATATTCTCAGATACTTATACTTCAAAAAAAGGCAATAAAAAAAATCGATTTTTTTCAAAATCGCAAGTGGGGGTAACCCCTTAACTACCATTTCCGTTTATAAATAGTAACTTAAATAAATAAAAAAATTAATGTATTTCAAAAATGTATTTATTGAGTGTAACAACTTTTATATCCATATCTATAATATAAAACTATCAAAAAAAGTCATGAAAATAGTATTTTTAGCGCCTAAAGTGAGAAGACCCCTTAATTGTATTTTTCTGCTTCAAACTACGTCGAGGAGTGAAGTTTTCTTCACTCACTGCCTGAATTAGTTTACCCGGGCACCGCTACATGCAAATGGACGGATCCTGAGGCCACCAGACTCTGCTCCAGTTTCTCGCGTGTACATCATATTTCTACGTGGTGCGCCGAGGGGAATCGTGAGATACGAGAATAGTGCGAAAAAGAATCCCATAAGCAACGTCGAAAAAATTGATATATCCCATCCCCCACGTGCTTTACATGAGCAAACCAGTCACGTGTTTCCTATCAATTCTATCCAATCCACTGCTGTGAATGTCTCGTTTCTTTTTTTTCATCCACGAACACGTCATCTTTTTACGACTTCGAAAAGTGTCCTCGTGTCGCAGACTTCGGGTAGACCCGTTCGGTGAAAAAGTCCGTTTTGAATTTTCTTCAATGACGAATGGAAAGCGACAGTTTTGCTCGAGCATTATTTTCCCTGCTTGGTGTGAATGTTTTCGCGCACTTTTTTTTTTTTGCTCAGTTGTAGAAATCGGGGTGGGGGGGCATTGAGGATCAGGAAAAATGTTGAAAGAAATGGCAGATTCGCGAGAGAGTTAATTCGCTAATGCCCGAGTACTTTCTCTTCGACTTTAACTCGGTCTCCCTTATACTGGAGAAGCAAGAGCGGAACTCATAAGCACAATTGATCGCAAGACCGTGCCAAAAAGCGCCAGCGCTAACCTGTGTACACTCTCGATTCGCTGCACTTAAAGCAGAGAGAGAGAGAGAGAGAGAGAGAGAGAGAGAGAGAGAGAGAGAGAGAGAGAGAGAGAGAGAGAGAGACAGAAAAAGAGAGAGAGAGAGAGAGAGAGAGGACGAGTGCGAAAAGAACAAGAGAGAGCGAGAGAGAGACAGAGAGATGCAACGGTTTTACTAATACTCCACTCACCAACACGTGTTTGCGATAAATTCATTTTCACACCGAGCGTAAATCTGCGGCAACCCCCGCGGCTCGTTCTGCCCCGTGCAGAAACTAGTGCAGCAGTCCGTATACGTATTTGCATCTGTGTACCAGGGCCGGACTCGAGGGGGGCAACAGGAGCTGGAGCCCCGGAGCCTACATTCAATTTTTTGAGGCCGACTTGAAATTCCAAACTTTGAATAATCAAAATTCTCAAAACTTCGAAAAAATAATACCTCGAAAGATCGAACCTCCGAATGAATTTTACCCGAAAGACCAAAACTCCGAAAATCTGAACACCGTGGAACTAATTCGGCTATGGAATTTTGAAAAGTGTCAAAATTGACAATAAAACGACGAATTATATCGAGAATTTTTGTTTTATTGAGAATGCGATTTTGCGTCAATTTTGATATTTGTCTGGACAATGTTATACGTTCTACATCATTTATAGTCAACTGTGTAGACTTTCGCTGGCCCCTTTACGAAACTTGTAATTTCGGAACATTAAAATTAGGAATTTTGAAACGTAGGAGCATTCAAAGTTCGGAATTTCAACGCGGCTCAAATTTTTTTTGGCAACATTTGCTGAAGAATGGTATATGCAACTCTTGATGAAAAAAAAAAAAAAATTTATGTATTGTTATTAGAAATTCACAACTTCGTTTTTTTTTATCTTTAGATGATGATACACATACGGAATAAATAGTGTAGTGCGGTGTACATAACTACTCTGTAAAACTCTATAATATATATATAATTGCATCGTTGGAATGCAACGAAAATTTATTATTTTTAATTCCTCCATTTTTTTCGCAATTTATCATGTGTAAATCGTTTTTACGTATTGTTAATAGAAATTCACGACTTCATTTTTTGTTCATCTCTAGATAACGGCACAAATACAGGAGAAATTTTTACAAAATCGTTGCATTCCAACGATGCAAACTTCAACCTCACGTAATAGCACACTAAAAATGAATTTATCCACACGAAAAAAAGTGGAAAAATATTATAATTATAGTCGAATTTATCTGATGTCAGAAAACGTCTTCTTCCTTAGCTTCAAACAACTCAGGTGTTTTGCATGTACGTGTTTTACATTTCGCAATAAATTCTTTAAGGGGTTACCCCCACTTGCGATTTTGAAAAAATCAATTTCTTTTATTGCATTTTTTTGAAGTATAAGTATCTGAGAATATGTCCTGAAAATTTCAAGTCGATCCGAACAAAATTGACTGAGATATGAGCGTTGAAAGAGAAGAATCCGTTCTTCGTGTAAACTGAAATTGAAACTTTAAACGCGTTTTTCTCAAAATGGAATTTCTGAAGTCGGTGACCAAGATTACTCGAACACTAATGAACCGATCTTCTTGAAATTTTGCAGGCCTATTTAATACATAAAAATGTAGTCTTTAATCGTTCGATTTTTTTTTTCAAAAAAAATGGCCGTTTTATAGCCAAAAAACGGCCGTTTTTTTTCGTTAAAATCGAACCATTAACTTTGACTGTCCGCCATTTTGTGAAAAATGAATATTTTTTAAAATCCTTCGATTAAAGACTAGTTTATACCTATATTTGACTAAATCCATCCGCATTTTTTTTTCAGATGATCCACTTCGCCGCAATGTTGGTCACCGCAAACCGTGTATATAAAAACATTATTTCATTGACGGCCATTTGCCACTAAACAATGTAATATTTTTCAATAAAAAAATTACCGAAAGTTCTTCAAGATGTGTTCTTTAAGATGGTATATTGATCGATTAAAAAAGTTTTGTAGTTTTCTTTAAAAAAGTTCATGAAAAAGGCCTTTTTTCTGCACTACAAGTGGGGGTAACGCTTTAAACGCCTTACTAAATGTCATGTTTAAAAAATAATTAGGGGACTCCCACTTCTTGGGTGACCCAGGGCCTCCACACCTTTAAACTCGGCCCTGCTGTGTACGTTCGTCTGCACACCTACGTACTCCGCACACGTATGCCTCAAGAGGTGATTGTCAGAAGGGCGGTATTCGCGGAAATTGGCGCGTCGCGAATGTGGCTGATGGCGACCTTTTGACCCTCAGACGAGTATATAGGCAAATATATATTTGTCCATAATATAGACACGTATATATCTGTATGTGCTATGGTGCATCTGCATCGCGCTGCACCGTCGCACCGCCAGTTTTTGCACGTACTACATAACCTCGCGATCCTTATATATCACACGTATACGAATAAAGGAACCCCCCCAGCTCTTCTGTATAGTTGGCTCTATAATTGTAGGAGAATACCTCTGCACTCTTGCGTACGAGAGAGTTATGAACCGAGGGTTGTATTCAGGCGCAGATATCCACAAGAATGGATCGCTGTGGAAAAACGAACGGGTGCGAAGAGAACGCGTTCGTACACCTTAAATAAAAGATTCTCTTACCCTTAATCGATATAATACCCACGCTCAGTACAACGGAGAAGAAATAAAGTGTACGAGGGTAGGAAAAAAATGGTCTTGAAGTGCGCTTCGTTGGAATGCAACGAGAATTCTTTTTTATATATTTATTACCGCATTTTTATGATTTTACAAAATCGTTCTTCCGATAAATTTCACAATACGATGTTTCTGAATGAACAACTTGAACAATTATTGAGGGATTTTCGCAACGAAGATTTGCCAAAAGAAAGTCGAGCAATTAAAGGATAATAAGTTTTATTGCATTCCAACGATGTAAACGTCAATCTGGGGGATATAATGACCGCGATGAAATCTGCGCGGTTACTGGGCTACTGTGAAATAGCTTTTTAGGAATCGACCAGGGCTAATTGTTGGGATTTTAAAGCAACTGTAGCACCCTATAAATGCACAGAAGAACATTTGGTGAAATTTATCGCCTATCGTAATGTTTCACTTGATACGACTTTTTCGAAGCCTCATTTTTCACTTGACGGGATCCTCAAAATGGTCTTTGTATTGAAGATATTTATGCAAAGAACAGCACCCTTGGCACTCGAAGAATTAAGACAAAAAGACAATCATTGGATTGCAACGAAAATAAATTCTTTTCACTGCTCAATTTTTTGGCCCATTGAGGCCTTACTCCCACTTGTAGCGCAAAAAAAGGCCTTTTTCATGAATTTTTTTAAAGAAAACTATAAAACTTTTTTAATCGATCAATATACCATCTTAAAGAACACATCTTGAAGAACTTTCAGTAATTTTTTTACTGAAAAATATTACATTGTTTAGTGGCAAATGGCCGTCAATGAAATAATGTTTTTATATACACGGTTTGCGGTGACCAACATTGCGGCGAAGTGGATCATCTGAAAAAAAAATGCGGATGGATTTATTCAAATATAAGTATAAACTAGTCTTTAATCGAAGGATTTTAAAAAATATTCATTTTTCACAGAATGGCGGACAGTCAAAGTTAATGGTTCGATTTTAACGAAAAAAAAAAACGACCGTTTTTGGCTATAAAACGGCCATTTTTTTCGAAAAAAAAATCGAACGATTAAAGACTACATTTTTATGTATTAAATAAGCCTGCAAAATTTCAAGAAGATCGGTTCATTAGTGTTCGAGTAATCTTGGTCACCGACTTCAGAAATGCCATTTTGAGAAAAACGCGTTTAAAGTTTCAATTAGCCGGTCATTTATACAACGGACTCTTCTCTTTCAACGCTCATATCTCAGTCAATTTTGTTCGGATCGACTTGAAATTTTCAGGACATATTCTCAGATACTTATACTTCAAAAAAATGCAATAAAAAAATCGATTTTTTCAAAATCGCAAGTGGGGGTAACCCCTTAAGGGAGACTTTGTCCTTGGAGTGCCATATTTCAGGTGTTTACATTTTTTTTTTTTTAAAGGAAACGGTAAAGCTTTTTGAGTGCAGTTTTTTCTTGCTTTTATTCATGATATAGAGAACGTTAAAAAAAATTTTTTTTTTTTTTTAAACCAAAATGGCGCTCGTTGCAGCTCCGCGAAAACAGGTCCTCAAATCGCGGGAGTTTAACGGCTGACATCACTCCCCGCTCTTTGTTGATCTGGAACACAAATTCAAAGCATATTATCAATCTGTGACCCTTTGGTCATGGAATGACGGATGGGTTTTTCGTTTAGTACAAATTTTGGAAAATACCGGTAATTTAAAAAAAATCGAATTTTCGCGTTTTTTTCGCATAAAAAGATAAATAATAAATACAAAAATGTATCTATAAAAAAAAACGATCCGTCATTCCGTGAAGACATATTTTCTGAGTATGCTCTCCAAATTTCAGGTCGATATGTTAATTACAGCGGTCAGGAGAATGTCAGCCATTTTTAAAAACGGGTTTTCGAGAAAAACGCGTTTAAAGTTTTGTAATGTGTTTACACAAATGTGTTTATAATTACCGCTAATCGGCAATGCCTGGTCCATAGAGGCATCCCTCCTCTTCTTCTAGCTGCTAATGTTGAGCCGCTAACATCTCCCAGGACATCTTCAAGGACAAAGTCTCCCTTAAGGCTGGAAAGTCCCTCAAACATTTTGAGGTATTGTTAATAGAGATTTATGGCCTCAATTCGCAAACAAAAGACTTTGGACAGTGAGAAAACTAAAGAAAATGAAGAAAACATCATCGTTGGATTTTAACGATGCAAACTATAACGTCGTCAAATGTATTTGATGACGTTTTGATGATAATTTAACGACATCTAACATTGAAGGACTGAACGACAACGTGATGAAATTTTTGGTTATTTTTATGGCACCTTTCGACCACTTTACTTCTATCCCTCAATCGGACATCCCGCACACCTGTCTAGACTGCTCGACCTCACAGAAAAACCGCCCTCGACAACCTCTCAGCGCATTTCAAGTTCACTCGGCGTCCACAAAATTGCGGCGGTTTTGCACAATAGTAAGATTGACAATGTTGCGACAGCGAACACGAAACGTCGATCTTACGTGCACCTATGAATTGCATACGACCGTTGCACGCGGTCGATCACATATACGCTCGCAACTGCAGAGCCCTCTGTATACATATGTGGAACGAAACGCTCCAGTGCATTCTATGTACAATATGCACGTATCGGAGTCGATAGCTCTGCTGTGTACGTATGCACAAGAACATTCAATGATGTACTAAAGTAGTAGAGTGGTAGACATTAACCAAATGTGAAAAATGACCTCATTAGGGGTCTCGCTTATCACCGATGCTTCCTTCCTTCATCGTTTCGTAATCATTACAATTAACTGGGGGTTAATGAATTCCTGTAATGGACATGAAGTACTGATGGTAATTTATATGATGATTGACGGTAATCATCGGGGTTGCTTCTTCACCATAGTAACATAAAAAAGAACGGTAACATAAAACCTCAGGATAAAATATTGTCGCGAGGTTTCCAATTGATGACCTATCCAATACTCTTTAATCCAATTTATCCATTCTCCAATGATTTATCTATACGACGATCAATGATAATCATCACGATGGCTGCTTTCCCAAAGGAAAATTAAAGAGAACTGTAATTTAAAACCTTGGGATAAGATATTGTCTTGAGGGTTCCAATTGATGACTCATCCAATACCCTCAAGTACAATTTATCCATTCTCTAATAATGTATTCATACGATGATTGGAGGTAACTATCAAGGTTGCTGCTTTAACGAATGAAAATTCAAAAGAAACTGTAACTGAAAACCTCCGGACGAGATATTGTCTTGAAGTTTCCAATTGATGACTCATCCAATACCCTTAAATCCAATGTATCCATTTATTAATCCGATGCAACCATCGGAGTTCCTTTTTGACCGAAAGAAAGTTAACAAGAACTGTAACTCAAAACCTCAGGACAAGATATCGTCTTGAGGTTTTAAACTTATGACTTATCCAATACCCTCAAATCCAATTTGTCCATTCTCCAATCATCCATTCATACGATGATTGACAGTAATCCAATTGATGCTCCAACGGGAAGATTTCCAATCGACGACTTATCCAATACCCTGAAATCCGATTTACTCTAATCATTTATTAATACGGTGATTAATGACAACCAGCGAAGTTTCTTTGTGACCGAAAGAAAATTAACGGCGGGGTAAAGTTAATTCGGCGAAAAAAGGGATGTTTTTAAGAATTTTTTTTGGCGTAACGAATAGTGTTCGTTTATTGAAAAATTTACATATAATTAAGTAAAATTTGAACAACATTCTCCTAAATTTGCATTGCAAAATATTCAAAATTGAGCGAGTGAAAATTAAACCCCGGAGGCGCCTCGAAAAAAAGTTGGTTTGCGGTGTGCACCATAACTCGCAACAGAACCATTTGAAACAAAAAAATCAAAATGCATTTGTTAAAGGAGATGTTTCTCGAGGTAATGACGGGAGGATTTTTTTTCTTCGATTTTTCGATTTTTCATAGCACTTGGGAGCCAAAAACCCGATTTTCGCTAAAAAAATCGGCTAATTTGTTGTTGAAAAATTAGTAATTATTTTTAAAAAAACAAAAAAGCTCTCGACAATACCTGGTGAATTATGTGAAGAAGTACTGTGCAAAATTTCAAAGCGATTGGTCCAGTAGATTTTGAGTTACCGTGCGCACGGACTTCAAATATGACAAGTCTCAGAAAAACGGTTTGAAAAACGCAGAAGAGAAGAGAACGGCATGTAGCAATAGACGCTCAAATACTCATAACTTCGTCAATTTTACTCCGATCGACTTGAAATTTTAACACAATATTCTTGATATATTATGCATTCATTTAAATTTTTTTTTTTTAAATGAAAAAAATAAATTTTAATAGTTTACCCCACCCTTAAAAAGAACTGTAACTCAAAACCTCAGGACAAGATATTGGTCTTCAGGTTTTGAATTGATGACTCATCCGATACCTTTAAATCCAATTTTTCCATTCATATGATGCTTAACGATAATCCAATTGATGCTCCAACGGTGAGATTTCCTATCGATGACTTATACAATACCCTCAAATCCGATTTATCCATTCTCTAATGATATACTCTCTTATAATTGAAAAGATTTGGACATCTCGGCAATAATGAAGATTAACTTTGCCAGGCTTCATTGCGAATTTGGAAATAAAAACAATTAAATATTCATACTCGGTGACGATATTGATGACGCTGGTCCATTCCGGCTTCGCCTTCAGACAGTCATCAGCTCTCCCATATTCTGACGTTATCTTCCCGCGGGAATATTGTTCTGCGTACATTCGGCACTCTTTTATAGCACTTTCTTTCTGCTGCTCTCTGAGCGTCGCGTTTGAAAACTGTTCGCCCCGAGGCAGGAAATTCAGACCGGTTTGCCCACCCGGGTCTAGACTCAGATCCTTCGACCGGAGCACATCGACGTCTCTCTCGTTCGCTTGACCTTTTTACTTTTCGACATACTTTTCTCCGCACTCTGACATCTTTTTCCTCTCGCTCGAGCAATTGGTCGCCTAAGCGGACGACAAGAGAAGAACAGTTATCGGCACACTTTTGTCGCCCTCTGTCTGAGGTAGTTCGCGGCAAAAAAAAAACAGTCAACGACTCGGGGCAAAGCGTACGTGCCACGCGTTTTCCTCGCTTGCTCGTTTTATGCATCGAGTACAGATGCCCAAGGGAACAAGATAAGCCGTCGAGAGTCCTCGTCGTTGCTACCGACGACGAAGACGAGGCAGGAAGCTCTCTGCCGAGTCATTAGCGAATCGGCGCAAATCGACAATGAGAATTGCCGCTCGGATGAATCGTCAAATGAAAATAGTTCGAGGATAAAAATTGGAGCGAATGCGGGAGAGGGAAATGGATACTGAAGAGAGACGATGAGAGACTCCTTCGCTTGAGACCAAGCTGAATAGACGCTCGTTTCGTTTTTTCTTTCTCGCTTCCTTCCATTTCCTTTTTCTAATATCCGTGACGAAAAAAAAATCGAAAATATCATCGAAACGTGCTCCGACGACGTCATCATATTACTTTTCCTTTTATTATTCGTATTCCTCTTTGCAGAAAGTAGTATGCTTTTTTGTACTTTGACCTTTTTTAAAACAACGTAAAAATGGTTTTTTAAGGCGTTACCCCCACTTGTAGCGCAAAAAAAGGCCTTTTTCATGAATTTTTTTCAAAGAAAACTACAAAACTTTTTTAATCGATCAATATACCATCTTAAAGAACACACCTTGAAGAACTTTCAGTAATTTTTTTATTGAAAAATATTACATTGTTTAGTGGCAAATGGCCGGCAATGAAATAATGTTTTTATATACACGGTTTGCGGTGACCAACATTGCGGCGAAGTGGATCATCTGAAAAAAAAAATGCGGATGGATTTAGTCAAATATAAGTATAAACTAGTCTTTAATCGAAGGATTTTAAAAAATATTCATTTTTCACAAAATGGCGGACAGTCAAAGTTTGATTTTAACGAAAAAAAACGCCCGCTTTTGGCTATAAAAAGGCCATTTTTTTCGAAAAAAAAAATCGAACGATTAAAGACTACATTTTTATGTATTAAATAAGCCCGCAAAATTTCAAGAAGATCGGTTCATTAGTGTTCGGGTAATCTTGGTCACCGTCTTCAGAAATGCCATTTTGAGAAAAACGCGCTTAAAGTTTCAATTAGCCGGTCTTTTACACAACGGATTCTTCTCTTTCAACGCTCATATCTCAGTCAATTTTGTTCGGATCGACTTGACATTTTCAGGACATGTTCTCAGATACTTATACTTCAAAAAAATGCAATAAAAACAAATTGACTTTTTCAAAATCGCAAGTGGGGGTAACCCCTTAAAAGCGCTCTGGAACATGCTGTTTCCCAACAATTCACTAATGGACGAAGGACCTATTTCCTAACGCCCTATGAATGACTGGTCCCCCCTCAAGTATATTCGCCATTTTACCGTCTCCGTACGGATGCTTCCACCTGTAACTTCTCGTTATGACCTCCTAGCAATGCCCGCCATAAAGTATACGATTGCCAAATGGCAACGGTCAGGGTACGGTTGTTAGTTTGGTGGTAAACGCGAATGAACGTAGGCACTCAAGATGGAGAGGGTTGGGGTCCAGATGAAGCCGGTGAGAGCCCCAGGACTAACGTTAGTTTCAAGTTTGGTGGCTGCCTCTCCTACTATACTTCAGTACGCAGCAGCAGCAGCAGCCGGAGAACTCCGAACGTACCGTTATACGACCCGATACGACCTACATTCGTTTACGCCTTTGGGACCATTTGACGCATGTACACACTTTCTTAATAGCTCGTACGACGTGTGTAGGATGCGGATGGTATGTACGCATGGAGAGGTAATTTTGAACGCTTCCGACTGCTAGGATTATCCTCCAATGGTAGCCAATTAGCCTCGTGAAAAGCTCGTTATCATCGAGATACCTGGGATTTTGGATCGGTGGAAGCATATTTTTATCGAAGTCGTTTCCAGGACTGTTCTGGCCCCCGGACGATCCTGATTGGTGGATAGAATTTGGAGGTCTCTGAAACAACCAGATGTGCGTCTCAACCAACATTACGACGGATTCAAAAAAATATTTTCCCGCTTATTTTAAGGGGTCTTCTCACTTTAGACGCTGAAAAAGGCTATTTCCGTGATTTTTTTGATAGGTTTATTTTATAGACATATAATAAATTTTATTATAAAGCTTTAAATTTATTATAAATTTAAGTTTATTATAAAGTTTACTATAAAGCTTTTATAACATATATAAAAGTTTTTACACAAAAATACACTTTCGAAATACATACAAAAATGTTTTTCGTTTATTGAAATCATTATTTATAGACGGAAATTATAGTTAAAAAAATTCCTAAAAAATTGTAGGTCTGCGCTGTTGATGAAAGCTCGGAGATGGATCATCCGAAACAAAAAAAAAATCAAACGGTTTTAGATTCAGTGTGTTAATGGCCATAGCGCATATCATACGATTTTTTATATATGCAAAAATAATAAAATGGCGGACATTTTTTGAAAAAAAAACAAAAAAACAAAAAAACTTTTTTTCACCGTTTTCGGCAAAAAAAATGGTAAACATCGAAATGTTAAAAAATCCTTGCTATGCGCTATAGCTATAGTTGTAAAGAATATGTGGTTGAAATTTCATAAGGATCGGTTCAGTAGTTTCGACGATTTTATCAACAGGCAGTCGAAAAACGTTCGAAAAACGTTCGGATTACATAAATACATTAAAAAATATATTTTTTTATGTATTTCGTAAATGTATTTATTAACTGTAACAACTTTTATATCAATATCCGAAATATAAACCTAACAAAAAAAATTCATGAAAATAGCCTCTTTTAGCATCTAAAGTGAGAAGACCCCTCAAAACGGGTTCAAAAAATTATTTTCTCATTTACTGTAATTCTAAACAGATTTAATTTTAAAAATTCTCACAACATCCAAGCGCTGTACAATTTATAACAGTGCAGGTTAGCACGCCGAGTTCTTTTTTTTCGGAATGCTATTTTCAATTTGCTTCACATTGAACAAAAAACGAAGCATATTTTCACGTTATCATTATAGCGCAGCCGGATCTGTGGTTCGTAAATTCCGTATATCGTCTTACGGTACCACGAAGATATTTTATGTACCTTCATCCTGGTCCTGCGAGTGCCACGATTCTCCAGAAGAACGGTACACTGCATTGGCCGATCGATCGGTAAATCAACGAGAAAATGTTTTTACATTGGTATTCCAGCACTCGTGGCGCAATCGTGCTTCAAACACGTGTGTGACCTTTTTTTTATACATATCCAATCGAAATCGGTAAACGGCACTCTTTGGAACTTTTCCTCTAACCTTTGTTCGGAAATTTCGTGCCCATAAATAAAAACCTGACGAAACTTTCGATAACGAAAAAAAAAACGGACAATCCAGCACGAATGAACTACAAAGGCCACGTAGCCCTAAGAAATTATTTTGCAGTATTTCCGAATAAAATATCTGATCTCTTGCGACATTCATTGAGCCTACGATAACAAAAACAATAAAGGGTTTTGAAAAACTTTTTAACAAATCTGACTTCTTATCAGACTAGCCCTTGTGCCTCAGCCCTTCCATAAAAGATTTTGCTGTAGAAACCGTGAGTGGTGAAAAAAAGGAATGGGGGAAGTTGAATAAAGGAAATACCAAGCTTTGACGTTCTATAGAACAGCGCGTGGATGATTCTCTCCAGCGAGATACGAAAATATCGACTGTTCTATCGCGTTGTCCAATACCTTCTTGAAAAACTCATTTCGAACTTTCTTCGATGCAGGACTGCGTGACTTCAATCACTGAAGACTACACGACTACACAGACACACACACACACACACACACACACACACACACACACACACACACACACACACACACACACACACAAATATATAGTGCGTAAATACGAGGGTGGGATGAAAAGTTTCCGGCCTGACCAAGAAAAACGATGTTTTAAAATTTTTTTTGCTTTATTTTTCAACATAATCTCCATCAACACTGATACATTTCTCATAACGGTGTTCTAATTTAGTTATACCAGTTTTAAACGTAGATTCGTCAAGCTCCTCAAAATACTGATTTACAGCTTCGATAACTTCTTCGTTGCTCTTAAATCTTTTTCCGCCAAGCCATTTTTTGAGGTTAGGAAACAGGTAGTAGTCGCTGGGGGCTAAGTCTGGAGAGTAGGGAGGATGCGGCATCAATTCAAACTTCAATTCGTGGATTTTGGACATGGCAACAATCGACGAATGCGCTGGTGCGTTATCGTGATGAAAGAAAACTTTTTTCTTCGCCAAAATTTGCACCTCGTGCTTCAAACGTTGCAATAACTCTGCGTAGTATTGACCAGTGATAGTCTTACCCTTTTCAAGGTAATCAATGTATATAATTCCTCTCGCATCCCAAAAACCAGTAGCCGTAACCTTGTTTGCCGATAAAATTGTTTTTGCCTTCTTTGGGGTTGGTTCCCCTTTTCCAACCCACTGTTTTGACTGTTCTTTATTTTCAGGAGTGTAGTGGTGGACCC
Source organism: Ophion obscuratus (assembly GCA_964007375.1). Taxonomy (NCBI): domain Eukaryota; kingdom Metazoa; phylum Arthropoda; class Insecta; order Hymenoptera; family Ichneumonidae; genus Ophion; species Ophion obscuratus. The sequence continues at coordinate 13,089,030 of OZ023322.1, forward strand.
ATGTCTCAACAGCAGTTACGAATCGACGCAAAAATTCGTTTGGATTACGCCTATACAGCGCCAAATTGTCGGTAGAAATGGTTTTTCGAAGCAGTTTTTGGTCGAGCGTTAGCAAACGCGGCACCCACCTTGCACACAGCTTTTCCTTGTTCAAATGGTTGTGCAAAATATTTCGCACACGTTCAGCTGACATCCTACAGGTCTCAGCTATCTCATGCACTTTCAACCTGCGGCCTTCCAACACTATTTTATGGATTTTTTCAATCGTCTCTGAAATTGTGAGTTCAACGGGCCGTCCTGAGCGAGGCTCTTCAGAGGTGCTCACACGACCCATTTTAAATTCAGAAACCCACTGCTTAATAGTTGAATATGATGGGGAGGAGTCTCCTAGTGCTGAATCCATCTCTTCTTTTATTTGTTTTCGTGTAAAACCTTTCAAATGGAAGTATTTGATGACAGCACGTTTTTCCAATTTTTCCATTTTTACGAAAACAACGGAAGCGTCTCGCGCAATGTGCTCTCAAACGCAAACTAACGTAGCGATTGGGCTGAAACTGTACATACAAGCTCGGTAGGAATGGTACTGTAGGACGCCGCTCCAAAACTAGACCTAGTGGCACCATCTCTTGGTCAGGCCGGAAACTTTTCACCCCACCCTCGTATATGCGATTGAAATATTTCCTGGACATATCCTCGATCTTATCTTTTTTCCTCTCAACCTCGGTACGATCTGTAGATATCCAACTTTCTACTCTCGATACAATACGTCCTGATCGATTCCAAGGAGTTCAATGAAAAGCTCCGTTTTGCAATTTGGCAGGTTCTCTCTACCAGTGTACACAGAATTTTTGCGGTCCACCGAATGACTGGAAGGGGGAATTCTTTTGAATGGAGTTTCACAGAAGTAGCCGCAGTTCAATGGAAAATAGTTCAATATGGATTCGGAAATGTACCCGAAGATAGTGGAACCTTCAATGTCCCCGTTATCGGTGGTCCGGAGGTTTCTCTTTGTGGAATTATGACTTGTCACGAAAATACATTAATTTCACGTGAAACTTTTTCTTCTCAAAGTACGTTTGAATTATAGTTCTTCATTCTATTAACCTTCCGTTGATACGCTGGGTGATATTGACCCGGACAAATTTTTCAAAAATGCTCACGTTTCGCAAAATTGAAATTTTCAAATCATTGTAATAATTGGACATTTTTTACAATTTTAATACTAGGCCGTTTTAAATAATGAGACTAATTGAAAATGTTTGATAATTGTAATTATCGGCAAATTTCGATAATTGTAATAATTGAAAATTCTAATACCTGTAATAATTGCAAGTCTTTCATATTTATAGAAATTAAATTACAACTTCACTGTTGTAAAAATGATTTACAGCAATTTAATTACCAATTAATTGTTGTAAAAACTATTTACAACAATTTAATTACAGTTTATTCGTTGTGAAAATTATTTCCAACAATTAAATTGATGTGAGAATTATTTCCGACAAATCAATTGTCGGAAATAATTTTTCATAATTTACAACAATTTGATTTTACATTTTCCCAATTTCGATTATGCAGACGTATTAAGAAGTGTTAAAAGTGTATTCTGATTTGAAAAAAATGCAAACCAACCGAAGCTTCGTTGTATCGATCCGGGTCCAATTGACCCGGTCTGTTAAAATCGTGGCCAGAGATAAGTGTGTCAACGGAAGGTTGATATTCGAATCATGTCTCCACGGTCTAATTCGGATGCGTTGAATATCATATATTCTGACTAGAATAACTATGACTCATTGGGCTTTCGATGAATTATTTTACACCAAAAAATTCTTACTGCAAAGCTGAATTTGGACAAAAATCGCTCATTGCAATACAGACGAATGTTACCAATGCTTTAAATCGTTGAATACAATTGTCCGAAAATACAATTTTAATAAACATTTAATTAGAACCACCAAAGTATTCTTTCTTCCATAAAAATAATTCTTTCGCTCATCACGAACGTACATCAGAGACCGTATATAGTGCAGAAGCAGTCCCATCGTGTTGGACGATATCGCGGCCACTTCCTACGTTACAGGGCTCGGTCGATCTACGACCAAAGAGAAGATATGTAAGGGAGAGGTCGAGCTTCGAGGCAGTTAGCTGCCCCGTTCGGGAAATATATAGCGCAAGTCCATATACATCTATACTGAGGCAGCGGAGAAAAGCTCCGTCCTGAAGACATATATATCGCTCATTTGAGGAGGCACCGTAAGCAGCCAGACTCCATTCTTTGAGAACAAAAGACTTTCGTTTGCGAGCTTCGTAAAAAGTTGTTCTTGATTGTCCAAAACGTAAGCCAATCTTTGATACTTCAAGAGTGATGAGGCAAACCCAATTATCGATGCCTCATTAGTGATGAGGAAAATCCGATGATCGATACCTCATCAGTGATGAGGAAAATTCGATGATTGGTACCTCATTGATTATAAGAAAAATCGAATCATCGATACCTCATTAGTGCGATGAAAATCCAATCATTGATACCTCATTGGTGATGAGAAAAATCCAATTATCGATACCCCACTAGTGATGAGGAAAACAATACCTCGTGATGGGATTGTTCGGGTTTATTTGCGTTTGTTTTGGGTTCGTCTTGGTTTGTTTTGGATCACTAATGAGGTATCATTGATACCTCATTAGTGATAACGAAAACAATACCTTTACGGAGGCAACGTAAGCAGTCGGCCTCCATTCTTTGAGAACAGAAGACTTTTGTTTGCGAGCTCGGTGAAAAGTTCTTCTGGACTGTCCAAGAAATAAGCCAATCATCGATACATCACGAGTGATGAGATACGTTCAATCATTGATACCTCATTAGTGATGAGGAAAATCCAATAATTGATACCTCATTGGTGATTAGGAAAATCCAATAATTAATACCTCACTAGTGATCAGGAAAACAATATCTCGTAATGGGTTTTTGTTTGTGATTGTTTGAGGTTCGTCACGGTTTGTTCTCGATCACTAATGAGGCCAGCCAGACTCCATTCTTTGAGGACAGCGTAGTTTCGGTTGCGAGCTTGGTTAAGTTGTTCTGGACTGTCCAAAAAGTAAGCCCTATCGTTGATAACTCAAGAGTGACGAGGAAAACCCAATCATTGATACCTCATTGGTGATAAGGAAAATCCAATAATTGATACCTCATTGGCAATGAGAAAAATCCAATCATTGACAGCTCATTAGTAGTAACGAGGAAAACAATACCTCCTAATGGGTTTGTTCGGGTTTGTTTAGGTTTGTTTTTGTACTGTTTGGTTTGCGTTGGGCTTTTATATGTCCCCTAATGGGTTTTCAATAAATCGATACACAAATCTGACATAAATATTTATTCTGATGTGCACTTTGACTGGGCACACGGTGGAAGCGACAAGACACCGGGAAAGGTGGCGCCGAGCCGGTGATATCGTCTCACGCCACGAGGTTGATCCTCGTGAGACACTTTGGGATCCACGGGCGTCTCCTCTCCACATGCTGAGCTAGGTGATGACTGAGAAAGATTTACAGAGAAAAAAGTAAGGGAGAGAGAGAGATAAATACAGAAATGGACCCAGCTGGTTTCTCGTTTCTTCTTCGCGATCCCGACGAAAAATTCTGCGTGCCTTTCTCGGTACAAAGAATGGCAGTCTACGATGGGAGATGGAATCGCTCCTGGTCCCATTTCGCGAGCGACGCTTTGATATTTTATGCGCTATAAAGAGGGCGTACACATCGAGCTTCTCATTTCTATCCGATATTCTCTTCTTTTCGTTTATCCTCTCCCTTTTTGTCTGCCCGCATACCCCAACGGCGAGAGCTTATCGTCCGGCTATGGACGAGACTATAAACGTTGTGAAAAAAAAAGGACGATAACATCCACGATACCCATAAAGAATGGCCCTAGGTGTTAATTTTTCTCTGCCAGAGAGGAAAATCCAGCTCCTCTAGTAACACCACCTCCATATTTTACATGCAAAGAAATAAACGACGCGAGATGTCCTCAGTAGGGTGGAGCATGTTGCCCTCCTGGTGAAGACAAAGCTGAACGTTTCTCCATTTGTTTTTTCCTCATTTTTCATTTATTTATCAGCATCGGTATCTTTTTTTGCGAGTTGACGTAATAAATTTCCAATGAGGATGCGTGAAGCCCTTTGAGAGATTCTCAATGCTTAATGAAGAGAACAAAATATTTAGCAAGCGAAAAAAAATGAATTTTCGTTGAACTCCAACGATTCAACGATTTTTTTGCCATTTCTTTATCATTATCAGTATCCAAAACTTCCCTTTGCTAATTGAAGTCATCAATTTCCAATAAGTGTACGTGAAGACGTTTGAGGGATTCTTAACGGCGGGGTAAAGTTAATTCGGCGAAAAAAAGGCATGTTTTTAAGATTTTTTTTTGGCGTAACGAATAGTGTTCGTTTATTGAAAAATTTACATATAATAAACTAACATTTAAACAACATTCTCCTAAATTTGCATTGCAAAATATTCAAAATTGAGCGAGTGAAAATTAAACCCCGGAGGCGCCTCGAAAAAAAGTTGGTTTGCAGTGTGCACCATAACTCGCAACAGAATCATTTGAAACAAAAAAATCAAAATGCATTTGTTAAAGGAGATGTTTCTCGAGGTAATGACGGGAGGATTTTTTTTTTTCGATTTTTCGAATTTTCGTAGCACTTCGGAGCCAAAAACCCGATTTTCGCTAAAAAAAATCGGCTAATTTGTTGTTGAAAAATTAGTAATTATTAAAAAAAAAAAACAAAAAAGCTCTCGACAATACCTGGTGAATTATGTGAAGAAGTACTGTGCAAAATTTCAAAGCGATTGGTCCAGTAGATTTTGAGTTATCGTGCACACGGACTTCAAATATGACAAGTCTCAGAAAAACGGTTTGAAAAACGCAGAAGAGAAGAGAACGGCATGGAGCACTAGACGCTCAAATACTCATAACTTCGTCAATTTTACTCCGATCGACTTGAAATTTTAACACAATATTCTTGATATATTATGCATTCATTTAAAAAATTAAAAAAAAAAATTTTTAAATGTAAATACTTTACCCCGCCCTTAAAGCTTAAATAGGAAAAAAGATGACTTGGCCATTGAAGATAATGAATTTTTGTTGAATTGCAACGACCCAACGATTTTTTTTTTTTTCATTTCTTTATTTTGATGCTTATCCAAAATATTTTTTTGCGGATCCAGATCTTAAATCTCTTATAAAAATCCGTGAAGACGTTTGGAGGATTCTCAAAGCTCAAATAAGAGACGAAAATTGAGGCCTTGAAAAAATTAATTTTCGTTCCATTCCAACGATGCAGCGATCTTTTCATTTCATTTTTTATGCCTTCATTTTCATCATCATCTAAAGCCTTTTTTGCGAATCGAGGTGATCAATCTCCAATTAAGGGAGACCTTGGAGTGCCATATTTCAGGTGTTTACATTTTATTTTTTTTTAAAGGAAACGAGTAAAGCTTTTTGAGTGCGGTTTTCTTCTTGCTTTTATTCATGATATACAGAACGTTAAAATTTTTTTTTTAAACTAAAATGGCGGCCGTTGCAGCTCCTCGAAAACAGGTCCTCAAATCGCGGGAGGTAAACGGCTGACATCACTGCCCCCTCTTTGTTGACCTGAAACACAAATTCAAAGCGTATTATCTATCTGTGACCCTTTGGTCATGGAATGACGGATGGGTTTTTCGTTTAGTACAAATTTCGGAAAATGGCGGCAATTTAAAAAAAAACCGAATTTTCGCGTTTTTTTGCATAAAAAGATGAATAATAAATGCAAAAATGTATCTATCGAAAAAAACGATCCGTCATTCCGTGAAGACATATTTTCTGAGTATGCTCTCCAAATTTCAGGTCGATATGTTAATTACAGCGGTCAGGAGAATGTCAGCCACTTTTAAACACGTGTTTTCGAGAAAAACGCGTTTAAAGTTTTGTAATGTGTTTACACAAATGTGTTTATAATTACCGCTAATCGGCAATGCCTGGTCCATAGAGGCATCCCTCCTCTTCTTCTAGCTGCTCATGTTGAGCCGCTAACATCTCCCGCTAAATTTCAAGGACAAAGTCTCCGTTAAAAAAAAAACATGCAAACGTTTGAGCAATTTTTAACTATAAATCGACGAAAAAAAATCAATCAAAATAAATTTCCGTTGCCTTCCAACGATGAAAGCTTCAACGTCATGGATAATCTAAAAAAAAATGGACACTCAAATTCGTGGATTGTCGAATTTTCTTCTGCTCCTCAACCTGATTCGTTCTCTCAGGCCACAATTAAAAAAAATGTCATCGTGGGAATTCCTTGCAATTTCCCTTTCTCCAATCAAAAAATGGATTCTTCTATTCTCCAAATCGAAAACTCAAGGTTTTCCCGTTTCGATTGGTAGTCACTTTACTCATTGTATTCTGCATCGCCCCAAAAGCCAACTCGAAGTTCATCGTTGATAGGAAAGTTTGTAACAAAGTTTTGTTTATCTTACTAGCGCCTCGTTAATTAGGAGTGCCCGTATATACCGTTCCATATTAGATCGAGCCTACCTGATAGAATAGAAATCGCTCAAATGTGCGAAATACTCGTGTATTATTCACGAGGACACGATATTATTGTTGGCTCGGTAGTTGGCGGAGAATAGCGCTCCATAAAACATAATGGGATCCGTGGGTGGTGTATGGTATATAATAGCAACGGCAAAATATACCTATGCAACATTGAATTATACGGATGTAATCGTATTAAAGTTACGTGGGATAAAGAAGCCCTCGTGTACCCGGCGTATACCTATAAGTACCCTCAATTTCAACTCTCTTCAACCTAAACGAATCTGTGATCATTTTTTTTCTCCCCTTCCCATCTACCGAAAAAAACCCGCGCTCGTCTTCTCTCACGGCAAATTATACATTTTCCTTATAATCCATTGTCGCAGCACTATAGTCGGTGCTATATGCTCGTGGCAATTTTTTACCCTAATGGATGCACGCGTATAATAACGGCACGAATATGACGTACACATCGTGTACACTTTGTGTCGACTTCGCGTAGCAATGCTTCCCTCATTTCTACCTGAACATTCATTCAACGAGAAGAATGAACGATCGGCGAAATGGAAAACAGTAATTTCCTCGTTTCGACAAAGATCATAAACAGATACATCGTTACTTGCTTTTAATATTATTAATTGAATGCTTATTTTATAATGTTTCATTTAATATTATTGATAATAGTAAATATAGGGCAATAGTAAATAGTAAATGTTAATTAATAGTATTATTATTATTTATTATCTATTGAATACTAGATATCATTGGACTCGTATAATAATAACAAAACTATTTATTTATATTGTATTTCATAGTTAATAATCATTTTATTGTTATTTATCATTATTAAGTATTAAATATAATTATATATCAATTATATATAAGAGAATACATATTAATGATATGGTTATTATTTATTATTATTAAATATTAAATTTTATTAAATTATTATTAAAATATTATTAATATTAAATATCAAATGTATTATTATTAAATATTAAGATGTCGTTGACGAGGATGACAATGATAATAATAATAAAAATATTTATATCCTTTATGTTTCATTTATCCACGTTATTTTATATCTTATATTTTATAATAACAATAATATATTTTATTTTTATTCGTTTACATTGATTTATTTACATGAATCTTATTATTATTATTATTATTATTATTATTCTAGTTCACTGACATCTTTCGTAAATACAATATGCTTTGGTGGTTCGAGCTATGCAAATCCATTGATATTTACTTTTATGTTGGGACACGCCTGCCTCGATAATTATTGAAAAAATTTCCGAGCATCATGCGTGTCAAACATGAATATGATCGTCAAAATTGAACGATCAAAAAAGTCCTGCAATCACAGACGACTGTACTTTCGAACGAATGGATAAGCGATCAATATCGCAACACTCCTTCCTTTTGTTCTTCCCTTGTTCTCCGTCCTTTTTTCATTGGCAAGCAACGACAGTAGGTAAACGTTGTATGTTCCACAGTCCCTAATCATTGACCGTAATGTTTCAGCATTGACGAGCGTGGTCGCAGTCGAGGAGACCCTGGTGGACACGCGCGAGGGTTCAAAGGTACGCCTCGAATGTCGCTTTCCTCCGCCGCGGGAGAACGCAACGTGTTTCTGGCTGACCCACACGAACAACGATCACGACAACGCGGCGATCGACGACAAGGCACTGTCGCCGAATTATCGCGTCTACATGGACCTGAATAAGGGCATATACGATCTCGAGATTCTGAACGTCTCTTACGCGGGTAACAACGGGAAGTACGAGTGCCGGGTGAAGGTGAGCGGTAGCGGTTACAATCTTCATCACAAGAACGTGACGCTGACGGTGCTGAGGGAGCCCGGACCACCGTCGATATCGCCGGTATCGGCATTGGCCACGGAGGGAGAAACCCTAAGGCTGGAGTGCAACACGCACGGTGGAAGTCCCGAGCCGGAAGTACAATGGTACCGCGACCACAGCAACAAAGTATCCACCGGACGTACGCTGGTGATAAATCCGCGGCGAGAAGACGACGGGGCAACTTTTCACTGCGTTGTTCGTAATCGCGCAATGGCCGAAGGTTCGAGCCTCAACGCGACGGTTCGTCTAGCAGTGAATTATTTTCCCCGGGTCAAGGTCGGCCCGGCGAATCCGCTGAAGGTCGAGGCGAACGGTACGGTGACGTTGCGCTGCGACGTTGACTCGAAACCGACGGTCCATATGGTACGTTGGTTGCGCGACAAAAGCTTCATAGCCACCAGTTTCGAGCACCGAATATCAACGGTCACCGTACAAGACGCTGGCAATTACACGTGCATGGCCGACAACGGTTTGGGCAGAGTGGGCGAGGGTTCGCTCTATCTCGACGTGCTGTATCCACCGAGGGTCGCGATCGAGGGTGACAACTCGCGGGTCGCCCAGGTCGAGGATACCGTAACGGTGCATTGCAACGTCTCGGCAAATCCCGAGCCCACGATCGTCGAATGGCTCAGAAAAGGCAGACCGGAGTTTCGCCAGTCCGGAAGGATATTGAGGCTGACGCGAGTGACCGCCGATCACACCGGCAATTACACCTGCAGCGCCACCAACACCATTCATCCCAGTGGCAGAGATCCGCAGAATTATTCCGCAACCGCCAGCGTCAATGTTCGCGTTAGACACAAACCCGGACCCGCCAAGGTCACGCCGGATTCACCGAGCGCGGAGGAAGGCTCCCGCGTTATTTTGACGTGCACGGCCAGCCCGGCTGGTTATCCCGAGCCCGAGTACAAGTGGTGGAAGAAGAGCGACGGCAGCTCGATTACGATGACGCCGGAAATTTCGGGCCAACAATTCCAAATTGAATCGGTCAATGTTAGCAGCGACGGCGAGTACATGTGCCAGGCTATGAACGAAATCGGCACCGGAGAGGCCGCTCATGTCAGACTTACCGTTTATCAAAAACCACAGATGATCACCAAACTGCAACCTCAGGTCACCAAAAAGTGAGTAACGACAGGAGTTCGGTTTATTGAGGCTCCCACGTTAAGCACTTCAGAAAGGTCTAGCTGTCTAAAGTATTGTAAAGGTCCAAAGTATTGTAATGGATAATTAGTTTGTAGGAATCAGACTGCTTACTTAACGCACTCAATGACTTTTCCTAAAATCAAGACCCATCTAAATCCCTTCGCGAACCATATCATATGATCACGCCACTTAAATAGGACATATCGGTATAACAACAAGATGCTACGTACGAATCAATCTGCTTATTAAACGCCCTCAATGACCTTTTCCAAACTAAAAGCCTAGCTAAATCCCTCCCCCGACCGTTTCAAAGGACCGCGCCGCTTGAAAACGACTTATCAGTAGGATAACAAGATGCTACGTAGGAATCAGTGTGCTCATTCAACGCCCCCAAAGACTTTTCCCAAGTCAAGATCTAGCTAAATACCTTCTCGAGCTACTAACTATCGTGCCTCTTGTATACGACATATCGGTACAATGATAAGACCCTATGTAGCAATCAGTCTGCTCATTCAACGCCCTCAATGACTTGTCCCAAAGTCATGGCCTAGCTGAATCCCTTCTCGAACCGTTTCAAAGGACCGCGCCACGTGTACACGACACGCCGGTACGATAACAAGACGCTACTTAGGAATCAGTCTGCTTATTTAACGCACTCAATAACTTGTCCCAAAGTCAAGACCTACCTAAATCCCTTGTCGAGCTGTTTCCAACTATCGTGCCACTTGTATAAGACACACCGACACAACAGCAAGACGCCACTTAACGCATGTATTTGCCTGTCGCAGAATCGGTGGTTCGCTGTTCAAGGTGACGTGCGTGGCTCAGGGCAAGCCGAGGCCGGAGTTGCGCTGGTTGAAAGACGGTAGGAATCTTACCGCGAACGAGAACCTCTACCAGGTGAAGACTCATACAACGGTAGGACACGGTAACGTGACGACCGTGAACTCGACGTTGAGCTTCCTGGGTCAAGCGAGAGACCAAACCGACAGGATAATGGCGAGCGATCGTGGCAGGTATACCTGTGAATTCCAGAACGTAGTTAAGGCGGTAGCATCGGAGATGCTGCTGAAGGTCGAACACGCGCCTATAGTGCTGCACAAGCACAGCAAGGTGGCGACTAGCGTGGGCGAGGTGGCAAGTGTAGCGTGCAAGGTGCAGGCCTGGCCGAAGCCCGACATCCAGTGGTATCACGCCAACAGCTCGGCCTCGCTCCGCGAACAGGGCTCCTCGAGCGACGGCCATTACGAGACATCGACGACAGGCGACGTAGACGACATTTACACGTCCATTTTGAAAATAAGAGACATCAAGGAGTCAGACTACGGTGATTACTACTGTCGCGCCTTCAACATCCACGGTAACGAAAGTTCAACCATAAGATTACAGCGAAAAGGCGCCCCGGAGAAACCAACGAAGGTGACCGCGATGAGCATCGGGCCAACCCACGTTGCGCTAGCTTGGGAAGTTGGCTTCGACGGTGGCTTACCGATCACCAAATACTTCGTGTCGTATCGTCGAATACCCGCTGAGGACGAAGTCGTGCCCCCCGACTGTGCTCCACCACGCGGACCAGCCGGACAATGGCTCGAGCTCGATTGCTATCGATCCAATCCCTGCAACATCACCGACCTCGAGCAACATCAGACTTATACCTTCAAGGTCAAAGCGTACAATACCTACAATCATTCGGACTATTCGGACGAGGTCGTTGCCACAACGGCCGTTGCCAAAATACCAACACCCCTCCGGGTCACTTATGATCCTGAGAGTCGCACACTGGCGATCAACGTAGGGGCAACCTGTCTAGAGCTCCTGGCCTCGATCGAGAGTTCCGAACACGACTCACCCGACACCTGGAGAACTCTGGAGAATTGGGCCCTCGATGTACTTGGCAGTGCACCCACCCAGAGAGAGGGCATGCTCAATCAACCGGACCCTTCGGCCACCGATTCCCGCATCAGGGTACGACTTTGCCTGAAAGCTGATCGTCACAAGTGCGGAGAATACGCCGAGGCTAAGAGTAAGTTCACCTACACTCGCTTACATCATTCCCTCGTTAGTACGTTCAGGTCGAAACTGAGTCATCAACATCATTAAGGGAGACTTTGTCCTTGGAGTGCCATATTTCAGGTGTTTACATTTTATTTTTTTTTTAAAGGAAACGAGTGAAGCTTTTTGAGTGCGGTTTTTTTCTTGCTTTTATTCATGATATACAGAACGTTAAAAAATGTTTGTTTGAAAAAAAAACCAAAATGGCGGCCGTTGCAACTCCGCGAAAACAGGTCCTCAGATCGCGGGAGGTAAACGGCTGACATCACTGCCCCCTCTTTGTTGATCTGAAACACAAATTCAAAGCACATTATCAATCTGTGACCCTTTGGTCATGGAATGACGGATGGGTTTTTCGTTTAGTGGAAATTTCGGAAAATGGCGGCAATTAAAAAAAATCGAATTTCCGCGTTTTTTCACATAAAAAGATAAATAATAAATGCAAAAATGTATCTATCGAAAAAACGATCCGTCATTCCGTGAAGACATATTTTCTGAGTATGCTCTCGAAATTTCAGGTCGATCTGTTAATTACAGCGGTCAGGAGAATGGCAGCCATTTTTAAAAACGTGTTTTTGAGAAAAACGCCCTTAAAGTTTTGTAATGTGTTTGCACAAATGTGTTTATAATTACCGCTAATCGGCAATGCCTGGTCCATAGAGGCATCCCTCCTCTTCTTCTAGCTGCTCATCTTGAGCCGGTAACATCTCCCGCTAAATTTCAAAGACAAAGTCTCCGTTAAGAGTTTATGGCTATTTGAAGGCTATTGAGTGCCTTACTAGTGAACTTCGAAGGATACGGATTTTTCTTAAAACGTGCCAGGCGAAAGTTCAACTTGATGTTTCCCCCCGTAACGTCACGAAGTTATGACCATTTTAGTCGTAAGAATTATAAGTTAGTCATCAATTGAATCGCGAATGGCCTATGTCTTTGATACTGATGACCGCCATTGGCATATCTGCAAAAGATATCAACTACAGCTACATTCTAAACTGCCAAGAATAAATATTTCTTCTTTTCCCTCGATAACGATGTACTGGCGTTTATGGAAACTTGGAAGTTGAACTCGCATTCGACACGATTTACGTAAGAAAAATGTCTTTCAACGTCAGGAGCCATTTTTTCTTGATACACCCGAGGTAAATGACAGCCCCCGTGATCAGAAAATCGTTTCTAAATAGGTTAAGGATACAGAGAACCGTTTTTTTTTTACCAAGGAGGTAAAAGATCTTGGAGACATTAAATTTCAATCTAGTTTGGTTGATGTTTTCATTAACTCTATTTTATGACTAGCGAAACGCCACCTCTTTTAATTTGCCAGGGCTCGAGACATCCGGGTCGTGCATTCTAGGGTTCAAGGTCCACGGCCAGAATCCCTGAAAATATAATTTCACCTGGTTGTTTGGATTCATTAATGGTATTTAATGTGCGTTATTTTTTCATCGTTACAGTTGGGCCATCCTACATAGCCCAAGCCGGGGCACTCGCGACTCCAACCCTCATAGCTTTAGTTGTCAGCGGCGCCGTGTTCCTTCTCTTCGCCGCGCTGCTTCTTCTCTTCTGTCGCTGCCGAAGAAAACACGCCGCCAAAGCCAAGGACTACGAGATGGACTCCAACGCGTAAGTGACGATATCTGTACCGATCTGTACCGATCTATACCGATCTATACCGATCTATACCGATCTATACCGATCTATGCCGATCTATACCGATCTATACCGATCTATGCCGATCTATACCGATCTATGCCGATCTATACTGATCTACACCTATCCACAGAAATCTTTAGCGATCTATACCGATCTACACCTATCTACAGAAATCTATATCGATCTATACCGATCTATACCGATCTATACAAGTTCAAAGTACTTTACGTTTCGCGTTTAAGACGATGCGATACGAAGCATCGTTTCTCTTTATCTCTCCAGCTCTTTCATCCTCAACCTCCCGCCCTTATTGTATCTTCAATCCTTTTTTTTATCTTCGATGTGAGCTTTTCTACGCTCTCGCATCGTTTGCCTCATTTCCGCGGAAATGGTACTGTCGTAAGCTACATCGAATGCCCGTAAACCGTGAAATGGGAGTCTCGGCTTTCCGGACTTTGAGACGCTTCGATGCGAGAGACGAGGTGAGGAGGAGACGATGGAAAAAAACAAACCTGCTATGTTGTACGACGAGAGAAAGAAAAGGAGATAGTGACAGAGAGGGAGGGAAGGTGAGAAAGGAAATTCTCTGCTTCGTCACCTCGAGATCTTTGTCAAGACTAGCGACCTTTTTTTCTAAATGAAGGAAAAAAAAATGGTGCCAACAATGTTCTCGTTGAGTGCACCGAGAACAATTTGCGCGGGAAAATGGCGGCGAACGATGATGGCGATCGTAATTTTTTTTTCTTTTTTTTTCATTGTTTTTTTTACGGTTCTGGCTGCTGCAGCTACAGATAGTATCTCAAAAGTATTAATTTCTAGCTGAAAAATGTAATTATTGAAAATCAATGATCAATTTTAAATCTATTAAAGTGTAGCTCCATAGAATTAATAATTAATTTTGAAATTATTGAAATGTAGTTATTTGAAATGAATAATGAATTAAAAATTTATCAAAATGTAGTTATTTAACAGACCGAAACTGGTGAATGGGCGGTTGGGGTTCGGCTCTAGCGGTACTTCCAGTTAAGCAGCATTGTGCGCGGCCAATACTCGTTACTCAGCAAGTAATTGAGACCTCAAAATACTCGTTATTTAAAATTAATAATTATTTGGAAATTAATTTAAATGTACTTATTGAAAATTAATAATTAATTTGAAATGTATCAGAATGTTATGATTTGAAATCAATAATCATATTCAATCATTACATTTCAATAAATTTCAAAAAATTCAAATTAATTGTTAATTAAAAGATTATTAAAATATAATTATTCAAAATTAATAATAATTTTGACGAAGTCTCTCGCGTGCGGCTATTGCATTTCCAGTTGGCTATTGTTATTCTCAAAAACAGCGGGATGGTCGCATAAGCCGTGAGTACAAAAATTGCCCGGGACAAATATAATTCCCTTGCTACTTTCCTTCGTAATTTCTGGCGACTTTCTGCCCTGCCAACATTTTTCTCGGCCTCGCTGCAATACACATGCACTTTTTCATACGAGAATACGGAATAAGATCGAGCTTAAGTTGAATCTCGAATGCATTTATATCGGGAACATATTTCGCTGCAATCTTTCTGGGCGGAGTGGGAAAACTCATTTGCATCGATGCAAATAAAGAGGTCGTGATGATATTGATTTTGCGCGTATGCCCGATCACGCGTAACAGCGAGTCCGCCCTTTCGTCCCTTATATAAATATAAGTCACGTGTCATCGCGTTATAAGCTTTATCGAGCATACGTTATTGTCTTCTTTTTCTTCTTTATCCATCGTAAAAAGATAGAGTAAGAGAGAGAGAGAGAGAGAGAGAGAGAGAGAGAGAGCGAGAAAGAAGCCCCATGTAGGAACGGGTCGTCGTTCTTCATGGTCTTGGATTTACGACCATCCTCTATCGAAGCAACCGTATAGAGGGTAAAAAAAGCCACTATAGAGAGGACAGAGATGTTCTCTCGCGTGTGCATTCTCCGGAGGGCTCGTTGCAGAAACAACCTCACTGCGGTACTCTCGAGGCTTTTGCCCGACAGATTTACGATTTTTTCCACAAAATAGAATAACAAAAAAGGCAGCCCTGACTTTTATGGCAATTCTTGGGAGCTTTGGTTACTTCGCTCTTCTAATATCACTCTTTTTTTTTACATGTCCTTGAACAGACGTAAACGACGATTTGCATTTTTAACATTTAACGCGAAAAGTTTCACGGTGGAGGTGCAACTTTGCTGAAAGCTCGCAAGTTGGCTTGACGCTTTGAATTTTTCCAAAATATTCCAAGAAAACACCTTTTATTCTCTTACGTTTGCGAGAATCCGTCGTAATTTGTGGGCTCGTTTTATGCGGCTTGCAGTGTCCGACCGAGCTTGGTGACCGGAAATGGACAACAGACACAGGCCCCACCGCCTTACTACGCCGAGAACAAGGCCCTCGAGCACAGTCTCGATCATGCACTCGCCCTCGAAGACTCGAAGACACCCGCTTACGCCCAACCGGGATACGGCTATCATCAGCCCAATCACAACATCAATGGTGAGAATGGTAATCAATCTCCGCTAAATTACTAACCTTGCAGCTGTGTTTGTAGACCTACTAACGTCATTGGGAGGAGAAAGGTAACTGGCGAAGAAAAGTCCTCATTCGTCTGTAAAAAAAATGAACATCCCAAAGGCAATATGTTACTTTTGATGCCAATTGAGCACCGCCTGCTCAATTGGCATCAAAAGTAACATATTGCCTTTGGGATGTTCATTTTTTTCAGTTCAGGCTAGATCTCGATTATACATTGTATGCAACCACGCTATGACCCTTAGTCACGAAAAAGTTGCTTTTTAACCTAAACAAACTCACCATTTGTATGTCATTTCGTTATTAATACTTACGACCACCGATTGTTGTTGCTCCACGTTTATTGTGTCCGATCTGTGCATTATTGAAATTCCAATTTCCCCCCGGGACTGCAGGTGTCAATATGGGCTACATGGACAACAGCTATTCGAACTCGAACAACGGCGGTTCGGTGAATTCGCAGGACTCGATCTGGCAGATGAAGTCGGCCGCGGCAAATGGAATAAATCCACCATACGATCTCGGCGGATACGCGACAACCGAGTCCGATTATCCTGCTCATCCGCACTACATGCCACAGCGCGAAGATTACCGCGAGAGTCACAATCTCAGCCGGCAACAATTTTGCAACGAGCCTTTCGCAACGGTTGTGAAATCGCAGAAGCATGTCGGTCAGTGAACACAAAAATTGCCAGTCCTTTCAATAATGTACGGCGCGTTGATGAACCGATCCGTTCTGACTGAACCGAATGGAAGTTTGGACTTTTTTTTTAGTTTGTTTGAGTTTGTACGAGGTTGTTTGATATTGTATGAGGTTGTTTGAGTTTGGTCAGTTTCGTTTCGAACGTATGGGTTTGTTTAGCTTGTCTAGCGCGAAACAAGCACAAACAAGCCTTGTTTGCGCTTGTTTCCGATTATTTGGTTGCGTTGATCGGATTTGATTGTTTGTGTACGTCAGTTTGACTTTGTTTGGGCTTGTTTCCGATTATTTGGTTGTGTTGATCGGATTTGATTGTTTGTGTACGTCAGTTTGACTTTGTTTGGGCTTGTTTCCGATTATTTGGTTGTGTTGATAGGATTTGATTGTTTGGGTACGTCAGTTTGACTTTGTTTGGACTTGTTTCCGATTATTTGGTTGTGTTGATCGGATTTGATTGTTTGTGTACGTCAGTTTCACTTTGTTTGGGCTTGTTTCCGATTATTTGGTTGTGTTGATCGGATTTGATTGTTTGGGTTCGTCAGTTTGACTTTGTTTGGGCTCGATTTCGGTTCTTTGTTTGGGTTTATGAACATAAATTCTAGTTTTTACTATGCAAACCTAGTTGTAAGTTAGGCGTTCAGTCGGAAAGGGTTCGAAGTGTTTGGGTTTGGTTTTTTGTTTGGATTCGTTTGTTTGGGTACCCAAGCATAAAATCTCATTACTGCCATTACTATGCAAACCTAGTTGTGATAAAGGCCTTCAGTCAGAATGGCTTTTTACTAAATGTAACGCGTTCAAACTGAAAACCGGTTTGAAGCGTTTGGATTTGATTGTTTGTTTGAGTTCTTGGCATGAATTCCAGTTTTTAGTAGGCAAAGCTAGTTGTAACGGACGCGATCAGTCAGAACGGCTTTTTACTAAATAAAATGCGTTTAAGGCGTTACCCCCACTTGTAGCGCAAAAAAGGCCTTTTTCATGAATTTTTTTAAAGAAAACTACAAAACTTTTTTAATCGATCAATATACCATCTTAAAGAACACATCTTGAAGAACTTTCATTAATTTTTTTATTGAAAAATATAACATTGTTTAGTGGCAAATGGCCGTCAATGAAATAATGTTTTTATATACACGGTTTGCGGTGACCAACATTGCGGCGGAGTGGATCATCTGAAAAAAAAAATGCGGATGGATTTAGTCAAATATAAGTATAAACTAGTCTTTGATCGAAGGATTTTAAAAAATATTCATTTTTCACAAAATGGCGGACAGTCAAAGTTAATGGTTCGATTTTAACGAAAAAAAACGGCCGTTTTTTGGCTATAAAACGGCCATTTTTTTCGAAAAAAAAAAATCGAACGATTAAAGACTACATTTTTATGTATTAAATAAGCCTGCAAAATTTCAAGAAGATCGGTTCATTAGTGTTCGAGTAATCTTGGTCACCGACTTCAGAAATGCCATTTTGAGAAAAACGCGTTTAAAGTTTCAATTTCCGGTCGTTTACACAACGGATTCTTCTCTTTCAACGCTCGTATCTCAGTCAATTTTGTTCGGATCGACTTGAAATTTTCAGGACATATTCTCAGATACTTATACTTCAAAAAAATGCAATAAAAAAAATCGATTTTTTCAACATCGCAAGTGGGGGTAACCCCTTAAACTTAGGACAAAAGAATATTTACCGTATAAATTTGAATCAAAAGGTAACATTTCGTCAATTGTCCAGAAACTTCTTACCTGTGACATTTGTTATTCCGATAACGCGCCTGCTCAACAATCTCCGAAGCCCTCATTCAACATTTGTTTCGATACAATGTACAATTTCTCACGAAAGAATATCTGCACTCAGATTCGCCATACGACGTTTCGGGGCTACCGTATCAGGAGGCATACGACGAGGACGCGAAGCCACCGCAGCAGGTGAGCCTCTCGTACGACGAGAGCCTCGAGTCGGGCTACTCAACGCCCAACAGCCGACGACCACGGGTCATAAGAGAGATAATTGTCTGAGATCAGCCAACCGGCTCGAGAGCCGGAAAAACGCGAACGACCTGGCTCTAGCAGCAGGCCCCCCATCACATGGAGATAGTAATAGAGAATCCAACGAGCGAAGCGTCGAGCAATCCAGTGACGAACGGTTCAGCAGCAACGACGAGCCCAGTGACGCCGATCTTCGCTACTGCACCGACCTCGCATCCTCGCCCCTATAGAACCGCATACGTCACGAGCGACGTTCAGCTGATGCAAAACGTCGATTACTATCGTACGTTGCCAGGCACGCTGGTGGGGCAAACGCGCGCCCGTGATCCCAGTCCCGAGCCAGTTATTTACGAGGCTAATTTGCCGATGGAGACGTCCCTGAAGCGTGTCGATCGATCGGGCCTTTTGGGGATCGTGGAAGACGACGCCCAGTGCGGGATGGGGCGACCGCGCGGGCCCAGGAGCGCCGAGAGTACGGGCCCCCCGTCACTGGGCACGCTGCCGAGACGGGTCGATCGATCGGGTCTCCTCGAAGCCGTACCGGAGCTGCCGGACAACGGCCAGAGCTGGAAAAACGACGATACGGCCACGGAGAACAAAGTCGGGAGCAGCTCGTCGTTCGAGCTGCGCAACACCGCAAACGAGGACGCTCAACGTCCACAAAATCCACCGATCCTGCGCTCGCAGACGAGTCCGAGAGGAACGAGCCACGAGTCGAGCCGTGGCTCCCAGACGTCGGTCAAGAGATTGTCGATGGACGCGACGCGAGACGAGAGCTCGGCGAGCAAGTCTCGGGAGAATCGCTCAAGAGCTGCGAGCCCTGGGGATCCAACGTCCAGTCCGTATCTTCGACGTTATCCGAGCGATCGTTCGAGCTCGAGCCTCGAGAGACCGACCCCCGTGATGATCGGCAACGACCAGGTGCCCCGGACCCGCGACAATTCCTTCACCAGGCTCTCACCCAGTCCCAACAAGTTCCTGCCGATCGACGCTCTTCCCGCACGCTCCTCGAGGCAATCCTACGTCGATCTTACCGGCTCGCCGTACACGAGATCGGCCCCACCAATCGCCACGACTCCGTCCCGAGCCAGAATCGAAACGACGAGCAAATATTCCGATACGGACAACAACAAAGGCAACCACCAACAGCCCGATTGCCTCGGCAGGCTGAGCCCCCGATCGAGAAACGACGGACAATCGACCCTCACAATGTCCTCGTCAATTCCCGACGTAATCGAGGCACACGGCTCGAGAAGCCGTAATCGCGAGGGACCACAGTCACCCGAACAACCAGCCGAGAGAGCCGAAGCCGAGGGCTGCGAACAACGCGGCCACGATGACGACACCGAAGACACCAGGGTCACCTTCAAAGGGACGAAAAAAATTCTTCACAACGACAACATACAGACACTACGTGTTATCATACTCTCGGAACAATTGTGAAGGTCAGCTCGTCGTCGGCGTCATCGTACGAGCGACAACGAACGACACGAGAATCGTCACGATCGCGATTACGGCCTCGTCGTCGACGATTATGGTGACAGTACGGCGTCCCGGGGCCCCGCGTGGCTGCCCAGGGGTCAACTCGACTATGATAGTTCTAAGCAATACGAGAGATTGAGATTCATCAGGGCACGCTCACGACTCGGCACGTGTATCTTGAATCGCTTGACTAGAGTACTTTGTACAGAAAATACGAACGAACATGTTGTGTAAAAAGTAACTTTCTTTTTCCGTTTTTTTTCGTGTAATAAATATATACATATATATATATATATATATATCAGGCGTTATCGCGATAACGTCGAAGGAGTGCGAACGAAAGACGTTTGGGGGTGGACGGAAAGTGAACGCCGTGGAAAGTCTGACGATGCCGCAAGAGGCCATATTATTGTGACGACGATTGACTGGGGGAATCGAATTTGACGAATTTTCGCAGAGTGCACCGAGGAGAATGTCCAGGATTGAATGGCTTGAGAGAAATAACGAAGTATCGTTATTTCGAAGCAACTTTTCGTTGATTTTTACGCTTTGGCTTTGAACACTTTGAGCCCATATCTGACTATCTTGGTCCTACAATTGTACTGCATTTTTTTTTTCGGCTCAGATGCAATTTTTGATCGGAGTATTGCTGATGAAAAGGGCACTTCCGGTCTTTTCGATGTTCGGGGTCGTAAAGCCACTCGAGCTATGAAAAAAAAGGGCTTTTTTTGGCAGTTTCTTTAACGAGTACAACGAGAGCGGTGAAAAATTGAATTGGAAAAATTTATTGTACGCAGTTTTGAGTGTACGACATTTTTTTGTCATTTTTCGATTGTAAATTACGTTGGTGGAGTTTAATATCGCAGAGTACCTCTCGTGCAAGTGGCCCGCGGGAGGAAAGATTTCTGTAATTTTCCAACGTGTAAGAAAAAGAACAACATTTTTTTTGAATACGTGTAAAAAGCTATGAAAGTGGGTACGGAAATTAAAAAATACCTTTTTTAAAAGAGGTAGTTCGGATTTGAGTAAAAACATTGTTTTTGAGCGAAGAATTGCACGAGTAATTGTTTAAAAAAGAAACGTTAATAACCAATCGCCAATTTCGTACGCAGTTCCATGGAGAATGCATCTGAGAATATACGATCGAAATTTTAATCGGTGGGGATATTCGAGAAAAATGCGTTTAAAGGTTGAACTAACATTTGGAGGAGAAATTTTCCATTTATCTTCAATTTGCATTGCCAGCACCATACATTTGGCATTCGAAATTAATGCTGTCCTCGGCTTTGACTTTTTTTTTAATTTGAAAATCCTTGACTGCCTTTACCCCTTAAAGTTTGATATACTTTTGCCAAAAATTGCCCACAGCAATAGGCCATTGGCAAGCGCATAATTCATTCCGAAATTTCGAACCGTAAAACATTCCGTGTTAGTTTGACACTGCGTTAATCTGACCGAAAAAAACTCACTTGGGAGTTGCTCACTCGATACGATTTATTTCACGCAGGGCAAATTCACCAATTATGGAACGTTTTATTTCACCAAACGAATTGTACAATTTTTGGATCATTTTATCGTAAACACTGTGCCAATTATTGAGCACGGATGACCTTGTTTTATCATTGCAGTAAATTATCCGATGCGCAACGGGGCGGAAAATCCTAAACGTGCGAATTGTCCGTTTCGATCGAACGCCAAAATAAGACGAAAAGAATTAAATCGAAAATATTTTCAAAAACAATGATAAATTAGAAAAAAAAGTATGGTACGCGAATTGTTCATCGTGTTCATAAATTACGAATTTTTTGCTCACTTTATTATCGATATAAAAAAATCGAAATGTCAGACTCGAATTGATTTTGTCAAGGGAGACTTTGTCCTTGGAGTGCCATATTTCAGGTGTTTACATTTTATTTTTTTTTAAAGGAAACGAGTAAAGCTTTTTGAGTGCGGTTTTTTTATTGCTTTTATTCATGATATACAGAACGTTAAAAAAAAATTTTTTTGAAAAAAAAACCAAAATGGCGGCCGTTGCAGCTTCGCGAAAACAAGTCCTCAAATCGCGGGAGGTAAACGGCTGACATCACTGCCCCCTCTTTGTTGATCCGAAACGCAAATTCAAAGCATATTATCAATCTGTGACCCTTTGGTCATGGAATGACGGATGGGTTTTTCGTTTAGTACAAATTTCGGAAAATGGCGGCAATTAAAAAAAAAATCAAATTTTCGCGTTTTTTTTTCGTATAAAAAGATAAATAATAAATGCAAAAATGTATCTATCGGAAAACCGATCCGTCATTCCGTGAAGACATATTTTCTGAGTATGCTCTCCAAATTTCAGGTCGATATGTTAATTACAGCGATCAGGAGAATGTCAGCCATTTTTAAAAACGTGTTTTCGAGAAAAACGCGTTTAAAGTTTTGTAATGTGTTTACACAAATGTGTTCATAATTACCGCTAATCGGCAATGCCTGGTCCATAGAGGCATCCCTCCTCTTCTTCTAGCTTCCTAGCTTCTTCTAAAATTGATTTTTTGAAAATTTCCAGGACAAAGTCTCCCTTAACGTTATATCCGGTGTCCCGGTAATTTTCGGTTTTTAAGAAAAGTCAAAACGACGCCTGGCTAGCCATAGAAATTCTCCCTCACCGTCCACTTTGCGAAAATTCTCGTTCCGTCTTGTCGAAGGGCTAGAGGGAGAATGACGGCGGAGGGAAGAGCCCTCCCGACCGTTCCCCCTTTGCCGCAAACTACATGCTTGCGTATGAAGCGACGACGCGACTTCTGTATGTACATATTATCGTTTTTAGTATCCGCGGTGTGTAAACGTGTATATATTTTAAGTTCGTTACTACCAACTCTCGGATATCGACGGGTCGAACGCAAAGTATTCTCAAGAGCCCCCACACGAGTCGTCGAAAAACATTTGCATCTTTGCTTGGTATCGTGCACAGAGATGACAATTTTTTGCCCCACTCTCATTGTCCATCAATGTCTCTTAGTCCCTTTCTCGTCTCTGTGAACGATAGATATTAATCTTGCAGTGAAATTTTCCGGCCGAACATTCACGAAAAGAGAAGACGTTTTTCGTCATCTTCAAATGTTATCGATGGGAAACGCTTTTACACGTTTGATTGGTAGATCGCAAAAAATCGCGTGGGCTTAGGAAAAATTGCACGAGGATACTACAGATAGCTTATAATTTAAAAAATTAGGTCTTCTCATACAATTTTTCCAATTGGAATAGAAACATTTGCAACTATTGATTTTTTTCTTAGTTTTCTTTGTTTCTTTATTTTTTGTTTTATTTTTTCCGTAAAAGTGCATTGTCATTGCGTTTCTCTTGTGGTCGGGAAATCGCGACGATTAACGCGAGAACACGGTAACGAGCTTGTTACGAACGGTCCCCCGCTTGTAAAGTGAAGCAGAATCGAGCGACGACCTAAACTTTCATCAAGAAATTTCAATACGCGGTTGACAAAAAAGCACGTTTTTTTGTTAAAATTCGTCGATGAAATTGAATTCGACAAATGATTGAATTCAATCTCGACTGAAGAAATACCGAATGATGCGAACAAGTTCTGCGCTCTTCGTCAAGTTGTTGCCATTTAAGGGGGGGGGGGGGACTAAAATAACACAAAGATGCACCGTATAACGTCTTTAAAACGCGGCTCTTCAACGTTAATGGAACCACGGTGCTGTCGATGTATTTTATACTTTTATATCGTGGGCGAAGAATTCGTGAAGAAAAAAATTGACGACGGATCATTGTGATCCCGTGTAGCGTGATTCGAGAGATTGATATTTATCGATATGACGTGATGATTATTACTTTAAGAAAAGAGAGGGAAAAACAACATTTACGAATAAATGTATAAAAATATTTAAAAAATATATATATATATATACACGAATGTCGGACTCGATAGGGAAAAGGATCGTTGTTTTCGCCGAGTCCGACGAGAATCTCGTGAGTGTTCTCGTACTTATCGTCCCAGATTTTCAATGCATTTCTAAATAAATCCGCGCGCGCCCGAAATTAAAGAAACGTCGGAATCCCTAAATGTTTCGCGATATTCGTCAGACTCGAAAAAAAAAATGAATAAAACAAAAAAACGATGTAAATATAGCCATAAATATGGATTTAAGTATGCTGAAGGGATTAGTTCTCGATGTGTTAATCTCCTGATGTATGTATATTGATAGGATATATCTACCGCGTGTCTATAAATTGTGTACTTATAGAGAGATTGAGAAGTTCGTAAAAATACATTTTTCACGTCGAGGCGAATAGACGTTTGGAATAATCAGTTCTGATAACTTAGCAAATAAAAAAAAGTCATGATTCGACTCGAGTTTGTTGATGAGAGAAAAAAAATGTTCAACAGAAAAACACAACGATAAACCATTGGTCGAATATCGACGAAGCTTCTCGAGAGGCAAACTTTTGCATTTTCTCTGCATATTTTTTGCCTCGTTTAAAATACACCCTTGATCTCATTTATTGTTTTTTTTTAAATATTTTAAACTGCGCGGAATGAATTCCGATCCTGTTGTTGCCTTTGCTTGATTGAAACGCACATGCAAATTTTAAGAAGTTGTTGCGTTAAAAATTCCGTTCACGTTCGATACAAAATTGAGAAAAAAATACAATCCGAAAACGAAGAATAAACGCGACGACACTAATTTCTTTTGGCGTAGAATTGTCAGCAATAGCGTGAACACTGCCATGCTCTACGACGAAACATATACATGCATAGAAATGGGACATTGTAATAATCCGATATTTCGTTTGAGAGAATACAGGTACTATCAACGCTCGTTAATTAGCATTCTTTGTGAAAATAAAAATAAAACAAAATTCGGAGTGACGAATGGTAAAAAATTCAAGTGGGACGATCGGATCGTAAATTTTCGAACGTTTCACTCGAGCCCACCTACACCGATGAGTATGCGACGATCGAATTTCAGACCTGACGAAATTAACAGCAGCAAGAATAAAATTATAATTGATTTTGATATAAATAAAATCCATAAGAGTGAAGATTTTTCGTCGAATTTTCATATGCATATGTGTATGTTAAAAACGCATATAAATTAACTATTTCCCATAGTTGCTTAAATTTTTGTAATTGACTGCATTTCAAAAATTTGCTACCACTTTCTCGTATTTTGTCCAACCCGGAAGTCCATTTTTATCTCGAGATCTTGATTATTTTTCTATTATCTATCTTCTCGATTATTTTTGATTATTTTTATTATTATCTTGATTATTTTTCTTTTATTCAAATTATCAAGATATTTTATTATTATCTTGATTATTTTTCTATTATCTTCTAGTTTTCTATTATCAAGACAAAATAATAAAAGTCGTTTATTTGGATTTGGATGCTAGCGAAAGATTGTTCACGGTGGGACGCAAAAATGAAAAACAAATTCGAAGGTCCTGAAACTTCGGTCTGCGCACGCGCGACCAATTAGTTCGACAAAATGTGCTGTATTTAAGGGAACGGCGAGAGGGGGGAGACGAGAATGAGAAAGAAAAAGACAGAGAATGACGGAATTGAAATATTTTTGCATAATGGAACCTTAGAGGCAGAGGACGAGGTGAATATATAATACTTACATAACGGGTGATTAAATTTAACGAGCGTTGGCAGAATCGTCGCCTTTTCCAGCGGTTTCAGGCCATTTCCCCCCTCTCCTCACTCACCCCGCACCCTCGACCCGACCCCCCTTCAGCCTTGTATAAAAAATCGAAATAAAGTCAAAGAATTATGTATATAGCCGAAGCAAGAAAGATCGTAACGTAATATACTCTAAGAACGCATATTAGTATTTATCTACGTAATTAAGCGTGAATTATCAGTTTTACGAGGAGATAAGAGAAAAAAACATTAAGAAAAAATAATGTAAATTTCGACGAGTAAAAAGGCGTCGATTCCACGAGAAGATTCGACGATGCGCTAAATCGTACACGAAAAACGTCACGTTCATAATATGATTCTCATTGTGGGGGGGGAAACAAAACAAGCGGAACCGTTTCCCCTTCCATGATTCGAACTTAAAGCGCCGAGGGACCGATAACGATCCTCCAACAATGTCGATTTTAACACGTGTATATACAAATATAAATATGATGATACATAGAGATATTATGTACATAGTGAAAACGAGAAGAGATTATAACATAATATACTCCAATAACTCATACTAGTATTTATCTACAACGTAATAAAGCACGAACAATTTTTGCGATGAATTGAAGATAAATGAATAAATTACAATTGTAACTGTCGACGAAAAAAAAATGAAGATTAATGAATGGCAAAATATAGTACGGGCGTGTTGAATTGTACACGAGTCACGAATTGGTGACAATTTAAGGACGAAAATAAAAATGATAAGTGAACACGCCAATTTCAACGTATAAAGTATGTAATTCTCGTTATGGGAGAAATAAGCAAAACGAGGTCCGTTCTCCGTTCAATATTTGAACTTTAAGCGCCGAGGGACCGATAGCGATGTAGGTCGTCCAACAATGTCGATTATAAATTGTAAATACAAATCTATAAATATATATATATATATATATATATAAATATATATATATATATATATATATATATATATATATATATATAACACAGAACTACACACTCTTGTGAAAATATATATTAATTATTGCCTATTATTACTTACGTCATGATTATTATTATTATCGTCGAATTATTATTTGTACAAAATTTTATGTTGCAATATTAAAGAAAACAAAAACAACAAAAAAAATGATGCCGTTAAACATATTGTAGATTCATTGATTTTTCCCTTCGTGATTCGTCCCAAGTGACCGTTTTGTGATACCTTTCGGTTGGATCTTTCGCGAAGAATTTTTCTTACTACTACAAGTACATTTTAAATATTCGCAAAAAGGAGACAAATCCAGCAGAAAATCAGTCGAGATGCTTCAATCTAGTTGAAACTCATATATACGAGGGTGGGGTGAAAAGTTTCCGGCCTGACCAAGAGATGGTGCCACTAGGTCTAGTTTTGGAGCGGCGTCCTACAGTACCATTCCTACCGAGCTTGTATGTACAGTTTCAGCCCAATCGCTACGTTAGTTTGCGTTTGAGAGCACATTGCGCTAGACGCTTCCGTTGTTTTCGTAAAAATGGAAAAATTGGAAAAACGTGCTGTCAGCAAATACTTCCATTTGAAAGGTTTTACACGAAAACAAATAAAAGAAGAGATGGATTCAGCACTAGGAGACTCCTCCCCATCATATTCAACTATTAAGCAGTGGGTTTCTGAATTTAAAATGGGTCGTGTGAGCACCTCTGACGAGCCTCGCTCAGGACGGCCCGTTGAAGTCACAACTTCAGAGATGATTGAAAAAATCCATAAAATAGTGTTGGAAGACCGCAGGTTGAAAGTGCATGAGATAGCTGAGACCTGTAGGATGTCAGCTGAACGTGTGCGAAATAGATTGCACAACCATTTGAACATGGAAAAGCTGTGTGCAAGGTGGGTGCCGCGTTTGCTATCGCTCGACCAAAAACTGCTTCAAAAACGATTTCTACCGACAATTTGGCGCTATATAGGCGTAATCCAAACGAATTTTTGCGTCGATTCATAACTGTTGATGAGACATGGGTCCACCACTACACTCCTGAAAATAAAGAACAGTCAAAATAGTGGGTTGGAAAAGGGAAACCAACCCCAAAGAAGGCAAAAACAATTTTATCGGCAAACAAGGTTATGGCTACTGTTTTTTGGGATGCGAAAGGAATTATATACATTGATTACCTCGAAAAGGGTAAGACTATCACTGGTCAATACTACGCAGAGTTATTGCAACGTTTGAAGCGCGCGGTGCAAATTAAACGACCTCATTTGGCGAAGAAAAAAGTTTTGTTTCATCACGATAACGCACCAGCGCATTCGTCGATTGTTGCCATGTCCAAAATCCACGAATTGAAGTTTGAATTGATGCCGCATCCTCCCTACTCTCCAGACTTAGCCCCCAGCGACTATTACCTGTTTCCTAACCTCAAAAAATGGCTTGGCGGAAAAAGATTTAAGAGCAACGAAGAAGTTATCGAAGCTGTAAATCAGTATTTTGAGGAGCTTGACGAATCTACGTTTAAAACTGGTATAACTAAATTAGAACACCGTTATGAGAACGGTATCAGTGTTGATGGAGATTATGTTGAAAAATAAAACAAAAAACAATTTTTAAACATCGTTTTTCTTGGTCAGGCCGGACATTTTTCACCCCACCCTCGTATGTTAGAACGTTCACGCGGTCCTCTAGTTTCTCGGCTGTTTTTTAACGGCTTTTTCAATAATTTTTTACGGGCAAAGCATCGAAATAATCAATCTCATTGCTTTTGCATAATCTTTATTAACATTTAAATAAGCTTTAAAAAAATATATAATAGAATAAAGGTTATAGTGGCCGACAGGAAGACATCAAGTAAAAGAGGTGCTTGACGGTGACCAAGATTGCGGCTGTTCTGCTTATCTGAAATCAAAAAACCAAACGGCATTTTGATCTCCATATTTAAAACTAGCGATTGAACTAGAGTGAATTCTAAA
Source organism: Ophion obscuratus (assembly GCA_964007375.1). NCBI lineage: Eukaryota > Metazoa > Arthropoda > Insecta > Hymenoptera > Ichneumonidae > Ophion > Ophion obscuratus. The sequence continues at coordinate 13,117,637 of OZ023322.1, forward strand.
TTACAAAAATTGACTTTTTTATACACTTTTGAAAATAACATTCTATTTTTTACTCATTTTTTCTTAAGTTTTTCGCTCGTACAAAAAAAAACTATCGAAGCAATCATGATAATCCTAGTTCAATCGCTGGCTTGTAAATATATTAAAGATGCTGTATAAATTTGAACAAGATCGGTGCAGTAGTTTCTGAAATATCGTGGTCACCGTCTCGAAAAATGGTGTTTCGAGAAAAACGCGTTTGAAAGTTCGCGCATGTGATTTATACTAAAAATTTCATCTCACCGTCAATCTGCTATGCCTGGACCATACAATAGGCCTTCCTCTTCTTCTTGGCAGTCACGCAGAGCTGCTCCGTCTGCCCTTTTCGCGATTCGGGCCTGTTTTACAACATCACTCGTGCGCCTTTCTGAACGGTCGATCCGAGAGCTATCACGCTGTTGAACATATCCTTTAGCTTGTGGGCCGATTTTCACTCCCATGGTTTCCAAAATCTTCAGGATAGATTTGAATCCTTCGTTGAAGATTATGACAGCGAGAAACGTGGCGATTTCAACCACTTTTGGCCCAGAATGGAGGTGCTTCGGAGCAAAAGTCCAGATTAACGAATTGAGCGACTCGTTATTATTTTGAGTTTCCGCTCCCAGGCATCTGCTTAACAATTTTTCTTTGGATAAATCCTCATAAATTGGCTTTATAACTTTTTGAACTGCTTCAGAAAGAGGCGGTTTATTGTGTTTGAATTGCTCGGCTTTCGGAGCAGCCCGGCGCCCGCTCTGTATACCTGCTCCGTTCCAGGGCCGTTACTTGTGAACCACTTCGAATATCGAAAAATCCTTTGGCACACATTTTCTACACATGTTGTAGATGTGATTTATGAAAAAAAAATCGATTTTTTCGACCCGATAAACTAGAGGACTGCCTTAACAACTATTAGATACGTTTTTTTTTATTGGTGGAAAACTGTTTCAAGAGGTAAAAGCACGTCTTGGAGTGAAGCACGTCAAGGGCTGATTTTGCAGTTTCAGCCGCATGCAGTCCGACGGTTTCAGTGAAACAAATTCTTCTAATGCAAAACGATCAGGAATCCACTATGGGTCCAATGACAAAAACAAAAATTAAGGGGTGAACCACCCTGTTTTATCTCACTCGGCATTTAATAGGGGCGCATTAAATTGACTGATACTGGTAACACTTTGAAAAAGGGACAACATTTAAATTTACTTATTTTTTCATTTATTCTGGATAGCAAGCTTACGGGGGTACACCACATTTCATACATTTCCAACTATTTTGAATTTAAATTAAGGGTTCCGAGGGACATGAATGGTGAATTCGTGCTCAGGGGGTAAAAATACTTCGAAATGGACCGGCGAAAGAAACATAATTTCAGCCATAAAATGGTTGCACTTTAGCACAAAAAAGTCTCTTCACTCAAACGGCGGTGATTTCTTTCTATTTTGATTCAGAACTCCACTCTGTGTCCATTACCTTTGTTAGCGATTTCTCTTCGAAATGTTTCTTGATTCATCAAGCTCCGATGATTTTTCGATTTTCGGCAGAATTTCAAAGCCGGACCATCGATTAATCCGAATTTTATACCCTATTATTATTTTTCAAGAGGACTCTGCGGGGAAAGAAATCGGGATATCGAAATGAATTCAATGGCATTCGCTAAGTCTAAGATCCGTTTCAAAACCACCCATTGATGCCACTCAGATACAACCAATATACGGCTGTTTGAAATTTCGCAATTTTTGCAATTCTGGAAAAATTGCCAAAAATTCGAGTTTTTTTGTTCGTTTTCTTTTAACTTTTAAAATCCTATCCGATGGGAATTTTTTCGCCAATTACGAATATCGTGGTGTTTTTATCCAAAGCTCAAAATCACGCCGAAAATGTGAAAATGTGAAAAACGCGTTTTTATGGACTTTTTTCGATTTTTTATGAAAATTGAGGGTTCAGGGGGAAATTAATGGTGAATTCGCATTCAGGGGTTAAAAATACATTGCAATGGACTTGCGAAAAAAAGATTTAAAATCCAACTTTTTTTTTACCTTGCCAAACAAAAGTTGCTTCACTCAATCCCCGCTCATTTATTTTCTATTTAAATTTAAAATTTTACTCTCTGCGCATTTTGATCGTTATCGTTTTCTCTTTAAGAGGAAATGATATCTCATCGCGGTCGGTATGGTAGAACAATTATAGATTCCCAAAAATCTCGAAAACGGCTCTTCAGATCCCGTCGAAACTTTGCCAAACGACGTCAAATAGATAGACGAACAGCTGTCTTCCCCTCAAATTTTCTGAATTTGAGAAAAAAAATGTAGATTGGCTTATCATAAGCCAATCCAGTTTTTTTTCTCAAATTCAGAAAATTTTAGGGGAAGACAGCTGTTCGTCTATCTATTTGACGTCGTTTGGCAAAGTTTCAACGGGATCTGAAGAGCCGTTTTTGAGATTTTTGGGAATCTATAATTGTTCTACCATACCGACCGCGATGAGGTATCATTCCCTCTTTAAAATGTCATTTTATTCATGGAATTCCGATGATTCTTTGTTTTTTGGCAGAATTTTAAAGGCGGACCATCAACGTTTGCCAATTTTACCATATATTCCCTCTCTTCATTTTCCCCTCTTTTTTGGCCACGTCTCAAGTGAACTTTTCGGGAAAAATAATTGAGATTTCGGAATGAATCCGATGGCGTTCTCCAAGTCCAAGATGCCTTTCAAAAACATCCATTAGGTTTATGCCACTTAAACAGAATCGACGCTACGGCTTTTTCTAATTTCGCGATTTAAGCAATTCTGGAAAAGTGGCGAAAAGGGACGAAAAAAAGTGTTCGACTTTCACACTATTTTGGGTCTGTCCAATGGGAAATTTTCCGCTGATTACGAATATCGCGGAGTTTTCGTCGAAAGCTCAAAATTACGCCGGCTATACGCGAAAAGTCTCCACCTTTTATGCATTACCTACATCCTACTCGGTCCAAGAAATCGAAAAAAAATGTTTGCACAAATTTCACGAAATGTCTGCGTTTTTTTTTCAAAACTGTATTTTTCAAATTGGCTTCCATAATATCTCAAAAACTATTGAACGGATTTCGCTCAAATATTTATGGTATAGTCAGCACATCTATAGGTCTCACCCGCATTAGAATATTTCTGATATCTGCTATAGTTTTTTTTTTTAACTGAAAAAGTCGAAAAAATGCCAAAATTTGGAACTTAACTTTTAAAACGGAGCCAAAAATGCAATTTTCTATATTTTTACTTTACTCTAGTTCCGGAGATAAGCAAATCAAAATCAAAATCTGCAAATCAAAATGCCGTTTGATTTTATGATTTTAGATGAGCAAAGCCTCCGGAATCATGACAGCCGTCAACCAACTTTTTTTACACGTGAGTTTTTTCCGAACGGTGTAAAGTGGATTCAATTCGTCATTTTTGTTTCATGAAATTCTGAGGGACTGTAAAAATGTAAATAACTGTGTGGTAAAAATTTAAAGATAGTGTGTTTTAAGGGGTCTTCTCACTTTAGACACTAAAGAAAGGCTATTTTCATTTTTTTTCATAGATTTATATTATAGATATTGATATAAAAGTTGTTACACTTGAAAAATACACTTTCGAAATACATTCAAATTTTTAAAAAATATATTTATGTAACCCAAACAAACTTTAAACGCGTTTTTCTCGAAACTACGTTTTTCGGCGGCTTGTTGATAAAATCTTCGAAACTATTTAACCGATTCTTATAAAATTTTGACCACATATTCTTTACAACTATAGCTACAGCGCATATCAAGGATTTTTTGAATGTTGGTATTTATAATTTTTTTCGCCAAAAACGGTGAAAAAACCCTTCTTTTGTTTTTTTGAAAAACGACTGCGATTTTGTTATTTTTGCATACATCAAAAATCGTATTATATGCGCTTAAACCATTCACATAATAAATCTAAAGCCGTCTGATTTTTTTTCGTTTCGGAAGGGCCATTTCGAGATTTCATCATCAGCGCAGACCTACAATTTTTTAGGACATTTTTTAACTACCATTTTCGTCTATATAAATAGTGACTTAAATAAATGGAACAATTTTTTTAAATGTATTTCGAAAGTGTATTTATTAAGTGTAATAACTTTTATATCAATATCTATAATATAAACCTATCAAAAAATTCATGAAAATAGCCTTTTTTAGCGTCTAAAGTGAGAACCCTCAATGGTTCATAAAAAAATAAATCCCAAAAAGAGACACAAAAATAGTTGTCACATGGGATGATCTCGTTAGAAACGTGTACTAATTAGAGATCGACGAATCGTACGGGTAATTAAATCTAAAACTAATTTTTTTGCCTGTTCCCTAATTTCGAAATATTTCCAAAACGGTCGAAAGGTATCTACATAAATTTCTATAGAAGTTTGGGACATTTTCGGTTATTGCTCCGAAGTCTTCCATTGCGATAAGCTTAACCTTTAGAATTAATTTTCATGGATTATTATCCACGTCCACGTATAGTACACTTGACCTATAGTACAGTCGCGCTGTATATTGGAATCGGAAAAAATTAGAAGAAGGCTAGTTTTTTGACAGGTGATTTTGTAGGTGCCACGGGTGCTAAAACCAAGTTTGCCTAAAAATCGGGGGGTAGGGTTTTTTTTAGGGGATGGGGGTGGATTAATGCCAAACTACAACTCCCACGAGGTCGGCGCCGGGAGACAAAATGTTCAGAAAAATCCGAGTTTTATTTTTGTCCATAGCGCCGAAATCGTGGAAGTTCATTTTGGGAGTGAAAAAGTGGGGTGAAATTTTGAAAAATCAGTTTTCATTCGATAACTCTTTAGGACAAATTCATACAATTTTTGTTCAAATGGAAACGTTGTAGCCCTTGAAAAGACGGGTCGATCGAGTATTCGATCAACCCTCTCTAATAATATCTTCGCCCCCAAAAGAATTGTTGAAGAAGTAACAAAAAAATTGTTCATTGAATAACTCAAAAACAATCGATTTTTCGGGGATGGTACAAATGGACGAAATGTAGAGAATAATTTTCTCTATATTATCGTTCCTATGCATAACTTTTGAATTTTGCTTTTTCGAACCCCTCTAAGGGGTTGAAAATTCAAAATGAAATTCTGGGAAAACTATTGACCGAAACTCAAGAGATACGAGTTTGGCGCTGTGGACAAAAATGTAGCTGAGGGTTCAAGCTACAAATTCTTCCACAGCGGCGAATTCGTGCCGTCAATAGTTTTCCCAGAATTTCATTTTGAATGTTCAACCCCCGAGAGGGGTTGGAAAATCAAAATCCGAGGGTGGGCCATAGCAAAGAAAATATGGAGAAAATTATTCTCTACATTTCGTACATTTGAACCATACTCGAAAAACCGATTGTTTTTGAGTTATTCAATAAAATATTTTTTTTTTTTTTGGTTTGTTAACCTTTTTTTGGGGGTGAAGATATTATCGGAGAGTGATGATCGAATACTCGATCGACGCATCTTTTCAAGGGCTACAACGTTCCCATTTGAACAAAAAACGTACGATTCTTTTCTCAAGAGTTATTGAATCAAAACCGACTTTTCAAAATTTCACCCTACTTTTTCACCCTAAAAATGCCCTTTCACGACTTCGGCGCTGTGGACAAAACTAAATCCCGGATTTTTCTGAACATTTTGTCTCACGGCGCCGACCTCATAGGGGTTGTAGTTTGGCATTAATCCACCCCTATCTCTTGTCATCCCCTAAAAAAGAACCCTACACCCCGATTTTTAGGCAAACTTGGATTTAGCACCCGTGGCACCTACAAAATCACCTGTCAAAAAACTAGCCTTCTTCTAATTTTCTCCGATTCCGGGTTTTTTCAGCGACAGCACGACTGTACTACTATCTAATCTTCTCAACATCCTATGTCGAGGTCAAGGCTAAGGTACGTAACGAAAGTAATTTTGGAAATTTCGGAATCATCTAACGAACCGGTGGTTTCATAATTCGACAGATTCAAATGTTCCATTCGAAGCATCGAGAGGTAACAGGCCAAGGGTTGGTAAATTCACGCGGAGGTAAAGATATCCGTTGATAAAGGAACACCCTTGTCTGGCTGTGGTGATATTGCAGCGCAACCTTTTCACGCCGCACTTTGGAACCGTTGGCAGCTCGAAACGGCGGTCGATAACTGGAGTGCAAACCGGAGCCCTACGGCGACTGCTTCCGGTATTGAACACCTTCTGTCAATAATTGGCCACAATTCGTCCTTCCTGCGCTTTGCATTTTCGAATCTGCCTTACTAAGTCACTTACATTAGTCACCCTATGTTAGCTTTTTTAATCGTACTTTTTCTTACAGCTTTCCATGTGCGTATTTTTTTTTAAATTTGACTGTATCCGGTCATACGAAAGTTTCATAATTACTCTGGAGGTAGATTTTTATTTTTCCAATAACGACGACTTTGAATAATAATAACGCCATCTTTTGTCAATTTAAAAAAAAACCTTAAACTTGGGAAGACTATGTACTAATGGTGTGTAAATCCTGGCCTCGTCATACCAATACTCTTAAGGGGTAAGGCCACTGTAACGGCCCAAAAAAAAAGGTTTTTTCACTAATTTTTTGCTCCCGAAATTGAAGGTATTTGAAACAAACTTTTAATGGTGTTATCGGGCATACATTAAACTTTATTATAAAATTTTTTTACAGTAAAAAAAAAACAAAATTGCGGTTCCACAGCTATCTTCCCGGGACATGTTTTGCTTCCAGGGCTCCGCGGCACGCAGCACCACTGGTGCACTTTTGAATCTAGAACAAAAAAAAACCATTAATCTAGAGGGCTATAGCTAGAGAATGTCGATCGGATTTTAAAAGGTATCAATTTTTGTGGATTTGGCGTGCGTTTGAAAAAAAAAATTGATTTTTGACGAAAAAAACGGCAAGTTTTTTGTTAATAAAAAATCAATAAATAAAGTTCTTGAAAATTCCGATCGACATTCTCAAGATAATGTAAATGTTCACATCTGGTTAAAATTTCAAGTAAAAAAAATGAAAATTGTTCGAGTTATGCTGCGTGCCATTTTGAAAAACCATGTTTCGAGAAAAACGCGTTTAAAGTTTGTTTGGGTTTTGACACGCTTGGCGGCGACCTTCATTTCCTAAGGACAACAAATTTTTTTTCGCACAGGACCTTTTTTTTCTTATTCTTACTCTTAGTTATAGGCCTTACCCCTTAACGAAAAAAAATATATACATTCGACCTAATTTTGATTAATTTCACTGAATTTCTTCCATTTTCGATTATGCAGCAACAGTGGCGCTTTGTTAAAATAATAAATTCATTGCTTACCAATATTTATCAATAAAAAACCCCTAAACTTGAGAAGACTATGTATTAATTGTGTATAAAATCCTGGCCTTGTCATCCCGATACTCTTTTCGGAAAAAAATATATACATTCGACCTAATTTTGATTAATTTTATTGAATTTCTCACATTTTCGATGATGCAGCAACGGTGGCGCTTTGTTTAAATAATAACTTCATTGCTTATCTGTATTTATCAATAAAACAAAAACTCCCAAACTTGTCAAGACCATGTATTCATTGTGTTTAAAGTCCTGATCTCGTCATCCCAATACTCTCATCAGGAGAACAATTTGTAAAATTCACCTGTTTTTTTTTTTATTGCTTTGATTAAATTGCTCTATATATTTGAATAAAATGGTAATACGCAATACGTTATGGAGAATTTATTGAATAAGCCTGACAGGTGTAAACCGTTAACTGAGGTCTAATACATTCTGAATAATGTATCAATACTCAAGTGCCTTCATCCCCTCTATGGTTTATTATCGAGACTCGAAGGTCGTCTCCGCGAGTTTGCGCCCTCGGCGATTTCCACCCTTCAGCCCCGTTTAACTGTCGGCTTGGCTACACTCCGTTAGTTACGAGGCTAGCGCAGTGGCGTCCCGTCGTCGAAACTGCCATATATATTATTCTTTATAAAATGAATCTACCGAAATCCGAAATTAATAATAATAATGATAATAATAATATAATAGTAAAAAGGACAATAATGCCCGGAGCATCGATTAACAACAAATATAACAATACCAGCACTATCAATGAATTCTAAAATAGTAAATCCTCAAATTTCCAAAATCTCGTACCGTCCATGGTATCCAAAATCGTGATTACCCTACATCGCAAACCAATTTGTAAAAAACGTTCAATAACAATAGTACAATAGAAACGTTCAATTCAAGAAACGTTTAAGTAAATTCACAACAAAAAAATGTTCAATTTAATCCAAAGAAAATCGTCGATGGTAGGGATAAACTTCGATGAAGTTCCTGATAAATTTTTGTTGTACGAGAGAGTATTTGTTTTGTTGCATGTGGAGCGGCATGAAAAATTCACGAAACACGAGTGACATACATGCCGCTGAACTGTGATTCGCTTGCTAGTCTACCAATTGGCACCTACGGTCATAATTGTTCCTCGACGTTCCGCCAATAAACGATATACAAAAGAAATCCACTAAAAATGTTAAAGCCGCAGCGACGGATTTTGCTTCAAGCAACATTTTATATTTCTACGAACATTGAATTGTCGGATTTTTTTTTATTTTCCAAGTGGTCAATCAGTATTCAATGAAAAATTTCTACGGACCTTGATCCAAAAATGACCACGTACATTTGAACTAACGAGGACGTTCGTTCAAGACGTGTCTGCTTTTTTGGTACTATAATTATAATTGGCACGATAATTATATTGTATGAATTTATAACAATTGGATATACATCACGCGGCAATTTAAAACATCCACCGGTACTGCAAATACAAGACCTAGGTAATTTTATCCAAAGTGTGCTCCGTGATTTTGGAATTGACGGAAATTATTATTCACCAGGCGAAATTTAGCAAGACTGGAACAAAAGGAGACGGAGATTTTTTAGCTTAGCTTGGAAAATACAATTTTCATTCAGTAAATTTAATTTGCTTGGAATAATTTAGCGAATAGAGCATGGAAATATCACAAATACTAGTGCTAAAGCGATGACCAAAAATGTTGCACGTGCCATAATCGAAATATTTAATAATTGAAATTATATACAAGTACTTCTTCCTCCAGGGTGACATTAAATATTTTCAGCAATAATTGGATCTGTTTTGCAATTTTTTTCGTTCTTCAAACCCATACAAGAAGGAAAGAAAAATTGTCAAGATGATCTCAATTATGAAAATGCTTGTCGAAGAGTCAATTATCCCGTGACAAATCTCTGAAAAAGACTTACATAACTGAACTCAAGAGCAATATCAAGACTAGTTGCATAAACCCTTTTTTTTTCTTATTGCCACTGACGCGATGATGGCAATGTACGTATGTACGCGATTGTGTCGAGGTGAAATAACGAATAATCCTACACAAGTGACGAGGTGAAATAACATTAAAATATATGTACCCTCGTGCTGTAGAATGATATAACACAGTCACTCGTGATTACTATAACGAGGCAAAGCAGCTAACTGTGATGAAGAGTTCGTCATGTGGAACGTTCGGAAGTCGAAGAGTCACTACCGGCATCGCGTTGACTCAGTCGGGAATGAATCGCGTCCGTCGTCGTTCGTGTAGGCCACTCACTCGAAATGTCGCTCGTGCTTTGAATTTTTGCGCGATCGACCAGCTTTTGTGCAAAAAAAGGATCAACTATCGAAAAAGTGCTCAAATATACGACTGCAAGTGTTCTTTCGTGCGGAATTAATAATCCCATGCCCAAAATCATCCGCGATCGCGCGAATCACAATTAATTCAAATTATTTACAATGCAGCTCGAACGTAATTTATTTGATTTATTACAACAAAAAAGTGACAACGTTGAATCGTAATTTTGTCCAACTCTCTCGATGCCAAAGGATGTGCGATGGTGTCAAATTTATTCCCCTAAAATCGGACTACGAGCACACGAATCAACACGTGAACTCTGTGTTCGTTTCATTCGTTTACACGCAAGGCGCAAAGAGGAAGAGAGGGTAGCAATCACACGTGAATCGTGTGGAAACAAATAATTTACTACTCCAATCTTGCGCTGGTAATTCACTAACGAAACGGAGATCATCGAGCGACAAGACCTAATAAGGTTAAACAAAAAGTAAAAGATCTCAAATTATTGTGATGGGAACACTATCCTTGTACAATACGAGCGACAATCATGAACCATGAAAACGGTTGCGCGAAACTTTGTACCATGAAATATACAATAAATATGACGAAATATTTATCTAGATATTTGTCTAGATAAATTTAGATATTATCTAGACATTTACATAGATACATTTAAACATTATCTACATATTATCTGGATATTATCTACATATTATCTACATATTATCTGAATATTATCTACACATTATCTACATATTATCTACATATTATCTACATATTATCTACAAATTATCTACATATTATCTAAATATTATCTACATATTACCTAGATATTTATCTAAATAAAATTCGATAATATTAAACAGATATTTAGATAAAAAGGGTCCCCAGTGAAGCTTGATATCTACGAATTCAAGTCCAATTGAACCAATTGAAAATAAACCGTCCATCAGAATTCTCGAATGTCGAAACAACAGCCGATACCCTGCTTATTCACCGATAGAAAAAATAAAAAGCAGAGTGCATGAAGATTAGGGGATGTAGACGACCCTCGATGCGTCGGCGACTCGCGACACAACTTATACTTCCGGGGCATCGACCTCGAATACTCTTCCGGATCAGCTGACGAACGGAATACGCCAACTGCGGTAGTAAAGGGCAGGGTACAAATTGGAGTCGGAGTGAAAGAATAAACGCTAGCGAGAGAGAGCGCGGGTGAAGAGAGAAGGAAGTGTAGGGAATTCCGCTCCAGAGCCCTGGTTTTCTCCTCGTCTATCGATTCTCCCAAGGGGGAGGAAGAAGGGAAATAAAAAAGGAAGATGGATATTGTGGATGCAGGTCAGGGCGCAGTCGCCAATTCGGCGCGAGCAGTTTCACGTCGAAATCTGCGCGACTTCGCCCGCCTATGGATCAACTCATTGAGGGCGTATTACTACGCTGGTGATGCTGTCGCCAATTCACTAAGCTCGACCGAGCCCATCATGGGCAATCTTCAGACCGATGGCAAGAAAAAAACGAAAAAAAATCGCGATGCAGCCATCCCGGCTGGTGCAACGACATCCGTTAACAGGAAAAACGACCAAGGTGGCGAAAAATCTTTCGACAGTCTCAATGATCTGGAGGATGTACCGTTGAGAGTCTCGTTCGAAAAAGTGCACACCCCGGCCAAAAAGCATGCACCGTCGACACCCCCGGACAGACTCTCTCCTCTCGAGGTCAGTTTCAAGTGTCCAATATTCTTTTGAAATGAATTTAGCTTACGGTCGTAGCACTAGTGTCCTTTCCGAACGCGAAAGAAACGATTAAACATACTAGAAGCATGCACTGCATACGGCAATTGTGATAATGGTATTGAAGTTTGCATCGTTGGAATGCAATAAAATTTTTATTTGTTTTGCCAATTTTTTGACACATTTAGGCTACAAATATCACTAAAATACTTTCGAAGGTCCTTTTTAAGGATCCATAACCTAAAACAGCACAATAGAAGTTTGGATATAAATAAAAGTAAATAATTAAAAAATAAAGAATTTTCGTTGGTTACGAACGATGCGAAATTCAACACCATTGTTGATATTGAATCATAAAAAATACATTAGTTTGAGGAGCAATTTGACACTTTTAAATACAAGCGCATTATGCAGGTATGACGACACTAGAATGACGAAAAAAATATTCTGTATATTTAATATTGTGTACAATGCCATACTTAAATTAAAATTATGTACATAATTGCCGGACATGTTCCGGTAACATGCGGATTGAGACCCCATTAAGGTGCAATCACGCGTGATTAACATAGTTCTGATGCTTGCATCGTTGGAACTCAATCCAACTATTCATTACGTTTTTATTTACATTACAACTATTTAATTTACAACTATTTAATTTACAACTATTTAATTTACAACTATTCATTACATTATTTTTATTTTATTTACAACTATTTAATTTATTTAATTTACAACTATTCGTTACATTATTATTTTTTTTTTTCGAATTGTGTTTGTGCTTCTCTACGATCTCTCTATCCAAATATGCCACGAAAATTTGGGCAACTAAACAAAAACATTTTCATTGCACTCCATCGATGCAAAGTTCGTCATTTGTCGGGTAAATTCAAAACAAGCGATGTTGATGTTTACAACGTTGGGACGAAACGAAAGTGAATTCTTTTCAATTGGTGAATTTTTTCTACTCTTTTATTTTTTAGAAAGAATGTTCAGTTTTTCTGAAGAAGAATTTGTTTTATTTGGTTTATTTTTCCAAATATCGGTAAAGTTGCGATTTTTACTGGTGAATCGTCGTCGAGGTATCTGAGGACAATGACTCGAGCCAATTTTTGTCCACTTTCCAATGAGGAAGTATAATCGATATCAATCGATCAATTACATCACGTATCAATCTTATAAAATCCTCAACGACCTTTGCTGAAAGGATGACGCGTTTTTTTTTTTCATACCCAAGATAGCAGCATATTCCGAAAGAAACACGCGTCGGTGGACCTTTAACCGTTATCGGGTATCAGTATTCTCACTGAGAGTCACTGATAACCGCCCACATATGACTCAACGTAAATTTTTCTCCCTCCGCGCGATAACTTGCACGACTCTTCTCTCCCGTGACACCCGGAGCTCGATGGATGGACGAATCGTTTCATCGAACAATGACATAATCTTTCGGAACAAATTCATTCGTGGCGAGAGCCTCGTTTGACGTTGTCGCATTCGATGCGAGCTCCTCCTTATCGCGCACTTTCACATCGTATTTCTATCGCGTGGATTTTTTTCTCTTGATTTAATTCGACAATTCGTGATCTCCAGGATATCCAGGAGTATAAAAAAAGTGCCGTTCTCATTGGAACTGAAAAAGGTGTTTTCACTTCCGTGTGACGTTGTAATTAAATCTCATAAGTGCTAGGAAGGAGATGACGTTGAAGTTAACATCGTTGGAACGCAACGAAAATGAATTCTTCTTAATCACTTAATTTTTTTCCGCTGATAAATTTACTTGGAATATCTCTCAAACGTTTTCACATATTGTTATTAGAGATTTTGGATAATCATGAAGATAAAAAAATGAAAAATGGAGAAAAAAAATCATAGCATCGTTAGAATGCAAGGAAAATTGAGGCCTTGGGCCACAGTAACGGGTATAAAATCATGTGCGAATTTAACCATTTTTTTCGTGTGAAAAAGTGATTCACTCATAAAATTAATTACACATCTATTTAGTATGATATCAAGCTGTTAGAAAATGTTTTTTTTTTTTCGACGCACAAAATGACCGACTACTAATATTTTCGTTTGTTATCTTTTTTAGGCGTTCCACGGCGTGACATTTAGCATCCACAATTTTTTACCTAGAAAAAAAACAAGAATTCTCGTCAATCTATTTTAGAATACCTAGAGAAGTACGTGCGGAATTTAAAAAATATTGTTTTATTCAAAAGTTGTGGGTATTTGAACTTAAAAAATGAATTTTTCTTTATAAGTGCTCATAAACTGCTCATAAAATGAACATTTTTCGATTAATCACAAATTCCGTACGTACTTCTCTGCGAAATGCCATTAGGAACATAACTTTTGAATTTGAAGTAAATCAAGTGAAAATTGTTGAAGTTACTTGTCACGCCAATTGGAAAAAAGCTGTTTCGAGAAGTTTCGAGTAGTCGGTAATTTTGTACATCGAAAAAAAAATACACATCTTCTAACAGCCTGATATTCATACTAAATATATGTGTTATTAATTTTATGAGTGAATCACTTTTTCATACGAAAAAAAAATAGTTAAATTCGCACATGATTTTATACCCGTTACTGTGGCCTGAGGCCTTAATTCTCCTTCATTTCTCAATTTTTTTTCGCCCATTTTCGGCTAGGCAAATAACTCAAACGTTTTCACGTATTATTCTCAGAGATTTATGACCTCAGTTCGTAAGAAAAAAAGTTTTGGCTAACGATGAAAATAAATAAATGAAAAAAGAAGAACAAAAATGCGTTGCTGCAAACTTCAACGTCATCGTAAAGAGAGCCAATTCCGTCGAATATCGAACATCGGAATCATCTCGAAATCGTACGACCTGTTCTCATTCAGATACCGGAAGTGCAGCAAGTCGAGGAGCCTCGCGATGAGAAGAAAAAGATCGCGGCCACGATCGGCAACGAGGATAACGATAGTGAAAAGGGTGAGAAAGAAGAGTTCGTCAAGGGAAACCACCAGGTTGTCAGCGATTCCGTCATCATGTCAACCGATCTCGAGCGGATATCCGTGGCGCCCCAGGACCCCGGAGTTTCGTCGTCAAACTCGTCAAACGCGCCCAGTGTTGTACCGGCACTTGGGGCCCTGCCGAATCCAACCACCGGTCCTCCGCTTCTCGTGACCGATTCTTGGCGCCGAGCTAACGCGAATCTCACCGTCTCCGATGTCCCGACACCACCGAGCAAGGAATCCTCCAGCGACAGTGTCTTCACGGATCCCGAAGAAATTCTCCTGTCCGCGAATGGCGAGCCTGCTGAACATCAGCGAGAACAACGATGCAACGACGTTCTTTTGACAACGACGTGCTCCTCGCCGATTCAAGAGAAATCCGAAAAAAGTGTGATGAAGAAAGCGCTGGGACCGAGCCATTTTAGCGTTTCCAGACACCGGAAGATCGAGCTCTCACCGGCCTCGCCACGACTCGGTGAGTCACGACAAAATTTGCCCCCGCATGGCTCGCCAACAACCTTTCCCTCGCACTTCCGCACTATTATTTCGCCTCTTCATCAACACCGTATATAGATTTTTTTTCACGCACGTAAAAGCGTGTTACTCGTCGTAAATGCGCATTGTTCGCGATGAGAAAAAGTTCAAATGTACATGGATTTGTGTGTGTGTATGTGTGTGTGTGTGTGTTGCGTTGTTTCGGTGCTAACGAACCGGAAATGACGGTATTCTTTGGTTATTCGTGGCTATCCAGAAGACAGGCTTTCAAAGCTGGAATAGAAACCAGCGTGTAATGAAATGTACCGAATGAATTTAGTACCGAATAATGACGTACTTTGGAATCTTTGAAGTATAACGTTTTTATTTTATTTATTTTTCATTTATTTCTTTTTATCATTATCCAAAACCTTTTTTTTTGCGAATTTCGGTCATGCGTATCTAATATATGACGTGATATATAATATAATCCGTGAAAACATATTCACGTTAAAACGTTCAAGGGATCTTCACAACCTTAATCAGCCAAAAAATTGGGTATTTAAAAATAATTAATTTTCGTTGCATTCCCATGATGCAATGATTTTTTTTTTTTTTTCATTTTACATTTCTTTATCTTCATCATTATCCAAACCTTTTTTTTGCGAATTTCGGTCATAAGTATCTAATATATAACGTGATATATAATATAATCCGTGAAAACGTTCAAGGGATCTTCACAACCTTAATCAGCCAAAAAATTGGGTATTTAAAAATAATTAATTTTCGTTGCATTCCCATGATGCAATGATTTTTTTTTTTTTTTTCATTTTACATTTCTTTATCTTCATCATTATCCAAACCTTTTTGCAAATTGAGGTCATAAGTCTGTAATAAGAATACGTGAAAACGTTCAAGAGATCTTCACAGCTAAGCCTAAATCGGCTAACAGAGATTCAGCAATTCAAAAGAATTCATTTTCGTTGCATTCCAATGATGCAACGATTTTTCATTTTCCGCTTCTTTATCTTTGCCATTATTCGAAGCTTTTTGTTGCTAATTGAATCAATAAACCTCTCATAAGAATAGGTGAAAACGTTCAGGGGATTTCACAGCCTCAATCGGCGAAAAAGATTGAGCAATTGAAGAGAATTCATTTTCGTTGCACGCCAACGATGCAAACTTGAATGTTGTAAACGATGGCAACAATTTTATTCTTTTTATTTTTTATTTCGTTATTTCCATCATTGTCCAAAAACTTTTCTTCACGAACTGAGGTCATAAGTCTTCGGTAAAAATATGTGATAATATTTGAGTGATTTTCACAGCCTAAATGAGGTAAAAAATTTGAGTCGTTAAAAAAAATCATTTTCGTTGCATTCCAATGATGCTACATATTTTATTTTTCATTTCTTTATTTTTATCATTATCTAAAAGCGTTTTTTGCGAATTGAGGTCATAAGTCTCTAATCGAAATACGTGAAAACGGTTGAGTGATCTTCAAAGTCCGAAAACGACTGAAAAAAATTGAGCAATTTAAATGAATTAATTAACGTTGCATTCCAACGATGCAAACTTCAACAACGTCATATGTTTCCAACGTCTATATACTGTCGTAATTTTGCATTCTGGCGTTGAAGTTTGCATCGTTGGAAGGCAACGATGTTTTTTCTCCATTTTTATCATAATCCAAAACGAGTTGACGTCTTTTTGGGATACTCATCACCGAAATGGCAGCGGAATTAACTCGGATAAAAATACACGTATCTAAAGTTTTTGAACCCACCTGTATACGTTTCATCTCAAATTTTTGCACAATTATTCAAAAACATATTCTCCATATCACGTGGTCGAATTATGGATTTTCTCTTGCGACGAGGCTATCCATCGCTGATAGAAATTACTTCACAATAGAATTCACGAAAAACGCCCCCGCCCAAACGGATAATAATCTCGCGGAAGGATGGCAAATCAAGATCCTTCAGCTGACTCAGGAAGATGTACGATGCTTGAGTTTGCATCGTTGGAACGCAACGAAAAGAATCTTGTTCCAATCGTCAATTTTTCTAGGAAATCAAAGCTATCGCAAAATCTTTTTGAATCCTTATTAGAGACCTACAACCTTAATATATAAAAAATTATTTCAGATATCAATAAAAATGCTGCAAAAAGATAATGCGAAAGACTCTTCGTTGCATTCCAACGATTCTAACTTCAACAACATTCGATTTTCCTTGGGCCAGTGATACCTCAAAGACAATACTTCTAGCTTCACTGATGGTGTTGAATTTCTCATCGTTGGAATGCAACGAAAACTCTCAATTTTTTCACTTCTTCATTTCCACCACTATCCAAACGTTTTTTTTTTTTAATGCGCAGGCTACGGATCTCCAATAAGAATTTTCAAAAATCCTTCACTTAATTCCCCAGCCTAAATGAGCAAAAAAAAATCGGCAATAAGAAAGAAAACTTATATTTTCGTTGCTATCCAACAATGCAAACTCCAATACCATCTTTATTTATAGTGCTTTAAGAAAAGAAAAAGAACAAATTGAAGCTAATTTTATGACTCTTCAGTAAGCGAAACATGGCACAGGGCTCGTAGAATATTCTTTTACTCTCCCAACAGTGACAATTACAGACACCAGCGAATTCTGAGTTCCCCTGTCTGCCGGCAATACACAATTAAGAACTGTTACGAGGTCTCGTCGTACATACCTTCGAAGAGTCTTGTATCGAGAAAACTAATAATCATCATAACAATAATAACAATAATAGGTGAGAGCGCGGGACAACGATAATAAGAAATAATCATCAGATTGCTTTCCTATACCCAAATCAGGCTATATTCCGACGAGACTATTTTCGCAGCATGTATTCATTTAATCCCGCGATTACTTTCCATTTCGCAATCATTCGTTTGTCGTCGTGAGCGAATGTCGCGTTAGCTCTAGTATACATGTATATGTGTCTCTGTATATCCGTAAAAAAAACACTCATTATTCGTTGCGTTCGTCAAATGTCAATCGTGCTCGATCAACGAACTTGATCAATTCCCGACGCGTTTACGTCGCAAGAATGCCAATTCTTTGTTGCCCTCCAGTGTCGTTGAGTGCAATACGTCGTCGGGCGATGTTTTGGCACAGACGACGAAATTACAGTCGAATTGAAACGGTCACCGATCGGATAATTGTTCCAGGAACGACGACACCTTCGATTGAGGCACTTCAGCGACGATACAGCGCTACCGAGCAATCACCAAACGGTAGCAAGGTTTTGCGAAGAGTCGCGAGTGTCGTCCTCGAAAAAGCAACCGTGGAGACGCGCACACCTAATAACAAATGTACGCCGCACAAACTCGATTTTAAATTGTACGAAAAATTCGAGGGTGAGTTCAATACAAATTACTTTGACGTGGTCGGTCGTGTTCGCATGAGAATTGATGGAGGACACAGGTGGTGGTGGAGGAGAGCACAGTCACTTACGCGAGTGTACCGATCCTCGATAAGATTGGTTGTCAGTAGATCGCGAATTTATGCTACTTTTCGCACAGTATCACTGTGGAACTGCCTATGAATCGTGGGCCATTATTGATAAGGAAAATAAGAGCTCAATATTAGTCGTTGATGGAAAAAAAAAACTTTTGCGATGACGAGGAGCCACCTTGAGTGTTTTGCAAATCCGATCCGAATTACGGCGGTGAAGTTTGCATCGTTGGAACGCAACGAAAGTTGCATCATTTTTATTTATTAATTGTTCAATTCTTTTATTGCTTAATTTCTTTATTTTATTCAAATTCTTATCGTGTTTTATTTATTTGATTGCTCTACTTTTATTTTATTTTTATTCTTATTATCTCTTATTAATTTTTTTATTACCCTCATTCGGTCATCTATTTATTTATTTGTTTAATATAAATTTTTAATTATTATTATACCTTTTTATTGCTTTGTTTTCATTATAACTAATTTTTCCATTAATTAAGGTTTGATGAGGTTCGATTTGCATCAAATGGAAAACTCAGCAAATTAGAATAAGCGAAATTCAGCGAAAACGAGGACAGTGGGAAACATTTCGTACACTACAGCCCTTGTACGGAAATTTTTTTATTTCTACCTAAAAACTCAATCAAATCTAATTTCAATAAAAGAAGATTATTATTCCATTGTTGACTGACACTTTGAGATTTTTGACATTCGTTTGATCCATTCCTGAGCGTGTAGTGAAATATCGTGGAAATTCGATTTTTTTTTAAATCGACAAAATTGTTTACCAATTGAGGAATATTTATAAGTCGTGCCATTAATTGTATGCGAGAAAGAAATATTTTTATTCATGAACCGCTTGTATATTCTTCCACGTAGAAGCGTGCAGCTACACTTTCTAGCCACGGGAAGAGCTCTTATCTTAATAATGCATCTGTTTAAACACGACGTATTATCTTTACAGATCTACGAGCTAAAAATATCGGTAGCATGTACAGTTAGGCTCGTCACAACACAACTTTTGATGCTCGTAATTTTAATATGATGACAGAATAACCGTGATAGAAACAATATTAACGATAGCCATACAACGTACAAGACTGAACGAAGTTTGTTTACAATTCTAGAAATTTGAACTTTTAGCGGATGAGAAATGTGGAAATTAAAAAATTAATTTTTTGACCGAAATACGGAAATTAATAAATCCGTTTCTTCAAAGAACTGGAGAAATGGATAAATTAATTTCTTGAAATAAATGCGGAAATGAATAAAACAATTTCTTGAAAGAACCGCGGAAGTACAAAAATCAGTTGCTTGAAAAAACTGGAGAAATTAATAAATTAATTTCTTGAAATAAGTGCGGAAATTAATAAATGAATTTCTTGAAAAATTCGGATATTAATCAATGAATTTATTGAGACAGTGTGGTAATTGATAAAAGAATTTAGAATGTTTGTTTACGCAACATCATAGGTTGTTTTGGTATATCTCACCTGTAAAAATTACCATAACGGAAAATGTTTTCAAGGACATTTTTTTATACGAGGAAACAAAACATCGAGAACGTATGATAATTAATCGAATAATTAAAACCTAAAAAAGGCGTCAAACCGGTCGACGGCTAGCGAGTCTTTTCAGTCGTGCTATCCTCATATTCATAATCTCTAACAGTTCTTGCCAACTTCACGAGATCATTTTACCGTATAGTTAACACTCGACGAAAAATGACTCCCGATAAGCCGTATCTCTTGTGTGTCTTGAGTCTATCCGAGCGCTTGTGACAATAAACAGCATCTCTCCAGAGACACGTAATATCTTTTACAATCTCGGGTAGGTGCATGAAAATCATCGCAGAAAAGATTTTTTTTTGAACGTACATTTTGAGAAAATGTAATTTTTTAAACTTTTATTTTCGATAAAAGTAATTTTTTTAATTTTTATTTTTTTTAAATGTTTTTTAACGTTTTTTAAATTTAACTTTTAAATAACTTGCACTTTTAAAAAATCCGAAGAAATGTTAATTTTTTAAATACTTACATTTTCACGAAATGTAATTTTCCAATATCAACTTACACTTCTAAGAAATGTAATTTTTCAAAAAAGTTATACTTAGGAAATGTAAGTTTTTTTAACCTACACGTTCGAGAAATATAATATTTTAAATTCTTACATTTTTACAAAATGCAATTTTTTTTAACTTATATTTTCAAGAAATGTAATTTTCTAAAATATAATTTTTAAAAACACTTTTTTCCCGTCTGTGACGTTCTCGCCCGAGCAAACGTATAATTATTATGCAGTGTAAGGATACGAGGAGCAGAATAAAAAAGCCGATTAGCTTTGCATCAGTCATACTCGAGACTTAATCGCCGGCACATCGCAAAGTGGCCGTTCGCGAATTGTTCAACCGGCGAGATTAGGCAAGAATTTTCATGGGGGTACATGCAATCGTGGTCTTTGGCATAAGACGGCGAGGAAAGGTGAAAGTAAAAGTATCGTGATTATTAACGATCTGATATTTTCACTCAATTAACGTGTTTAATATTCGCAATAATAACGTTAGTTTCACACGCTTCGGCAAACTCGTTTGAGCAAAAGAAGCAACTTTATAAGTACTACGATAATTAAAACTTGTACTACCCAAATTATAATGATGTTGAAGTTTCCATCGTTGAAACGCAACGAAAGGTAATTTTTCTTCAACTGCTGACATTTTCGCCACCGATTTAGGGTAAAAAATCACTTACGATTTTTCTCATTGTTATCAATTACAACGATCTACAATTCGATTGTATTGTTAATAAAGCCATAAAAAGGATGATTGAAAAAAAAAACGAGCTTTCGTTGGGTTCAAATTGTGAAAACTTCAACGCCGTCGACTAAGAACCTCGAGAATCAAATGAAAAATATATTTCCTTTTAGTGACAACTGCCGAGAAAGAAAAAATTACAATATCAAATACCAAAAATATTTTTTTTTATCCCAAAATAATACAATTCTCGTAGAAAATATTGCATTCTGTTAACGTCTTCGTATTTCAATTTATATCAAATTCCTAAAAAAAAATTGCCTACAAATTCGTAAAAAAAAAAAAACGAAAAACAGTTTTCGGCTTTTCGGTAGGTGAACGTAGGATTAAGTAGCAGGTGTCTGAAGTCCAACAGAGGTGTGCGTTTTTCGGTTATTGCTTCCGTCCCGAATGTGGATTTGACCGTTGAAAAGCCATGTTTCTTGCCTACCTCTTGATTCCCGTGGCCATCGTAAATTGGTGGTCGTAAGTACCTGTCGAAGCATATAAGCGCGACCGACGTTGCCGCTGTCTGTGACGGAGAAAAACGCTCCCAGAGCAAAACGCTTCCAGAGCACAACGCTCAGAACTCATTCATTTAGAGTGCTCGAAGAGTGACAGAACTTGCCGGTCAGCAGCCGATCGCGAAGTATCGCAAAGTCATGCTACTTGCAGCATGCACGGATTAACTTGTGAAGTTATTTTCCCCCTCGAGTGTGGGAGCACGAAAATTGAATAGAAACGGGGAATGGAATTGAACAAGGGACCTGCGGAAGTTTTTATGCCCGGTGGTGAGTGCAATTGAGTGTTTGGGTCCGTCGGATGCTGTTGCTACAGATAGCCATCGATACTTTATCCACCGGGACCAATTTTAAATGGACACTTTTCGCGATAAACGATTGCGCAGATTTAAGACCCGCGAAACCCTTTTTCAATCGTAAAAGTTTAACGACTCCATTTCAATGTTGACTTCCGAGCATCAGTGCGGCTCGTTTTGACATTAGGACCATAATTAAAAGCTTCTCTTCCGTGTATATATTTCCGGTCGTTGTGCCTGTTCCAGGACACCATTTCGCCAATTGGCTGGCTTGCGGTATCCCCGAAAATATACGCCAGCAACTGACCGATGTCGATCTCAACAAATTCGCTGCCTCGTTTTGCGCCCACCTCATGGCTGCTGGCGTTTTGAAGCCTCTCGACGATCGACTCGATACAAAACATATTTTTTTCAAGGTACGATCCCTTTTCAATTCGATCTTCAAGATCGAAAAGCCCGCTGTCATTAAGGTATCGAATTGACAACTTTATTGTTGCCAGAAATTGTGCGAATTCCTGTGCTGTTTATTTCAAAATATTTAAAAAATGCCTATTATCAATATTCAACGTGCAAATGTTGTCTAGTGGTTTTGAAAATATTACAGGTACTCGTCGAGTAATAAATAATTTTTGTACCATTTTTTTTTTTCATTACGAATTATTTTAACATTTTCGACGTCAACTACAGCCAGATCAGTCATACTGTTGGGTCCAAGCATTGGCTACAAATACGACCGAGAATGCCAACGAAAAGCTCAATGGTGACACGACCTATCCGTCGGATCGCTTACGCAGCCTGGAGAACGAGATTGCGAGTCTTCGCGACGAGATCGCAAGGCTACGGAAGATCACCGCAGACGCGGAAAGTGCTACGAAAAGGCAGTGCACAATTGGAGCAAGTACAAGTTCACCCATTCCAATTGTTGAGCTGAATAATCCGAATGGCTCTTTGGATCACGGAAGTATCAACGAGAGTGGACAATTTTCCGGCAATTCGTTTGACACGTCGTCCATTCGGTCCGACAAATTGGCCTCTTCCGTGAACGAAGAATCGGCAAACGATTTTCCAATGCCACCGGCACTTGCGCCGATCACCGAAATCGACAAACCGGGTGGTCAAACGGACCGGACGAACAAACGCAATCAGGATGAAACGGACGACATCAGCGTTCAACTTTCGCATAGGTCACTGAAACAAGTGGGCACGACAAATGAATTGGATTTTACCGAAGATAAGACCAATTGCGCGCGTTACGATAAAAATGGACATGCCGAGAATTGCAATGCCAGCGTGTCCGGTGATGCGGAAAAAAAGTTGAACTTTGTCAAGGAAGATCGCGCGGGGAGGGATAAAAGTGGAGAGGGTGAAAAACGAGTTTGTGAGAATAGTGAATCGAGCATGGAGAGACCGGTAGAGTCCGAGCGTGTTGATCGCGATGAAACGATTCCGCATACTCATTGTTCGGTGCTTCAAGTTCAAGGATCAATTCCTCCGCCCCCTCCGCCTCCAATGCCTGATATGATGGGAGCGGAGACTTTTTCAACGACTGCAACAGTAGGATTTCCATCATCGCCACCTGCATCTGGGCTGCCTCTGTCATCTTCTTCTCCGCCACCTCCTGCGCTGCCCGAAATCCCAAGACCTCCACCACCGCCTCCAATGCCTGAAATGACAGAACCTCCTCCTTCGATTCCTGAAATGGCAGGACCACCGCCACCTCCTCCTCCCCCTCCTATGCCTGAAATGATCGAACCTGTCCCACCCATGCCTGGAATGGCAGGTCCACCACCCCCTCCTCCTCCTCCAATGCCTGAAATGACAGAACCTCTTCCACCGATTCCTGGAATGGCAGGTCCACCCCCTCCGCCTCCTCCTCCTCCAATGCCTGGAATGGCAGAACCTCTTCCACCGATTCCTGGAATGGCAGGTCCACCCCCTCCGCCTCCTCCTCCTCCAATGCCTGGAATGGCAGGTCCACCTCCTCCCCCAATGCCTGGAATGGCAGGACCACCTCCTCCTCCGATGCCTGGAATGACGGGACCTCCACCTCCTCCAATGCCTGGAATGGCAGGACCACCACCGCCTTTGATGCCAGGCATGATACCTCCACCACCGCCACCAGCACCGCCAGGACTTGGTGGATGCCCACCTCCACCGCCACCACCAGGCGGAGGCTCTCAGCCTTCACCACTGCCTGCTCCTCCCGTTGGAGGGTGGAATCCGCCGACTAGAGCAAGTACGCTTAGCACTAAAATTACATTATATTCCACGGCAATCTCTTTTTCCTCAAAAGAAATCCAATGAACTCTTATTGCTATTATCTATTTATAAAACTACTGATTGATGATGCTGCTTTTATGTTTCGAGAATCATGTTTGAAGTCGCATCCAAAAAGAACGCCTTTTCTGTTTACAGTCATGAGAAAACAGCCGCTATCCTTGGAAGTTCCTATGAAGCCACTTTATTGGACAAGGATCCTCATACCTGCGAATCAAAGCTCGAAGGTATCGGTCGAAAGCCCGGAAACACCACCGCAGGTAATCATTAACATTGATCAGGGTCGGTGGAGGATATTTCTAGTTTCGTAGCACGATGTTTTTTTAACATACCGAATAACACGATCATCCAGGTGCCACTTTGGGCTCAGATCGAGGAGGAGAGAAATTTGAACCTCAAGGAATTTGTAGACCTCTTCTCCCGACAAGTGGTCGAGCGTAAACCAACGATGAAGAAGGAAGAATCCAGCAAACCATCGAAGATCCAGCCAGCTAAGATACTCGATTCTAAAAGATCGAAGAACGTTGGCATTCTTGCAAAAAGTCTCAGAGTTGATTTCAGCGAGGTGGAGAACGCTGTTTATAATTTGGATACGAGCGTCGTGAATCTTGAAGCTCTGAAACAGATCTACGAAATTGTGAGTCAGTTATGTTTTTTTTTTCATTAATTTTATACATATATATTTTTTATTTCTAATATTCATAGTATCAACTTTTTACATACCCTACCGCTCAACAGTTTGGATATACCAGTCGATATTTTTTGCCGCACTAAAAGGTAGAAAACTTCGGCAAAAAAAATAAACAAATTTATTTTGCTTTTATTGAAATATTTTTATGGTTTTTTTTCGACCCGGTACGCACTTTTGTACGTGACTGTTTTTCGGCCGTTTTTCGACCATCGAGAATTGGGCACATAACTTATGGAATTTTTTTTGTCATTTTATCCATCATAAACTTGAAGGGGATAGCAGAAGCTTTATTTTCGTTTTTTTTTAAAGTTTCGTACGATTATTTTCGCAAAATTATTTCATTTTTGGCTAAAAACGAAAAAATTTTGTAAAATGAAACGTAATTCAAGAACTATAGGGTTTAAGAGGAAATGTCAAAGATATGAAAAGTTGCGTAAGTTTATACTGGATTGCCTGGAATTTTTGCAGAATTCTCGTGTGAGATTTTTTCCACTACCTTCTCTCGAAACTCTGATGAGTAGGCTGGTTTGACTCGAAAAGTATAGTGTTTATAAAAAGAAATCGGCAGGAGAAAGTTAAAAAAAAATTATTTCAAATTCGCTTGAATTTTTTCAGAACTTCTTTGTGAAATTTTTTCTAAGTTTTTTTGGCCGAATCTCGGAGAATCGTCCGAACAATTGATTTGCGTATCTCGAAAACTATTGAGCTGGAGACAAATTATCGAGATGGAATATGTTGCAGTGTTTCGTTTTCAATACGGTGATATTTATCAGATTTTTTCGAAAAAAAATTTAACACGTTTTTCTTCAGGTCGTCTAGGTGCTTTTGAAACATTGGAAAAAAAACTAACAAAATGCCAACATATTTAAAACGAGCCACTGCAACAGTTTCCCCTTTTAATATTTTGTCTCTAGCTCAATAGTTTTCGAGATACGCCAATCAATTTTTAGGACAATTCTACGAGTTTCGAAAAAATTTCGATCTTTTTTTTAATTTTGAAAAAATTCCTGCAAATTTAAAATCTAAAATTAAAAGAGTTTCTCCTGATACTTTGTCCTAAACGCCATACTTTTCGAGTTAAGCTATCCTACTCATCAGAGTTTCGAGCGAAAATTGTCGAAAAACAATCACACAAAAAAATTCTTTAAAAATTCCACGCTATCTAGTATAAACTTACGCTACTTTTTATATCTTTGACACTTCCTCTTAAATCCTATAGTTCTCCAGTAACGTTGCACTTTCTAGAATTAGTCGGTTTTGGCCAAAAATAAAATAACTTTGCGAAAAAAAATCGTACGAAACTTTTCATAAAACGAAAATGGAGCTTCTGTTACCCCTTTCAAATTTATCACGAACAAAAATAATTTAAAAAAAAATTGCATAAGTTATACGCCCTATTCTCGATGGTCGAAAAATAACCAAAACCCGGTCACGCACAAAAGTGCGTTCCGAAAAAAAATCATAAAAAATATTTCAGAAAATCAAAACAAATTGTTAAATTTGCTAATGTTTTTTTTTTGACGGAGCTATCTTACTTTTTATGCGGCAAGAAATATCGACTGGCGTATCCAAACTGTTGGGCGGTAGTGTACCTTTAAGGAGTCTTCTCACTTTAGACGCTTGAAAAAAGGCAATTTTCATGCATTTTTTGATAGGTTTATATTATAGATATTAATATAAAAGTCGTTACACTTAATAAATGCACTCTCGAAATACATACAACGTTTTATTTATTTATTTAAGTCGCTATTTATAGACGAAAATGGTAGTTAAAAAAAATGTCCTAAAAAAACTGTAGGTTTTCGCTGTTGACAAAATCTCGGAAAATCGAACGGTTTTAGATTCAGTATGTTAATGGCTATAGCGCATATTATACGATTTTTAATATATGCAAAAATAACAAAATGGTGGACATTTTTCGAAAAAAAAACGTATTTATCACCGTTTTTGTCAAAAAAAAGTAAATATAAATTTTTTTAATATCCTTGATAAGCGCTATAGCTATAGTTGTGAAGAATATGTGATTAAAATTTCATAAGGATCGGTTCAGTAGTTTCGAAGATTTCATCACCAAGCCGACGAAAAACGTTGTTTCGAGAAAAACGCGTTTAAAGTTTGTTTGGGTTACATAAATACATTTAAAAAATGTTTTTCATGTATTTCGGAAGTGTATTTATTAAGTGTAACAACTTTTATATAAATATTTATAATATAAACCTATCAAATATAATCATGAAAATAGCCTTTTTTAGCGTCTAAAGTGAGAAGACCGTTTAATTAATAGTATTTATTTTGTACTACTTTTGAATTAATTTTTTCAAATATTTTTCATTACTAGTATTAATTGTTTTGTTGAATTTAAATCATTACTAGTATCAATTGTATTCATTTTTTTTTCATTATACTCACGATTTTTCTGCAACGCAAAATTATATTTTCGCAGATGCCGACGGCCAAGGAGCTCGAAGAGATCAATGCCCACGAAAAGGAACACCCGGAAATACCGCTGGACCGACCGGAAATGTTTCTCAAACAGTTGTCAACGATAAAGCACTTCACCGAGAGAATAGCCTGCCTGATGTATCAGGCTGAGTTTCAAGACGCCGTATCGACAGTCTCGACCAAACTTACGAATTTGCGATCAACGTGCGAGTATCTCTGCAACGCGCAATCCCTCAAGAGAGTAATGGCACTGATACTGACACTGGGCAATTACATGAACGGTGGCAATCGCATGAGAGGACAAGCGGACGGTTTCGGTCTCGAGATCCTCGGCAAATTGAAAGACGTCAAATCAAAAGCACCCGGCGTTACGTTACTGCACTACGTGGTGAAGGCGCGATTGGAGCAAGAGGAAGACTACAGTTTCGACGAACTGTTGCCCTTGCCGATTCCAGAGCCTGCCGATATCGAGGCAGCTTCGACGATTAATTTCGAGGAAATTACGAAAGAATTGGACAGACTCGATCGAGAGTTGCAAGGTACAGTTTGTGAATGTAAATCGACCGAAAGATAAAGTCATTTTTTTTAAACGGGTTACACCTAACTCGAGGCCGGAAAAAAAGGAATATTCGTGATTTTTTCTGACGAAACGTGTGTTGATTTTTTAATTTTTTTTTTCATTAAGGCGTTACCCCCACTTGTAGCGCAAAAAAAGGCCTTTTTCATGATTTTTTTTAAAGAAAACTACAAAACTTTTTTAATCGATCAATATACCATCCTAAAGAACACATCTTGAAGAACTTTCAGTAATTTTTTTATTCAAATATATTACATTGTTTAGTGGCAAATGGCCGTCAATGAAATAATGTTTTTATATACACGGTTTGCGGTGACCAATATTGCGGCGAAGTGAATCATCTGAAAAGAAAATGCGGATGGATTTAGTCAAATATAAGTATAAACTAGTCTTTAATCGAAGGATTTTAAAAAATATTCATTTTTCACAAAATGGCGGACAGTCAAAGTTAATGGTTCGATTTTAACGAAAAAACGGCCGTTTTTTGGCTATAAAACGGCCATTTTTTTCGAAAAAAAAATCGAACGATTAAAGACTACATTTTTATGTATTAAATAAGCCTGCAAAATTTCAAGAAGATCGGTTCATTAGTGTTCGAGTAATCTTGGTCACCGACTTCAGAAATGCCATTTTGAGAAAAACGCGTTTAAAGTTTCAATTTCCGGTCGTTTACACAACGGATTCTTCTCTTTCAACGCTCATATCTCAGTCAATTTTGTTCGGATCGACTTGAAATTTTCAGGACATATTCTCGGATACTTATACTTCAAAAAAATGCAATAAAAAAATCGATTTTTTCAAAATCGCAAGTGGGGATAACCCCTTAAAGAGTATCGAAAACAAAGAACTCGAAAAGAAATCGTCCACAATGAAAACAATCAAAGGCATTTACGAAGGATTTAATAAATATTGATTTTTGAAAAAATCCGCAGTCCAAAGTCAAAGTATCGATTTTCGATAAAACGCTCTATTTTCGTGGATAAAAAAAAACAAATCCTCGAAAAAAAGAAATCCTCCGTTCAAGCCCTGTTTGGTGGTATGTAAAAGAAGCTTTTAAAATTTAAAGTTGATCGGTCCAGTGATTTTTTAAATATCATCGTCACCAATCTCGAAAAAGTAATTTTGAGAAAAACGCGTTCAAAATTAAACGGATCGCGGAACCTACTTACCCTCATACCTCCCTCAATTTTCAACGCATCGAATTGAACATTTCGAAGAATATTTTTGCATATTTTTGCTTGTAAAATCCGTCGACATCCAAAAGTCGATATTTTCAAAAATTTCAACTACGTGGTTAATGTTGATTTCCAGAGTGCACGCGTAAAAGTGCCGTCGTGACTGAAGCTAATTCGGAGAATTGCGAAGCCTTTCGCGAGAAAATGGACTCTTTCTTAACCAGAGCAAAGAGCGAATTGTCCAGCGAGCGGGAATGCTTCCACGAGGCCAGAGCGAGGTTCAAAGCTGTAATGCAATTCTACCAGTTCGTGCCGAAAGGTGCTACACTCGACACGGCCGATCCAAAGGACTTTTTCCTACTGTGGCTCAGTTTTTCTAAAGATTTTAAGGTACCCGATTCGATCTCGAATCCATCGATTCTTCCAGACGATCCATTTCAGCTCGCACCCTTATACGTTCTCCAATTGCAGGACATTTGGAAGAAAGAGCAGCAACGTATACGAAAAGAACGAATCGAGACGATACGGATTAAATTGCAGGATCGGCGAAAAGTTGAGAAAATAAAAAAGAAACCAGGAGGCCTGAAAGATCGGCTCCAAAAATTGGCGGGCACAAAATGGTAGTGGGGACCACGAGAAGAAATCGAGCAACGATACGCAGCGGCCGGAGCGGCTCAAATACTCCATTCGCTACGTGAAAATGAAAAAAAAAAAAAAAATGTTTCCCAATATCGCTGAATTTTGGAGAGCCTTGACTCAGTCCGTCAAGTTTTCTCTCGCATTGGCCTCTGAACCGTCACGTTTTATGTTGTTCCGTCGAATTTTGCACCGCGAATCTTTAAACTATTTCCAACGTCAAGTCAGAGACACACGAACTGTTAATATCGCGATATAGTTTCATATGTTTGTGTCCAATGTGTTGTACAAAAATCAATTTAATTGCAGCGTTCAGTTGTTAGAGTATATTGTAAATGTGATTATTTATTCGAGACGATATCGTATTTAATAAAGATTTTTTACACGAATTTATCTTCAAGTCACCGTCTCTACTGATTTATTCCCACCCGGGTTGATCTGAACAAAAGTTCCAGAGTCGAAACTTTGAAACGAAAAAAATTGAATGTTCAGAAAAGTTTCAATTTTTCGAGAAAATATGACATCGTTATTGTCAATAACTCTTTTTTTTAATGTTTAAAAGGGAGGACCGGTCCAGGGGAGTCAAATGATGGTTTATGAATTTTTTCGTCAGTGAACATCAACAAAAAGCACACGAGGTACGCATTTATTCTGTAGATGCTAATTTTTCATAAAATATAGAGTAAAGGGGAAAATTATGTATTTTTTATATTTTCATTGCGTAATTAAGGCGTTACCCCCACTTGTAGCCCCAAAAAAAGGCCTTTTTCATGAATTTTTTTAAAGAGAACTACAAAACTTTTTTAATCGATCAATATACCATCTTAAAGAACACATCTTGAAGAACTTTCAGTAATTTTTTTATTGAAAAATATTACATTGTTTAGTGGCAAATGGCCGTCAATGAAATAATGTTTTCATATACACGGTTTGCGGTGACCAACATTGCGGCGAAGTGGATCATCTGAAAAAAAAATGCGGATGGATTTAGTCAAATATAAGTATAAACTAGTCTTTAATCGAAGGATTTTAAAAAATATTCATTTTTCACAAAATGGCGTACAGTCAAAGTTAATGGTTCGATTTTAACGAAAAAAACGGCCGTTTTTTGGCTATAAAACGGCCATTTTTTTCGAAAAAAAAAAATCGAACGGTTAAAGACTACATTTTTATGTATTAAATAAGCCTGCAAAATTTCAAGAAGATCGGTTCATTAGTGTTCGAGTAATCTTGGTCACCGACTTCAGAAATGCCATTTTGAGAAAAACGCGTTTAAAGTTTCAATTTCCGGTCGTTTACACAACGGATTCTTCTTTTTCAACGCTCATATCTCCGTCAATTTTGTTCGGATCGACTTGAAATGTTCAGGACATATTCTCAGATACTTATACTTCAAAAAGATGCGATAAAAAAAAATCGATGTTTTCAAAATCGCAAGTGGGGGTAACCCCTTAAGGAAACCTTTTGTGTTACTACCAACTTGAAAAAGTATAACATTATCAATGATTATTATGAAAAAAAAACTGCGTCAGCGAATGTTTTATACAACAAAGAATGAAATTTTAAGTCATTTATATTTATGCCTATTTATATTTGTCACGAGATTATTAATTATAATCATTGATTAATATTAAGGTGGTCCTATCGTTTCACACTAGTCATAGGACTGATCATACTTGAGACTTGTACAATTTATATTTGTAACAGATGCAAAAAAATGTAATAACCAAATTATCATGTGTAAACTGTTTAGTTAATGCTCACATTTAATTAGAAAAATGAAAAAAATAGTTATTCCAACGATTCGCGCAGTATTTCTAGGTTTGATATTTGGCATTTGGTTCTATCTCCGTCTCTTTTTACTCGACCAGGCGAGTTTAACTTCCATGCTTTTCAACATCGATCTGTCAAAACAATGTCAGGTGCGGGAAATATAAAACATTGTATTCGGGCCACGACTGGTAAAAAGCGTGAAAAAATTGTGTCGGCAAAATACGTCGGTTAAAAATGAAATATGGGTGGAAATTCGAATCAGCGAAATTAGTCCAGTCGTTACGTCGAAAAAGAACGGGTTGGAAATGTGTGATGTGATTTTTTGATATTGTGTGGAGGGGGCTTAGAGAAGCTTAACTTCAAATTGTCGACCAAGATTTCCTGTGCATTCTCCGCCATCTTGAAAAAAGGGTTAAATTTTGTTTTTTTGCAATAACTCGGCTCTCCGTCGAGATACGGAAATTGCGATGGGGTACTTTTTTGTTGCCTTATTTACGCTCTACAATTTAGTTTCCATACATTTTTCATCTACCGTTCATCGTTGTTAAGATATCGAGCGAGGAAGTAAAAAATTCAGGTAGTGAAACTTGTTTTCTGCTGTTGTCTTCTTTCCCGTGATGAATATCGAAAAAATGTCTATTATCTAACTTGTAGAGCATGTTAATACCTGCACTGTCGTTTTTTTATTTTTTTTTTCAGAAGAAAATTACGTCGTCTGGCGCGCCACAAATTGACCACAGCGTGCTCGACGCTACATTAAGGGGAGGGTAGCGGTTTCAGCGTGAAAAAAACACTTTTTTGCGATTTTTTCATCTATATGGATAGAGTAAATTTATTGAAACCTTTTGTACATTGTTAAGTGTCATTTCAAGAACATTTCGTGAAATTTCTACGCGAAAATATCCACAAACAAGCCGGTGACAAAGCTTTTCCAAAAACGCCTTTGGAAGAACACGATTTACGGTGTTCACTGTATCTCAGCGAGAAATTATCTGAAATCAATTACCATTAAAATTTAGTCAATCATCAAATCCTCCCCCCAACAGTCTTTGATTTTTTTTTTTCATTTCTAAATTTTTGGTAGTCATGTAAAGTGAAAAGTGCTATTTTTCACGAAAAAATCCGGAACTCTTCTTGAAATGTTTAACTATAAGAAAGGACAAAAAAATCGATTTTTCAAAAGTGCAAACCCCTACCCTCCCCTTAATGTGCGTCCCGCCATAGGACTGCGCCAATAGAGCGTCCGTTAGAGTTTCAGGGGTCAGGCATAAAAGACCCTTTTGTATTACTCATGCCGGAACATCTGCTCCAACGTACGTGCAAGAACACTTTGGAGAGAATGTCACAATTATATTCGACGGTTATCCGAATGACATGAGTATCGCAGGAACCGAAACTGCGGAAAGAGCACGACGTTCCAGAAAGAACCAATCGCCAGAATTTACATGCGATTAAACTACAGCTCCAAAAGTTAGCCAAGAGAACTTTCTTGCAAGAGACACAAATAATGATAACTTTATGCAAATGCTTCACCGTTATTTTGCAAAAGACGGCATCAAAGTTGAGCAGGCATTTGAGGACGCACGTACTCTCATCATAACGAAGTCAACCGATCGGTCTGTAATTTTAACACAACCTTGTCAGATATATTCTTCAGGTATTGATTGGTTTTCCGATAATTATTTCTATTTTTTTTCAACGATTCAACGAAAAAAAATTGGTCGAAAATCGAAATTGTTTCTTTTCGGAGCCACCATTTTGTCAAAAATTAAAATTTCGTCTATTCCTTCGATCAATACCTGGATTCATCTATCCCCTAAAATAATCTTTTTGGTTTTTTCAGTTTAGATAATCCAAACCGGAGATACTTTGCTCACCGCCGGACACTTTTTTTTCGGGGACCTCCAGGAGACTTCCTACAGGAGCAATGTTAATGAATATTTTTGAAAATAAAAAATGCCAATCTAAACTAAAAGATGCCACTACACTCCCTGATCATTTTCGTTTTGCCCAAATGAAATCCTTTTCCAGAAAAAAAATCATGAAAAAACGACTTTTTTGGCCTTACAACTGCATACAACGCCTTAAAGCTTATATTGTGCAAATGCAAAGGGAAATGGGTGCAGAAGAGCAGGGATTCCTTGCTCCATTATTTGCCTCAATTGCAGTGGGCAAACATGCAGCAACGTCGCCAAAGTCGACATTCTGCTTAACGACGACGATGATAATGATTCGACTATCGAAGCATCACCTCGTGTCGCTGAAGAATCTCCAAAACTCGATGAGTATTCCGAGGAGGAACACTTCGAACCCGGACCATCGAAACGAAGAAAAATATAAATATATAAAACGGACCTCCTTTGACTGTTATTTTTTACAACACAAAAAAAGTAATTGCGTAATAAATATCATGTGTGTGATTTATCATTTTGCTGGTTTATTTATTTATATTGTCCCTCAATAATTCCCTCAACAACCGTTAATCCGTTATAACATATGGATACAAGCGTGCGAGCTACGAAATCGAAACTGTGCACGGACTTGCCAACTTGACGGCGCGCTAAAAATCGTAATTTTTGTCTAAAACAAAAATTAAAAAATTATATTGCAGGTATTAACATGCTCTATAAGTTTGATGGTAGACATTTTTCGATATTTATCACGGGAAAGAAAACAACAGCAAAAAACCAGTTTTACTACCTGAATTTTTTACTTCCTCGCTCGATATCTCCACAACGATGAACGGTAGGTGTAAAATGTATAGGACCTCAATTGTAGAGCGTAAAAAAAGCAACAAAAAAGTATTTCATCGCAATTTTCGTATCTCAACGGAGAGCCGAGTTATTGCAAAAAAAAACAAAATTTAACCCTTTTTTCAAGATCGCAAAGAATGCACATAGGAAATCATGGTCGACAATTTGAAGTTAAGCTTTTCTAAGCCCTCTCCACACATTATCCAAAAATTAGCTTTATCGGTTCACTTGCATTTTCAAATGTATATAATGACTGGATTAAATACTCAAAAACTTATTGACCGATTATGAATTTTTTTAAAAATATTTTGTATCAGCAGTGACTAAGGTTACCGATTTAAATATTTTTGATAATTACCATTTTTGAAAACTGCTTGAATACAAAAAAGGGCCTTGAAAATAGAAAAAAATTCCAAACTGTCAGCATTTTGTTAAAAAAAAACCAAAATAAAAAAACGGCTACGCATAACGATAGCGACATTTCTATAGCTGTCGATAAATTATTGACTTTTTATTTACAGATAACCTTTCATAAAGATATCGATGGGACAATGAAGAGAATGTTTTTGTTTCGTCGTCAAATCAAAGCAGATATCTCAATTCATTTTAAAGATTTTTTCATACCAATTCGTATAAACCTAGATTAATTTATACTTACTAAAATGACTTGAGTATTTCTAGAACTATCTGAGACGTCACTACTCGACATGTAGAGCAGAGCAAATTTTTTTCGAATTTTCTTCTTTGTGCTTGCGGAGATATATTTATTTTATTTCAATTGATAACACAAATCGCCAAAAAACGATTAAGCTTGTCAATTGATTGAAAGAGCGTTTCCGAATCAATCCTCCGATTCAACCTCACGAGACAATATTTATCATCACAAATACTGTCTACACCAACCATCCCCCAAGCACAAACCAAAGAAAACTAGAAATATCGACTATATTCAGAACAAATAAAGTTTCTGAAGAGGATCCGAACCAAAGATCGAAACGTAATGAAAAAAAAACTCTTTTTTTCCTTTCCACCACGACCTTGGAAATCTCACGGGCCGAATCGAAGCCGATTCCTCAACATCACGTTAATGAAATGTCTATAAACACAATTCTTTCATAACTAGTTGTGCTACAACGTTGTGTTACGTAACGGAATAGAGGGGGGAGGTTCAGGCCAGGCGTTACGGTACTGTTACTTGTGGGGAGGGGGGGGGGGGGATAAAAAATTGGCAAGTTTGGCGTTGCGTAATTTATGTACGCCCCCTGAAATAAAAGTTTGTTTTCATTCAATATTTTTTTTGCATATAATTTGTTTTATACTTTTTAGTCCTTAATTGATTTCACTAATTAGTTGTTACTAATACTTTACGAGTTTGTACGTTAGGAACATAAAATGCTTGTGAAAAATAGAAAGACTGTAATTGGGATTGAATTTACGACTAATTGCTGCATATAAACTTTTCACATAAAAACACATTCGGATACGAGTTTGTTTGTATGTGTTAGTGACATTTGATACGGATGATCAGAGTTCGCTCAATTTACATGAAAAGTTGAAAAATATTATGGATATTTTTTTAGTTGAATGACGCATTGTCACCTTTTAGTGTTATGTTTGCAAAATTCCAGAGTCCCAAGTAGTCGGAGAGTGGATGGAAATATCGACTTTCGGTTTTGCATCTCGCAGAAAGTAAAGTTAAATAAAAACATGCTTTCAAAAAAATAACGCAATTAAAGTTTTACTAGCAGTTCTATCGTTGTAATTATTTCACCTTTAATCTGAGATTCCTGCACCATACGTTGGACCGTCCTCTTCAACTGGAGTTGTCTCAAGCGACGAACTTGCTCTCCTCATTTTCGCAGTAGCCTAACCGCTTAATAACTGAAGATAAGCAATTCGAGGTCGAATTGGTAAATCGTTACTCGTATTATTTCGTATTAAAATAAGAAACATCACGCAGCAGTATCGACGCTCGTAGAAATTACAAGATGGTGACAAAATACATTTAACAAAATGTATATAAACAAAGTGCTAAAATAAAAACACGAAGTGCGAGTACGGGGTGGTAGGAAAGGGTCACGTGAAACGTCGCAAGGCTGGTTGGAGCTCGAGGAAATAAAATATAT
Source organism: Ophion obscuratus (assembly GCA_964007375.1). Classification (NCBI taxonomy): domain Eukaryota; kingdom Metazoa; phylum Arthropoda; class Insecta; order Hymenoptera; family Ichneumonidae; genus Ophion; species Ophion obscuratus. The sequence goes on from OZ023322.1 coordinate 13,154,014, forward strand.
ATGCATACATATATATATGTATGTATGTGTGTATATATATATAAACACATATATATATATATATATTTTTCACAGCATTATTAGCGATAATACAGAATTTTACAATAAGGCGAATCAATTTAATCGTATAAATTGTTAATACATTAATCGGATTAGAAGGTATCATTCGGTAACAGAACATTCTGTTGGTTACATTGGTTGAATCCTTGAACTAAGGAGAGAGAAAAAAACAACAGTTTGGAAATGTCTTTCAGTGTCGCTCCTCGTCCACGTGTTTCGCGACGAAGCTTTCGATATTTGTTTTTTTCCCCGTATTGTTTCCATTTCTCAACAATGCCTTATCCGTATACTCGCTGGACAAAAAAAAATTCAAGTTCCTCGCAACTCAAATGACACACTAACGAAAAATAATGTGACACACATGTCGAGCATAATTGAGCACGTACAAAAGAAGAAAAAATAAACGTAAATTTGCGTACATGATTTGTGCCATACGAACGTAAGACTAAGTTTGATTTCTTTGTGACATCATTGCCGCCCAACGCTTTCGAAACTTTGAACTCCCGAGACCCGCGGGACGAGACTTTATTATATTTTCTTTTTCATTTCGAGCGCCTACCGGTCTCGTTTGTTCCGAGCAAGAGAACGAACCAATATTTACACTATATATTCTCTTACTCACGGAGGTTTTGGCAATTTTTTTGCCGTTCTTTTTGTTCACTCTGGAGTCACGTATCTCGGGAGAAAAGAGAGAAGCTAGCGAAACAAAGGGAGAAAAAAACGACGGACGATATAACGCTACGCATTTGTGTGGATTACGCTTGAGGAGCGAGGAAAAAAGGGAAAATCGAAATGAGAAATAGGATAGTAATAATTAATATCCTACAAACACTCACGTATGTGTATCATCGAATCCTACGCGTGGGAGGAGTCGTTCATCTCATTGCTATATATTATAAAACCGGATATATATATATATATATATATATATATATATATATATATATATATATATATATATATGAATATATATATCTGGATATCCGCGTAAATCGTACGTCAAATATTTTCATTTACGAACGCGAGTGTGCCAGTTGCAGTTTCCTTTCTTTACTTCGTTCTTTTAATATATTAAAATTCGTAACAATAAAGAACGCGCTGGTTCGCCACGGATAGTGAAAGTCCCCCGTAAATTTGATGTTTCATTTGTACCCCGAACCGGTGACTTCACTCGCGAGAAGCGAACCATCGCGATCTCGAAGCTAATTACAATTAGTCGAACGTTATAAAATATTTCTGTGAAAAATGCAAAATTAAAATACAAAAAAAAAGGTATCAGGAAAAAAGAATCGCGCTTCACTGGTTTCGTGTCGAAGGTGATCGTGTCACCTCTCGTTTCGTTCGAATATGTATCGTAAATAAATGGCATATAAATTATGATCGAGCTTTCGGCGATGCTTTTCCCAAAAAGCATTTACTATCGTTTTTTTTTTTTCGTAATAAGTTACTCGAAGGAAACTCTCAAATTGCGCCGTCCGATAAAGTTAGACTTCATCCAATGTATGTGTGTGCGCGCGCATGTGTAAACATATACTGTTCATTCTTAAAAAAAAAAAAAAAAAATTAATCCACTCGATAATTCACCAATGCCTTTCCTTCGCGTGTATATTCTATTTGCAATTACGGCCATTCAATGACGAGACAAAGTAATTGAACAAAAAAAATGGAATACACGAGCGGGTGGACAGTAGAGAACGATTACCTTTTTTTTTTCTACACCTTTATCAAAAGCGATTCGACAGTTAGGCTTTTAATGCACTATTCTGTTTTTTTTTATGTTTCTTGTAGCAATGCGAGATTTCTATTACATTTCGTAGAAAGCTGAATATCGAGGATGTTTCGATCCTTGCAACGGAAAATTCCTCAGCTGACTTGTACTCGTTGATTTGTTTTTTTCTTTTCGTTTTGTTTTTCGCCGTTGATCGTGGATGGGATTAAAGTCTGAACGGTGCCCTCTGATCGATCGGTGTTGGTTTTCCTTTTCGCGATAGAGGAGTGGTGTTCGATACCGAGGTATCGGACGCTCCCGATGGTTTTCTCGATAGCTTCGAGCCTGGCGGCAGAGGTGTGCTCGAACCGCTCGATGGTGTTCGGGTCCTAGAGAAATGGCAGAGAACGCTTGAATCGTCTTCGGTACTGGAATCATTCCGCAAAGCTAATAAGGATGTACTGGCGAGTGCACAAAATCAACAAAGAACTTTATCATCGAGATTCGGTAATTTAATCGGGTTTTTATTTCTTCAATGTTGAGGCGAATCCTTGGAATGCTGATGACTTTTCAATTCAAACTGTTTCTAAACTATAAATATTTCAATAATGGTTCAATATTTCAATATTTTTACACACGTTTTTTGTTTAAGGTCGGAGCCTGAATTGGAAGGTCCGGAAAATCGTTTTTCCTTTCAATTGCTTAAATCGACAGATAAACTATCCAAGAATATATTTACAAAGCTACAGAGGCCAATTGTAAATATTTTCGAAGATAAAAGGCCAAAAGCAGAGAAGCGGTTCATATTTGATATTGATATTTCGTCCTATTAAAAATTTTGAAGCGCGTTTTTTCCAGTTTTCACTTTTACGTTTTTTTTTCTCAAATTGGCGGGCGTGATAACAAGAAAACTAAACGACCTGTTGAATCAAACCAAAGTTTATTTTCTTCAGTATGAAAATCTCTTCTAAGTGAATTAAAAAAGTCGTTTATAAAGTATTTTTAAATATTTTATATAGCACGTTAAGTGTTTTTACACTTTTTTTCGAACCTGAGAAAAATTATAATTTCACGATTTTTTCAGCTTTTTCGTAATTCACCCAGAAGAAAAATATATGACAATTGGAAATTTTATTGTTTTTCTTTTTGTTTCAGTCAAGAATTGTGAGCTGCATCTTTCCCGCCGATTAGGGACTGCAGTGGCAAGACGCACATGGAATAGGCTGATAAATCTGCAGTCATTTATTGTTTCACGTTGAACATTTTTGTTTATACATTTCAAATATACATCATAAGATACCTCAATATTTACTGGACTCACTTGTTTTTTTCCCTTCTAAAGAAAATCCCGAAATAAAACGATTTTTTTGAACCTTCTAATTCAGGCTCCCTCCTTTGAAAAAAGGATTTGTAGGCTATCGTACTCGAGTGACAAATTCCGGGTTGTCGGATCATCACATCAAATGAAGAATAATTCATACCAGTAGATCCCTAATAGACTCAGTATAGTGTATTTGCTAAGCGTTTTTTTTTTCCAAACAAGACTATGTACATTAGGGCAGTTCGATAAACGTATTCTTTTTTGCAACAGTTGGTTGACAACAATTTATCTTACCGTGTCGAGAAACAGTACAGTACAAATTATTAAGAAATGTTATTTAGCGTGTATATTGTGAATAAGTAAAACCAAGACCTGTGTGATTCTTGTGATAAGGGCTAGAGCATTTTCAAGTCCGTATCGTCCCGGTTTTGAAATTTCAATTATTAAATAAGGATCAAGAATTCATCAAAGACGTTGGAAACATGAGTAAATATCTAGAAAAGAGGCCCTTGCTGAAACAAAAAAATTGAACCACTATTCGGGCGTATCTTCTAATCGTGAATACGCTATTTAAAATTGTCGCTTTCTATAATTGATCATGGTACGAAGCAAAGTAGAAGGGTTACAATGGTAAAACGTCTGATGGGATTCAAGTTTGCATCATTGTAGTGCAATCGAAATGAATGTTTTTTTTTTACTTTATTGAAGAGCTACCTAGAGGCCCGAAAAAAATACCCAAAATCCGATTTTTTTTCTGGGAAACGGTTAATGAAAAAGAAACGCCCTTTTTTCAATACAAAAGTACATATGTTGGGAGCCTTTTTAAAAAATTACCAAGAAATACAAAAAACAACAGAAAGTTTTCAAAGTCGGTGGACATGATATCTCTAGAACCACTTGATGGATTGTTGCTAAATTTACAGGAGATACGATGAGAAACATTTAAGGGTCACTGACGATTTCACTTTTTCAAAATCAATCTTCATTTTTTAATAGTCGCGTAAAAATGACGACTTTTTTTTAAATCGATTTGGTATACTTGAGTTTTAATTTGTTGCCACTTTGTTGAAAAAAAACGTGATTTTCAAAATCGACGATCGTCAACAACTCGTATTTATCGTTAACTTGAATAACCCGTTTGATTTTTAGATTCGAGATGGACCGTATAAGGGGTTATATACAGTTAAAATGATCGAAAGATCGATTTTTTTATTATTTTTCGTAATGTACATATATTTAAGTACGCACAGAAAATTTCTTGTCAATCCGGCGAATATTCTCGAAGTTACACGCGCATTTGTAATGACGTGTCAGAGCATTCGAAAGTGCTTTTGAAACTTTAAATGCACTTTTTCTCAAAATTGTGTTTTTAAAGTCCGCGAGCAAGATTTCTCGGAAACGGCTGACCCGAACAGTCTCAAATTTTAACACAATCTCTTCAAGTATATTTTTTTAGTAATTAATCGGAGGTTTTTTCTCACCGATAAATATTTTCCATTTTATAAACGATTAAATGCCTAAATTTTTGTGAAAAATCGATTTTTTTTTCTTTGCGAAGCCTCCATTTTGTTAAAAATTGTTATTTCGCTTATTCCTTCGATCAATCACAATATAATCCATTATATCAATGAAATATTTTTTTTTTTTGGTTTTTTCATTTTAGATTATTCAGGCCAGAGATATCGTGCTCACCGCAAGACGTCTTTTTTAGAGGCGCTCCCGGAGATCAGCTATAGCAGCTTTCAAAATAATTATTTTTACAAATAAAAAATGTTAAAATACAGTTGAAAGTTACCATAATATGGGTACAAATGTTTACGGTAAAAGATTTAAAGGTCTTCTCATGAAAAATTCTAGAAAAATCGATCTTTTTGGGCCTCCTGACTGTATATAACCCCTTAAGCTGGAAAGTAACCACCGACAAACGTCGCCCAAAAAATGTCATCTTCTGCCGGCGGCCATATTTTTGTTGTTTTGTATTTTTTGAAGATTTTTGTGAAGGCTCTGTGTTTTTAAAAATCCATTTCTTTTTCACCAACCGTATCCCAGAAAAAAATCGGAATTCGCCCACTTTTTGGACCTCTAGGTAGATGTAGGCCCTTAAATGAATTTTAACAGATTTTGGCTATCAAAAACCCCCGCAAAATTTTTTTAAGACGCCTCTGGGAGATCTACAATTGACATTTGCGAAAAAAAAATCAATTTTCGTTGCAATCCAACGATGCAAACCATAACGTCCGACAATATTTACGTCTTGCTGGTATGCCAAAAAAAAGACGTTCCGCTTAATCCTCCTTTGGAATCCATAACAATGTTACGGATAGTACAATTCTTGGGTTTCTTTGGGTTATTTTTATGTTATACAGTGACAATTTTTTTGGCATATCTGTAAAGCGGACGACGAAAAACGAAATAGTGGTTCATTTTTTTTCTTCAGAAAGCGACCCTTTTCTAGATATTTACCATGGAACACGTGCTGCATAATAATAATAATGCATGTAAGAACATTCGTCAATTTTATGCATTTACTTCCCATACCGTTCAATCTCGTATATTTGCGATTTTTTTCTTGCAAACAGTCTAAAGATTCTTATGAAATGAACATGCCACTTTCGTTTCTGAGCAAGCGATGTAGTTAAATTGCAACTTTGGAACATCGTACTTGGACGGTTAGAACATGCAGGTTCTTTCCTCAAATACATTTAACAACAAAACTTATTTTTCACTGATTCGCTTCACACTCTCAATTTCGATTATTTCGACGAATCCTTGTCATTTTTGTAAATAATACCAAAAAAAAAACAAACGTTCTCACGCCCTCGGCCGAAGCTCCCGGGTACTGTTGCAATATAGTTTTAATTGGCTGGCTTCGTATTCCAGAAATTCGCAGCGAGTTTTTCGGTACGGCCCCAATGTACATTGTCATTAGTTGTACAAATCCACGTGGTCAAAGACCGACAAACACAAAAGTGAAAGTAAAGCTCGAGTTTGTTTTTTCGTCAGTTAAGAATGGTGTTAGCCAGTTACCTAGCTCTAACTGCCGTTGGGATGTTAGTCGCTGAGCTCGTGCAGGCCGAGCTGCCCCTAGCGTTACAGACAGATACGTATACACGTGAGTTCGATCCAATGAAGCTTCAAGCAGTGTAAATTCCATTTCGTCAAGGTCATACGCAATATACATTTTTATATACCAATTGATACAAATGATTTGATGCTTGAGTGATAGTAAAATCGCAAAATGAAAATACAACGTAAATTGCTCAAAAATAAATCAATCGTTGAGAAACAAAATCTACGAAATTCGAATGGTGAGAAAGCTCGAAGGAGGATTAAAAAAAGAAGGAAAAAAAGGACTAAAAAAAGTCAATAGATTCGACAGACAATCGCTAGTGACAAAAATACAAGGAAAATTAAAGTGAAAGAAGCGAAAATTCGTGCAAAATTATAAACGCATTACAATTACTCGTGATGATGCGAATGCACAAACAAACAAGCACACACACGCGCACTCGCACACGCACACACACGCGAGCAGTAGATCGGGCATACCCAGTGGAGTCAGTAGAAATTGTAGAATGGTTGCTTTGTGTGGAATGAGTCGAAATATTGCTCGTAGTAGACTGAGGGGATTTTATATCCGGTCCAACGTACACAGGAATCCGAGAGCGGCTAAACCATCACCATTACAGTAATAAGCAATCCTTCCCTTTTCTTCTTGTATTGTCAATTCAATAATTCGCCATTGTTCCGCGTATCTCACGCTTGATTCGTTGCTCGATCAAGCGTTTCGATTGAAATTGGGATTGGTGAAAAGGTATGGAAAAGAAAGTAGCTTCAATTTCTGAGCGTTAAGCACTATTTGGCGCGGAGTTTTTTTATGCACGACTTTGAAAGACCGAACGGAAAAAGAAAATGTTTTCTACAACCTTCAAACGAAGCAGCTGCCGTTCGCTGTACTTCTTTTTTCTACCGAGTGATGATGGCATGACACAAAAACATTTTACATGTACTGTTCGGCTAATTAGCTACGAATTCCCAAAATTTTCATTTTCTTTTTATTGAGGTAAAATATACCGTATTTAAAGAGAGAAGGCCAGGGTGACGAGTAATTATTTTTTCTGCATTTTCTCGAAGTATACATACTTAAGAATATGTGAAAAAAATGTTGAAGTGAGAATATTTAAAAGTGACCAAATTACATTAAAACTTTCAATCGCGTTTTTACCAAAACAACTTTTCACGACCTGACTGGAATCATAACTCTAGCTATGATTGTCCGATTTTCAATGGTCAAAAACCAATATTTCCGTAATTGCGGTAGCTATAATTGTACGTAGCCGTTTTTTTTTATTTCGTATTTTTTCAAGCCTCCAAATATAAGTAAAAATTTCGGGGTAATTACACGTTTTACACTCCCGCCATTGTGTGGAAAAAAATCGCAAAAAATTGGCTACGTACAGTGAGAACTACATTTACATGGATAATAAAACTTTTTAATTTTTATTTGTCAAACTAACCATTGTCAAGTCATCGATCTGGACCACATTTTCTTATACAGAGGCTCTATTATATCTCGACAGCGTTGTCAATTTAATCAAAAATTAAATTAAAATTTACACGAAGTAAGTCCAATCTATGCTGAATAACATACCTTTTTTTTCATATCCCAAATAAATAATTCAGTAGACAAACAAAACGGAAAAAAACGACCTTTCTCGGCCCGTCACACAATAGTGTCCTTAAAAGCAACCGCTCAAGTTTTGCGATAGCACAAACGATTATTCAGCTTTAAAAAATCGATGAAAAAGTATCAGTAGGTCGAACAACATTGCTCCTAAAGGTTGTAGAATGATTGCTTCAATGAATGAAATTTTTCGGGAACACACGACAACCGCATGTCCCAATGAGAAAGCATACCAACACCCTGTAAAATAGTTAGTACCGATAACACGTGTAGATCAGATCACCAATATGTACCCGAAACAATCACAGCTTCGTGATTACAATACAATTTTGTCAAAAGAGATTGTTCACCCAACGAGAGCAAATGCACGAATTTATTAATTTTGCTTTACCTAATCGGTGTCCCGACACCGGACAGGGTTGGTATGCTCGAAGTTCGATAGATCGAGCCAAACCTAAAAAATGTTATTAGGCTTCTATGGTTATCAATTGCTAAGCAATTATTTTTCTCATATACGGCAAGAGGAACGATTCGATAACAACAAAAGGGGAGAACAGAGGTTTCGCGATTTCAGCGAAAAATTTCGAGATCCGTCGACGCTCTCGTTGTCGCGAAAATTATTTCATTATTACGCGTTACTGTACAACGTGCCTCGTTTTTTTTTTTTTTTAATCGTGTAAATGTTAATGACATCCACGTCAATGTCGAAAACAAAATGCAACGTAATATTTTTTCTTCTTCCATCTCTCGCTTACCGTTAATGCATTGAATGCCAAGTCAAGTTATTGTGTGAATTAATCAAAAAGTATCTAGCACAATACATGTTAGTTTTTGATTTTGATAACAAGGCAAATTTTTTGGTGTTTATTTTTTTGCTATTCCATCGATAGGGCGGATGAATAAGTGTGAAAGATTTTTGCGGATTGACGAACCTTGTGGGAACGCCGCTGGCAGGACTAACGAGTCCCGTTGGTGTACGAGGTCGTGAACTCGAGCCGTTGACAGGCGCTGCCAAGCGTCTACCCGAGATGCTGTTGTGTCGACTGGATGTCGGCGTCGTTCCGGTCGTACCTAACGTTCTTCGAGGAATGCGACTCGGAGTACCTGACTCGTCTGTAAAGATACCCGATCATAACGTCAATTCTTTCCCGATGCGCCTCTCATCTTCGTCATGCAATCGTTCCATCATCGACAATGCCGAGCTTGATTCCAACTCTACTATTGTGCGTTTATTTACATTGAGCAAATTCGGATAAAGCTCCGAAAAGCCCATGACGCCAATTAATATTAAATCAATGTATTTGACTCGCTGATCACGAATACGATAGTGAAAATAGCTGCAAATTTTATTTTCACGATCAAAACTAACACGAATGGATTTGAAAAAAAAGTTTTTCTATTTTATTTTAACAAATGTTGATCTTGGAGAGAAACGTTTCCTCTTCAAGTTGTAACCTATAAAAAGGTCGATCTTTTGTGTTCTATACAGGTTGAGAAAATGGGGATAATACTCCAATAAGTACATTTTTCTAAATTCCATTAGTTTAGATATTATCTGCTTACGCACTTTATCGCGGGAAGGTTGGCGTTCAGTCTTTAAAGTGTAGTTTACTCTTTAAACCCAAACAAACTCAATTTTGGAAAAGGAAAAAATAGAATACAAAAAAGCAGAAAATAAACATGCACTTTAAAGACTAACGAAACCCCGACCTTCCCGCGGTAAAGTACGTAAATACATAATATCGAAACCGATGGAGTTTAGCAAAATCTACTTATAAGACTATTATCCCATTTTTCTCGAATCAGGATGGTTTGACGAAAACTATATCGAACATAAAGATCAATCTTTTTGTAGGCTATAAATTTTGTAGGAAACATTTTGGGTAAGATTCGCGCGTTAAAATAAATAACTTAAAAATTATATACTTCGAAAACTATTGCGAATCGCCATGAATCCCTTTAGCGGTTGCCTTAAAATATTAAAAGAAATGTTTGTGCAAAATTTCAGCTCGATCGGGGGGGTTACGGAACCTTATCCCCATTTTTCTCTAAGATCGATATTTATGAAAATAAAATAGATATACTTTTAAATCAGTTTTTGTGTATTTTGACCGTGAAATGAAATTTGCGGGTATTTTCACTATCATAATCATGATCAGCGCGTCAAAATACATGAGTACAAGAAATTCCAAATTAAAAGGCAGCATGAGCTTTTCGGAACTACACCCGTAAATTGTATTCGTTGTTGTACCTGTACTGTCCAAAGACTGGGTGGAACCGTAGCGACTAGAAGGCTTGCTGCCTTGTCTCGAGGCTGGTCTGCTGCTCGGCCTGCTGGCTGGTCTCGAAGCTGGTCGGCTCGATGGTCGGCTGCCACCTGTTACGACAACATTTCATCCCGGTCAATGAATTATTTTCGATTAGTCCAATTTCCATCGGCTATTCCAAATTTTCGAGCCAAAGAACTCCAAACAGAATTCAAACCGACGAAGGGTCAATATGTTTTATTCGAAGGACGTTAAAGAGTATCGAATCGTCAATTACTCGGGGTAAAAGTACTCCTGTACGGTGTACTCGTTTTTCTCGCCGGCAATCGGAAGGAGCTCTCGTTATCGCTGAGGCTGTCGGGTGTTCCGGCGCTCAATGACGATCGCGAAGCTCTCGTCTGTCCCATAGGCACGCTTCGGGCACTTCGTTCTCTCACCTAAGAAAAAAAAAAGAGTACCCGTGAAATCATCCTCAAAACAATGGCGTCTTCAAGCGTCACAAATACGACGGAACGGCATGTTTTTTTTTCCTTTCTTTCATCTACCGTGATGAATTTCTGTATAAACATTCGAGTTTCCAAGTGTTGCAATATTATTGAGAGAAAGAGCTGCGGTGGAGCTACGATTCATATTACGAGTGTGAAGCATCGTACCGAGGGCTCAACTTTTTTATTCTCCACGTTAGAGACATTTAGAGCCGTTAGAGACATTTTTTTCGGATGTGAAAAATATCAGAACGTAAGATCTTGAGCGATCTCTCAATATCGCTAGCCCTCGTGTACGTAGCCAAACTGCATCTGACGTGTTTAATTATTCATGTCAACGAAAACGATAAATACGTACCGTCTGCTCCTACCAAACTGCAATAGGAACCAAACAAACACGAAACTTCTCAGCTTCCGTCGCGATAAAATCTTCGAAAGCTTCAGCCGTACAAAAAGATTCAACTCACGATCGGGAACTTTGACAAACGTTGCACGCAAATTTACCGCGACCGAAATTGAGAAATTTCTCCGGATGAAAAAAAAAAAAGAAAAGAAAAGAAAACAAACTCATGCAAAACTTACCACGAGAAGTTGGGAGAGATACAGTAGCTTATGGTGATTCGAAGTATCTCCGATCAACGCCACTATGCACGCATATCAATACAGGAAATTTGTTATGACGATCAAAGTAGTACTACCACAATTGTTTTTTTTTTTTTACGAATATTAATCCAACTGGAGGAATACACAGAGATGGTCACGCCTCTCGTTAACGGAGCAAATCAAGACGAATCAGTAGAGCCAGAATCTTTGCATTTGAACAAATTCTTACGGCCACGTTTGAAAGAGTCAATGAAGGCTTATAGAACGACGATGAAAGACACTCGTCGTATTCGTTAGAGGGCTCTCGAGGGGACGTAATACGATAATTTCGAGGCATTCGAATCAATTGTAAAACACGAAATTAGAAAAATCATGTAGTTGCAGGAAAAAAACGTAAAACAATAATTTGAAACAAATCAAAGATGTGGGATGACGAAAAGCCTGATTCAAGTTGCACTCATACAACGTAAACATTACCTAATGATGGGCTTGAAGCTTTTCGATTTCATCAAAAGTATGCAATTACACACCTACACTACAAGAGCACAACAAACGCCACTCAAATCAAGGGGGAGCTCCACGCTCTGATATTCGAGAAAAAAAAAACGTCTTTCAATATTTATTATCCGCCGGCAGAAAATTTTAAGGCGATATCAAACGGACGAGTCCTTAAGACTGTGCTTTCTCTTTGCAATCTAAAATATCGCGATTCCTATATACATTCTTTTTACTACCGCACTAAATTCTGCAAAATAGTCCTCCGACTTCAAAAAAAATCAATTTTACCTCGCAATTTTTCAGATCTGTAACAATGGATTGGTCATTCTGATCGATGACTTCTGGCAATCGCTGCCTGGAAATGATGACGTTGAAGTTTGCGTCTTTGGAAAGCCACGTAAAATGATTATTTCTCAAAGCTCAATTTTTTTGGACCACTTTGGCGGTCAAAAGGTGAACAAAAAATCGTTCCACATCAACGATGCAAACTTCAACGGAATAAAAAATGCCTGATACAAGTTCAAGAGACGGGTTTAAACGAGAGTGGAGCTCGTCCTCGAAGCAAAAAGTAAACGAAACTCACAACCTCAAAAAGTATCGCAATTTCCTAGCCAGCTCGCGGAAAATGTAAAAACCAAATTTGCAAAAACAAAACACACTCTTCGATTGAAGAATCCAATAAAATCCTACATCATGCATTGAAAATTCAACGAGCTGCGGCAGGCACACGACACTCAAAAACGATCGCAGCTGAAATTCAACGTCCTCGCGTACAGGCCGCGCAACAAAAAAAAAAACTGTCCAAAAAAATACCATCAGCAGAAAAAATGAGAAAAATATATGTTATTTACCCAGTGGTAAGAGGGGGCGTGCATGTGAAGAGGATACGAGCACGGGAGATCCTCCTTTTGCCTCAAACTCTCAAATATCGGCATCAGCTGGCTCATAAACTCCTCCGCTATATTGTACACCATAAACCAAATTAATCGTACCAATTTAATTTTCGCTCTTTTTGCTCAATCAATCCAGCAATATTTTTGCCTCGACAAATCAATATTACGTTCTTCTTGATCCGGAAAAATCCGAAAATTGCACATTCTCTTTTTTTCCGTGCGTTTCTTTTCCTCGACCAAACAAACAAAAAATGACACGGACTCATTGGGGCGGAAAAAGTATCGGCTACCGCTCGATATTTCTAATCGCTGAGATATGTTCTTATAAAAAAAAAACACAGCTATCAAGAGCGTCCTGCGCGTACAAAACATCGCACGCACACATCCATACGACTATGAACAATTGTCCTGATTACAAAGACATCACATCTCCTGAGGTTTGCACTGGAAATATGCCCTTTCAGCATTTGCCCAACGAAACTGGCACCTCGAGAAAAGAGAGAATAGAAACAGACGTACGTCCGTTGCCAATTGTACTGACCCAAAGTGTAGAGAAACGCAGCAAAACGTGAAGAAATGAAGAAAAAAAAGAATATAAAAAAAAAACGAACAACTTTACCGCTGACGAGAGAAGACAAGCGCTCACTTCTACCAAGAGACTTACTGAAAAATCATAATAACTATAACGATAAATGAAACAACGACTCAACCGTCATGCTCATGCGAAGAGATAGGGCAGGTGAAGGATAGAACGGACGGTAACTACACGAGTTCGATGGTTCCTTCGTGTGTGCCCCGTTACTCACCAAAAACAACGCTGAATCCACGGACTTCCTTGTCTGGCACGAGCGACTTTTCTTTCATACGTGTAAAAACATTTACGTGGATAAAATGCAATGCAGATGTTTGCGTGTGTGTGTGTGTGTGAATTTCTTTGTAAAAAAAAAATGAATCCGCTACTTGTGACAACAACGACAAGTAAGATGCAAAAATTGACATTTGACTCTTTGATTTCTCGACTTTTGCATTTTACTGTGTCTTCGCAGTCGCTTTTGTCTCAACGATGCTATTCGCGAAATAAAGAGGTCTCAAAGTGACGAGCAAATTTGAGACGAGGCAATTTGCACTCGAAAAAAATAAATAGCCAGATCCTTTATTCAAGGTGGTTTTTGTTTCACCGTTTTTCGATGACATTACCTTTGTGATTGGACCTGCCGAGGACATTGGCGAACGTTGTAGGGTCGAGTTCGGGCTCGGTTTGGACCTGAACGCCGTCATTGTCTGGCTGACACCATCCGCCAATATGAATTGTTCCCGCAGCTCAATATTCGTTCTTCCCTTGGCTACAGTGTGTTGCGTGCACGCAGAGTTAGTAGGAAGGCGCGATAGGATGCCGGGTTGTTTTTTTTTTTGTTGAAAGGATGTGCCAAACATTTTTGTTTTTTAGATACGGAAAGACAGAGAGCCAGAGAGACAGAAGAGTAGAGATATAGAGAGATAGCAGAGTTCGGAATTACAGTAATTACAAACGGGACAATCGGAGATAAAACATAAAAAGAATAGATGAATAAAAAATATTAAATATTAATTGGGAGTTGAGAATCATCGTGAGAAAAAATGTTTTTTTTTTTTTTTTACGGTATCACAATATCAATCCATGCGAGTAGAGTGAAAAAAAAGAATTGAATATCGTACGAACGAGTGTTAAAATAAAAGAGGTATGAGTGAAAAGAAAAATGGTGGCACGTTGTTGTATGTGTAAAACGTGTGTGCGTGTGTCAGTGTGTGAGAAAAGAAAAAAGAAAACAATTTAGGATAAATGAAGAAAAAAAAACGATAAAATTGTATAAATAAATAATATAGGAATATTTGGGAATTGACACTCGTATAATTGTTGCAAATTCACGATCGGTCGTCACTTCGCGATAGATGCGACACTTTTGTTTTTTTTTTCTCTCTCTCTCTCTGCAAGTAAAACGCAGGATCGTGAATTTACAAGTTGAGATTCGTCGCGACGATACCAGCTGTGCAATGTACAGCAGAGCGTTTATCGACGTACGTTAAATTCGTTCTAGCGCAATATAAACCAGAGATTCCAGCTACACCACTACGAAAAAAAAATATATATATATATATATTATCATTTGGAACACGATTTTATTCCTCGATGCGGTTTGTACGGGTCGGCTATTGCTCGACGGAATAATTGATAAAAGATTCACGATAATCGACGAATTTCCGTGTTCCAAAGTGATTAAGGCGTAGAGACGCTGGGCGACGAATCGCGAGTCCTTCATCATCGAACGTCACTCGTAACGCCCAGTTCTCGGAGATTAAGACAAAACTATATAAAACTGTATATTTTATAAACTCCAACACCATGCTGTTAACCAAAAATAAATAGAAGAAACGACAGGCCTGAAAAGATACAGGTAAAGCTAAAAATAATCACGAATCCACGCTCCAAGAAAACCATACCATTTTGACGAATGAAAACCAGGTTCGTTCAAGGCCTAAATGGAGCTCTAGCTTTACTTTCGTAACAAACAACGGCAAAACAGAAGGAAATATCCAAAGTAAATCTCAGAGACGTAAGAACTAATTGGCCAGCCTTCGAGTCAACGGGTAGCACATAAACTGTACAGTATTTTCGTTGCGGCTAAAGATAAACGAGGAATAGACGAAGCAACCATGAGAATGATCAACTCCCCAATGAACATATTTGAATGAACGATAAAAAAAAAGCAATAAGGTCAAAACAAATTCGCATGCCAACACACGAAATGACCAAATGGCAACTTCGCGGTCTGCAAAACTTTGGCTTTGCACAGTGGATTCGCACCCGTCGCGTTGCGCAATAGTTTCAAAGACTGCGAAGGTAACGGTGAACGTGCAAGGAAGCCTCACCGAGCGGACACCAACCCTCGTGTTGTTCCGGCTTGTTAGGATCCGGTATTGGCATTAGATAGACTTGAGGAATCAATTATCCAAAACATATTTGTTAAAAAGGATTTTCCGAAAAAATAAAGAAGAAAGAAAAACGATTCCATGCGACACGTAAAGTTGAACAGGAAAGGAACAAACTCAAGATCCGCCATGAGAAAATGAGGATCATTCGATAAATGAGGCCAAACACACGGAATTCCAGGGACACGGGAAGGACGGAGTGAAATGAGAAAGCAAGAAAAAATTTGTTAGTACAGAAACGATCAATGATTTCGATTATTATCTACCAGGTTTATAGTTTCGTCAGGTTCGATGGCCATTCCAGAAAAATCAAAATGAAACAAAAGTCCGCCGGATTTTCAAATAAAAAAACGTAACGTGAAGGATTGTGACGAACGAAAAAAACGTCGGCTCGACAATGATGCGATAATGTTCAATGATATTGTGAAAAATTAATCAATCGCCAATCGCGCTCGCGATCGCTGAAGTTTTTCCGGATTAGCTATCGCTCCTCGTCCGTTTAGGATCGAAGTGAATGAAAAAAAAAAAAAGATAAGTAGTTCGACAAAAGAAATATCAAGATTCAACTAGCAGCTAAGCAAAAGCGAGAAGTAGCAAACGCACTCACACACGGACACATCCTCGTTTCACACAGAAATGACTTTCTTTTTCTTAGTCGACATTTGTGAATTGCTATTAATAACATGACAATTGGTTACCTCAGGAGTTGAGATCAGACACACAAAACGCACGTAAGCGTTGTTATTTCGTATTAGGACACTAAGCGCGCGCGCGCAAAAAAAAAGTATTATTCGCGTTAATGACATTAATAATCGTAACAAGCTTATCGGGGTAATCTATTTTCACGCTGTTTCTCAATTCGTCCGCATACCTTCCAGAGAACTCACAATGAAAATCCCTCGCAAATCGTCGACAGGTAAAAAAAATCCGTTTTTCCAACGATCATTTTATAATCAAATATCATTAACGTTAATTACAACCTACGGATGTAGCACCATTCAAAATGTATTCACATTGATGAAAATTCAAAGATAACAGCGTATTTTTTTCTCTATAATAGTCTTCTGAAATGTTAAGCAAATAAATACGTTCAATGAAACACCGTGGAATGAGCAGATTCTTCGTTTTCGCGCGCCTCGAGAAATGAACGGAAAAATAGATTACCCCTACTGCCGAGGTTCTACTAACGCTATATCGAGGTAATTGGCTTAATGTTATTTTTCACGATAAGGGCGATCGGTGTATCAACTACCGTTGTTGCAACACAGCGCATGAATGTTGGCACTTATGATGATGTGAAAAATGAAAGTGAACGATAATATCGCGAAAATGAAGAACGGAAAACGAGTGAAAAGAAAATAGACGCGCTCTAAGAGCGATAGAACGAAATGTATGATTGTTGGCCTCGTGGGGAGATTTATACGGCTACGGAAACTTCCTTTTTTCGTCCGCCTCCAATAACTATGATATTTCCTATCCGCCAACGTGATTTTCAAAATAAAGGCCGTCCTAGACTTTCTTCGGTATTCCTCAACATTTTCAACGTCAATATTCAAGTTTATCGCGGGAGCACTTCGCAAATTTCTTATCCAACGACACTTGCAAAAGAGCCCGCGATATTGATCGGGAATATAAATTCCGTATGCTCGTAAATAAGAGTAACGTTTCGACGCGTGACGGAGCAAAGTATTGCGAGGAGAGACTTACCGCGGCATGGATCGTTTTTCAGTAGAAACTCGTCGAGAGCTACCCATCCACCTCCGACTCTCACCATTACGGTTGATCGCAAAATACGGACCAGACGCAGCTTTTGACTGTCACCGAACTGTTGAATAATATCAATGACGATGTACATTCGCTTTTCGCAACGATCATCGATTGAGAGGCGAAAAAAAAAATGTAAATATACGTACTCGGTATTTTCCTTCGCCGACCTGGAATACCCGGAATTTCTGTCGACACGTGCAAAGCATCACGAGACGCTTCACCTCGTCGTGTATCTTGTCGGTGTCGTTGTGCGTTCGTCTTTCCTCCCAGTCCGGCCGAAGAGCCGCTATAAATTCTTTCCAATCGATGAGACCCTCCCCATGACGATCGAAAAGATCCGCAACGGCGCCCATTTCCAATCGGGAAGTTTCGAATTCTGGCACAAAAATAAATCCGCGTCAGTCTCGAATTTGGTGAACAATTTGAAAACCCAAAATACTTTTCACATTAAAAAATGATGCAATAAAACTGAGGAATAAACGCAAAGAATCTTTTTACAAACGGGTTTTTATTTATAAACTATTTAACTGAAAAGGAAAAATAATATTTAGTGTATGAAGTTAAATAGTAAATCTACGGAAGAACCTCAGCCTTCGTACCTGATCAAAGGCGCAGGCTTAATGAATGAAACTACTTAATGAGTCTTACATAAACATAAAACTTAATTTTTTTTTAATGTTGTCTTAAAAGCTTGAGGTTTTATTTCAAGTATAATGACGTTTCACGCCTCAAGCTTTTGAGGAAGTATTTAATTTTTTTTCAAGTTCTGTGTTTATGTCAGTTTCACGAAGTATGTACTGCCTGTGCCTTTGATCAGTGACCAAAGATGAGGTTCTTCTGTAGCTTTACTATTTAACTTCACGCACTGAATATTATTTTTACTTTTTAGTTCAATAGTTCATAAATAAAAGCTTGTTTAAAAAATGACTACGTTTATTTTATTTTATACTTTTTAGTATTAGAATTTGTTTACTGATTTCCCATGCCAGACGTCCATGTCATTCAGACATCAGCGTAATGAAAAAACCTTGCCTCGGGTAATACAGGTTTCGCGAGAAACTTTATAATAGTGTAAATAGTGCTCGAGTCAACAGAGTTAATGAGCCCAAACTCGATTGTAATACCATTTGCCATTAGGAAATTTCAGTTCCCACCTCCCACCACCATTATCGGACTCTCGTTATCGTGTGTAATAAAACAGTGCTCGTAATAACAACATAAATTGGCACAAACTCGACTGTCCTGGTATATGCTATTAAGGAGTTGCAGTGCCCACCTCCCACTTCCATCATCAGACCAGCTCCATCGTACCATATTTTGCATTGTCACCAAAGTTACATAGTATGCCAAATTTCAGCTCAATCGGATGGGAGCGAGTGCTTGGAAAATAGATGACAAATTTTGAACCGGCAAGACAGGCATACGAACGAAGCAAGTTAAATAAAAGCTTGTTACAAAAAAAAAAACTTTGGTGCTGTAGTTCAACGAGATAGGTATAATTTCTAAAATGTTTAATGCAATAATTCAATATTGAATCCATGAATAATCCAGAGGCATTTTTCGAGTACTTGAAATTGTACAAAAATCGCGCTCTAAAGGTTCCTTTCCAAAAAAAAAAAACGATAATGAAGAGATCCAGAAAGGTAATAGATATTTAAATATGAATACTAACTGGTATTCATAATTCCTTGGATGAAATCCTCCCTGGGAATCAAGCCGTCGTTGTTTTTGTCCATCTTCCTGAAGAGATCCGTTAATCTCGACTTTTTGTGGTTCATGAACTTCAGGAACTGCAAAACAATAAATTAGTGACTGAAGAATTGTGCATTCCCTTCTTTTTGCGCAACAATAGACATTGTTTGGATGCATTACCCTCTTGCGCCAATCGTCCCAGCTGAAGTTGGCGACGCGATCGAGCTCCTGTATGTAATTGAGTTTGTCTTGGAGGCGACGTTGACGTTCCCACGCAAGCATCCAAACGTGACGCCAGCGATCCCAGAGAAGCCTTACCCTCGGATTTCTGAATTCCGGTTCCGCGCCCTTGCTACTCATCGAATAAAAACAGACAAAAAATACATTTTTTTTTATTGTTGTAGACACGCCGATGTTGGACATTCGGGCGATTGTATGCCCGAACGCCCGTTTCGTGAAACTGAACGTTAGATTTGGATAATGAAAAAGGAATTTCACTCCTATGGAGGAGCCGGAATGAAAAACTATCGATAGATGTCTACGAGGTGTTTCGATAGTTTTTGAGAAAACTGTTCGTTGAATTATGACCCATCGATAGCTCCCATTGTGATGATAATAATGGAAAAAATAATAAAGTACCATGAAATTTGTGCTTATTGTTCCGAAAAAGCAATTCTCATCGTCCAAATTCAATGAGAACTATTCCGGATAATAATTTGACGAACATGTCTTTTCGTTTTCTAAAACGTTATCAGACTTTCAAAGTACCAATATATCCGAAGACTGTTATATAACTGTTAGACTGGTTCTCAATATTTTAAGACGGGACATCACTGTGACGAGTCGAAAAAGTCGATTTTTTTGCATATTTTTCAAATTATACATATTCAAGAATATGTGAAAAAGAATTCAAGTTGATTTATTGAAAATTGATGAACGACCTTTCTCGACCTGGCCGGAATCATAACTCTAGCTATAATTGTCGGATTTCGAATTTAAAAAACCAAAACTTCCGTAATTACAGTAGTTGTCGTACGTAGCCTTTTTTTAATTTAGTATTTTTTAACCCCCGAATACAAGTAAAAATTTCGCCATAAGTACACTTTTTTTTAACACTTCCCATTTTTTTTAACGGCTCCGTACAACGAGAACTACATTTATATAGATTATAAAACTTTTTATCTTTGTTCTTTGGACCAACCATTGTCAAATTATCGATCCAACCGTTAGACCACATTTTTCATAGAAAGCCTCTACTGTACCGCAATAACGTTGTTAATTTTTATTTTTTTTTCGAATAAAAATTCACACGAAATAAGTTGAATGTATGCTTAATAACATAACTTTTTTCCAAATTCCAAATGAACAATCTAGTGGACAAAAAAAATCGGAAAAAACGACCTTCTTTCGGCTCGTTACTGTGGTGTCCTCTCTACGAGTAATGTAATTCATTTTTAGTGGTGATTTTTCGTGTTAACCAGGACAATTTTATCCGTCAGTAATTTCCGCAAGGACGTGATGTGAATAGCATTTACAAATCAATTAATTGCTCGCTCGGATTAACGTTGGCTAAAATAATTTTCTCACTGACCATTTGATATCTGCAGTGAAGAAGGGTCAAATATTGGCAAACGTCATAACACCCCAACCAAGCACACAAATTCTTCCTCAACCAATTGCACTAAAATTCCTCAAGCTACGTTTTAAATGTTGATGATGAAAAGTACACAAAATGTGGGAAATTCCTTGTGATTATGATGATGATGTTGTTAATGTTGTTGTTGATGATGATGATGATGATGATGATGATGACGATGATAATGATGATGAGGGAAAAATGTAAATCAAGTTGGGATCACTGACCTTCCTTTGGGTGGGAAGCGTGGGCCAATGTGCGGCAATGAAGGATCTGGAGTTCTCTCACGGCCCGGGCTGGCTCGGCTAAACAAGAACATGCGTCACATCACTCGTAACACTACTCAACTCTCTTTCTCTCTCTCTCTTTGTATAAGAAGGACCCTTTTTTCTGTTATGCATTCTGTCGCATTTTACAGTGTCAATTATTCGCAAAAATGTGTACTTTGTTTCTTGCACGTGGGTCAAAAGAGCAAAATTGTGAATATTATATTCCGCCATGAATCATTTGAAAAAAATACATAAAACTAAAAGTCGATTTACACGAGGCATTCAGCATTGTTGTAAAAATTATCCATGTAAATTAATCCAATTATTTGTACATTTTAACGATACATTGCACAATGAGGGCGGAAAAAAAATTCTCTAATCGTGTATGCGCGTACACCCAAGACGTACAGGACGGAAAAACGCTTATCAATCGTCATGCTAACCAACAAGCCGTTTCGCTCCGTCTCTATTCCATTGCAACATACACGAGCACTGCGCGAGATATAGTGTCGAAAAGATGATATGTATTTTTGTGAACATGTAAAAGCAAGATGCGGTCATACCTTCCACGTCGGGATTGCAACAGGTCGCGGCTTCCCTTGAAGCTAAACGATACCGAAAGCAACAGGAACATTCGTTAAATTGACGAGTCAACATTTAAACAATAAAACACTTTATACCGATACAATAATTACAGAAGCCAAAACATCTTTTCCAAAGTGGAATTTAGGGGAAAAAAAATGAATTGAATGAAACTCACGATACACACGAGAACAAAGTGACTGCAGAAGATTACGATTTCAGGGATAATATGAAGAGAGGAAAAACGAGATTGATCGATGAAACGCACCTTTGCTTACGAAGCGGCTGATCGTGATCATTGTCCTGATAGTGCTCCTTACTGATTGGCCGACAAATAATGAGACATGCAAGAACAGACACAATGAGTCAACATAACGAGACGAAAACATCACATAAACGAGAAAACAACAAAAGTACAAAACGAGCAACGGCAAAATGAAACGTAAAATCGAGAGAAAAAAAGAACGGAAAGGAACATTGACGCGAGTCACTCGTTACACGAAACTCGAAAAATCGTTAACACAATTCTTCCGTCAAGCGCCACGATATTAAGCTGATTTTTTTTCCACAAACACAATCGTCACGGAGGATCGAGGGAAGAGAAAATAACGTGCAAACTTACACGTGTCCCGGTGCTTTGCTCTTGGACATTTTGCGAGAATCCTTGACAGTTTTCACCTGTCTAGCTTTGCACACGCGATCAACGTCGTTCTGTCGACGACTGGTATTTTCCATGAACTCGCGATGATCGGTAATGAGGACTTCGAGCGTGGCTCGATCGTCGGGTAGCGGTTCGGCTTCGAGAGCGGTTAACGTGGTGTTGAGACCTTCCAGCCAGGCGAGCAACTCTTCCAGAAGGTTGTCGAGATCCTGAAGTCCTTGCATATGATTCTCGAGTCTTTGATTCCTCTGGTGGGCCCACGTCGAGACCTCTTCCCATCTCGATTGTATTATCGTAATCCAATGTTTTATCACAGCCGCACCATCAGGATGAGCCTTGCCGAGTATCGCGTGCGCCATCTCGAGGGTATTGTTTTTTTCAATTTCCTTAGCCCCAAGTTCGCGCAAAAATTTCTCGTGTTCCATCAGTTGATTTCTACTCTCCTGTTCGTCCTCGGGCAATTGTCCGGCGAATCTCAACTTCATCTCGGCGTCGCTGAGCCACTCGAGGAGCACGTGAACGGCTTTGTGAAGACGTTCGGCCTCGCGAAGGGCCTCCTCGAGTTTCGTACTTTTCTTCGAGGACAAACGCGTCACGGTGTCCCATAGGGCGGTAACCTCGGAAACTTGTGTCCTGATGGTCGTTGCGTCCTCGATCGTCGCTTTGGACTCGAGTTCTCGTCCCGTTCTTATAACCGACTGCATCTGCGACGCTCGGGACTCCAAATCTTCCTCGAACGACTTGTGCTGATCAACGAGATTCATCACTGTGTCAAGATCACCGTACAACGGGCCCGGATTAGCCAATTGCTTTTCGGTCTTTCGCAGCCACTCGAGCAACGCCTGTATCGCGTCCTTGAATTGTCCGGAGAACAGAAGGGCCTCCTCGAGTTTGCGCTGACGATCGACGCTCTTGCCGCAAACAGTCGTCCACTTGTTCTTCAACTCGTTGAGCAATTCTTTGAGGGCCGGCTCGTCGCTCTTCGGCGCTTTGTCCTTCAGCGTTTTGCCGTTCTTCATCGTCGTGTCGTAGCTTCCTTGTTTGGCGCTCAGGGCCTTCTGTACCTCGCGATGTTTGTTCAAGCGAGATTTAATCTTTTCCGGATCGTTGCCACCTACACCGTCCGCCGCCATGTCGTCCAACGTTTTCTCCGTCTCGTCGAGCCAGTTCATGAGGCTCGACCACGAATCGTGGAATTCTCGAGCCTCTTTGTAACCGTGATCGAGTGCACGGGTTCTCTCGGCTGACTTCGAAACGACGCGTTCCCACCTGTGCTGAACGCTTATCATCAAATTTTTGATCAATATTACGTCCTGCTTCTGCGAGAAGTAACGCAAATGGGTGCCCTTCTTGTCGAGATTGAGCATCGTTTCGCGATGCACACCAACGTCTTTTTGGAATGTTTTGTGCTCTTCTATCTGTCCCAATATCGTTTCCATAACGCGCGAAACCGGCTTCAAATTCGTAAGCGTCTTTTCCGCATTTGTGAGCCAGTCAACGAAAGCCTGAAGGGCGTCGTGGAACTCCGTCGCTTCCTTGAGGGCGATCTCGAGTTTGATCTTCTTGTCGCTCGCTCGAGCTGTCACGCTGTCCCAGCGTTGCTTGAGATTTCGAAGATTGTGATTGAGACTACCGGCGCTTGTGGTACCGGCGCGTTTAAGATACTCCTGTCCCTGTTGCAGGACAGTCTCGACCTTCGGACGATTCAGCTCGAGCTCGTTGTAAACTTCCATGAAACGTTCGAGTTGTTCGGACGCGGTTTCGGGCAGTCCACCGACCGGTTTCGAGGCTACGATCATACTGTCGACGTCGCCGAGCCAAGATAAAAGATCCTGTATCTCGGCGGTGAAGGATTGAGCCTCGCGCAACGCGTCCTCCAATTCGCGCTGTCGATCCGCCGCTCGTTGCAACAAATCGCGCCAGCGACGATTCAGCGTGCCCAATTTTTCGGCCGTCGTCGATGCCTCGGCCGTACCTTTGCCGTCCTCGATCAATTGTCTGCCCGCGTCGTTCAACGTGTCCACGCTCGTCTGATGAGCCTGTATGTCGTTCACGAGAACCTTCAATTTTGCCAATTCTACCTCGATCACTTGAGGATCACCGGCAACGGGCTTCAGCTCGTCCAACGTTCTGTCCGTATTGTCGATCCAAACGAGAAGCTCGTCGAGAGCGTGCTGGAATTGACCGAGACGAAGCAGAGCGTTCTCCAGCAAGCGTTGACGATCCACCACCCCTCGTAGCAATCCGTCCCAGCGACGATTCACCGCGCCGAGGGGTTCCTTTATCGCCGCCGCTTGCTCCGACGATGTTCTCTCCGTAAGTTCGGCCGCTTGCCTGTGGAAACAATTCGCCACGGCGGTTAGCACGGATACTTTGGGAGAGGCACCGTCAAAAAAAATATATATAGACACTCGGCGGAAGTAATGATTGGTGAAGGATTTTTTTTTCTCAGCTTCGAAAAGGCGAATATTGTGAAGATTTTCATGCTCTCGAGAAGTCCATTTTTGTTGAGACAACGACATATAACGACGTTAATAACAAGAGCGCTTTGATACATTGAAACCAAATCGTTACGATGCTCTCAATGAGATTTCCTTCGTGAAGCTATTAATACTCATTTCTTTGAACATAATTGCTCTTGATTGTTGAACAAGAATGGACAACTTTCATTCCTCGCGGTTCTTGACTCCTTGCTACGCGTATTAAAGTAGAGGATGGCGGATCGAAATTGAGAAGAGAAAAGACATGCTTCGTCAATCCTTATTTCCTGCAGCTACGATTTCTTTTCCCGGACCTCTCTCTCTCTCTCTCGCCCAAGATATTCGCTAAAATACCGTTACTAACTAAGTTAAGTCATGACCACACCTATAAAGTTTAGACTATATTTCAACTTTTCTACTGTAGTGAGACAAAAAAAAACAGTAATCGTTTGTCGACAAATAAAAACTTTGATCGAGCAACCGCGAAAATACGAAAAAACGCTCGGTATGCGATGCGAAAAACG
This sequence comes from Ophion obscuratus, assembly GCA_964007375.1. Lineage (NCBI taxonomy): Eukaryota > Metazoa > Arthropoda > Insecta > Hymenoptera > Ichneumonidae > Ophion > Ophion obscuratus. The sequence goes on from OZ023322.1 coordinate 13,179,111, forward strand.
TTTGGTACGGTTCCTTGCTTTCCTGAGTATACCTGCACCCGTTTGCATGCTCAAACACAATATGCAGTCAAATCATAAACGGAAACAAATGGTAAGCTAGATATTCTCAATTATTTTCGGTCAGATGTACAGGTTGGGGTTAAAATTAACAATTCGTTCAATCGTTACACGGGGTATAGCTTTTGTTTGTGAGGGCGGTGGGAATAATGCGACTGCACACTTAGAACAACAATTTTTAAGCCATGCTCTAACTACGGCGACGACACAGAGAAGTTGACTTGCCTTGTCAGACTCCTTATGTTCAGGTACCGAAACAAAAGAAAATGGTTTGGGATTAGATATGCACGTTTGTTTTTCAAGTAGGACGTTCTGATATATTACCAATATTCTCGTGTAAAAAAAATTCAGTGAGAGCACAATGACGTTTAAACGTTTTCAAAAGACATGGGATCTGCAAGTGTTTGCATTTTGTGAAACTGTCCACGAAAATAGGTAGATCCGGTCGAAGAATTTGTTTAATTATTATTGAACTTTGCTCGTATTTAATTGGCTAAAAACAATGGAATCTTCATCAGGTGAAACAATGCTCGATTAATTTAAAATGAAAGTGTCAAGGTACGTATGTTCGTTATGTTCTGACCGTTGAAAATGAAATTCAGCAGCAATTGCGAATATTCTCAAAAAGTGAATCCCATTGACGTCCAATAATGACTGTTGCTCTCAAATAAAGTACAGTAAGGCCTCCGCCTCCCTTTATCTCTCTTTTCTTCCACGGATTATTTTACGTTTAGCATTAAAACGTGTACGAAAAAAAAAAAAAAAAAAAAAAAACAACTAAGTCTCTCTTCTAAGGACACAGAAAATCGTGGTGCGAAAAGTCTAAGGTAAAGGAAAAAAGTTACCACTCGATGAGCGAGAAAAAAAAGAGACACGCTTCAAAGAAGAGCACAGTTACGTGTATCTCACCTGTTGAGAGCCTCGACCTTCACCATGTGCGGATCAACTTCGGCCTTAAAGCGCGCCAGTTGTTTGATCTGTTTCTTAACCTCGTCTATGTCGCTACCGAGTATTCCCATGTCGGCGAACTTGTCCTCGGCCTCTTGCAGGAACTCGAGCAAATTTTGCAGAGTCTCGTGAAACTCCATGGCCTTTTCCATGGCATCGATGAGATTTTCCTCGCGTCTCGCGTAAAGAGCGGTCACGTTGTCCCAGGCTTGATCGAGGTCCTCGATGTGTTTTCTAACCTCGGGTTTGTCGGGTTCGCCGCAGAGACCCATCAGTTCGTGTCCGGACTGGCGTACCTGCTCGACATCCGGCTTCGTCTGATCGATCTCCTGGCGTATCTCCTGCAGGGCGACCTGTTGTTGCTGTATGGCTGCCGGCTGTGCCGCCGGTGGTGCCTGTCCAGCGAGAGCGTCCTGCAATTCTCTGAGCGTCGACATAACGCCGTTCAGCTCGGACCAGAATTTCTCGGCTACGGCGAGGGTATCGTCGAGTGTCAAGCCGCGATCGGTCGTCGCTCGCTGCACGTCGGCCCATAATTTATTGAGTTTTTCCAATTTTCGCTTGATATCTTTGACCGCGGGATCGGCCCTATTGCCGGCCTTGCTGATTACGTCGTCGGCGGCTTTTCTCACGGCGGCGTAGGCCTCGGTTCTCTGGGCGAGATCATCGGCCAACGCGGCGTTTTCTTCCATCTGATCGCGCAAACGCGGTGGATGAGCGCTCACGGCTTCGACGCCGTTCACCTGATCGGCCGTTGACGACAAAGCTCGCAACATGCCCTCGAGCTTGTCCGAGAACTGCGAGGATTCTTGGAGTGCTTGCTCGAGGGTCTGCTGACGGGCTCGCAACTCGGCACGAAGAGCCGCGTAACGGGCGTTGTCGTTGTCGAGAATCTCCTGAACTTTGGTGCCTTCCTCGTCGTTGCAGAGCCTAATGAGAGCCTCACCGGTCTTGTTGAGCTTCTCCACGAGTGGCTTGTGCTCGTTGATGCTCTGCACGAGAAGTTCGTTCTTGTCTTGCTGATGGGCGATCAGATCGGGCCGCAGAGCCGGCATTGGCAACATGGCGACTTGTTGCTCGGCCTCTTCCAGCCAGCTTACGAGCCCGGCGTGGGTGTCCCGAAGATGCTCGGCCAGTGGCAAAGCTTGCTCGAGCGCGCCCAATCTGTCGCTCGACAGACCCGACACGATCTCCATCGTTTCCCGCAGATCCTCCATCTTGTCTCTTATCGTCGAGGTGTCCTCGTGATGCGTGTTCTCGCGTATGACTTTCTTCGCCGTCGATATAACGTCGCGCACGCGTCCCTTTTGGCTCGATATATCGTCGTTGAGCGCCTTGTGCTCCTTCAACTGTACGCGTATTATTTCGGGCTCGCTGCTCGGTGGCTCGGCCTCGCGCAACTGATTGTCAACCTCGCGGAACCAATCGAGAAGATCGTCGATGTCACCGATCACCTCCAACGAACGCTGCTTGCTAAGCTGTATTCTCTCGGCTTTGCGCTGTATTTGCTCGGCGATCGCGTCGAAACGACGATTATCGCGGGTCACGAGGCCCTCTATCGTCGCGGCACCTTCGCCCGGTGATATCTGACACAACTGCGGCCCCACCGTGTTGAGTTTCTCGAGTACCGGTCGGTATTCCGAAATTTCCATCTCCAAACGGATGATTTCTTCCTCGCGAGGCTCGGCCGACTGCAACGCGGCCTCGGCGCCCTGCATCCAATCCATCAGGCGATTGTGATTGTCGTGGAATTGTTGCACGAGCGGCAATACTTCTTGGGCGTGCTTGAGAAGATCGGAGCCGCGAGTGACGAGGTCGTTGAAGCGTCGCTGGAGCGAATCGAGCTTGTCTTTGAGTCGCAGAGCCTCGTCGCTCGAAATGTGTTTCATCAGCTCGAGGCCGGAGTCCACGGTACTGTCGACTTCCGTCTGACGCGTCGACACTTCCTCCGTAAGATCGGCAAGATCCTCCATCTGCTGTAACAACTTTTCCGTGTGCACCGCCAGTATTCGATACTTGGAGAGTCTCACCTCCATACTCTCCATCCACGCTTGCAGATCCTGATAAGTCAGCACCAAATGGCGAAGACCCTGTCGCGATCTTTGCAAAAGATTGCCAAGGGCGTCCGAACGATCGACCAGTGCGGCGTATCTGTCAGCGGCGTCTTGCAACTTGTCGGCCAATATCGCTGCCTCGTCCTCACCGACCAGACTCATCAGTTGACTAGCGATTTCCGTGAGCTCGCTGAAATCCGGCTTCTTCGAGAGTATGTCGTCGTGCAAAGCGTCGTGCTCCGTGACGCGCTGTTGTATCTTCTCCTCGTCGGTCGGCACGAGCTCCATATCTTTGACCCTTCGCTCAGTTTTGTCCAGCCAAATGGCCAACGGTACGAGCTTGTCCTGGAACTCTCTGGCAACTGCCATAGCTTGCTCGAGGGCTTCCATTCTCTCGGCAGCGCTCTCCGTCAAATTGTCGAAACGTTCGACCAACTCGGTCAGCTGTTTCTCGATCGCCTTGCGCTCTTTGGGATCGGCACCGGCCACCACCTCTTGTCCCATGTTGTACAAGGACGACATTGAATTTTGCCGATCCATCAGCATCTTCTTCAAAAACTTTTGCTCCTGCAGTTGCGCCTTCACGACCTTGTAGTCCGAGGACGGTGGCTTTTGATTGGCTATCATCTCCTCGGTATCGGTCAGCCACTTTTCGAAACCATCCAATGCCTCCTGGAACTTGCCCGACTGCAGCAGCCCTACGTCGAGTCGTCGATCGCGTTCGTTCAACTGTTTAAGAAAAATTAGCGACACGCACCGTTAGAACATCGCGGAACATAATCATTTTCAGCAAAAGCATTGAAAAAGAGAAATAATTCGAAAAAAATGTGTCGTGAACATATGCATTTGTTACATTTACGATCTGAAATATTCTGAATTATTATTTTTGGGCCATAGTTTCTTTCCCTTGGAGCTGTTTGGACACTCCTAATGTTAACAAGTCATATTGACGTTCGAGACCGCAACAACAACGGATAAGTGACAAATTACGTGTGAGATTCGGCGATTAATTTACAGAGGCGTACTTTGTGCCGCGAACGTATTCCGAAGTGAAAGTCATCCATGAAAGCGTAAAATTCACGTAGCAGTATCGCGAAAGACTGAGACCTGGTTCGAGGTATACATTAGGATCGTATAATGCGGCTCAAGCCCAACCCTCTGCCCCTTGCCCCTATTGTGGTTCGTTTAGCAAAGCTCGTAAATAGGATTTTCTTCAACACACTCACCCTCTCTTTCAGATCGTTCCATCTCTCGTTCATTTTGTCCAAGTCTTTCTCGATGTTTGTGGTACTGACGTCACGGCCGGCAGTCTGTACGAGAGTTTGTCCGAGCATATTGAGTTCGTCAACGGCGTGTGCAATAGGCTCGATCTTTTTGGCCTTGAGAGCACGGAAGTCTTCCTGCTGGGCCTTGATGGATTCAACTTCCGAGCCGATTGGCTTGAATCTGCGAACCTGCTCGTTCGCGTCTTTGATATCGTCGATCACGGTGCCGTGTGCCTGATAAAATTCTTGCAGCTTGTTCAACGTGTCGTTGAGTCCTTCGTCACGATTACGAGCGCGTTCGTCGAGCCTTCCGATGTTGCGTTTCAACGCGCCGACCTGATCCCTCGTCGCTACCGCGTCAGGCGCGAAGCCACTGTCCACGAGATTCTCACCGGAGATAACTAGATCGGCAACCTCGTCCGACAGCCTGGTGATGCGAGCGATCAGCTTGCCAACGTCCTCGATCTGAGCGCGCACCGCTTTGATCTCTCTCGCTGGTGCCTTCATCGAATCCAATTCGTTCTCGAGGGCCGACAAATCCTGAGTCAGACACTTGGCCTGATCGTTGAACTGGGCCACGGCCGTAGCCGCGCTCTGCAAATCACTGCAACGGTCGTCGAGCTTCGCTTGAAGATCGTTTATGCGATCCGTCAGATTTTCAATCTCGTCCTGGAGATGAGTAGCGTCCACGCCTTGCTCGCGCGCTTTGTTCGCGAGATCGTGCGCTTGCTGCCTCACGGCCTGCAGAGGCTTCTTCAGGCCCGCTGTTTCCTCTCGCAAATTCTGCCAAACGTAAAGAACGCAGTTCGAATAAAAAAAAGCCCTTAATGAACATTGAAAAATACGAAACTGTCGATTGTAGGAGAAGAATTTGAGTGTTGGATCGAAAAATTGACCGGACAAGTTATTTCTCTAAAGTGCTAACTAACAAGCTATGTCACGATGGAATTATGATGACGCGGACCATCCCGAGAAGGGCCGCGAATATTGTACAAATCGGCGGATTTCGATGTTTCGTGGAAGGAAGGGTAGACAAATTTGGAGGCAAATGGTTTGGAGATTGGGTCCGTGGAATCCTAAATTAACGAGTAAAGCCAATCGAGGATTTTCAAAGTTCCAGAAAAGAAACGACACAGGTCAGTATTCATTTGGGAGGCCGAATGTGCGGCTCCGGCAATGCAGATTAAAAGTACATCGGACATTTCTATTGCCAACTTCAAAATTCAAACGCGTTTTTCTCGAAATCGTGTTTTTTAAGGGGTTACCCCCACTTGCGATTATGAAAAAAATCGATTTTTTTTAATTGCATTTTTTTGAAGTATAAGTATCTGAGAATATGTCCTGAAAATTTAAAGTCGATCCGAACAAATTTGACTGAGATATGAGCGTTGAAAGAGAAGAGTCCATTGTGTAAACGACCGGAAATTGAAACTTTAAACGCGTTTTTCTCAAAATGGCATTTCTGAAGTCGGTGACCAAGATTACTCGAACACTAATGAACCGATCTTCTTGAAATTTTGCAGGCTTATTTAATACATAAAAATGTAGTCTTTAATCGTTCGATTTTTTTTTTTTCGAAAAAAATGGCCGTTTTATAGCAAAAAAACGGCCGTTTTTTTTCGTTAAAATCGAACCATTAACTTTGACTGTCCGCCATTTTGTGAAAAATGAATATTTTTTAAAATCCTTCGATTAAAGACTAGTTTATACTTATATTTGACTAAATCCATGCGCATTTTTTTTTTCAGATGATTCACTTCGCCGCAATGTTGGTCACGGCAAACCGTGTATATAAAAACATTATTTCATTGACGGCCATTTGCCACTAAACAATGTAATATTTTTCAATAAAAAAATTATTGAAAGTTCTTCAAGATGTGTTCTTCAAGATGGTATATTGATCGATTAAAAAAGTTTTGTAGTTTTCTTTAAAAAAAATCATGAAAAAGGCCTTTTTTGCACTACAAGTGGGGGCCAGTTTAAGGCTACAACGCCTTAAACTGGCCGGAAACGTGACTCAAGCAAATATGCAACGATTCGCTTGAAATTTTTAACGTATCTTCTCAGATGCATTCTCCATGGAACTGCCTAGTGAATTGGCGACTTGTTATTAACTTTTTTAAATAATTCCCGTGTAATTTTTTTGCTCAAAAATGAAAGTTTTCATTACAATCTGCATTACCTTTTTAAAGAAAAATCTTTCCTCATTTCTGTACCCGGCTGCATAGCTCTTCCTATATATTTTAAAGATCTCTTTCATTTTCTTATTCTAGATTGAAAACTGCAGGGGAAATCTTACCGGCCGCAGAAGACTTTGCACGAAAGTTACTCTGCGGTCTTTGAATTTGACCAAGCCATTTTATATTGAAAAATTACAACAAAAAAATTGTTTGTACACTCAAATTATGTATAATCAATTTTTCCAATTCAATTTGTGACTACTTTCCATATGCTCGTTAAAAAAGTTCTTAAAATTAATATGTTTTTTTGAAGAGAAAGCGAAGCTCTGGTCTTTAAGGAGGTACAGTGATGACCATGCTAGTAAACTTAGAGTCTATTTCACGCCGCAATACCGCCACGTTTTAGATATATGTATAGGGCCTATTTTTCGAGAAATATTTTTTAAGTATTGAATTTCGAGTTTCCTATTATTCTTATAATATGGAAACAACCTTAATAATCTACTACTCGACTTCGGTAGTACGCCATATCGTTGACGTTGAGCATCGTCGCATTTTCGGTGGCTGTCATCGGTTCCACGCGCCCGGCTTATTATTTTTTGTATCCGGTTAACATGGAGAATGAAAATACTGTGGAAGTTTATCGAGGAATAACGGGATTGTACCTGAAGTCCAGTTTAGAGACAAATGTAAATTCTGACGGACAAGAATTAGAAAATGAAAAGATAATATTGCGATTGCAGATAAAAAAACGTCGCGTTGAAGTTAACCTCAATGTCCAATATCCAATCTGTCCAAAGTCAAAACATATTTCACCGATTGTTATGTTATTTTTCCCTTTCCCAATTTTCACAATATTTGGAGGTATAAAAAAGCAACGTTTATTTTATATGACGGTTCTCCTATGTTGAATTTATATATAGATGCGTTGTATAGGTACGTGTCGCCAGAAAAATTGAGATGCCTTTGCTGTACGTAAAAGAACTTCAAGTAAATATCGACGAAAGGCCCTTTATAATCCATTAAAAAATTTACGGCTTCACACAATCATATTTTTAATTCGTGTAGAAAATATCCGATAGACGAATCAAATTTGCGCGGGTATCCGGCGTTGCCACACTTCGAGCAAGACGGCTGCTGTTACGTCACGAGACGTCTCTCTCTCTCTCTAAATACTTCGGTTTTTCGCGCCTTCATTTCTAAATTTATTGCTTATCTCTGCGGTGAGCTTTCCACTTCAAGGTGCCTTATTGATCACAACGAATAAACGAACGCAACCGTCAGTTTTTTTTACGTGTGTCTTGGCTCCAAGTAGTACAAAAAAATCGATATATGAGAGGACAGGCACATTTTGTCGTCTACGTGTGACTAATTCACCAACTTTAACAGTTAATAACTCGGAAACTGTACGGTAAATCTCGTGGAAACTCCGCATACGCATGGACGAAGGTCTCGACAATGCTAGTAAAAAAAATCGGGCTTTTATCTTGGACTCGCTCCAATCACCGTACCTCCTTAATAAATAGGATGTGTTGAGGCGTGGATGAAGATAAAATTCCGATGCGTGTTCGACCTATACTGGATCTCACCTTTATTCTGTCAAGAAGCTTCGGATCTTTCGACGCTCCTCCCAGAGCATCGTGGGATGCCAATTTATCCTCGCAACGCTGCAAGCCGTGCTGAAGATCGCGCAAGTTCTCGTTAAAGTCGGCGAGATGTCGAGCCGTATCTTCCAGAGACTGGGTTCTTTCCAATAGATCTGTACAGGAACGAGGAAACGTTGTTACAGCGAACATAAACAAGAGATTCTCCGCATGTGCGTACAAAATTCGACTGACAATTGAAACGAAGTCATTGAACAAGTGAGGAAAAAAAATGTTCATTACCGTTGTTCAACTTGTCCCATCTGGCTTTCATTGCGCCCAGCTCGTTCTTCACGACGTCCTTGTCGATATCACAAGCGTTGAGGAACGTTTCGCCGAGGGTCTTGTTGTTCTCGAATTCGCCGGAGCGCTTCCAAACCTCGTTTCTGAACGACGACAGTTCCTTGAGTTGCTTTTCAATGTCTTTGCGCTTGAAGGACGCGGGCTTGAGGCTCTCGAGTTTGTCCTCGGCTTGTCGGAGCCACGGCAAAAATGAGTCCTGCGCTCGGTAATATTTCTTGCAATGCTCGGCGCACGTTTGTAGCTTCGTGTGTCTATCAACCGTGTCCTTCTTCAAGCGATCCCATTGCGACTGCATCTTGTCGAGATCACGCTGTAGCGTTCGATTCTCGGATTTTTGTGAACGCGCGAGAATATCGCGGCCTTTGTTCAGCAGCATAATCACCTCGTGCTCTTTGCCCATTACGTTGCGATAAACCGGCTGTAAATAAATAAATAAACTGTTAATTTGCTCACCTTTCGTACTGCATTGCCTTTTTCATTTATCGCGATCGTTCGTGTCCTTTTGTGCGTCAGGCGTGTCGGCTCGATAAAAAAAAAAATTGTCGACTTTACCTCGTGATGATCCAATTGTTGTTGAAGAATCTCACGATCGGCAGAGACGAGTAGCTTTTCCGACATATTGCCGAGTTCGTCAGCCAGCCAGCCGAGAGTTTTACTGCAGGAAGCCTCGAACTGTCGGCCGTCGCGCAAATTGCCCTCGATCTCGGCTTTGCGATGATCGAGCTTCTTCTGCAGATTATTGTAGAGTTTACCGACAGCGGCGAGTTTTCCCTGAATCTCCGATTTCGACGCTGGATCGCTGAGAACCTCGCAAAGTTGAGCACCGGCCGCTTCGGCATCGGCCAAAAGTGGCCTCTGTCCCTCGAGTTGTCTCTCGAGATTTTCAATTTTCCGCAGTTGCTCTTCGGGATCTTTGTCGAGTGGCAGATCGTCGAGGTTGTCGGACAGGGCCTGAAGAGCGTCGCGCAGGCGATTGAGGCTCGCGTCGAATTCACGACTCGTGTCGACCGCGTCGCCAAGGCTCTGGGCACGTTCGTCCAAACGACCGACCTGATCGGCCCATCTTTCCATTACGTTCTTCAATTTCGTACCGATCTTCTGAGCGTCCGGCGAGTCGCTTGCCAATCTCATCAGTACGCTCTCACCGACCTCCACCAAGTGATCCAGTTGGGGCTTTTGCGTTCTGAATTCTTCGCGCAAAACTTGTACCTGCTGTACCTGGCTCGCGACCATTCGCGGGTCGGACGAGATCGGGCCAAGGGCGCCCAACATTCTCTCCTTCGCTCCGAGCCACGAGTTGAGATTCTCGTACGTATCGTGAAGCTCTTTGATGTCCTCCAAAAATTTGATGCGATCCTTGCAACGATCGCCGATCGACTTCCAACGACTCGCCACGTCCTCCATCTCGTCGTGCAGCCTGTCGACACCCTCGGCGTCCTTTTTACGTCGCACGAGATCACGAACTTGAGTTCTCGTACTGTCGAGCAATGATTGCTTCTCGTACATCTCCTCGATCACTATTTTGATCTGCTTCGTTGTCTTGTCGGCTTCCTCCTTGTTGGCCGGTATCGTTTCCTTCGGCAATTGACGCTGAATCTGCATCGGGAGGAACAACGATACGTATATTAACGGACAATTAATTTGCACATTGAAAAATACCGTAGCGCATGCAAACCTTGTCCAAGAATTGCGACAGCGTCTTCAAGCTCTCAAGATGTTTGCGCAGTTCTTCCCTGACGTTGTCGAGCTCGCTTTGCCGATCGGCCAATCTAACGCCCAGCAATCCGTAGCGATTGTTGATCTCGGAAAGTTGTTGCTGCACGGGGGAGAGTTCCTCGAGATGGAAACCGTCCTGACTCGAGCGACGGCTGCTGAATCCGCTGCTGCCACCTGGAGAGACCGGACTTTGTACCGCGTAAGACTTAGTGGGGGAAGGTGAGCGACCGTCTTGTGACATTCTGCGTACTACAGAAAAAAAAAAAAATGTTCCGCAATGTAAAGCAAAGTGACGAGGATGTGTGTCGTGGTGCGCTGCAACTTTAAGCCAGAAACATGTTTTTGTGCATTCAATACTAACAAAGCACTAAATATTTCACTTCGATTCAACTATTGATCGATATAAAGCCTCGCCGATGAATATCGTTGGATTTAAGGCCTCAGGCCACAGTAACGGGTATTAAATGATGTGCGAATTTAACAATTTTTTTTCGTATGAAAAAGTCATTCACTCATAAAATTAATTAAATATCTAATTCGTATGAATATCAAGCTGTTAGAAAATATATATATATTTTTTTTTCGATGTACAAAATGGCCGACTACTCGACACTTCTCGAAACAGCTTGTTTTTTCAATTGGCGTGACAAATAACTTCAACAATTTTCACTCGATTTACTTGAAATTTAAAAGTTACGTTCCCAATTGCATTTCGCAGAGAAGTACGTACGGAATTTCTGATTAATCGAAAACTTAACGAAATTTTTCACTGAAAATTCATTTCTTGAGTCCAAATACCTGCAACATTTGAATAAAACAATATTTTTAAATTCCGTACGTACTTCGCCAGGTATTCTAATGTAGATTGACGAGAATTTTTGTTTTTTGTTCTAGGTAAAAAATTGCGGATGTTAAATGTCACGCCGCGGAGCGCCTAAATAAAACATAACAAAAGAAAATATTAGTAGTCGGCCATTTTGTAAATCAAAAAAATATATATATATATTTTCTAACAGCTTGATATTCATACCAAATACATGAGCAATTAATTTTACGAGTGAATGACTTTTTCATACGAAAACAATGTTCAATTCGCGCATGATTTTATACCCGTTACCGCGGCCTAAGCCCTCAACGGAGTGAAAATATTTTACGATTTTGTAAATTGGATGTGACAGTGTTAGTCGGTGGTGTCTCTCGTGAATGTGCAATACGTACGAGGGCTCGTGACGGTCGTACGTTTCGTCGGGCTGGCGCTGCCGCGACGTCGGGGCGGACTGTCGCCTCGTTCCTTCAGCAAACTGTCGTAAACGATGCCAAGATCGTTCACTTTGTCCACGGTATTGCCGTAATCGCGATACTCCTTGTTGACGGGTTTGAGCTCTTCGGTCTGTCTCTTGAGTGTCTCGAGATCAACGGCAACGGGTAGCAAACGGATGACTTTGGTCTCGGTGCGGGTCAACCAATCGATAACCTGATCGCGCAATTTCTCATAAGCTGTCAGTTGTTCGGCTCGAGATTTGCTCAAACGTTGTTTCTCGTCGAGAAGATTGTTCAATTCCTTCCATTGGTTCTCGAGAGCTTTTATCTTGTCTCTGACATGGGCCGCGTCCGTTATGTCCTTCTTCGACAATAAATTCTTCCCGTTGCACACGAGATCCTCGAAAATGAGCCGTTGTTCGGCGCGTTTGTCGATCAACTGTGTCATCTTGATCTCGTACTCCGTCACGTCGAGTTTCATGAGTTCACGGGACTCGAGTACGTCGATCATGTGCGAATACCAGGTGTCGAATTTGATAGTATCGGTGATAAAGTCACCCAGAGCCTGGGCAACCTCGTCGAGGAATTCACCGCGACGTACCGACTTGTCCATGAGCTTCTCGTAACGGCTCTGCACGTCTTTGAGCTTGCTCTCGATGCGTTTGGCGACACGAGCGTTGCTCGAATTCACAAGAAGGTCCTGGGCGCTCGCCGTAATCGTCTCGACACTCGGACGATGACTGTCCAAATCCGACTGGAGCAATCGCTGGTCGCGCTGCTGTTCCTCGAGACGATCTTTCTGGAGGCTGGCCGGTCTCTGGAGGTTTCTGAGAATGGCAACACGCAAAAATGATTCATTATTTCGCCGGTATCCTAAAGAATCGTGAAAATCGTGCAAATCGGACACGTTTTTATCGACGTATTTGCACAAAAGTGCACTCCGTCGGAGTGACTGCGACAAAATGGATGCAAACGAATTGCCGTAGGGGCAAACTTACTTAAACTGACTCTCAGCATTGTTCAGCCAAGCAACCAAGCCATCGAGAGCATCTTGTACGCCCTGGCTCTGTACGAGAGCGGTATCAAGCTCCTGGCACTTCTCGGCAAGAGCGTTCGACAGTTGTCGATACTTGTCCTCGACTGCTCGAACGGGCTCCTCGAGTTGGTTAACCTCGCTCGGAGTTAATTGTCCATCGAGCGATCGCAGGAGTGCCTCGACGCTGCTGTTTGCGTTTTCAATGAGGCGCTCATTGGCGACGAATTCGTTGTTGAGCGCTTTCGCGGTGGTCAATTGTTCCTCGAGTTGTTTCGGCTCGGCGACTATCGGTTCCGATATAACTCGGTGCACTCGGGGCTCCACCTCTCTCAGCCAGGATCTAGCTTTTTCGAGAGACTCGTGATAATCCCGTTGTCTTCCACCGACGCCGGACAAACGATCGGAAAGATTGTTCGCGCGGGTCAGCAGATCTTTGTACTGGGCCGTTACGATCGTAACTTCGCTTCTGACCGGCGAGTCTTGGCTCGCTATGGGCTCTTTGTGGGACAAGCGTTGGGGCAAACTCGTACGGAAGTCGTTCAGTACTTGAAGATACTCTTTGCTCTCGTCGACAAATTTCTGGGCTGCCATAGTGATGAAGCGGAGATCAGCCTGATGGGCGATAACGTCGCTGATGAAGTCACGGGTTGTATCGGTACTTGTCGTCAGCTTGTTAAGATCCGAGAGAGAACGCTCCTTGTCCTCGAGAGTACGACGAGCCTTGTCCAACCACGTCGAGAAGGACGCAATTTCATTTCTGCAGGAAGCAATAAATTCCTCGTTAAGCTTCATTCTTCATCTCCTGTCTTTTATTTGGCTTTCGAACATTATCATAAAAATAAATTCTACTCACTTGAATTTATTGAGTTCGTCGCGAGCACCGATCAATCGTCTCAGCAAACGATCGGTACGATCGGTAGCGCGATCGAATCGCGTCTTCAACGAGCGTCCGTTCTTCTCGAGCGTGGACACTTCGTCGCTGGAGAGTACATCGCTTCCGGTCAAAACGACCTGGCGAACTTGGTCCAGACACGAGGATACAGGACGATTGTGAGATTCCAGATCTTCCTTGATTTGCTGCAACGTCCAATCAATTGGAATCGTATTAGTGATTTTGTTCTATTCGTATCTGCCGCTTCATGCTGTACGCGTACCTTCATGGTGTTGATCTGGTTTCTTAGATCCTCGACGTCCTCCTTGACGACATCTTGAGCGGAAAGCTTATCCTCGATATCCGAAATCCATTGCAAGAGTTTCGACAGTGTCTCGTCGCACAATTTGTACTTCTCCTCGACAGCTTGCTAAAATGATTTCCATCGAGACATATTTTTAACGTTAAAGCCATATCGGCGCCTGCCAATTGATCGATTGACATACGCGTAGGATAAAGACAATACCACCGTCTCACCACAGGCAGTAAAATGCTCGATAATCATCGTTAATTGATTCATGAATAATACAATAAAGAATTCGTAAGCCTATGGCATATCTCATACATGCAAGCACAAACACGCACAAACGGAACATACACGTCGCCTCATCTACATTATCTGTTGTAGTTTTAATTTATCTGCATGAACTGGACCACTTTTACTGATGCCGCTTCAACTGTGCAGTATACGTAATGATGGATAAACGTGGATCTACGCACAAAGTAACGGAGCTCCGTAATAAATATAATCGCCAAGACAATGTTTCAAGCAAATAAATTAAAACGCACAATAATGATAGGGTAACGGGTGTTTTGTGATATCGTATGGAAATGTGGATGTATTGAAAATGATCGCTAGAAAAATTACAAATGAAAACTGGAAAATAAAGACCTGGAAAAGAGTAAAAAAAACATTTACAGATAAGATTAATAACAATAATATAAGAATGTAGAAGATCATTGTTTTGTATTGCGTATAACAGTTCGAGCGAAAAAACAAAGATCGTTTAGTTTGCATATTATGTTTCGATCACTGGTGTTAAGGACTGCTTGTTAATTTCCGCCGAAACACATTGACGAAGAAAAAAAGAAAACCCGTCGTAGTTATACGTTAACGATGACAGTCTTTTTGTGAGACGTTCAATGATTCGAGCCCATGAAATGAAGCAGTGATTGAGAGACGAATAGGGAGAGACGAAAATGACTAATTAGGCCTTGGTGTATGGAAAACCCAATTGATTCGGTCAATCCTGAACATAGATCGATCCAAACATAATATCATTTACAGTCTACCGAACTTTTAAGGAGTAAGGTTGTTTTTTTTTCACCCCTGTTGCTCTGGCGATCCAATCTCTTGTTATTCACACTTGTTGTATCGATATAACAGCGATCGAGCATTGCAACCGGATGCGTGAAAGTAATTCTAGAATTAAACTTAATGATGAAAGGCCGAATTAGCGTTGCTGATGCGACAAAACGACTTTATTTTATTTGTTTCCCCTTTATTAATGAAGATAAGATTCAAGCGAAGTTGAGAAATATGTTATGATGTGTATGAGCGCGATAGGCTGTCGATGCGTTTTTTTTTTAATTTGCTTATCCGCATTTATTTGGATTTTTTTTTCCGTCACCGTCTTCGTCAACCGTATGATCGGAGCACAATACTCCATTGGTTAGTGTCGGGTGGGAGATGATGTCGGTCGTTCTTTGATCGTTTTTTTTTCACTAGGTCCCCATTGTTAAATGATAACAAGCACGAGGATGGTAAGTATCGTATATGGGCAAACTGTAAAAACGAGACGAACAAATTATAAGCGGGTATTCTAGTCGAACTTTCACATGGGATGGTCTACCTGCGTTCCATTGAGTGAAATCAATGTAAAAATTGAGATGCGAGAACCAAAAAAGGAAAATCTATTACGAGACTTCACTACGATATACTGTGCGGGTTCTAAATGCAGGTGACTATACTTTTCGCAGGTCGTACCACCTTGACCATCTCATGTAAACGAAATTGTATAAATTCGTCTCCAGGCGTGTGCTTCCACGTCAAATGGCCCGATTTTTTCCCAGTGGACTAGCGATTCGAACGTTGATCTACAAATTTACCTTCTCGTTGTGTGGAAATTCCATTTTTCAATTCCTAAGTTTTCCTTATAATGATCAATGGTAAAACATTTACTCGTCTAACAAAAGTAATTGACAGGTTAATAGCGATCAGTCTTTTTTCGGGTACATAACAGTTTGATTATAAAAACAGTAGCATAACTGAAGATGGTTTGGGTTTTTTTTAGGCAAATGAGCTTTGTACACATTTTCCAACGTATTTCTTCCGCAGATGGAAATACATCGAGAAACTAGGCAAAGAAGTCTCTTCTAACGTTTCCTTGCAATGATTAAGGCCTCGTATACCTTAGAAAAAATGTAACATTTTTTTCATTGGCTTATTGTGTAACATACCAAGAATTATATGGTCCGAAGAAAAATGGATTTGAATGTTAAACGCCGTTTAACCTTGTTTGCCTTCGCAAACAAAACTCATGTAGATTACGAAACAAATTGATTTTTCGTTCTAGTTGCTCATGTCCGTCTCCAACGAGTCCGCCCGTGGAGGGTATCGAAAAAAAAAGTCTTTTCTACCGGCCACTGGGCCGCCATTTTTTTTTTTGGAAAATAAAAAAATGTCGTCAATACCTACAGATATGTAGAATAAACCCTCCAAACGTCATTTTCATTGCTTTATCGTGATTCTCGAAAAAAAAATCCCAAAAAGCCTTGTTTCCCGACCATTCAAAGGTATACGAGGCCTTAAATATCTTTATCAAAAATATGTGATACAAATTTAGAGATTTATTTTGAGTCTTCATCGAAAATACGAATACCATGCGCGCGGCCACGTAACAAACTTATATGTATATAAGGCAAAAATATTAACAAAAACAGGAAATATTCAAACCCAAACGGAAATAAAATATAAAAGTTCTATGGTCGTAAATTCTGCACAAAAATCCAAAATATTTTGCCACCCAATGACTATCGGACAGCAGCGACGAAAGTAACGGACATTTGAAAGGAAAACAACACAGCACTACAATCGTCCGATCCATCGGGAGAAAATCATTCCACATGAGTCGGTGACATCCCACGAATGTATTAATCCGAGAGGTCCATGCAGGGACCATGCCACCAAAAGCTCTACCAACGTAAAAACTCATAGCCTTTTCGGACGAGCTCAAAGAAAAAACAGACCCTTCCGCGTCGTTTATTGGAAGGTCATGAGAATGCAAACTCGGAAGCAACAAGGTAGTCGATGAGAAGGAAAGAAACAAAATGATATTTGAAGACAAATTGCACTAGTCCGTAACCTGCTCGCAAGCTTTTCGACATGATCATTGATTTTTTTCTCTTTGCGCTTTTTGTTACATACGTGACAATCATGGCTGTGACTTACCCTAGCTTCAGCGGCGAGTATGAAACCGCGCTCCAGTGCCTTCACGAAGTCAAGGTCTTTGCCTTCGGGATCTTCGATAAATTTGCCTGTCGCGTTATCAATTCGGCCCTCGTTAAGAGCTTCTAGCAAGCTCGTTATCCTACCGTCAACGGGATCTTTAATAACCGTGCTCGATGGATCTATCAAACCGTTATCTATCGCGTCACGTAGGGTCAAACGTTTGCGATCTAAGACCGATGTTACGTTGAACGGATCGTTAAAGCTACGTGTCGTAGGATTGTAAAGACCGAATTGCAAGGCCTCGATGAACGAGAGGCCCTGTTTTTGCGTCATCAGCAGTCCCGCTTCGACGGCTTTCTCGAGGCTGTGCAACTTGGACGTGGACGTGTCCAAAACATTGCCCTTTTCGCCATCCATGATGCCCTTTCGGAAGGCTTCCGGCAACTTGACCAATCGTTTCTTCTGACGATCTTTGATCAGTGCCGAATCCGGATCTATGACACCTCGAGCGAAGCTATCCTTGATCGACAGTGTCTCGTTGTTTTCGGGTACCGTGTATCTCGCGTTTACGAGGCTCAGGCTACCGTTCTCGAGGGCTCTCTCGAAGCTCATTGGCTCAACGAAATAAACGCAAGTGTCTTCGAATTTCACGAATCTCGTGTTATTCGCGTTTCGCGGCTCTATCGTTCCTCGCGCCGACGAATCGACAATCTCATCCTCGAGAGCTTTGGCGAGTGACACGAAACGTGCGTTTCGCGGATCCTTGACGACGCACGATTGCGGATCTATCAGTTCGTATTTAATGGCCTCGTCGATGCTGCAATCTCGTACACCTTTGGCCTTGGAGTCTTTGTCGATTTCATCGGATACTTTACGCTCGGATTTCGAGGCTAATGGCCGCTCGATCGTGACGAGCAAGCCGCGCTCGAGAGCAACGTCGATATTGTACGAGCGTTTGGTCTTTGGATCGAGCACGCGACCTTTCGGCACGTCCACCGTGCCGTCCCTGATACCATCGCGGAGGGACTTTATTTGCCCGGTCGTTGCGTCCTTCAGGGCTGTTGTCTCGTGATCGAGAAGACCCGAGCTGAGGGCCTGCGACAAATCGTGAAATTCGTTGAGTCCGGGGTCGACGAATTTGCCGCTGTCGCCGCGATAGAGGCCGGATTTCACGGCCTCCTCGATAGACAGGGGTTTCTTCGAGGGCACGATGAGGCCTTTTTTCCTCGCTTCCGAAAGATCCATCGGTCGATCGATCTCGACGATCGTGTAAGTACCGCGAGTATCGTCGATTATTCCGTCGCGTATCGCCTCCGCCAGGCCCACGTATCTGTTCGTTTTCGTATTTTTCACAATTGACAGACGTGGATTGACGAGTTCCTCCTTGCAGGCATCGGCGAGTGTCAATCGACGATTCGTCGATGGATGAATAAGCTTGCCGGATGCTGGATCGTAGAGGCCCATCTCGATCGCCTCGTAGAGTACGAAATTGGCGCTCTCGATATCGACGATGAGACCGAGTTGTAGGGCGAGTGAGAGGGGAATTGGACAATTGGCAACGGGCTCCTTGAACATGCCGGTTCTTCGATCTATAACACCGGCTCGACAGGCCTCAGCCAGCGAGAGCAGACTCTCGCTTCTCCTGTCCCAGTAGCAGGCCAATTTCGGGCTTATGATGCACTTTCTCATTGCCTCGTGAAGCGTCACCGATCTACCGTTGCTCGGGTCCGTTATTTTGCCGGTTTTGTCGTCGTAGAGGCCTTGATGTATGGCTCGTTGCAAAGAAACCGCGGCTTTGTTGTCCACGATGAGGCCGATCTCGTATGCCTCGTGCAACGATATTTCAATGTCGTTTCTCGTGAAATCCTTCACTTTGCCGGTCGTACCGTCCACGTTGCCCGCTCTAATAGCCTCCGTGATGTTTATCCGACGGGAGAAGCCGGTCAGTTTGTCCTTGACGTAAACCGACTCGGCGTCTATGACGTTTCTCTCCACGGCCCTCACCAGGCTCATGTAAGTACCGGTCTTCGAGTCCAAAAACAATCCGGTCTTTGGATCGAGTATACCTTTGAGTATCGCCTCGCTGAAGGTCATCGGTCGTCGCGTCTCGAGTAATATTCCCTGCTCGAGTGCCTCGTGAAAATCGACAGGATAGCCCTTCTCGCTGTTTATCTTTCCGCTCTTGGGATCGACGATTTTCTCGCGTATCGCACGCTCGAACGTCATCAATTCGCCGTTCGTGTGCCTGACGATGGCGGACGTTGAGTCGATCACGCCTTCCTTGATCGCACGATCGGTTGGAATCTTTTCGCGGGTCTCGAGGCTCGTGAATTGTCCAGTCGTTGGATCGTAAAAGCCTTTGAAGACGGCTTCGGGAAGGGATATCTTTCGTTTCGCGGGTACGACGAGACCGCGCTCGAGAGCATCGTTGAGTGACATGGGTGTGCCGGTCGAGGGATCGATGGCGGTGCCATTTTTCGTATCTATCAGACCGTGCTTGATAGCGTCGCCGAGTGTGATGACGTCGCCGGTACGGGGATCTTTTATGGAGGGGCCCTCGAGGCTTATGTGCCCTTTGGCAATGGCAGCCTCGAGGCTCAAGCGTTCACCGTCAATGATGAAGTCGCCCGTCATCGGGTTGTAGCTCTGATGCGCCAAGGCCTGCTGGAGGGTCCAGGGCTTCGCGGTACTCAGGATGTAGCCTTTCTCGAAGGCCACGTCGAGCGACATCGCATGGGGATAGAGCAGTATTCCTCTGTTCAGATCGACCAGTCGCGTTTCCTGGGCCTCCCGTACCGTCACCACTCGGTCTCGTCGCTCGTCCTTGATTCTCGTCTTGGTCGCATCGATGAAACCAGTGCTCAGTGCTTGACCAACGGTTATCTCGCTTCCGGTCATTGGATTGAGAACTAGGCCGGTTTTCGGTGAATAATACTCCTGCACAATGGCGTCTATCAGAGTTGGACTGAAGGATGCCGTGACGATTAGCCGTCTCGTCAAGGCGACATCGAGCGACAAATACTCGCCGGCTTTAACGTCGCGCAAACGACCGATCTTTGGATTAACCAAATTCGTCGTCAATGCATCGTCCAGCGAAACGAAAGTGCCAGCTTTCGTGTCTTTGCACTCGGTTAGGAAGGCATCGACGATACCTCGTTTTACCGCCTCCT
Source organism: Ophion obscuratus (assembly GCA_964007375.1). Classification (NCBI taxonomy): domain Eukaryota; kingdom Metazoa; phylum Arthropoda; class Insecta; order Hymenoptera; family Ichneumonidae; genus Ophion; species Ophion obscuratus. The sequence continues at coordinate 13,199,125 of OZ023322.1, forward strand.
CGATGTCTATGTACTGCTTGGTGAGGGGATCTTGAATCTTGCCAGTTTCACCGTCGTACAGACCCTTGTTTATCATAGCCTCGAGTGCAATCGGCTTACGGAGACCGGGCACAACGAGGCCTCGTTGAAAGGCGACTTTGATGTCAATCTCGGTTCTCGTCTCGATGTTTATTATCACACCGCGTTGAAGATCAACGACGCCAGCTTCAACGGCTTCGTAGAGCGGCATGAATTCGTCGTTGGCGGGATTTCTTATGCTCACGGTGTCGGGATCTATGAGGCCACCCTCGACTGCCTCCACGAGTGTCAACGTTTGTCCGGATCTCGGATCTTGCACGATACCCTTCGATGGGTCGCACAGACCCGCCTGAACGGCCTCCTCGAGGCTTAGAGCAAAATTTTCATCGTCAATCGCTGGCTCTCGGTGCACTATGAAACCAAGCTGTATCGCCTCGAAAAACGGTATCTTCTTGCCGCTCTTCGGATCTACCATGTAGCCGGAGTTGCGATCGAGCAGCGGACGATTTATCGCCTCGCGCAGTACGACGTACTCGCCATTCCTGTTCGACAAGTCCTTCACCCACGTGTTTTCGCGATCGAGGATCTCGAGTTTCAGTACGAAATCGTGGAAGGATACGGTTGCCCCGGTCTCCGGATCGACAAATTTTTCACTCTCCAAATCGTAAGCACCGTCACTAGCGAGACTCTCGGCTGTGAGCTCGCGCGTTATCACGACTCTGTGCCGCGTTCTTTCCTCGACGAGGCATATCGTTCTTCTGTCAAGTATCACGATCGTATCGGTGAGGTAAACTTCTCGCTTCTCGAGCGATTCTTCGACACTGTGCGGTAATTCACGCTGGCCGACGATCATACGGCAATCTTTCGGGTCTATCAGTTCCCGCTGAATTGCTTCGGCCAGGGTAGTTTGGATGTTGTGCGAGACGCTGTCTTCCCGGTCTACCTTCGTCTCAGCGTTCGTCTCAGCTGAAACGTTTACAGTCTCGACGATTTCTTGATCCATTTGCGTCACGAGACCCGTAGATTCTCGCAAAGTCTCTTCCTCCTCGATGATCGCACTATCCATTGTTTCACATTCCGTCGTTTCGCTGGAAAGTTCTTCTACCTCGGCGATGTCAACGACCATTTTTGTCTCGCGACTCGGCGATACCGGTGCGATCTTTTGGGCCTCCGAGAGCTCAGGTTCCGTTTCCTCACGAATCGGCATTTGGTCCGAAGGTTTTCGTTCCTTGGCTATATTCTCGTCCATTTTTGCCTCGAGATTCGTCGATTCGGTTGAAAGTTTCCGGTCTTCCGTACTCTCACGAATCTTGGACTCTGGTAAAATGTGTTCTCCGTCCGTGGCACTCGGAGACTCTTTCGACGAACCGTCCTTGTCTACTTCGTCATTCACCGGGCGAGGCTCGCGAGGAGACAACGTTTTTTGCGCAGACGTGACAATAGTTTTTGACTCTTCCGTTTTGCGACTCGTGATCGCATCGATTACACACTTGCCGGCTAAAACGGGAGCCGCGACCACAGCCAAAAGTCCCAATTTCGCAGCTTCCGTGACTGTGATCGTTTCGCCACGTTCGTTCTTCACTTTGCCGGTTTTCCGATCCAAAAGATTGCGTGCAACGGCTTCTCTGGTTGTCACAAATTGGGATGTTTTGACGTCGTAAACCAAAGAATCCGACGCTACGAGGCCAGCGTCCATAGCCTCAGTGAGATCGTACATTTCATTCGTGCGGGGATCTTGAAACTTTTCCGTTTTCTCGTCGTAAAGATTTTCCACAGCATCGAGAATCGTCATGGACTCGTTGTTCGGCACTGACGAATCGGCGATCAATCTTGGCTCCGACGTATCTAGCAGACCAACGGCGATAGCATCGCCAATCGGCATCGTAGCGCCACTCGAAGGATCCTTGTAAGTGCCCAAATTCATGTCCAACAAATTTCTCTCGATGGCCTCACTGAACGTCGTCTTCTTATCTCTCGTTGTGAATTGTTCCTTCGTCACGGATTCGTCCTTGACGATGCCGCGTTTTTGCGCCTCGGAAATCTCCATGACTTGGCCGGTCTTCGTGTCTTGCACCTGGCTGGAATTGATCAAGGTATAACCGGGCAAAATGGCCACGGTCTTCGTAGTCACGGTGTGATAAGTCGTAACGGTTTCGGTAACAGCAGCAATGCTCGCATTTCTTCGCGCGCTGCTCTCGACGACGAGCAGACCCGTTTCCAGAGCCTCGTCGATGGGAATAACTTTGCCGTTGGTCGGATGGGTGAACGTCGACGTTTCCCCGTCGATGAGGCCTTCCTCGATGGCTCTCGTCAACTCGACGCTGTCGGACGTTGAAGGATGCGGCAGAGACATTATGAAACCGCTCTCGACAGCTTCTTCGAGGCTCATCGTTTGCCCGGTTATAGGATGCGTTATTTCCCGTTTTTCCGGATCAACGAGTCCTCGCTTGAGAGCAAGAGCGAACGTCATGCCCAGAGGAGCGAGAGAATTCTCGCCGAGCGATTTTTCCGGCTCGAATCCATTTTTCTCGACGGCCTCGAGCAGCTTGAGCTTCGCGCCATCCACATTCACCGTTGATCCCTCACCGTCCACCACGTATGTCTCGATGCCTCGGGCGATCGTCACGTTTCCATTAGCTTCTGACAATCTCGACGAAGCGTCGACAATTTCGCAAACAATCGCCTCGTTCAGGCTCAAAAGTTGTCCAGTCTCCGGATGGATGATCTTGTTCTCCCGAGGATCGAGCAGGCCCTGCTTGTAGAGTCCAGGCACGGATAAACTCGCGGCCAACGGTACGAGTATGTTGGCACTCTCGGTATCCACGATTCCGCGTTCTATAGCCTCCCCCAGGGAAAGAACGTCGCCGCTTTGGGGGTCCTTGACTCTACCATCGTCGGGATTCACGTTTTTCGCTCTCATAACGTCCGTTACGTCTTGCGTCTCGCCGTCAACCTCGGGAATCACTCGTTCGAGCGTCCGGGCCGTTTCCTCGTCGATCAAGCCGGTCTCCACGGCTTCTCGAGGATTAACGATTTTCTTGCGCATCTTTTGCAACACTATAGGTCGAGCGTCGCGCTCGGGGCTCTGAGAGACGGAACGTGCCCGTCCTATGGTTACTTGGTACTTTGGCTCGGTGGTGACGCGATTTCTCGTTTTCTCGGCAAACGACGAACTCGTGGCTGTTCCCTCCTTGGCTGTCCTGACGATTGCGCCGACGTCTTTCCGCGCCAACTTTGCTTCCTCGTCGTGTTCGCGTCTCTCGGACGGTGCGTGGATCTTTATCGTCACTCCCGAATCATCGGTGACAATTTTCGTCACGATTCTCGCTTCTTCCCGATTCTCGGAAACGGCAATTTCGCCTCGAGATTGTTCCAAGCTCGTGGAAGTTTTCGCCATCTCCGTAACGTTGAGTCTTTCCGGTTGAACGAGTCCGCGCTCGATGGCAACTTCGCGAGGTACAGTTTCGCCGGTTCTTGGATCTTTGACCATGGCTCTCTTGACGGCCTCGACAGCGGCAGCTGCGGCAACGAGAGGCGTGCCCAAAACTCCAACGACGCCGAATCTAGCCGCGTCGACTAAAGATATATTACGCCCGGTCGAGTCCGTGTAATCGCCACTCTTGGGATCCAATATATGGCGCTCTATAGCCTCCTTGACACCGATATCTTGGCCGGTTTTCGGATCTTTCACTACGACCGCGTCGAATCTGATCGTACCTTCGTTAACGGCCGCCAAGATGTTTGCCGATTTTCCCGTGTCGGTAAATATAACGAGTGCCGTTGACGGATCGTATATTATATCCGGGGTGACTTGTACAGGATCGCACGTGAACGACTCCTCGGACACTTGGATCTCCGTGGCTTTCGACGGATCGTCTACGCGCGTCACTTCGACTCTGTCCGGTTCTCCGCTCACTCTCGTTATTTGCAAAAGTCTCGGATTCGCTTTTTCCACGGGAACACTCGTGTGCTCGAGTATCACGAGATGTCTCTCGATCGCTTCTTTCATCGACAATCTCGTGAGTACGACGTAGTGCCCGGTCGAGTCGAGAATGTTTTTCTCCAAGCTTCGAAGGAGGGTAACTTTGCGGCCGTTGTTGGGATCGACGACGATCGCCGATTTGGGATTGATTATGTCGAGTTTGACGCACTCCTCGAAGGATACGAGTCGATCGGTGCCGGGTATTATGAAGAGGCCGGTGACGGGATCGAAAAATTGTTGCTCTATAGCTTCGGCGAGCGTCCAACCCTCGCTCGGCAATTCGAAAACTTTCTTCTCCATCGCGGCTACATCGCGCTTGATGAACAACTTTGATTCCATCGTATAATTCGTCTCGGTCGTTTTTCCACCGATATACTCCGCGTTCGTGGCTTGTGACTCGTCGCTTTTCAAAATCGTATCGTCACGAACGATTCCGCGCTGTCTTTCCACCGGTGACGACGGTCCTGTAATTTCGGAATCGTGAGAATCGTTTTTTGACATGTCCAGCGTCGTTTTCGTCACGACGCTCGAAGTGGCCGAACTCGCGGGTGATGAGACGTCCACGGAATGAGATTGTAACGTTGATCGATCAACTTCCATTCGTACTTTTGACGTTGCGTGCTCAGTCGTCTCCTTGATCGAGCTATCTACGGATACTCCGGTCGTTTCGCTTGGTACAACATTGTGGGTGATAATGGTGGTCGTCGTACCCACAGCTCTTGGCGGAGACAGTGTCCTTTCGGGCTCAAAATCGTCACCGACTCTCGCATAAAGCGTGGACTCAAAGATCATTTGTTTGGACGGTATGTCGCGGGTTTTTTTGGGCGATGGTCTTTCCGGTTGTTCGATCGAGGCGTTCTCAGGACCCAGCAAGCCTTCTCTGATGGCGGCCGAAATTGTCAGCACCTTGCCGCCGTCCGGATCACGGAATTCGTCCTTTCTCAGGTCGATCAGGTTTCTCTCGAGGGCCTCGTGGTATGAGATTTTGTAGTCCCTCGTGACTGTCTCACCCTCGGCTGTGACGGTCACGTATTTCTTGATCGTTTTCGTAACGGTTTGCGTGGTTACGGTTATATTCAATAGACTGGCGAGCAGTGCAGCACCGTCGGGCGTAACGAGAGCACGTTTTATCGCATCCTCGAGGGGCACCTGTTGTCCGGTGCGCGGATTCAACAATTGGCCGCTTTTCGGATCCAAGAAGCCGTTCAGCACGGCCTCGATGACACTGAGCTCGCGTCCGTCGTAAGTGACGCCGATACCGCGATTCAGCATCTCCATAACCTCGGGCCTGGCGTGTCCGAGTTCGATGGCCTCTTTGAACGAGACCGTTCTACCTGTTTCCGTGTCGATCACGAAACTTCCGCCGTTCTTCGGGCTCACGAGACCCTTCAGGAGGGCACGATTGAAACTGACGAATTCACCGCTGATCGGATCTTTGAAGCCGTCTATGTCGAATATCGACTTTTGGGCGACGGACGTGATGAGGCCGCGATCGACGGCTTGGGGAATGGTGATCAAATCGTCGTTGATCATGTCGCGGTAATAGCCGTCGTGCTGTACGATGCCCTTTGCCAGAGCTTCCGAGAGCGTCAACAAATCGCCGGTGCGAGTATCGGTGACGGATTTAACACCGTCGGAGTCCAAAACACCCGTGCTCACAGCCTCAATTATGCCGATCTTCTTTCTTCCAGCTGGACTGGATATTCGACCGTTCGCGTCGATAATCTCCAAATCGCAGCAGTCCTTGAGTGTCATCGGCTTGACGATGAGTCGTCTCCTACGAGCCTCCTTGAAGCTCAACTTCTCGATAGCCTCGTTAACGTACTTGCCAATCTTTGGATTGATAATGCCCTCCTTGATGGCATCGCCGAGCGTGATTTTCGTGTCGTTTCTCGTGTCGACGATTTCGCGAATGTCCGGATCGACGATACCGCGCTCGATCGCGACGTCGAGGGAATAACTGTGGCCGGTGTTGCGATCGACAACGTGGCCCTGTCTCTCGTCAACGAGACCCTGCGACACCGCGTCGGCGAGGGCCAACGAACCACGGCGTATCTTCACCGTACGATCGATTCTTATCAAATAACCGCGCGAATAAGCATCCTCGATCGTTATACTCTCGTTATTGTCCGTTAAATAAAGACCCGTGTCCGGATCCAACAAACCCCTCGTGATCGCATCTGCAACGCTATGACCAACGGTATGACTGACGTACGTTACCTTGACTCTATCGTCGCCCCGTTCAGCTTCCAAAAGTTCGCGCTGTATAGCCTCGAGCAACGAGACCCGACGTCCGTCCTCGGTATAACCGCATGGTCCTAACAAACGACTCGCGAGCTCCGTATCAATGAGATTCATACGTGCCGCGTCCGAAATACTGACGCTCTCGGCTCTAACGTCGCTCGACAACGAATCGCTCGTTCTCGTTGCTATTCTACCTGTCCTAACGTCCAGTACGCGGCGGCTTATCGCCTCACCGACCGTTATAACCTCACCCGTACTCGGATCAACTATACCCCTCGATTCTATTATATTGTCCGTTGCGTCGTTCGCGTCTACGCTTCTCTCGGTCTTCGTCGCGTTACGAGTCTCGCTAAATTGCACCGTGCTCGTGGCAATTTTACGTGGCGAACGGGAATAATCGATCTCGACGACCTCCCGAGACTTATCACCGTTCGTCGAGACGTAATCGATGTCCTTGGTCCCGTGGGGCCTCTTGAGAGGCGACGATTCCCGTGACGAGACATGCTGCTGCTGCTGCTGCTGATGCTGACGTTGCGTCTCGCTCGATGTCAATGCCGACGAGTCGTGACGCTCGCTCGAATATCTGTCGATCGTTTCAAGCAAATTAGACTCATTTTGGATCTTGGTTATTTTCGAGGGGGGCTGAGAAACAATGGTCGAGATCGGTGATGGACGAATCCACGAGATCAAGTTGAGGAAGAAGATGGCGATGCATATGAGAGCGAAGAACTCTTAGTGAAGTGTATTGATTTTATACTAATTGGGGAAATTACGGGGAACTATCACGCTTTCTGAATTGAAAAGTGATCGAGTGAGCGTCGGGCAGTACAGTAGCTATTGCTCGATACGGTGGTGAAGTTTCCATTGCTGGAAGGCCAGTTTTTTTTATTTTTATACGTTATTTCTATTACTAGCTGAACTCTGTTTGGCAGGTTTGGATTATGGATCTTTAATAAGGATCTTAAAAAATGCTTCACCTTTTTTGTAGCCTACTGGGCAAAACGGAAAAATATATTTTCACTGCATTCCAACGATGCAAACTTCAATACCATTGTTAGGAACACACAAACAACGCGATTTTTACGAAAACCGATTATTATCATGACGTTGAAGTTTTGCATCGTTGGACTGCAACGAAAATTATTTCTTTTTAATTAAACAATTTTTTTTTGCCAGTTTAAGAAGTAAAATTCGCGCAATCGTTTGCACGTATTGCTACTGGATATTGACGACGCGTAGTTTAAAAAAAGGATTAATGTACTGATCAAAATAGAGAACATTTAAAAAAATATATATCGTTGCATTCCGACGATGCGAACTTCATCAATTGTCATTAGTCGGCATGCAAAAACTTTCAGATAATATCGAAAATATAAATAGAACCTTGTCAATTTCGGGATAACACCACTCTAGGATTTTGGAAGATTCGTTTTTTTTCTTTAAAAATACTTTGGGGTGATAAAAACAATATGCAATTGGTCGTGTTGCGATTTTTTAAAGGTTCAATTATCGATTTTGCCGCAGCGCCTCGGACTTCTTTCAGGCGCCACGTACAACTGTAAACGTCCTTTTTTCGGAACCACTTTTTATCAAACTGGGAGAACGGATTACGCGTACACCTTTGCAATGGATCGATTTGAAATTTTGATAGTAGCTTCACAATTACATTCTCTAAGGGAGTACTTAGCCGTTTTTTTAATTAAATGTAAACTTTTTCTTTATAAACAATTTACTGCTTATTTTTTGGGCTAAAAATCGATTTATTGCTTTCGAAGTGCGCCATTTTTTCAGAATTTGATTTAAAAAAATCCCTACGTAGTCCCATAGCTAATAATATATGAATTATATTTTTTTTTGGTTTTTGTTCCAGGTTTTATACTTTACGAGAAAATCGTCCTCCCGTGAAAAACACGTTTACACTCCTTGTGAAAAACACGTTTTTCAAGATGGGCTTTGTCGCCGACGTTTTGTATGACAATTATAATGAATTTTTTAAAAATACTTTAATATGTGTTAAATAAACTCTCTCAAAAGAAATACTATGTTTTATACTCCCAAAATAAATGGTCAAAGTTAGGCCTTATTTTCTGCCGCTAGATTGGTGTTATCCCTTCAAGCCATTTTGCTTACTGCTCCCCAACAGCAAATTTTTGTTACTAGTGTAACAAAAATACAGTGTAATAAAAATATTCCGTTACCAGTGTAAAGAAATATTTTCAAATGAGATTCTTGCGATTGGTATCGCAAGAATCTCATAAACGCTTCCCTCGTAAATGATGTCGAGTTTAAAGCCGAATAATTACGCCAATGAAAAGCGAAAAACGGACAAAGCCCGAAAAACGATTCGAACAATCGGCAGACTTCCGTCGCTCGTGACATCACGCTGGCTCGGTATTTTTCATACTCGTAGCCCGGTCGAAATTGCACTTAAAATCTAAACAAGCGTTTGATTCAATGACCATCATTCTTTATCAACTCACTGCGACTGTGTGTAATGGGTGGTTGTCGAGGTATATCTCTCCTCGCTCGTCGTGCTCTCGTAGATGTTAAACTCGGTGCGGAAAGTGCGTAGTGGCCTTTGCTCCTGAAGGACTCGCTGAAACAGCAGCGACAACAGATACGTCACAGTTAGCATTGTCCACGTACATTGTTTTTCGGTCTTCGCGACACGTTTTAAAGGACGCGACTTCCGGCAAACACGTTCGTGAATTTGTGAAAAGAAGAAATGACGTAGCCACAACGAAACGCGTTTGTTCGTTTGTCAAAGTCAGACTCGAACAACGTTTGAGCCATCGGCCTGATCCGTCAGTGCTCGACTAACGCTTGGCAAGAGTGTTTGACGCACGAATACACGCGGTATCGCGTTGGTAAAAACGCAGGCGGAAAAAAATCACGCCACGAACGATATCACTGGCATTAATGGTCACGTTGTGGCGGTATTTTTTTTTCCAATTCTTCAAGACGATATCAAAAAATTCTATAGTGCAACGGAAGTCGCGTATTCCGATAGTGGCGGGCGCGTTTTCAATAAACGCATTCTAACCAGACTGCCGGGGAAAACTGAACCGAAAGACCTCGTGCGCTATACATCGCGAAAAAAAAATTGTCTATTAATAAATTCGTCCCTCCTACTCGCCCGAGGAAGCTCTTCCTCCTTCGAGTTGGAAGTTTGAGACGAGAGCGAAGTCTGTCTCGCGAAATCAGCTGGCGTGAGAGACATGTCATTTTTTTTGCTGGTAATTTGGTCTTTGTGTAGTTTTATTTTGCAATTACGTTTGTATTCGGTTCTGTAATTTAGGACGGACGGTGCATCGGGCATCAGAGTCTGTCACGTGGGGTGTCAGGCTCATTTTCATTGGTGAATGATCGTGTATTGAAAAATTCGCAAATTCTTCGCTTCTAAACGACGTATCAGTGACATTTGCAGCGGTAACTATTTTTTTAACTTTTAAATCTGTTAAACGGTGATAATTGTATTTTATCGACCAGAATTAATTATTAATTGCAAGAAACATTTAAGTGTCGAAGATAACAAAAATTTGGTAATGTGTTTTCTTAAATTGTTAAACTATTTGTCTGAACGGCCAAAGAATATTTCAAACGTCAGTTTCGTTTGAACTTTTCGCGTTTAAATAAACTCATTCCGAATTTAAACAACTTCGAGATGCTTTGGTAATTTTTTAGATAAGTAACTCAGTATTAGAATTAAGGATGGACATGTAAAAAGCGGTGACGCTATATGATGGAAGAAATAAATAAATAAATTATTTATTTACTTATTTATTATAAAATTATAAATTAAATTATAAATAAAATTATTAAAAAAATGTATTTATTTATAAAGAAATAAAATAAAGTAACTTGTCCGAAAAATGAGCGTAAAATTGTTTTTTCGCTATTTTCTTATTTATTGAGTTATAAATTATGATATTCAGTCGGGGGAAGCTGAAATTAACCACCCCCCCCCCCCCCCCCCCCCATAAAAATTTATAGGGTTTTGAAGTTTGCGGAAACACGTGATAAAATAGGGCATTTTCGAACATTTCGACGCCTATAATGGGCTTGTTTGGGTTTTTTGAAAAATTCGAAATTATTATTAACGATTTTTTGCTCGTATAAAAATGGTTGATGCAAAATTTCAGCTTCCCGGACTGAATATCATCATTTGTAACCCAATAAATGAGAAAATAGCAAAAAAATAGCTTTTAGCCTCATTTTTCGGAAAAGTCATTTATTTAAAGAATTACCGATACTTCAAAGGGGGTTTTTTCTGACACACGATGTTACATTTTTAGTTGAATCAGTTAAGGGATCATCGGTGTAAAATTTTCGAAAACAAAAAACGATATCTTTTGCATTATCCTATAGTATAGACGGTTATAAACATGCTGTTGAATTTTTGGAACGAAATTAAAATTATTACGGTTGCTACAGCCTTTCTCAGAAAAAGGGATTCGACCAGCTGCGTGAGACCCGCCGCGGATAGACGCGTTTTTTTTTTCGGAATGTCGTTTTTCAACACGGTGTACACTCTCAAAGGAAGGGTTTTCAAGCCCTCCGTGTCAAATTTTGACACAACATTCTTCACGCCATTTTAATCTTGCTATGGAAGCTTTTTTTAATATTCTTATTCTGTTTAACGAAAAACTGTCGAAAAAAGAGGCTAAATTCGATATTTATTTTTCAAACAGCCGCCATTTTGTCAATTTGTATATAAAAAAAACCTCCATGGCAATAACGTTCTTACAAATTTAGTTTCGGATAATATTTACGGCCACAACCGTGTACACCGTGAGGACTCCGTTTTTTTTCGAAGACATTTTCAACCGTTAAAATAAATGTAAAAATGAAAATAAACGTTTAAAAATGTATTGTCCATTCTTCACGAGTGCTTTAATTTGACATATAAAATGAGACTGATTAGCGTATTTTAACCTTCGGAAAAAAATCGCGAAAAGCGGCTATTTTTGACCCGTTGCTGCGATAATCCTTCAGAAATACCAACGGAAGGAAAAACCAGAATAACAAAACAACAATCGCGATAATTCGCGGTGTTATCAGTTGATCCACAACCGCAGCGACCCTGGCACACTAAAATGAGTTAATGTCTCGTGCATGGGAATTTGCCTGCTATTGTAGGATAAAAAAAGAACATACGAAGAAACATTAACCTCGATTCTGAAGTATCACTTTTTCTTTTACTATTACAAAAGTCGGTCACGTGTCATAAGTCGAAGATTAAAACGAGAGGGTATGCGTTATTTATATTCCACGGCTTGTTAAATGTTTTATTATACGGGAATCTCCTAATCTTCTCCATTGCTAAAACATTTTTAGCAGCGGATCCCCAAAACTTATTTCCCATCTTCCGCCATGTGCTACCAATTAAAACTTTTTTAATTCCCGCAACGCAATTAGCCTTCGAATGTATATCAATTCAAACTCTACTCGAATCCTCGGTGTGTTTCTAATTTAATGATCCGAGGTAAACGGACGTCGGGTATATATAAAAAAAAATAAAAAAAAAGAAATGAATTCGTTTGAAAAAAGTTTTGGTGTGTGACCAGCGGATATGGAGAAGAGCACAACGAGTAAATGTGAATATGCGTGAACATTATACTCGATCGCTTCGAACGTTGGTCGATGACATCACACGTGCCAGCTAGCGAACAACCTGCCCGTTGAACTTGATTGCTTGTTATGATTGCGCAACGAGACGAGTTTGGAGCAGTGACAGAAAAGTTTATTGCGAAACGGACGAATACTATTCCCGACCGCGCCGAATCTCCCACGTTATTTTCACGAACCCTAAATAATTAGAATTTCAAAGGATTATTATTTCGTGTGTAAGGAAAAAAAAATGTATATTTATGTAGACACGTATGTCCGTTAATTATTAAAATTCTGCCAAGCTTTGAGAGGAGGAGAACATAACTTCTGTTTTCATGACTTCCTCGAGCGACGAAAAAGAAACGCGCTGATTTAGCTACTTAATTGGTGAGCTTGACTAAGCTTGAAAACTTGACCCACTGAAAAAAAAATGAAGAATTATTCACAAAAATTCGAGGAGAAGAGCTTAACATCGCCAAAATTCGTCTTGGCGATGTTAAGCTCTTCTCCTCGAATTGTTTGCAATTTGAAAAGGCAAATTTTTACTTTCACGATGGAAATTAAAAAATACATATATATATAAAAACAAAATAATAAATATAAAAAATACAAAAATAAAATAATAAATATAAAAAGTATAAAAATATAATAATAAATATGAAAAATATAAAAACAAAATAATAGATATAAAAATATATAAAGATAAGATAATAAATAGAAAAAAATAATTCTCGGTGACAAGGATTTTTTTTTATACAAGAGAGAAAGCAGCGCCGAATTAAGAGAGGTGAAAATGCATGCGAAATATTATTATCAATTGAAGATACGAAGTTGATAACGGAGATTACAACAAGTATCGTTGGATTTCAAAGAGCTCAAAAACTTCAGCGACCACTTTATTCTCTTTCGTTTATTTCTTCTCGTTTACAAACGAGACTAGAGCAGACCTCGATAAAGAACACAAGGAGCAAGCAGTATGTTTCCCAGCTGCCAATAAGCCCAAGATAACGAGATATCCGAAAAGTTCTTTGAACCGTCAAATCATTGCCACGTGTTTTTCTTTTCTCGCTTTTCTCGTCTTAATCCTCTCGGTCCAATTTTCACGAAACAATGTCTCGAATAAATATTCGCGCGACTTGGCAGAAATTGCTCCCGGCAAACCAAAATAGCCTCGAGCTTGCGTCTGCCGAAAATGTGAGTTTGTTGCTGCAAATCTCCTTCGGGAAAGAGCGTACGACGTTATTCGTATAATCTTAATTGCGTATCGATAAACGAGATATACCTTGCGAATAAACCTTCTCTGCACCGGCATCTTGATGCTCCACTTAGTAAAGGCACATTATAAATGCGGCAAAAAAATGCACTAATCTTGTTTTTTTTCCGTCTTATCCACTGTAGGGTCATAAACACAATACGTTTTAAATACCACGTAATTCACGTCAGGCAGTTAAAATCTCCGAAGATAAAAGTGCCAAGGCGAATGCCGATCGCGATCGAGAGAAATACAAATCTCAAAAGCATCGATTTCATCGAGTTGAGGCGATTCGAAAGGTTAATTTTATCGACGTTCTCGCACGACCATTGTAAATTTCCTTCAACGCGGATAACGAGATAAAGTGAATCGAAAATATTATCACGGTTAAATGCATACAAATTATGAAGGAATCTGCCTCGTTTCAACTACAGTAAAAGTAACTCGGAGGCAAACTTCGCGTAAAATTTGCTACTTTATTATTCGATATTAATCGAGAAAAATCGATGAAAATTTGCTTTCCACGTCTTTGGGACACTAGCACCGAGCTTGGCCATTCGTAGAGTCACCAACGCCGTATTGAACGAATTTTCAAACTGTTGACACAATTTGCGAATTTCAAATAGCTCGATCGAAAATCGTCGAAAAATGTTTCACTCTCGGGTCACCGCTATGACACTTTTAAAGAAATCTTTTAATTAATGGAAAACGAAGACACGTGCTCTTACGAAAGAAAATCGATAGGTGACTTTGCGTCGGTACGCAGCAATCGCAAAAACGTCCGCGCGGCTCTGACTCGCCGACGCGACTGAGCAGAAAGACAGCGACTGACCGCGCACTTCCAGCGCGCCCCTCGAGTACTCGATATCAACGTTTCTCGCTCCCTTTCGAATTCGAATGAATCGCGATTTTCGGTGCTTTTTTTCTTCTCTTATCTTCATCACTGCTCCTTTTTTGCGCTTGCAGGCGCATCTTTAGTATATATCGCGCGATTGCACCAGCGAACGGTGTCAAACACGTTCACGTGGCGAACAAACAGAAGCCCGTCGAAAAACGCCAAATAGACGAAGGAAAGGGAGGGCACGAGTAGATTTATCGTTATACGCCAATACTGATATGTTGAATTGATAAGCCTCCAATGTAAATCGCTTCAGTCGTTGGGCATACCGTTTCTCAAACTGTGCCCCTGACGAGAAGTGTATGGTTATTTTCTGAAGCACGCTCGGTACTTCTAGAACTGATAAGCCTGCGGATGACTATTAAAGAAAAAATTATACAGCCTTTCATCGTTAGAACGTGAAGAACGTTGCGTAGGAAAATTAATAAAAATTGTCATTTGTGTGCTTGAAATTAGGAATCAAATTCGTGACGTTGAAGTCTGCATCGTTGGAATGCAACCATTTTTTTGCTTATTGCTCATTTCTTCATTTTGATCATTATCCAAAGCCTTTTTATTTGCAAATTAATGTGATGAATCTCTAACGAGAACACGTGAAGACGGTTATATGATTTTCACAGCCTACATCGGCTGAACAAAAAAATTGAGCAATTAAAAAGAATTAATTATCGTTGCACTCCAACGTTGCAACGATTTTTCTTCCATTTATCATTTAGTTATTTTTATAATAATCCAAAGGCTTTTTATTTGCGAATTGAGGTCACAAATTTCTAATAAGAGTACGTGATAATATACGACGTTGAAGTTTGCATCGTTGGAGTGCAATGATTTTTTCTTCTTCATTTTTATCATTATCCAGAATCTTTTTTTGCGAATTGAGGTAATAAATTTCTAATAAAAATACGTAAAAAGGTTCGAGTGATTGTTCACAGTCTAAATCAACGAAAGCAGAAAAACCGATCAATCAAATAGAATTAATTTTCGTCACACTCCAACGATGCAAGCTTCAACGTCATGAATATGCTTGAGAGATTTTCGCCGCCCGAATCGATCGAAAAAATTGAACGTCTAAAAGGAATTAACTATCGTTGCACTCCAACGATACATTGATTTTTCTTTATTTTTATAATAATCGGAAGCCTTTTTATTTGTTAATTGAGATAATTAATCTCTGATGAAAATACGTGAAAACGGTTGACCGATTTTCGCAGCCTAAATCGGCCGAAAAAGAGTTGGGCAATTAAAACAATTCATTTTCTTTGACGTCGAAGTTTCCATCGTTGTAACGCAACGATATTTTTTTCTCTTAATTTTTTATTTCCTTATTTTTATCAGTGTCCAATTTTTTTTTTGCAAATTGAGATCGAACATTTCTAACACGAATACGTAGAAACGTTTGAGCGATTTTCACAGCCTATATAGGCAAACAAAATTGAGTAGCAAAAAAATGTCGTTGCATTCTAACGATGCAAACTTCAACGTCATAATTTTCGTTGCATTCCAATGATGCAAGCTTCAACGTCATTAAAATTTCCATCAAGCATTATTTATAGACGCGTTCCAAAATAATTGCCTATTCGTCTCGTTCTTTTTCCAAATTTCACGATCAACCTATTTTTTCAACGCAACGATAAATTTCTCGCTAAAAAATCGATTTACCGTATAAATTCGTGAGTTACGATCCACCCGCGTTCGCGAGAATATCACGCAGCATAAAAAATCGACAATTTTTACTTCCCCTTGTCTCTCCGATGGTTATATCGAAAGCGTATGTCTACGTCAGTGTGTTATTATTCGTAATACATATTCGGGAATAATGAGAACATTTATGAGCGACAAGGACAGCGGGCAATCTTGAACACCTACGCGATGGCCAATGCCGGCATGTCGCGCCGGTACTGCGTTATCCCTACCCACTTCTCCTTCTTATTGATCCCGCGCTCGCAGTATCGCACCGTCGAGAGACGACCGTAAAATCTCAACAACAAAAAATGCCCGTATCTCTCGACAATGATTATCGATTACTACGATTCGAAATTTTCATCGCCAATCTCCCGTCGATAAAATATTGCGGAAAATCCATTCGACATTACAATATCACCTGCCAATTTAACGCGACCTGCTTTTTTTTCACGATAAACCGAAGAAAATAAAAATCATGGAAAATAGTCGAAGGGAGAACGTATTTAAAAAAAAAATACTTCCGTTCTAGCCCACACGCAGCCGATCTGAATTCAATTCTCGATAACGTTTAATAGCTCCATACATAATTAATGATGATCGTCAACCCACAATGCATGACGATAAAAAAAAAAGAGAACGTACTCTCCCAGGAACTTGTTGAGTAAGAAAAAATATATTCTCGCGAATACGGTATGAGTGTGGTACAAAAATAAATATGATGTCACTGATGAATATATAGGGTACCCGGATTGACATTGACGTTCTCGTTACAACGTCATCGCGGAAGCCTGTTAGCTAGAGACCGTTGGGTTTCGACCACGGCGATCGAATAAAATTCTTCAAAACCGGTTGAGCGATGCGCGTTTTAAAAAACAGGAGAATTTCGTGTACGTGTAATCTGAATTTTCCTTCGGATTCTTTTTATCTAACTGGCTGATGGGATCGCGGAAGGCGAGGGTCGGAGATACGTAATGATGGAGAGAATTCGTCGTGGTCAATAGTAAAAAACCGTTATATCCAAAAAAAAAAACCGTTATATCCCTGGCATATTCCAGGATTCGTGTTTTCAAATATTTTTCTCTTTTTCGTGGCATGTGCGAAGGAAAGTCGTGTTCGTAAAAAAATGTAAAAACAAACGACTACGACCATATTTGGATAAATTATGTTCGGAATTGTTTGAGTTTGACTAAGTTGGAATTTGCATCGTTGGAGTGCAAGACATTTTTTTTATTAATTTTTATCCTTATCCAAAGCCGTTTTTGCGAATTGAGGCGATAAATCTCTGATAAGAATGCGTGAAAAGATTTCAATGAGTTTTACACAGCCAAACAAACTGAGTTATTACAAAGAATTGATTTTCGTTGTATTCCAAAGATACAAACTTAAGGGAGACTTTGTCCTTGAAATTGCAGCTGGAGAAGTTAGCGGCTCAACATGAGCAGCTAGAAGAAGAGGAGGGATGCCTCTATGGACCAGGCATTGCCGATTAGCGATAATTATAAACACATTTGTGTAACACACATTACAAAACTTTAAACGCGTTTTTCTCGAAAACACGTTTTTAAAAATGGCTGACATTCTCCTGACCGATGTAATTAACATATCGAGCTGAAATTTGGAGAGCATACTCAGAAAATATGTCTTCACGGAATGACGGATCGTTTTTTCGATAGATACATTTTTGCATTTATTATTTATCTTTTTATGCGTAAAAAACGCGAAAATTCGATTTTTTTTTAATTGCCGCTATTGTCCGAAATTTGTACTAAACGAAAAACCCATCCGTCATTCCACGACCAAAGGGTCACAGATTGATAATATGCTTTGAATTTGTGTTTCAGATCAACAAAGAGGGGGCAGTAATGTCAGCCGTTTACCTCCCGCGATTGGAGGACCTGTTTTCGCGGAGCTGCAACGGCCGCCATTTTGGTTTTTTTTTTTCAAAAAAAATTTTTTTTAACGTTCTGTACATCATGAATAAAAGCAAGAAAAACCGCACTTAAAAAGCTTTACTCGTTTCCTTTAAAAAAAAAAAAAAATGTAAACACCTGATATATGGCACTCCAAGAACAAAGTCTCCCTTAAGGGGTAAGGCCACTGTAAATTTTTTGAAAAATCGATTTTTTTTTATTGGCTTAAAAAATAGTTTAAACCCTCTAGAATAAGAAAAAAAAGGTCCTGTGCGACGTCTTTTTAAAAAATTTTCCAATAAAAAACTATTCGCAAAACTTTAAACGCGTTTTTCTCGAAACATGGTTTTTCAAAATGGCACGCAGCATAACTCGAACAATTTTCATTTTTTTTTACTTCAAATTTTAACCAGATGTGAACATTTACATTATCTTGAGAATGTCGATCGGAATTTTCAAGAACTTTATTTATTGATTTTTTATTAACAAAAAACTTTCCGTTTTTTTCGTCAAAAATCAATTTTTTTTTTCAAACGCACGCCAAATCCACAAAAATTGATACTTTTTAAAATTCGATCGACATTCTCTAGCTATAGCCCTCTAGATTAATGGTTTTTTTTTGTTCTAGATTCAAAAGTGCACCAGTGGTGCTGCGTGCCGCGGAGCCCTGGAAGCAAAACATGTCCCGGGAAGATAGCTGTGGAACCGCCATTTTGTTTTTTTTTACTGTAAAAAAATTTTATAATAAAGTTTAATGTATGCCCGATAACACCATTAAAAGTTTTTTTTCAAATACCTTCAATTTCGGGAGCAATAAATTAGTGAAAAAACCTTTTTTTTGGCCTTACCCCTTAAACGTCGTCGGGTTTGCGTTGCTGGAGTACATAAATTATGTACGTTTTCATTATTATTATTTACTTTTTTTCCTACACGGATGGAAGTTTCTAATTCGCATCGCATTTCAACACTTTCACTTTGAGATTCTCCTCCAAACGTTTT
This sequence comes from Ophion obscuratus, assembly GCA_964007375.1. NCBI lineage: Eukaryota > Metazoa > Arthropoda > Insecta > Hymenoptera > Ichneumonidae > Ophion > Ophion obscuratus. The sequence continues at coordinate 13,217,721 of OZ023322.1, forward strand.
TATTTTATTTTTTCTAAATCTTGGCATTCAATTGACCCAAATCGTGTACACGAGACGTCGCGATATTTGCGAAACGCTCGGCGAGTGTTTTGACTCGGTAAAAGGCTTTCGAGGGCTCGCAGAATTGGACGGAATTGAATGTAGACACGTAACGAGTTTCCGCGTCGACGTGATCGACAATCGCGTGATAGCTCAACGTTTCAAAAGTCTCGTCTCGTTACACACACGTGCAATTGTATTGTACAAAAAAAAAGCGTCGAAATAGAGTGGGCGGAGGTTCGTTACGATTCACGTACATTTTTTCCCATGTCAACTTGACGCACAGATACCCCCCCCCCCCCCCCCCCGTCTCTCTCTCCCTCGCGCTTGCCTTTTTTTGTCCATCGGTGAATGAAGTCGGTCGGATTAATTCTATTTTCGAAACGTACAAGTACCTCGACGAATTCTGCAACGTGCAAAGGTTGATCACGAACCCAAAATATCTGAGAGCGTCCCGAGTGCGTGACTAGAGGATTAATTGGCTCTAGCGCGAGTTTACCCTGCAATTTCAAGTTTGCACTCGTCTGTCAATCAAATCACACGTTTGATCGAGTTTTATCGACGAATGAAAATAGCCCGGGTATTTGACTTTGCTGTTTGTCATGCAACACAGTTTCAAATACGCTGAATGTTTGCATCGTTGCGAATGAAAAACTAAACTTCCAAAGACCGACAAAACGAAAGAAAAGTTTGCACATGCCTGAAGCGAGAAAAACGATGACGTTGAAGGCTACATCGTTTGGATGCAATGAAAATTCATTCTCTTTTGCTTCATTTTGTTGGCCTATTGAGGATGTGAAAATCGCTAAATCGGATTTACGTATTGTTGGAAAGTAACGACCTCAATTTAAAAACAGACTAACGATAGAAATAGCGAAAGAATTCAAAAGAATATCGTTGCATTATCACGATGCAAACTTGAACGTCATGAAAAATCGAATGTTTTATTTCAGTCACAATTATTTTAATAAATATTTTACCGAAACGGGATTCGGTGAACTCGGATGGTGTATTGCTCCAATAATTCTTTTGGAGGATCTCTTACGAATACATTTTTTGCACCATATTTTAATTCAATATTCAATAATAAAACCTTTTTTTTCATTAAATAATCGATGAAGAAGAACACCGCGTTTCCTAATGCAAAAGTACATTGGAAAAAATACGTCCGAAACGTCAAGTGTCTCCAGGATTTTAGTAACCATAGATAGAATCTAGAGCAAAGTAGGAATGTAAGGATTGAAGCGACTAACCTGCAAAGTCAAATCGTCGGGATGCTGCTGAACGAACTTTCTCGAGCGATCCTGGAGCAAGGTGACAAGGGTCGAGTAACGTCTGTTGAGGATGTCGAGATCGTGAGCGACGTTATCGACGGTCGTGACGGAATTTCTGCGCGGCCTTTTCACCGAAGCATCCAACGAGGGGCACACCTCTTCGAGTTGTTCCTTGAAAGCTCTCAGTCTCTGCCCATAGATCTAGAGTTTTGTTCGGTTAGTCCGTTAGGGTTAGTAAATTAGACTTCTCGGCCACTACCCGTCAGGCTCCAGAAGCGATATGTCAAGAGTTAACGATATATATGTGCTCTTTTGTTCACTCTCCGCGTGTGCGCTGCGTTACTGTGTTCCTTTTTTTCTTCCTAGCACGCTATTTTCCATTTTTTTACTCGTAAAATACCTTTGTACAGTTCCTCCGGTGATAACCCAATTTGGTGTTTGTTATCTGCTCTAATTTTCCATTGTTATACGATTAATCTAATTAATTCTTCTTCCTAGTTAACTAAATCGCCAATTTGTTAATCCCACGTTGCTTTCTCGTGAACCGCAAAAAAAAAACATCGTTGCACTCTAGCGTGGAAACGAAAGAAAGAAAATTCTCGGCAAACAAAGCTTCGTCGTCGCTAACGTTTCTATTTTTATTTCACCACACTGGGTTATCACTTTCTCTGCGTGCAAATTCGTACATCAAACTTGAGTGAGTCGCGAGAGAGAAAAACTAACGCGCGAAACAAATGTACGTTTCGCTTTGTTCTTCCTGCTCGCGGCAAAAGCGCCCCCAAATTTCCCCAAGCACCATTCAACCATGCTACTCATTTTGATCAGTGAAAAAAAAAACAGAAACAAAAATAAATCGCATGATTGATTTTCGGTGTTTCTTTTTTTTTTCCATGTCGCACACGTTGATTAGAGAGAAAAAAAAACGTCCAGGACGGACAGACCAAGTGCCCGTTGCCCAAAAAAAAAAAACGATGCGTGATATTATTCGTGACGTAAATATTCGTGGTTTTAGTCGTGTATAATATAAAAAAAGAGTGGTGAAATCGTTAGAGACAATTAAAGCGAACATTAATTTAAACAACATATGTACATATATATATATATATATATATATATATATATATATATATATATATATATATATATATATATATATATATATATGCACGAATGTAGATATATATCTATACGAACAAATAAATGTAAATATAAGAATAAGAAGAAGATAGAAATAGAATTGAGATCCTGGTTCAGTCTGTTTTTGCTTTTTTGCAGCCCTTAGAGAGAAGGTATACAACAGTTGACAGATGTATGTTTCTCCAGGAGCGTACGACCGGTTGTAGAAGTCGATACGTTTCGACAAAGTTCGTTTGCTGTCCGCTGAAAGGTTGTTTCTTGACGAACATTGTACATGTGATGATATATAAATTATGGGGAAAAACCATGATGACACGATATTTACAGTGGTGGTGGTGTTTGGAATAACAGAGACTAGACACAACATTCACGCAACATTCGTACCATGGGCTATAAAGGCTATATATGCTTTGGCGCTTTTGCCAGATATTTATCGTTCCTCTTTTCGGTCCCTCTGTATAATCTCATCTCACCTTGCCCTCCCGAATCAATCTTCCACCCGTCACGTTGACCGCCTCGATCGCTGGTGCACGTCCAACCACGTTGTTCAGTAAATTCTGCAAAATTATCATTTCATAGTAAATTCAATTGTAATTTAAAAGTTTAATTTGTCATTTAAAAGTATAATGAGTGTGGAATATGCCGAATGGAGGCGGGAACAAGAGGTATAGGAATAAGAAGCCTGCAAAAGAGCAACAAACTATCTGTGGCCCCTAATTCTGACAATGCAGTCTTCATATTTGACCCAAAATAAGACCTTTCTCAGGAGTCGTAAAAATTTAAATCCGACCCTGAAGGGGGTGAAACAGGAGTTTTAAAGTTTATACGAGACGGCATATTTTTTGGTCAGATTTGCTCGAAACTTGGTAAAAATACACTCCAATATGAACGCAGTTAAGGGGTTAAAAGTACTACTTGACTGTCTACACGCACCGAACAACGAAAAAAACATATAGTGTTATATATAAAATAATTTTGGTAAGTTTTAAGTAAATCTTGTAAACAAATATGTTTTCTTATACACACTTTAAAAGCTCTCTTTCACTCCCTTAAGGGTCGAATTTCGGTTTTTACCACTCACGAAAAAAGTCTTATTTTGGGTCAAATACGTAGGCTGCATGGTCAGAATTAGGGACCACAGATGTCGTAATATGCCCAGTAGGAGTAATATGGCAGAGAATAACGGAGACTTTGTCCTTGAAATTTAGCGGGAGATGTTAGCGGCTCAACATGAGCAGCTAGAAGAAGAGGAGGGATGCCTCTATGGACCAGGCATTGCCGATTAGCGGTAATTATAAACACATTTGTGTAAACACATTACAAAACTTTGAACGCGTTTTTCTCGAAAACACGTTTTTAAAAATGGCTGACATTCTCCTGACCGCTGTAATTAACATATCGGCCTGAAATTTGGAGGGCATACTCAGAAAATATGTCTTCACGGAATGACGGATCGTTTTTTCGATAGATACATTTTTGCATTTATTATTTATCTTTTTATGCGAAAAGAAAACGCGAAAATTCGATTTTTTTTTAAATTGCCGCCATTTTCCGAAATTTGTACTAAACGAAAAACCCATCCGTCATTCCATGACCAAAGGGTCACAGATTGATAATATGCTTTGAATTTGTGTTTCAGATCAACAAAGAGGGGGCAGTGATGTCAGCCGTTTACCTCCCGCGATTTGAGGACCTGTTTTCGCGGAGCTGCGACGGGCGCCATTTTGGTTCTTTTTTTTCAAAATTTTTTTTTTAACGTTCATGTATCATGTATCATGTAACATGTATCATGTAATGTTCATGTTCATTTTTTTAACGTATCATGAATAAAAGCAAGAAAAAAACCGCACTCAAAAAGCTTTACTCGTTTCCTTTAAAAGAAAATAAAATGTAAACACCTGAAATATGGCACTCCAAGGACAAAGTCTCCCATAAGAGACGAAGATGTGAAGGGAGTGAGAAAAATAATCGAAAGAGCTGTACGAATAAAAACCGACCAGGAAATACAACAAGGCTGGAACAATCCTGAGAATTCGACGTATTGTAGGAAGTACAAAAGTCGAAAACAAAGTATAGAAGTGGACGAGTATTGGGGAGAGAAGGACATAGAAGGAAATAGTTTAGAAACATGGGCTAGGTTTAGCATGGAAAAGGAAGTAAAAAGGCATACGGAGATACTCTATGCCAGCGTTGGAGGAAGGAAGAAGAAAGATTGAAAGACGTACTCGAATGCGGTAAAGTAAAATAAAACACGAATAAGCAAGTGGTGGATGATTTGAAAAGGTGTCAAAGAGGCTGCAAGGGGGAGGCACTAAAAGGAAAATTTAATCGAGAAATGAAAGGGAAACCGATCAAAGCATCGTACGAGCATGTGAGAGCTTTCGAATGCATGGTAAGAAAGAAAACATAAAGAAGAAAAAGGATAAAAAAACATATGTCATCAAAAAAAGAAGGAACCTGTAAAAGTGTATCAATGTCCAGTGTAAAAACCCGCAAGAGTCTTATACAAACGTGTAGAATGTCTAGGGGCACGTGAATGTACTTAATGAAAGAACATGAAAAATATTAAACAAAGATTTTTCTTTTCTTTTCGAAGATTTTCATGAATTTCCAGCCAACAATTTCCAATCGTTCTTGCGATCGCAAGACTTCATCCCAAGCTTTCCATACGTAAAGTCGTTCAGATTTTTTTGTTCTTCCTCATACCTTGGTGAATTCGAATTCCTGTGGCTTGTTGTGCATCGGTGCGACGTTCTCGAGTTTACCGTAGCTCTCGTCGACGAAATCAACCTCGTTCTGATAAGAGCTGCGATATTGTTGCGCAAGGCTATAGGCGGTCTCGGCGCTGCGCAAGCGATCGACGAGTTGGCCGCAGATGTTGGTCCAACGTGCGTTGAGCCGATTGACCTCGGCATCGAGGCGATCCATGTCACCGTGAGGACCGCGATGATTGGGTCGGGATTTTTCAACGAGACGTCGGGCGTTGTGCGCGTCGTCGTTCAACTGATCGATCGACAATTGTTGTTGGGCGATAGCGTTCTGCAGTATCATAAGATCCTCGAGGACATTTTGAAGGCCCTTAACGTCCGCGGGTAGCTCGCTGAACGAGGCGAGTTTGATCTCGAATTCGGATATTGCGGCGGTATTCTCGTCCAGTCCCGCGAGAACAATCTCCACGCACTTGAGTCGTTCGATGTACGAAATGGACACGTTGCAGATGTGATTCCACTTGGTCATGACGTTGTCGAGTTTGTTTCTCATCGCGGGTGTCTTGAGTGTTATGCCACGGAAGGTTTGTTGCAGTTGCTCGACCTCGGGCGCGAGACGACCGACGTTCTGCTCGTAATCCTTGTGCTCGAGGACAAGATGATGGAGGCTGTCGAGATCGCGTGGCAACGGTGCTGCGATACGGGAATTTAATATTCTTTCGGCCTCGTCGAGGGCCTGTTGGAGATTCGACACCTGATCGTTGAATATGCGACCGGCATTTTTCGACTCCTCCTCGGCCCTTGCGCGCTTCTCGAAATCGTCGAAGAGCCGATTCACATCGGCCATTTCCCGTCTCAATCGGCGCAATTGCGGATCCACGGGATCGCCCTCGGACAGAAGCTTATCCGCGTCCTCGTTCAGCGCTTTTCTAATGGCCGTTCGTTGATCCTGACCCATGGCCAAGAACTGCGGCAAATCCCAGCCCTTCACCACCTTTATCGTCGCGAATATCATGTTCTGTCGCAATCGCAGCTGTTTCCGCTGCCAAAGTGCCACGCTCCGATCGTACTGGCGTCTCAGACGCTCAGCCGCGTCTAACGCGTCCTTGTCCGGTGGCTGAAGAGCGAAACACACACCGGGCACCGGCGATTCGACTCCCTGACAATTCTTCACGCGCCATTTCACCCGTCCCGAATTGTCGTACAGGATGCACTGCTCGTTCTTCTCGATTGAGATCTGCCGATTATTTTCAAAGACAAAAACAAAAGATCGCGGTTGTTAAGTTTGAATGTAACGAGATGTGAGGAGGACGCTCAAAGACTCACGTTGACTTGTTTGTAGCTGCATATGCAGGTGACTTGCAGGGGCCGGGTGACTGGTTGCCGCCGTTGCTTCATCGGCACAACGTCCTTCGCCTGGTCAACGAGACGCTGCACCTGATCACCGTAGTTGTTCAATTCCTCTCGCAGCTCTTGCATTCCCTTCAGCAGACGTTCACCCTCGTCGAGGGTGAAATCCGATTGGGAATAAACGGTATTGAGAATCTCGTCCCTCTTCGAGATCCATTGCTCAGCCTGATGTACGTCCTTGAAGAATTGCTGACTGAAAGTCGCGTGTTTCAGATGCACCTCGAGGCAAAGGGTCAGCTGCAACAACCACGCCCATTGACTCTGCATCGCCGACATGTAAGCCTCGATCGTTTTCGCTGCCGGATGATGCTGCAGTACCAGAGCCTCGCCCCGATCTTGCACCGCCGAGAATTGGATCTCGCGCTTCTCCAGGTCACTCATCAGCGACTGTCAATTCAAATTCAATGCGTCAATATCGGAATACGTGCGTTTTTTTTTATTCATTTATAAACGCTGTCGATTATTCTTGTATCTGACATACGTCGATGGTGCTTGGAAAATTATACCGATTTTTATCGATCTACGTCTTTACCTCAATTCCAGATCCGTATGTTTGCTTGTACGATAAATTGCCACCGTTAAAACAGTTATAAAGCCTCGGTACGAAACGAGATTTGTCATTCGCTATGTGGGGCCATTCTTATGGATATGACAATAAATAAAAAAAAACCTACCTCGTAATACTGTTCGATGCTCTGAACATTGAGGCTCTTGTCGCTCCAATCGCGAGTAACCTCGGTCTCTTCCTTGGCGTTGAGCCAAACGAGCTCTCCGGTCGCCGATTGTAGGAAATCGTGAAGCGTATCGAGATCGGAGAGCCTCTTGTTCGACACCCCCAATAGTTCGGCGTAAATTTTCTGCAAGGCCCCGAGATGCTGGCTGTAGAGGGCGAGCTCCTCCCCGTGAAAGTTATTCTTCGCGTGTACGCATTTGTCAACTTTTGCGTGAAATTGTTCGACGTTTTTGTGCTCGCGCTGATGAAGATCGAGCTCGTTTTGGACGCTCGGCAAATCCGAACCGTATTCCGCCTCCTGGAGCTGCTTCAGTTTGCTCTTGCACCAGTCGATGCAGTCGTGCAAATTGCGGAAATGCGGATTGGTGTCGACGAGACGTGTCTCGTGGACGGTCGTACGATGTTTCGTGACAACGCGCTCCTCAACCGGGAACGATACCGCTGATAATGGCTGCACGAGACGCTTGTGCAATAGCGAACGCAGCGCCACCCAACGCTGGTGCAATTTTTGTACTCTGTGGAGCATTTTTTTACATTGTTAATCATCAGGCACGAACCAGGCTGAACAAGGAAAATAAGATGGCGATACGTGTAAAGGCTTTTTCACGTAAAGTGAGACTAATTTGAGTGGGCCCGGGAACTCGCTTTTAACAATTTTTCAAATAAAAGTGGGGCCTTTTTGGGGAAAATAAACGGTCGGTGAGTGTTCAGGGGATAAAACTACATCAATCTATATCTGCTGGTACTATCTGCTATATCTATATCGAAAAATTTATTTTACTACCTTTTACACGGTTAATTTTTTTGACCTTTTAAACTTTTGATAAAGCGAAAAATTCCTTTTTCGACCATTTTGGCAAAAATTCGCGAGAATCGATGGATCTCGATTTATATCTAGAGAAAAATATTCAAAAACCAAATGTTTTTCGCACTTTGGTAAAAAAAAAAGTTTCGTTACTCAATCGCCGCCCATCTTTTTTCTGTTTGCATTTGAAACTCCCGTAAATCATTGAGTTCCGATGATTTTTTGGTTTTTCACGGTATTTCAAAGCCGGGACCATCGATTTTCGCGGATTTTTCCATACATAACCCTTGCCTTTTTTCGGCCATTCTTCAAGAGCATTTTCCGGGATAGCTAATTGCGATATCGGGATGAACCCAGCGAAATTCTCTATCTGTCGCATTTTCAACCATTTCTAGGGTCTTTTTTATGGGAAATTTGCCGCTGATTACGAATATCACAGAGTTTTTGTCGAGAATTCGAAAATACGTCGACTAAACGCGAAAAACGCATTTTTCCACACTTTTGACGATTTTTTATTCAAATTAATGGTTTGGATGAAAATAAATGTTAAATTCGGATTCAGGGGATAAAAAATACATCGATAGGGAGTCGTAAAAGAGGTAATGAAAAATTGAAAAAATGTTCCCATCTCGGCCAAACATAAATAGCTTCACTGAATCATCAATAATTTGTTTTCGTTCCGATTTGTAACTCCTCTTTGTGCTTATTCTTCGTTTTCTCATCGAAATGCCCCTGGATTCATGGAGTTCTGATGATTTTTCGTTTTATGGCAGAATTTCAAATCTCTATTTGGAAATCTACTTTGTGCTCATTCTCTTTGTTATCATTTTTTGTTCAAAAATTCCGTTTGATTTATTGGCTTACGATAATTATCGAACCATCGATTTTCGTGAATTTTTCCGTACCCCCTTTGCCTCTTTTTCGGCCATTTTCCAAGTGGATTCTCCGGAAAAACTAATTGAGTTACCGGGTTCAATCCAACGACATTCTCGAAGTCTATGAAAATCCTTTTCAAAGCTCTCCCAATAAATCCATGTCACTCACATAGAATCGGCGCTACGGTTGTTTAAAATTTCGCGATTTTGGAAAAGTTGGCAAAAAAGTGTGAAAAATATTTTTTCCACCTTTTGATACTGTTTAAGAGCCTATCCGATGGGAAATTTCACGCCGATTACGCATATCATGGAGTTTTGATCCAAAGCTCAAAATTGTGCCGGAAAAATGTGTTTTCGTACTTCCGTCAATTTTTTATGAAATTGAAGGGTTTGGGCGGAAAATTAATGGTGAATCCGTACTCAGGGGATAAAACTTCATCCCTGGGGACTTATCACATTTTTTTAAATCCCAATTTATCGCATCGACTAAAAATCGTCTCCGCTCATTTCTTGTCCATTTCGATTTGAGCTCCGCTTTGCGTGCGTCTTTTTCGCAGTCGTTTGCTCTAAAAACGGCTCTCAACATGGATCTTTATTGAGTCCTTTGGAAGCAAAAAGACCGTTGGATGATTCCATCAGCTACAAATGTTCCACTTTACGTCAACTATCCCCGGTATGCGCGCGTGTGTATAAATATATCCGAGATTGGTGTTTTTTCGTTAGTTCCTCACCTCTTGTGGAGATCCGCAGATTGGCTGTATCTGCCCTCGGTAAGAGTATGAACATCGGTGAATATATTTTGTATCTGTATTTCGGTATTTCGTATATCCTGTTCCAGCAGGTCAACGGCATGCTTGGCTTCGAGCGGATGAAGCCGATCGAGACGACGTGCCTCATCCTCGACTCGTCTCTCCAGTTCCTCAAGACGATTATCGGTAGATTTCATCTCGCGATGAACCTTCTCGGCAAGGCGCTGCAATCTTTCAAGGCTGCACAGACGAAAATGTTGCGAGTTCAGGCGGGATATAGGTACATTTACAATCATCAGAAAATCAATTTGTTTTTTTTTGTTTTTCTTTAAACGATAGAACTATAGCTGTAGAATATTTTTCCCAATTTTGTTTAACTTTTTTCTTTAAATTTTTCCTAATTTTCTTTAACTTAAAAGAATTGAATTTTTTTTGCATATCGCAGATTCGCAACTCCCGCGGCAACCTTTTTTGGTATACTTAACCCTTTCTTGACACACTTATATTTGGCCACGAGTTTGACACACTGGGTCAATTTAACCCGGATAGTATTTTATCCACCTGCCATTAACAATCCTTCGGTCGGTTTTGATTGAAAAAAAAGCCGGGATACACTTTGAACAGTTCTTAATATGCCTGCATGATTGAAATTCGGAAAGTATAAAATTGAATTGTAGAAAAATTATTGAAAATTTACAATTTTGGGAATGTGGGCATTTTATTTCATATTCGTCCGGATTAAAATGATCCAGTGTATCAAGGGAGGGTTAAATATACCATTGAACTATACCTACAGTTTCATAAATTTCGAATAATTATTTCTTAGTTTAAAAATCCCTCAAAATTGGCTAATTTTTTACCGTCTAAATGTATATCCGACCTTAAGGTAGAACGAGCGCGCGCTCTTAATTTCTACAGGTTTTGTGCAATTTTTAACCAGACATTGTTCATATCATTATGCAAGTTTGAGTGAAATTTCAGAACTGTCGACTATTTGGATTGGAAGATAATGGGTTTTAAAATTGCAACTTTTAAGACGGAATGACACCTCATCGCGGTCGGTATGGTAGAACAATTATAGATACCCAAAAATCTCTGAAACGGCTCTTCATATCTCGTCGAAACTTTTCCAAACGATGCCAAATAGAAAGACGAACAGCTGTCTGCCCCTCGAATTTTCTGAATTTGAGGGAAATAAACGTAGATTGACTTATCATAAGCCAATCTACATTTTTTTCTCAAATTCAGAAAATTTGAGGGGCAGACAGCGTTCGTCTATCCATTTGACGTCGTTTGGCAAAGTTTCGACGGGATCTGAAGAGCCGTTTCAGAGATTTTTGGGTATCTATAATTGTTCTACCATGCCGACCGCGAAGAGGTGTCATTCCGTCTTAACACTGCACGGACTGCATTGGTATTTAGACAGAATAATTTTCGGTAAAAAATATTTGTCCTCTATAATAAGAAGACATACGGCAACACCGTATCATTTCACGTATCCAATGGCGTAAGTTTGCGCGACGTTTTTAAAATAACACTGCAACACACTTTTTTTTTTCAAGTAATTTTCAATCGAACAAAGTTTATAAGTAGTTATTAATTAACCAAAACTTTTATTTGTTAATGAAGATAATATAAAAGATTAATATTTATAACGCAATTTTTTTTCATGATAAAAGTTTTTAACTTTAGGAACAAGATAAGTTTTTTTCTCGAAATATTGAACAATATTGTTCTGCGGTGTTGTCATGTGTCTTCTTATTATAGGGAACAAATGATTTTCACGGAGAATTATTCTGTCTTTACTGAACGTTTTTAGCAAAACTGAATAGTACCGGCAATCCAAACTCTGTCCCTAACTAGTTTGCTAGCTAAACAAAAATTTTTTTTTTAATTTATAAACACAACAGTACGACGAATTATGTGACCTGACTTTCGGTCAATGCAGATCGTGCAGTGTTCAAAGTTGCAATTTAAAAACCCATTATCTCCCAATCAAAACAGTCGACTGTTCTGATATTTCACTCAGACGTGCATAACGATACGAACAGTGTCTGGTTAAGGGGAGGGTAGGGCTTTCAGCGTAAAAAAAAACACTTTTTTGCGAATTTTTTTCATCTATATGGATAAATTAAGATTATTGAAACCTTTCGTACATTGTTAAGTGTCATTTCAAGAACATTCCGTAAAATTTTTACGCGAAAATATCCACAAACAAGCCGGTGCCGCATGTTTTCTCGAAACCACTTTTTCAAAGTCCGTGTTTACCGCCATTTGAAAACTACATGACCGATTTATTTCAAACTTGGTACACACTTTCTACATATAAAATACCTCCCCCCAACGGTGAGTTTGAGTTTTTTTTACATCGAAGGGGTTTTCTACCCCCAAAATGGCGGAATTTTTCGTGAAAAATAGTACTTTACACTTTACATGATCACGAAAAATTTAGAAATGAAAAAAAAAAAATTATCACAGCCCATTTGGAGGAGGATTTGATGACACTTTGACTAAATTTTAATGGTACTTGATTTCAGATACTTTCTAGCTGAGATACAGTGAACACCGCAAATCATGTTTTTCCAGAGGCGTTCTTGGAAAAGCTTTGTCACCGGCTTGTTTGTGGATATTTTCGCGTGCAAATTTCACGGAATCTTCTCGAAATGACACTTAACAATGTACAAAATGTTTCAATAAATTTACTCTATCCATATAGATGAAAACAATTCGCAAAAAAGTGTTTTTTTTTTTCACGCCGAAACCCCTACCCTCCCCTTAAAATTTGAACAAAATCTATAGAAATATGAGTATTTGAAGTAAATGAAAGTAGCGGGAATTTCAAATACTCATTTTCGTTCACGGACGACGTCGTTTCTTGCACCATAAAGCCACCTTTCTTTTTTATATATTTCAAATTAAAAAAAAAACGATCATTCATAAATATTTGCCATGTTACTTCATTCACAATAATTGCAAAGTTACTTCAGTTTCCACAAGGTTGCGTGTAATTTGTGAATTATAATTTCCCAGTAGGCAGCTTCCTAATCGTCGTGACATTTTTACACAACCTTTCAAACGTTTTACACAAAGCCCTGTCGAATTTAAAAAATTGTTTTGCCATTTTCAATTTTGGACACAACATCCTCGTGCTCGTTGGTAGTATTGAAAAATTGTTATGGCGAACAGAAAAAAAACGCCAGGCTTTGGATACCAATGAACAAATCTTACCGCTTGATCTCGTCGATAATAGCCTGTTCTCTTTCCTGGTGCAGCATAAGCAAGCGATTCCAATTTTTGTCTATGACGTCGATGTGTAGCTCGGGCTCGATATCGACTTCTCCAACGGCCTCGAAGTACTTTTGCAAATCTCGGAAGATGTGAGTGAGCCTCTGCTTGTCGCGATAACGGGGCGGCACTTCCTCGTTCTTGAACTTGGAGCTGTCAGCCGCGAGCTTCTTCATCTCGATGAGGGTTGGCGGAAAGGCTCTCTCTTGCATCAGGGCGATTTTCTCGCGTATCCAAAGATGTATGGAGCTTGCGAGCTCGCGATATTCGGCGGAGCGACGTTGGGCCTCGGCGTCGTAGAGTGGATGTATCGGCGGTGGCTCCGGGAATACGTCGTAGAGCGATGAGATGTACGTTATCAAAGACTTCTCGTCCGGTTCGGGGGTATCGACATCTGAAAGACAAACAGATTTATCATTTATCATTTTTATCATTTTTATAATACATAATTTGTATGATTGTAATGAAAATTCTCGTTTCTTGAGTTTCGCCGTATTTTCGAGAGAGAGAGCTCGCCCGACGGATTCACCGAACAATAAAGAAAGGGAGCACCCACACGCTCGAGGGGAACATACGTGTGAGGCAAGGGCAATTATTTTCGAGGAGAGCTCTCTGAAGCGTGTGTCACGGAGTGTGAGTGCGACCGGAAGTGACTCCCGGCTACCGTGACCGAAAGGAATGTGTGCTGCAGTCTCTGCGTGTATATTTTTTTCACATGTACATTCTCCTGCCCGAAAGATATACCGAAGTCCACCACGGGGAGACACAAAAAGAATGGAGAGATCAGAAAATTGTTGATATCCTTTCTTGACGTGGTTTTTCTTTATCTTTGCCAAGGAAGTTCGTGAAAGACGAACGTTTGAAAATTCTCGTGAGTGGCTGGCATTTTTCGACTGTCGACGTCCACCATGGAGAGACGAAAAAGGAATGGAGAAATTGGAAAATTGTTGTTATCCTTTCTGATGTGGTTTTTTTATGTTTGCCAAGGAAGTTTGCGCAAGACGAACGTTTTACAATTCGCGCGAGTTGTTGGAATTCTTTAATATTGCGAAGTTTGCATCGTTGGAATGGAACGAAAATTCTTTTTCGTTTTTCTCCATTTTCATTGTTATCTAAAATCACTAGATTTAGGTCGGAGGTTTTTCAAGACCGGAGACTGAATTAGAAGGTTCGAAAAATCGTTGTTCTTATTGCTTGAATCGATAGATAAACTAACCAAGAATATAATTACAAAGTTACAGAGGCGAATTGTAAATATTTCCGAAGATTCAAGGCCAAAAGTAGAGAAGCGTCGAGCAGGTGGGTGATTGCTCCGCCGCTAGATCTACTCCGAATTTCATGTTAAAAGTTCAAGGGTCTTTCAGAACAATACTCAGAGCTCGTAGTAGTGTCGTTCTTTGAGGAATCAGAGGGACTCCTATACGGATCAGGAATAGCTGATTAGCTGATTATTAGTGTAGGTAATCGAAAATTGATATTTTCTCGTATTGAAATAATTGAAGCGCGTTTTCTCCCACTTTTCATTCTTACGATTTTTCCACATTGGCGGGCGTGATAGCAAAAAAACTAAACGACCTATTGAATCAAACCAATGTTTGTCTTCTTCGGCATAAAAATCTCTTCTATGTGAACTAAAAAAGTAGTTGAAAAAGTATTTTTAAATCATTTTTATATCACGTTAAAGTGTTTTTTTTTCAAACCCGAGAAAATGTTTAATTTCACGATTTTTTCAGCTTTTTTCTAGTTCACCCAGAAGAAAAATGTGACAATTAAAAATTTTATTGGTTTTTTTTGTTTAAGTCAAGAATTACGAGCCGCATCTTTCCCGCCGATTGGGGACTGCAGTGGCAAGACGCACATGGAATGAGCTGATAAATCTGCAGCCATTTATTGATTCGTGTTGAAACATTTTTTTATACATTTCAAATATACTTGAAAAGATACCCCCATGTTTACTGGGCTCACTTGTTTTTTTCCCTTCTAAAAAAATACCCGAAAAACGCTTTTTTGGTCCTCCTAATTCAGGCTCTCGAATAAGGATCTTAGAAAAGTTCAAGAGACTTTGTTTTGCCAGAAAAACAATTGGCACTTGGAAAAAAATTATTTTCCTTGCGTTCCAACGATGCAAACTTCAACATCATATTTTTCGACTGACGACATCCATCGTGGAGAGACAAAAAAAAATGGAGGGATCAGAAATTTGTTGTTATCCTTTCTGATGTGTTTTTTTTTGTTCTTTGCAAGGAAGTTTGTGAAAGACGAACATTCAAGAATTCTCGTGAGTTGTTCGAATTTTTTTGAATTGGAATGTTTGTTTTGAAAAGAAATCAAAGCACTTTCAGGGAGTATCCCTGACCTATTGCGAGGTCGCAAATCTCCAAGACGAATAAAAGATTCGCATGGAGATCGAGAGATTCCTTGCCGGGCTTGCGGAACTTCAAGGAACGCTTTCTCAGACCTCTGATCTCGCGGAACGAGGGAAACACGAGATTGCGGAAGAGACAGCGCTCCAGAATCGAGACCCCGATAAACGAGTCGAGCAAAGATTCTCTTCTTTGCAAGAGAGAGAGGTAGAGAGAAAGAGCAAAAGGAAAAGAGCTTGAAGTACCACTAAAGGTTTCTCCTTTCGAGAGGGCACCCAAATCAAGAAAGCAAATACGACAACGTGGATTCCATCCTCGATCACGACGCGAAAGTGAAAGCTTCGCAATGTTAATGTTTCTGCTCCAGTGGTCTTTGTTAAAAAGCGACCTTTTTAACCATTGGAAATGAAAGTTCGAATGGATCTCCGTTCAATTAGAAATGTTTTATCTTGTTTCAGTAAAGAGAATATTCTTGGATGCAAGGCCTCGAAATTTTCCATTCGTTGGAATGCAACGAGTGGTAATTTTTCTCTAACGTCTCACTTTTTTAGCATCGATTCAGGGTTAAAAAATCAGGCAAACAATGTTTCATATCCTCATGAGACATCTAAGACCTCAATATATAAAAAAATCGATTATAATGAAAGTTGAAGCAATTCAAAAATTGAAAGAAAAAAAGATCTTTCACTACACTGCAACTATGAAAACTCCATTCAAAAGTCTAGAATCCAAGTTCATTCGGGATAAGGTTCCGACAGCCCCCCACCCCCCCACCCATCGAGCTGAAATTTTGCACAAACCCTCCTTTTAATATTTTGTGACAAACCCTCCAGGGATTTCCGGCGACTCGCAATAGTTTTCGAGATATTGGGATTTTTAAGTTTTTTCAACGCACCCTGACCATATCGATATCTGCTACGTCTCCGTTCATACCTGTATATGGGAAATTCTAGGTTATTTCACCTAGCCCGTGACCCCGACCATTTTTGTTTTCCTGATTTTTTAAATGTAAAATTGTACCCCATAAAAGAAATATCCATATGAATTTTTAGATTTTTGTCTCTTCTCTTTTGGGAGTTATAATTAATTATAACTCCTAAAAATTATAATAGACATATCGACAAATGTCACTATACACATTTTTTTTTTTTTTTTCATTTTGAAGCATACTTTCGTTGAAAAATATGAAGGAAATTATCAATTATCAATGTAAACATTTTTTTTCTTCTAAATTGAAAACAATGTTTTTCAAAGGTGAAACAAAAAATTCTCTAAAATACATTTACCCATTCTATAGTTTTTAAGACTAGTCTCATTGTGGGCCCATTCATCCTCCTATTTTTTTCTTCGAATTAATCATACTTTTTCAAAAGTTTTTTATCATTTTAATGTCCAATAATGGTATTAATGATTTTGTGATTTCCAATTCGGATTCGACAGGCCTAAAATGGTTTATTTTTTATTCGTGCTGAAAAGTGAAATAGCGTGGAATTTCCCATACGTTGTCGCGCTCTCAGTTTTGTCCAAACAGACCCAAACAAAACCAAAAACTATCGCGCCACAAATCCCTATAGGGGTTATTTTAAAAGGAACGTTTGTGCAAAATGTGTCAGCTCGATCGGGGGGTAACCCTTCATTCTTTGAAGCTTTTTTTTTTCAATAATTTGCAAATCCTACTGAGCTAATCATTTAGGAAATCAAATAGATCCATTTCTACGAACTAATAATCTATTAATAATATAATTAATTTGTCTCCGATTTTCCAAACAATGTAAATCCTGATGCGCTTGGGGGATATTTTTATTTTTCTAAACACAATGGCAAAAAATGATTATTGAAGGTTTGCCCTCAGCTCTCCCCAAAGGACCTTTCGGTCCTTCGGGTACTCGGACGAATGTAAGCAATATTTTCCGAACGGTCACGCGCCTCATTCAACCAATCAGAAGTGTTCGGTGGGTCAATAACGTGGTCACACAGGGAGAGAGTGAGAGAGAGAGAGAGAGAGAGAGAGAGAGAGAGAGAGAGAGAGAGATTCAGCTTACCTTCGGGATCGAGAAGCCTCGTAACGCCGTACTCGCGCTCGGCGACGTAAAATACTTGATGGAGTCGTTCGCGCGCCTGATACGACCTCGCTGTTCTCCAATCTACGAGATCGGGACGATTTCTGTGCAAGAGAGCACTGAAAGCCAGGCCGTCCCTCCAAGAGCTGGTGAAGTCGGTCACGCGAACTCCCGGGTAACGAGCCGTCGAACGTCTCGCCCATCTCAGCAGCGCCTCGCGAGCTGTCACGTTCGGCTCCTGGCCAACGATGATATCCGATATCTGCGATCGAACGACGAACGAAACAAAAATGATCAGCCATTTTCATATTGCTGAAGGTCGCAAAAAAATATCTACGAAGTTCTACCACAACAAAATTCGCATAAAATATATTCAAAGTTCTAGTTAAAAAAAAAAAAAAACGAAAAAAAATATCCCCGACGAACGTTTTAGCTCCAAAGCTCAAGCGGGCCCACTAAAAATCGCAAAAATTATGCTGCTACGGTTCGACCTTCGATCAATGGATCAAGATTAAAATCAATGAACGCGAACGTCAACAAATTGGGAACTATGCGGTACAGCGTTTTGAGACACAATATATTTTTATTATTCATTCATAAATAATAATATAAATATAAAAAATATTTTTGAAAAACTATTTATGAATATTTAAAAACTAATTATCAATATTTTTCGCACTTCTACGCAATCAGCAGAGTAAAAGTTACGAAAAATGTTCTTCAACTCAACACTTTTCTTCGTAAATTCGATCCTCGCATGATTTGACGTAATCGCCAGTCTCAGCGGATGTGGGTGGAGGAGCGAAATGTTCAAGTTCCCATCGTTGCAATGCAACTTTTAAGTCTTTTAAAATATTTTTATTTATTCACAAATCTGTTTGATTTTTTCCGATTCAAATTCTTGTTTTCTAAATAAGGAACTTGAAAAATGATTGACGGATTTCCGTAACGAAGATTAACTACGAGAAATTCGAGCAATTGAAAAATTATAATTTTCATTGTATTCCAACGATGTAAACTTCAATCTCATCCATAGGACGTTCAAGCGAAACCGAGAGACTTATGACGATTTAATTCGTAATTTCCTTCCTCCCGATCGACCTTAGGAAAAATCGATTTTCAATATGCCGCTTTTCAGTCCCGTGCGCTCCACAATTTGCCCAAATGAAGAATAAAAAGTCACGAAGCTAATGGCATCGATTGAGCCTGGAATGTCGTATGCATAATCTCTATAGTATATGAGGAAGCGGTGCATCGAACTCGGCGCAACGGTGTTCGAACGTCGAGAGATCGAACGACTCTCGAGTCGCGTTCTTGTTCCCCTTTCCCGCGGCCCGCTAACTCGCATTACCGCGAGGAAATCGTTCAGAGGCTCTTTCGTATTTACCTCCCGTGGGTTTAGCACTCAGTCTGCATATATGTATTCAGATATACATACATACATACATACATACATACATACATACATACATACATACATACATACATACATACATATATATATATATATATATATATATATATATATATATATATATATATATATATATATATATATATGCATATATAAGTAACGGCTTATCGAACGGATGGCACACGTTGGTGGTCCGAACGTCTTGCCTGATATGCCCGAGATCGTGTGCCTCAATCTGTTACAATTCATATAGATTCCCTCTGTACTACTCTACCTTTGCAACACCAGGCCATACATACATGACCAAAAAAAAAGGTAAAATTACCTCCGGCGTTTTGCAAGAGTTCGTATTTCAATTCAATTTCAGATCATCAAAGATAAATCTCTATTCATTCCCGTTGAAAATGAATTTGCGTTTATCGCAGACCTTGATTGCATTCATCGCAGCCACCATACAAAATTCTTTTCAATTCCTCATTTTTATTGTGATAAAAAAATCATATTTTGCTGATTAAGGTTGTGGATTGCCAAATAAGGATCCTGAAAAATGTCGGTGTGATTTTTGTAGCTTAAGGGCGGGGTAAAGTATTTAAATTTTTTTTAATTTTTTTTAATTTTTTTTAATGAATGCATAATATATCAAGAATATTGTGTTAAAATTTTTATGCAATCGAGAAGTGTTCTCAAACTTATGTGCAATGAGCGCTAAGCGACCAAACTCTTCTGCGTTTTTCAAACCGTTTTTCTGAGACTTGTCATATTTGAAGTCCGTGTGCACGATAACTCAAAATCTACTGGACCAATCGCTTTGAAATTTTGCACAGTACTTCTCCACATAATTCACCAGGTATTGTCGAGAGCTTTTTTGTTTTTCTTTTTAATAATTACTAATTTTTCAACAACAAATTAGCCGATTTTTTTTAGCGAAAATCGGGTCTTTGGCTCCCAAGTGCTACGAAAAATCGAAGAAAAAAAAATCCTCCCGTCATTACCTCGAGAAACATCTCTTTTAACAAATGCATTTTGATTTTTTTGTTTCAGATGGTTCTGTTGTGAGTTATGGTGCACATCGCAAACCAACTTTTTTTCAAGGCGCCTCCGGGGCTTAATTTTCACTCGCTCAATTTTTAATATTTTGCAATGCAAATTTAGGAGAATGTTGTTCAAATGTTACTTTATTATATATAAATTTTTCAATAAACGAACACTATTAGTTACGCCAAAAAAAAATCTTAAAAACATGCCTTTTTTTCGCCGAATTAACTTTACCCCGCCCTTAAGGAGGTTGGAGCGTTAGCCACAATCCAAGATTAAATTTAATGAAAAAAATACATATTATTGGTTAGACTATACTGAGTCTTTACGATTTTTTTTAAATTGTTTCACCACCAAACACCAAAGATAAAAAATAGTTTAATGTGTGTAATTTAACGCGCGGTTAGATGGACAAGACTTTCAGACTAAAGGTTATGTAATTTTTTTTTGTTATTTAGCACGAAGATAAACCATTTCTAACAACGGATTAACGCAAACTAAACCTTTTTAAACATTTAGAACAAAAAAATCCTCATCTTGCCCATCATATACCACGGGCCAATAATCTCGTGACGTAAATATGAATAAGCATAATTATAAATTACTCAACATTTCATTCTGAATTGTATAAAACATTCGTTATTGTAGTTTTTTAATAATAATCATCGTTAATGTCATACTTTTTCAAGTTGGTAGTGACACAAAAGTTTTTCTAATTGACATAATAAAAAAATCAACATGCACAATTTTGCCCTTTGATTATATGTTCAAAAAATTACCATACACGGAATAAATCTGTACCCCGTATGCATTTTTTTAGGTTCATTGAAGAAAAAAAATGAAAAAAAAAAAAACCATCATTTCACTCAACTGAATCGCTCCAACCTCCTTAATCTGCTAAAAAGCGTTTAGGAAGTTGAAAAAAAAATTATTCATTTTTATTCCTCATTTTTGTTATAATCTAAAATCAAGTTTTGCAAATTAAGGTTGTGGGAGGGGGGCTAAAAAATACATTAAAATAAATAATAAAATAAATTGTTAATAAAAAAAATCAGAAATAGCTGAATAAAAGATTATAAATAAATAACGAAAATAAAGAAGCGTTCGGGAAATTGAACGAAAAATTATTTTGATTCGTTTTCGTTCCGTCATATTATTATGATTCAAAATCATATTTTGCAGATTGAGATTGTGGATTGGTAAATGAGAAATGAAAAAATTAAATAAATAAGAATAAGGAGTAATTAAATAAGAAATAGATTATAAATATAAAAAAGCGTTGAGGAAAGTAAAAAAAAATCTTTCTGCAGATTAAGCTTGTCTATTGCTAAATACACAAGTTTGCGAGCTTTCGTAACTTAAATGCCAATAAGAATTTGAAAAACTTAAGCTACAAAAAGTTACTAAAAGTTGCAAAAATCACGCAAACATTCTACTATCATTATTCGGCAACTTTTATTTTTTATTTTAACGCTAAAGATATCCCGCTATGTGTACCAACAAACGGGAAAACCACGGTAGCGGCACGAAAATAGTGTTTAATTAATGAAAAAAAAAAATGTATTGTCATTGTAAAGAATTGACGTGATTAGCCTTCGTGGATGCGTTATTAATGTGGCATCAGACGGCGCCGCGCCGGCTTATCGTTTGCCGCGAGTTTACAGTCGGTATGGATGAATATCGAACGAAAAAGTACTCATCAACGCTAAATGTAAATTTCATTCCATTATTCTTACAATCGGTGCGCGCTGTTAATAGAAGCGTTTAACGAGGTCGGTGATTCTAGGTCGCGCTGGCCGATTTTATGTTTTGCAACAATGAATATTATACCGACCGAAAAAAAAACGATAATTCAGTAAATTGATATTACTTCTGTCTTGCATGAGGAAATAGTTTATATTTTTCGAGGGAAAGCGATATTTATGTGCCAGTGTAAGAATCGTTTTTGTTAAATTTAGAGTGCACGATCGTTGCACGCTTTGATGAACTTAACTCGAACGTCACGACCTTCAATCAGCTACATAACTGTACTTTTATTAATAATCAAATATCAATCATTAGTAAATGAATAATTGAATAGTTTATTATTGAATTAATAATTAGTATTCCTAATTATTAAATTAATAATTAAATATTCATAGATATTAAATTAATCATAAAATTATATTTTATTGTTAAATGAATGATAAATGAAAATAAGAAATTCTAGTGAACAACGAATCGTCATGCAAATGTGTTGTTTTCTTATTCGCAAACGCTCTAATTCTCACGACTTTGGTGCGTCAATTTCACGATACTCTTTCGATTCAGTTGTGCGAATCTTTACAGCGCGATTTTTTTTTCTCAATTCAATGAGCTATAAAATTGATGGAACACACGGCTACTTGATCGAAGAACGGGCTGCTAGCGGTGCTCAATGTCAATGAACTCGCTCGAAATGACTTTGGCTGATGGGCGTATATGAGAGCTCCGACATATTGTTCTAATCGTCGGTAGGCTTGTGAGCAGCATGAAATAAAAGCCACGATGCTCCGATATTACGTACATTCTGTGGACTTTCATCGGTAAATATAAACCTCCGTACAGGCCGGGCAGAAATAGAAGCCACGGGGGTACAAGCACCTGTTCATGAATCAACATCGACGGGTTCATTCAGCTTACTACTCTTGAAGACATATTTTTTTCATTTATAAAACCCATCGCTCAATGACCTTTCACTTTTTCAATGATGAAACTCGAAAGTGAGACCTGTTAGTCGGTAGGATAAAAATAATATCGTCCTTCAGCATATGAATAATCGTAATACAGTCGAACTTCGATATAACGAAGATTTGTTCATTTCCTTCCGATAGACACCCGAAATCTTCATACAACATAATAATATACATTGTGCTCTAATTGCTAATTGCTTGTAAAAATAGCTCTAATTGAAAAATCTTTTGCTTTAAAAAATATCCCGATATTTATAGTACATATATATTTTTTTTTGAAGGACATTATCTCGATATAACGAACTTCCCTAGAGATTCGTTATATCGAGGTTCGCCTGTATTATTCTGGGTTCTCCTTTTTTCGAAAAAAAGATTAGGGGCGAGTGGTAAGTTGAAATCCGTGCAGTTGCCTCATAGACAATGATAAAAATGGACCACCAATTCATAGTTTCAATATCTCTAGATTGATACTGTTAAAGTTTGCATCGCTGGAACGCAACGAAAGTTCTTTGTTACATTCTAATTTCCTTTTTATCATGATACACGATCGGGTTTGAAAATTCATGGAATTTTCAATTTCAACAATCAAACCCAAACAAACCCAAAACAGACCCAATGTTTGTATGGGTTTGTTCGAGGGACGAATTTGACCTTGCAACACCGAGGTCATTGACCCCAGCCACAAATGAACCAAACAAAAGTCACTCCTCTCGACGCCCGCTACCCGATGGCACCATAAAAATAGAGGGATTAATTGGGTTTGCAAATTCCGATGGAAATTTGTCCAAGTCTTTTTGCCTTTATAATGAGGGTCGCATTTGACCTCGTAACTCCGAGGTCATGACCCTCGACATGAATGAGCCAAACAAAAGTTACTCCGCTCGACACTCGCTACCCGATGACACCGTAAAAAAGGGGGGTTAACTAGGCTCGCCAGGGTAGTGTCCCGTTACGTACACCCCCAACCACAAGATCTTTTTTTGTAAATTTATACAGTAAATCGCTGAATAAGTATCTTAAAAAATAATTGCCGGATTTTTGTAGAAATATACCGAAATAAATTTAACGAATTTAGCAATATTACTTTTCATTGCGTTCCAACGATGCCAACTTCAATCTCATATAGATTGACAAATTGGTTAATCATAATTTTCGATAATCATACCAATTCCGATATCGCCTTGATGGCCGCAACGACTCGTGTTGATTCACCAGATTTCAACGAGCAAGGCGATCGTGCAGTGTAATCACGCGCGCGCGAACACACAGAACACGAGTCGAAGAGCAACCGAGACCATCATTAATTTATTTCATCTCAACGCACCGAGAACTCGGCTATTCCCGATTCAGCGGCTGTTTACCCCCGATTCAATTATATAGGCTCTGCAATCTTTCCTATCTTATCTCGGGATACAGAAGCGCCGATCTCAGTGACGTCTCCCGAGGCTGACTCACGAAAAATGTGGTCTAACGTTGGTTCTCATTCCAGTCATCTTGATAAATGGAATAGATTATTGGTTTATTAATGGATTATTGGAATAAAATTGTACTCCCATACTCTGTGTGAATCTGAATTTCATACGGAAAAAAATATTCCATTACGATTGCTCCTAAAACTTGAACGATTTTCTTGATGGAGAATCTCATCGTTTTCAAATAATCTGAAAGCATTTCCATAAAAAACTCGGGAAAATGTTTGACATTTTTTTTTTTCACCTCGTCGATAATCATTTCATTTCTAAAGGGTACGAAAGAACAATCGGCATGTATCGAAGGCCGATCGTGGCGTGTCGCGAAAAGTTGAAAATACACCTGCGCGAATTTGCCACGAAAAGGCAGACTACTCTTTGCATTTCGCAACGCTTGTTTTTTTTTTTTGTTGTGCCTTCCGGCAAACGACGGGCTTATGATGGTTCATACGTTTCCTTATGGGGTCGGGGACGACCGCGCGAGAGTCTCGACATCGCCATAAGAGCCGATGTACCGCAGTGACGTCACTTTCGCCGGTACGTGCCACAACCGAACTAATCGGTGAAAGAGTTTGCTGTACCAACAGCCTTTAACGCTCGCTGCGACATCGCGAAATAATAGAAACAAGATGCTGATTGTTGATAAATCGAAGCACCGTTCTGCATTGTTGATTGCGCGTAATCGTTTTATTTCTGCATCGATGAATAATTACTGGAAAATTATTGATGCTTTCTGGATGTGATTGTAACGTGTTGAAAGAGCGGGAACCATAAAATGTGTGCGCGGGATATTCTCAAAGAGGGAAAAAAACCGTAAGTCTGCAAATGTGATGGATGAAGAGCTACCGGAAACTCCCGAGGCTACACCAGTTACATTTTGCGCGCGCACACGCACACAAATGAGATATTGTTTCCTGCTTTCAGACGTCACCTGTTGTAGGCTGACTTTTTTTAGGATAGTTGAATTTGCTCGTAAGATACGCGATCATAATTTCAGGCTGGCTCGTTGCAGCTTCAACCGGTATTCAATTACCGATAGCCTTCGGTAGATAGCCTTTGGCGCAAAAAGACCTCGGAGAGGGTCGAAAATCCGTTAGGACAATTCAGTAAAAGACTTTAGTGAAGAAACGTTCAATAAAGGACTTTGCTGAAGAGCAACTCGGCAAAGGACTTTACTAAAAGACAATTCAGTAAGGGACTTTACTGAAAAACAATTCAGTTAAGAATTTTCCTGAAGAACAATTCAGTGAACGACTTTACTGAAAAACAATTCAGTGACGGACTGTACTGAAGAATAATTCAGCAAGGGACTTTACTGAAAAACAATTTCGTAAAGGATTTTCCTGAAGAACAATTCAGTGAACGACTTTACTGAAAAACAATTCAGTGACGGACTGTAGTGAAGAATAATTCAGCAAGGGACTTTACTGAAGGACAATGTAGTAACGGACTTTACTGAAGAACAATTTAGTAAGGGACTTTACTGAAGGACAATTTAATAACGAACTTTGCTGAAGAGCAATTCAGCAAGGGACTTTACCGAAGGACAATTTAGTAAAGAACTTTGCCGAAGAACGATTCAACAAGGGACTTTACTGAACGACATTTTTATAAGGGATTGACTGTAAGAAACAATTCAGTAAAGGACTTGACTGAAAAACAATTCAGTAAAGGACCTGACTGAAAAACAATTCAGTAAAGAACTTTACTGAACAACAACTCAGTAAAATCATTTACTGAATTACAATCAGTAAAGTCCTCTACTGGAGAATAATTCAGTAAATTAGTGTGCTGAAGAGCAATTCAGTAAGGGACTTTGCTGTTGAACAATTCAGTGAAGGAATGTACTGAAGAAAAATTCAATGAACGATTGTACTGAAGAACAATTCAGTAAGGGTCTTCACTGAAGAACCATTCAGCAAAGGACTTTACTGAAGAACCATTTAGTGAAGGACAATTCGGTAAAAGACTTTACCGAAGAACAACTCAATAAAAGACCCCATTGAAGAACAATTTCGTTGAGGACTTTACTGAAGAACAATTTAGTAAAGGACTGTACTGAACAACATTTCAGTAAGGGTATTTCTTAAAGAAACAATCCAGTAATGGACTTTTCTGAAGAACAGTGCAGTGCGGGACTTTACTGGAGAAAAATGCAGTAAAGTCCTTTACCAAAAGACAATTTAGTAAAGGACATTACTGAAGAACAATTCAGTGAAGGACTTTACCGAAGAACAATTTAGTAAAAGACTTTATCGACGACTAATTTAGTAAAGACTTTTACTGAAAAACAATTCAGTGACGGACTGTACTGAAGAATAATTCAGCAAGGGACTTTACTGAAGGACAATGTAGTAACGGCCTTTACTGAAGAACAATTTAGTAAGGGATTTCACTAAAGGACAATTTAATAACGAACTTTGCTGAAGAGCAATTCAGCAAGGGACTTTACCGAAGGACAATTTAGTAAAGAACTTTGCCGAAGAACGATTCAACAAGGGACTTTACTGAACGACAATTTTGTGAGAGATTGACTCTGAGAAATAATTCAGTAAAGGACTTGACTGAAAAACAATTCAGTAAAGAACTTTACTGAACGACAACTCAGTAAAATCATTTACTGAATTACAATCGGTAAAGTCCTCTACTGGAGAATAATTCAGTAAATGACTGTGCTGAAGAGCAATTCAGTAAGGGACTTTGCTGATGAACAATTCAGTGAAGGAATTTACTGAAGAAAAATTCAATAAAAGATTGTACTAAAGAACAATTCAGTAAGGGACTTCACTGAAGAACCATTCAGCAAAGGACTTTACTGAAGAACCATTTAGTGAAGGACAATTCGGTAAAAGACTTTACGGAAGAACAACTCAATAAAAGACCTCATTGAAGAACAATTTCGTTGAGGACTTTACTGGAGAATAATTTAGTAAAGGACTGCACTGAAGAACATTTCAGTAAGGGTTTTTCTTAAAGAAACAATCCAGTAATGGACTTTTATGAAGAACAGTGCAGTGCGGGAATTTACTGGAGAAAAATGCAGTAAAGTCCTTTACCAAAAAACAATTCAGTAAAGGAAATTACTGAAGAACAATTCAGTGAAGGACTTTACCGAAGAACAATTTAGTAAACGACTTTACCGACGACTAATTTAGTAAAGAACTTTACTGAAGAACAATTCAGTAAAGAGGAAATGCAATAACGCATTCATAGACCTTGACAATAATTTCCTGACTGAAGGTTATTCGACGAGCAAGGTCAGAGCTTGAAACATTCAAGGACGCCGAGGCTAGACGCGAGATGAATCTTTGAGGAATTCGATACAAAGACTATGCATAACGAGAGCATAAACGGCAACGACGTCGATCCATAAAAGAAGATTGTTTTTACCCTCGCTCGTATTCTATCGAGATAAAGTCAAGATAGAGTGGGTGTGCGATTGCCCCGAGGTTCGGAGCTCGTTCAATGAAGCAATCCTTAAATGGTCGTACCGATACGCGAACTCCTCGAGGATTCTTTCGATGATCGCAATTCTCGGATCATTTCCGTCGCCATGTACGTATCATAGGCCTCCTGACAATAATATCCTCGCAACTAAATCATCTCCACCAACTGATAACGTCAAATGACTTACAAACTGAATTTGTTGATTTTTTTCGTTTCTTCGTAATTTCTACGAGGGCCTGGTGGAATGTGAAGTCTGCCAAGGCAGACGATGCCTCCTACGGTGATACATGACGCAATTTTCACTAGGACACGCACTTTGGTGACATACACGAAGAGAGCCTCGAGAGCTCACCTGCCGTTGCGAGCGAGTCCCGCTCTAAGAATGTTTTACACCGGCCTGTCTCAGCCTTGTCCTGAATACAGTAAATAAATTGCGTACGCACTCGAGCAATGCGTAACGCATGCGTGCACGAGGTAAAATCGTATAGGTGTATTACGTGAGTGACGCTGATTCGATTCACCGAACAAGAACAAAAATCTTCACGAGTTAGGTACAACCAACAATGGACAATGAACTATGATCTGTGAGTGTACTGATTGAGCAATAAATCTATCGATATGGAATGAAGATATTGGAAGCAATGGAATAGAGATGTCAAACGGTGTATGGCGGAGTGAGACGAGGGAAGACCTGGCCGTACGAGATATGTATCTCTCTCTTCCTCTCAATCGATCGAATACACCCGAGAAGAAATGCATTCTCCTGTCAGCTATGTGTATTCGCATTTGTACCGAGCTATCGAGAATTATCGTATGCCAGGGCATCCATCAATCTGTTCATCGAATATGGATACATCTCTCCGGATGAATGAGTCCTGTGCGTGCACGAGTGAGGACCAACGATTAAGAAAACAAAAGAGCGTATGAACAGTGTGATTTCACAGCTGCAAAACATTTAGTTTCTTTTTTTAGGCCGTTGTCTCCATTTACACGAATGGGTTGGTGGAAAACATGCACATCCACTGAATTCCATTCAATTGAAAATGGAATTAAAGAATTTCGCGCTCCAAATCGGCAAGATCGGAATGGATCGGTAAAATCAGCATAGATCGGCAAGATCGGTACGGATTGGGAAGATCGGTATAAATCGCCGATTGGTATAGATCGGCAAGATTGGTATAGATCGGCAAGATCGGTATAAATCGGCAAGATCGGTAACATCGGTACAGATTCGCAAGATTGGTATGGATTGGAAAAATTAGTATAGATTTGCCAAATCGGTATAGATTGTCAAAATCGGTGTAAATTGGCAAGATCGGTAAAAATCGGCAAGATCGGTAACATCGGTATAGATTGGCAAGATCAGTATAGATTGGCAAAATTAGTATAGATTGGCCAAATCGGTATAGATTGTTAAAATCGGTGTAGATCGGCAAGATCGGTATAGATCGGCAAGATCCGTCAATCACGAAGATCGCTAGGATCTGCAAAATCAATATAGATTGGTAATATCGATATAGATCGGTAAGATCGGTTTAGATCGGTAAGATCAGTTTAGATCGTTATAAATCGGCCAGACCGATAAAATCGGCAAGATCGTTATAAATCGGCAAGACCGATAAAATCGGCAAGATTACTAAGATCGGTGTAGTGGCAAGATCGATATAGATCGATATAGATATGCAAGATCGGTACAAATCGGCAAGAAAGGTATAAGATCGTGTTCAAAGGTAGCTCGACAGAATTCCTTTTTTTCCTCCTTTTTGCCAAATATTCTCCATGAAGAGTTCTCCAAAGTCTGCTGGCATGGGAGAGTGTCACAGTATGGCCGTTTTGTCAGTTGGCGAACCGGGTCTCGATGCCAGTGAGCTTTCGCCCGGAGACGGGTTCGAGAGGGCACCTCGCCGTCCCTGACCAGCTTCGCGGTCTCTCCTCCGACGATACAGCTTTGTACCCATACGGCATGTTAAAGACAAAGTCTCGCGAACGCTAAATAACGCGCGCACGTAGATTCACACGCACACTTGGAGACACGCCGGTGTGAAACTACTCGATAAATACCGGCAGCTTACACATCTCTATTTGCGTGATATTTCGTAGCGGGCACGAGGGAGCTCGGAGAAAGGAGTTTAACGCTCTCGTGACGTTGCGAGAGAGCCTGTTTAATCGTTCGACCGCTGCCCACGAGAGCAAAATGGCACCTCGTGAAACTCGTCTAATGCGCGCCCAATTATCGTCACCGTAAACGCCGCGTCGGTTATCCGGAACAAAAATGACTTTTTCGATACACATTATTCAGCTTCATGCAATTTTTTTTTCAAGTAAATCACGCGTGGACTATATTTACCATTATGGAACAAAATCATATTGCGATTATAGGTTTTGTTTGCATTTGAAATATCTGTATACTTTATTTATTAAAAGTTATGTATGAATTATTCATTTATTTTTTGTCATTTTTACATTCAATTTATTAAACTTGTTTTAAAATCCCATATGTCGAACTGTGTATTTTCAGAAATCAAATTAATGTAGATGTACATGCCAGAAAAGGCCGAAGTCGAAATTATTTTTACAAGAAAAGTTAAATTTCAGGTTGATTTTAGATTTAAAAAAAATGAAAGTAAAAAAAATAGTATTTACTTTCAGTTACGAAACTCGAAAGTATTAGAAAATGGTTTGACCAATTTGAAATTCGAAAACTCTAAAATATTCAAAAAATGTCTAATTAATTAGATATTGAAGAATTAATATTTTTTCAATATCTAATGAATTAAAATTGATAAGTATTATTAATACTAAAACATTTTTTAAGTATTCATTAATTTTTTCTTTATTTTAAATTATTTAAATGTTTTTAAATATTTTTTTAATTATTCCTTTTTTTATTTATTCACTTTATCTATATTTTTTAATGATTTATCAATGTTGTTTAAATTGCATGTAAAGTTGAAACATGTGAAACTATTTTACAATTTCGTCATCGATCGCAGTGTGCGTTGGAGAAGCCTAAGTATACGCAGTCCGTTTACTCCTCGTCCTAGCTGGTTATTATCAATCGTAACGAAACGAGACTCATGAATCTGTGACTTCCCATTATCGTAATAACAATAATCATTTTTCATACGCTTTCTTACCCTAACGGTTTTAGGCTTTGGCGAGGCATGCTGAGTCGTGATCTTCATGTATTGCTGAGAATCCTGAAGAGACTTGACGTTTCCGCGTTTCGTCAAGTCCTCGGCAACGCTGTTCTCCTCACCCCTCGTCAGGGTGGTCGTCTTTCGCACTATTCGCGTCACGATTCGTCGCGTTCCATTCTCGCCGCTTCTCGAAGTTTTCGTCGACTCGATCGACGAGCCTGTTATTAACCATGTTTTTTTTTTGTGGTTTGTTTTCAACCTCGCAATTCGAATTTCGGTTTCGTTCGTTCAGTATCAAAGGTCGATTGAAAGGATTCGTCTTATTCGGAGTGTATTTTCTCGTTATTAAATATACTGTTTTTTTTCGTAATAAAAAAAAATCAAATAAAGTGACATCCGTTACGTGAGAGTGGGTCGTGATGGCCTGCATTCCGAAGGACAAAACGCCAACGGGATTGATGGCATTGGCTGAGGATAGAGCCAGGTAAAAATATGTCAACTCCCACTGTGTTATCTCGTGACGTACGAACGGTTGGAGTAACCGACAGCATCTCCTTCGATTCCCTGCTCTACCTCGTATCGCAGACTCTGACCATTTAAAGGCCAACGATGCGTGGGCAAGATCAAGGACGCGACTCTCCACAGCTCCAGTTATGCTCGCGATTGATCAGCTGTTTTCCCATTTTGGTCTGTACTCGTGTGTGTTAGTGTGTACGAGGGCATACACGGAAGCGCACTCGCCCGTGTTTATTTTAATTGTAGAGGCCCTTCTACGGGAACGCGATAATCGCCCACGTTGGAACATTGAAGAGTAATTGAGAAAAATCCCCATTGTTTACCTTCTTTCTCATTTATTTATTTTTCCTTTTTTTTTTTCATTATTTCTGTCTGCATGTCTGAATCGGGAAAAAGTAATGTCCAATTTGGAATGGGCGAGTTGACGGGGAAAAAAATTCAAAGATAGAAGATGAAAATTATTTTTACGAATTTTCTTCTCTCAAAATTGACGAAAATAGGAAAGTTTGATTTCTTCGGATCTCGGCAACGAGACGTCACTTTTTTCAAAATCCTATATCTAATTTTCCTTAAGGGGTCTTCTTACTTTAAACGCTAAAAAAAAGGATATTTTCATGATTTTTTTTTATACCTTTAGATTATAGACATTGATAGAAAAATTGTTGCACTTTATAAATACACTTTCGAAATACATTAAAACATTTTTTTAAGTATCGATGTACCCCGAAAAAAAAATTTAACGCGTTTTTCTCGAAACAACGTTTTTCGGCGGCTTGTTGATTGAATCTTCGAAACTACTGAACCGATCCTTACGAAATGTTAACCACATATTCTTTACAACTATAGCTATAGCGCATATCACGAATTTCTTTCAATTTTGATATTTACTATTTTTTTTGCCAAAAACTGAAAAAAAATGTTTGTTTTTTTTTCTCGAAAAATGTCCGCTATTTCGTTATTTTCGCATATTTCAAAAATCGTACTCTCGTCTACAAATAGTGACTTAAATAAATGAATATTTTTCTTCTGTATTTCTCAATTGTATTTATTAAGTGTAACAACTTTTATATCAATATCTATGATATAAAGCTATGAAAAAAATTCATGAAAATTTTTTAGCTCCTAAAATGCGTGAACTCCTTCGAGACGAATCCTTTGCGCCCTTCAAAAAAAAAAAAAAAAAAGACGAAAAAATACGAAACCGAATTTCCAATCGTACCTAGAACTTCGGTCGAGAGTCTGCGTTTCGTGTAAATAGCTTGGAGATCGGTCGGGGAGTTTTCGTTCGGGCTGGAGCCGGCCACATTGTCGCGATCGTCGTTTTCACGTGTACCCTGAACGAACAATCGTCCGCTCTTGCTGAATCGATACATCGCCATTATCCTCGTTTCGTTTTCTCGCTTTCCTCAGTTCAAACGATATTTTGCTGGCCGTGTTTTCGCAACTACACCGTCGCACTCGGCGATCGGCGAATCCGATAAGTTAAACACATTTCCGTATCTTTTCACTCGATAATGGAAATACGCGGAGATTCCTTTTTTGTTTCGTCGTCGGCAGAGAGAAAAAGAACAATCTCTAAAGCTATTAACGCTAATCGAACTCCATCGGAGTGGACACTCGTGTGGCGAAGATTCGTGTATTTCGATAACGACCTAGAGGCGCGCGAGAGAGTTTTTACGCGTTGTGAGATTTTATCGTGCTGCTCTCGATCTGCGCTTTTATATGCGCCGAGGATCAACGATGACGACTATTTATCAATAATGAATTTATTCGTTTATTGACAGTAAAGTATAATTTATATTATAATTTGTTAATAATAAATTATCATACAAATTATATTATAATTGTAATAATTATCTGTTTATTGATTAATAATTAATTATATTGTTATTTATGAATAATTAAGCCTCATTACGTGAACCTGGGTCGTTTTCGTCCTGCCCAAAATAATTTTCTTCGCAGGTTGCTTGATATTCAATGAAGACGAAATATTAAAAATAAGAAGGAAAAAAACTAAAGATTGACCACGAATTTTTTCAGATCTTTTTTCATCGACAATTGTTGGTTTGGTGGTGCCAAAAGCGAAAACGACCCTCAATTACCTTCACGGATTGAGGGTTAATTATAAGACAATTGATATTATAATTATAATCATTCATTTATCTATTACCAATAAATCATAATTTGTATTATAATTTATTAAATAATCAATAAAAATACAAATTACATTATCATTGTAATAACTATTTATTTATCTATCAATAATAAATGATAATTTGTATTACAAATTTATCAGGAATTGATTATAATACAAATTATATTATAATTATCCGAATTATTTATTCGTTTATTAAATGATTGATAAACGAAATTATTAACAGTAAAAGGCGATTCGAACGTTCAGGCTTTGTCGTTATTTTAATTTGTTCACTGCATCCAAAGCGCGACGAGCACCGCAATATCGTCCCAAGCACGTGGCACAGTAATATCAATCTTCATTCTCGATCTCCCAAAACTCTCGGGCTCACACGATCGAAAAATATCGCGATCCCTCGTCGACAATATTTTTCCCTGCCACGAATCTTTCGATTCGTTGAATTATCGGCGAATTATTTCCCGTCAGTCCTTCCGTCAAATTCGACCACGTCTTTCTCGGCAATTTTATCGAAATAAAAAGGCCCGTTGGCCAAGACACGACGACATTATCGATCCTTTCACCGCGAATTCAATTTTACGACTCGCAAAATGCGACAAAGGTAACGGAGTCGCGAATGAAGGCGACGGGGGGGGGGGGGGGGGGGGCAAAAAAAAAGAACGCGAGCTTTTCACACGACACCGGTTGTTCTCTCCCGCGGTGCATACGTACACGAGCACATTGCGTTGAAACGCCTCACTCATCGACGACGAACGAACAACAATTCAACTCGGCGACGGCAATAAAACGCAAAGAGAACACGACGGTGTAGCGCGCATCGCGAAAACGCGCGACAAACTCCCCGCTCGACGTCGATCCACTCCCGATTTATTAGATCCCACGAGGAGCGCGCACGCCCGCGCGCAAACGTCACGGATAAATCGTGATTCGCGCTTTTCCGGGAGTCTTGCCTCGTGCATACGTAATCCCGTGTGTACGTATGTACATTTTTAACGTGCCTATGCGCTCTTTCAGGGTCAAACTCGCGGCCTCGTTTCGCCAATAAATTATTCTTTTCCGCAAAGAAAAAAAAAATGTATCGGAGAACAGGTGGGAGGGTAGGGCAGGGGGAATGGGATAAATCGATGGATATGGGAAAATAATAAATTAATGCAACGGAGAGCGGCGGGAGAAGGATAGAGGTTGGGGGGGGGGTAAAAACCAGTGGGATCGAAAGGAAGATCTTACTCTCGCGTTCCTATTGCACAGTCCTTGATTTTTCGTTTCTTGTTTTGTTTATAAATATATTTATAGGAATTTATAAGGTCGCGGTGGGTTTGTGTCAGTAGAAAAATAGCCCGGCGCGAGTTCGGGAGATCCGGCGAGAACACGCGCGGTCCGCGGTATCCAGCGACTGTCGCTTCGGGGATTCCCCACCCGCGCAACTTTCCGTACCGTATGTTACCTCGTTGTTTCTCTCTCTCTCTCTCTCTTTCTCTCTCTCTCTCCCTTCCCCTCGACCCGTAATCGCTCTCTCACTCTCTCATTCCGGTTCGACGAAGAAGGTGAGCATGTTAGTGGAGGTACGGTGTGGCAGGTTGGCTGCTCACCTCCACCGCCACTACGAAACCAACGAACGAGAGAGCCGGCCACGGAGATCGGAGTAGGGCAACGAAATGCCATCGCAGGTGAGACACTTCCCCACCTCGGCTTTTATATATATATACACACACATATGTATATGTGTGCGTGTGTGTGCGCGTGTGTATGTATGTATGTATGTATGTATGTATGTATGTATGTATGTATGTATGTATGTATGTATGTATGTATGTATGTATGTATGTATGTATATATATATATATATATATATATATATATATATATATATATATATACACACACACACACACACACACGCGCGCGCGCGCGCGCATATGTATGTACATAAGATCGGCCGGCATGTTATAAAACACACACGTTCTCTACACGCATACACGCGCACACCGAAGCCGTCACGTACGTATACGTTGATCGCACTTAAACGAACGGACGAGCCATGTTTTTACAAGTATGAGCATCTTACGAACCGGCAAGAAGTAAAAAAAACCGGAGAAATGCCAGAGTGGAGGTTCGAAGGCCACGTCAAAAAATTGCATCTTGTAAATGTCGCGAAGCAAGTGAAATTTCGTCAAACCGGGTTCTTAGATCACGCATTTTGAATTTATTTATTTTAGGACATTATTTGAATTATTTTAGGCACGTTTTTTTGTCGATTTATTGATTTCTGGAGATTATTTTGTATATTTTAGGCATATTTTTTAGACTCGAGATTCATTTGTTTTCGGAGATTATTCAGATTATTGTAAGCACCATTTTTGGATTTTAGATTGCATATTCTAGATTTATTCAGCTTCGGACATTATTTCGATGATTTTGGCTACATGTTTTTTTTTTTAGTATTTAGATCACATATTTAAGATTTATTTATTTTTGTAAAGTATTTTGATTACCGTGTGCACATTTTTCAGGTATTCGATCACATTTTGGATTTGTGTATTTTAGGAGATTATTTTCATTTTTCTAGGCACATTTGTGAGATTTTAGATAATATATTTCCGATTGATTTAGAATATTTTCGGCATTTAGATCGCATATTTTAGATTTTCTAGGATATTGCTATAATCATTTTAGAACATTATCTTAGTTATTTTTAGGTTTTAGATCGCTTATTTTAGATTTATCAATTTCAGGAGATCATTTAAATTCCTTCAGACACACTTCTCGGATTTTAGATTAACTTATTATAGAATATTATACCATTTTCGGATTTTGGATTGCATATTCTAGGTTTATTTAGCTTCGGACATTATTTCGATGATTTTGGCTACATGTTTTTTTTTAGTATTTAGATCACATATTTAAGATTTATTTATTTTTGTAAAGTATTTTGATTACCGTGTGCAAATTTTTCAGGTTTTCGATCACATTTTGGATTTGTGTATTTTAGGAGATTATTTTCATATTTCTAGGCACATTTGTGAGATTTTAGATAATATATTTCCGATTGATTTAGAATATTTTCGACATACTCTTTAGATCGCACATTTTAGATTTTCTAGGAGATTGCTATAATCATTTAAAAACATTATCTTAGTTATTTTGGAAGTAATTTTGAGGCTTTAGATCGCTTATTTTAGATTTATCCATTTCTCAGATTTTAGATTAACTTATTATAGAATATTATTTCAGGCACCTTCATTTTAGATACATTAGTTATTCTCGTTCCAAATTGAGCGATCTTTTTTCAATGCACTCTTTAATCACCGTAACTGAAAATGCATTTTGCCGATACAAATAACATAATTCTTATCGAGTCTGATCTGCTGCACTCGAAGGGATATTTTCATTTGCATGCTCGTAACGGTGGGCCATCCGAAAAAAATGCATCTAAGCAAGAATATTTTTGGGAAGGAATACTCGCTAGTCCGTAAAGATATGAAAATGTGTTCGGTTCATTCTCCACTCGAAGTGATCCGCGAACATTTGTCGTCTCTCCACCGAGGGTGAGAGAAAAAAATATTGCAAACGCTCGCTGCATAACATCCTCCTCGAAGAATGTCGAGGCGCACGTGGGTGTCCACGTAGTAAATTCAAACGGCAATATACCTGTTGAATATCGCGTCCTTGTTCGAGTCTCCGTTGCCTTTTGCGGAGATGAAAATCTCGACGTACTTTTTTAGACAGCGCACGCGCCGAGTATCGACCGGAAGCAGTTGGCTCTACAGATCTCGTAATTTCCGATTATTTTTTTTACCTACTCGCGACACTCAATTATTTTTTCGGCTATGTCGCGAAGTGCACGCACGTGACGCCCGTCAAACGACGTGAATTATCTGCTTGACGATTGACAAGATCGCAGCGTGCTGCACATAATGCACGGCGACGCGAGAGTAACCTGGCCGGATGGTGCTCGAGGAAAATAAAAATTTACACAGCTGTGTCTGCTGACTATGTAAATTCATTTTTTTTCTTCTTTTCGATACCAAAAATATAATTGTTGTTGAGTGCTCGCTGTCTGAGACTCGCGAGATTCACGACCGTTTTTCTTGCTCGTTTTTGCTCAATCGTCTTTAATTTTTTTTTTAATTCTAAAAATCACGATTCAGGGAGACTTTGTCCTTGAAATTTAGCGGGAGATGTTAGCGGCTCAACATGAGCAGCTAGAAGAAGAGGAGGGATGCCTCTATGGACCAGGCATTGCCGATTAGCGGTAATTATAAACACATTTGTGTAAACACATTACAAAACTTTAAACGCGTTTTTCTCGAAAACACGTTTTTAAAAATGGCTGACATTCTCCTGACCGCTGTAATTAACATATCGACCTGAAATTTGGAGAGCATACTCAGAAAATATGTCTTCACGGAATGACGGATCGTTTTTTCGATAGATACATTTTTGCATTTATTATTTATCTTTTTACGCGAAAAAAACGCGAAAATTCGATTTTTTTTTAAATTGCCGCCATTTTCCGAAATTTGTACTAAACGAAAAACACATCCGTCATTCCATGACCAAAGGGTCACAGATTGATAATATGCTTTGAATTTGTGTTTCAGATCAACAAAGAGGGGGCCAGTGATGTCAGCCGTTTACCTCCCGCGATTTGAGGACCTGTTTTCGCGGAGCTGCAACGACCGCCATTTTGGTTTTTTTTTTTCAAAAAAATTTTTTTAACATTCTGTATATCATGAATAAAAGCAAGAAAAAACCGCACTCAAGAATCTTTACTCGTTTCCTTTAAAAAAAATAAAATGTAAACACCTGAAATATGGCACTCCAAGGACAAAGTCTCCCTTAAAGGAAATATTGCAAGAACGGAAGAAAACCTAATAGAATGTTCGACGGCGATTTCAATTTTCGTTGAACGTCACAGGTGGACCTATTCGAAATTTCATGCAAAGTATCTCTACGATAGAGAGAAAGAGAGAGAGAGGGAGAAAGAGAGACCCTGAAGGTATTTGACGCTCGTCGTCCATTTTGTATGCCATCCGTATTAAAAGCCGTTTTATACGTTCCAGCAGCGTGGCTCTTGGTCCCGGACAATGTGTTATGGCCTTTGTGGAAGGGAGTAGTGCGCGGAGCTGCGCGACAGGTGTTTCCTGTCCATTTCTCAATGACCATAACAGCGTTGTACTTTAAAGAGACACGCTTAAAATGCCTCATTGGAACAACAGGAAGGGCGGAGTCTCAAGCTCACTCTTGAAATCTTCATACGCGTTGACAAATTCGATTTTTCTTTTTACCATTCAGTAGTCAAATTTCAGCCAGTAGTGTCCACGGCCTTTTGTTCGGAACAACATGTAGAAAGAAGTTATTATGAATAAGAATAACAGTGCCGTTTAACTCTGAATTCAACACTTCTAAATTCAATGAGTAACTTAGCGAAATTGAATCACGAATTGACTTTGAAATGTTAGTAAAAAAATAAGCATTATCCCATGTAGAGATTGACGGTTGGGCCTGGGACGGGCCTTCACAGTTAGCCTTTCTAGAATATTGGGCCGTGAGTATTAACCAATGAGGTGCCTTTGTAGAAATGACAAGAACGGCCCGATATCGGCCAACAGAGCCAACAATTATTGGGCCAATGATTTAATTCATTGTAGCGCCAATGTTGGTGATTGCACTTGGCCCTATGTGGGCTGTCTCAAAGGGCCTATGTAGAAATTGACCACTGGCTCTATGATGGGCCTTCACAGTTGGTCTATCTAGAAGTTAGTCTATCTAGAATATTGGGCCGTGAGTTTGTTTGGATATGTTTGGGTGCGTGATAAATATTCAATCTATATTGGGCCAAGATTGGCCCGAGATTGGTCCTTATGGATACATATTTAATGGAATAACCTTGAAATAAATTGTGATTTGCGTATATGACAGGCTTCAAAATTGGCATATTTTACTTACTTATGTTGGTTATTCACAAATGCCAATAATAGGCCAAGACTTGATTACAAAAACTGAACTGCGAAATATAGACGATTAATATATGAGGTGCCAGTTATTTGCCTATTCTGGCACAATATACAGATAATGAATAATCCAAGGCTTAAATAAAATAAAAGGAGGTATGGTTTGACCCACTTAGCCACGAAAGGGCTTAGATTAATTAAATGTAATTTCCAGTGTTTTAGAATTGCCAGTTTTGAAATTGGAAAATTTCGATGAACTGTCACGTATGTTTATTGGTTTTAACAGATGGGCCTGGATAGGTTTTAGTAATGGACTGATATTCTGCAAGTTCTCAATTTATAACAGAACAATAATGGGCCAATGTAATTGGCAGTACTTCAGCGTCACCAGTTAAAAAATTGACATATATTGTTTATCTATCATGACTGTTTAACGACTTTAAAAGATGGGCCATGTTAGGTTTTAACTATGGGCCGATATTGTGTCGGTTTTCAATTTAGAACGAGACAATAATGAGCCAATGTAAGAGCCAGTATTTTAGGATTGCCAGCTTTAGGATTGGCAAATTTAGTTTAACTATCACTCCTGTTTATTGGTTTTGAAAGATGGGCCAGGATAATCTTTAGTAATGGGCCGATATTGTGCCGGTTCTCAATTTATAACGGGACAATAATGAGCCAATGTAATTGCTTGTATTTTAGCACTACCAGTTTTTTAATTGGCAAATATAGTTCAACCATCACGACTATTTATTGGCTTTCAACGATGGGCCGATATTATGCCGGTTTTCAATTTATAACGGAACAATATTGGGCCAATGGAATTGTCAGTATTTTAGTATCCCCAGTTTTTAAATTGGTAAATTTAGTTTAACTATCACAGTTGTTTATTAGTTCTTAAACATGGGCCAGGACAGGCTTCAGGGATGGGCCGATATTGTGCGAGTTTTCAGTTTAGAGCGGAACAGTAATGGGCCAATATTATTTCTCTTTTGTTGGCTTATACGATGGTCCCAAATATTGGCCTGATCGTAACATTGAGAAACTCATGGCAAACCTCTACATGGGATGTACAATTTGTTCTCGAAATGATTATTGCGAAACAAATATTTACTTCCGCGCATCAAGTATTTCCAAGTACCAAGCAATTTCAAGTGCCCAGTATTCCCAAGTACCAAGTATTTCCGAGTACCAAGTATTTTCGAGTACGAAGTATTTTTCTAGTACCAACTATTCCCAAGTACCAAGTATATTCGAGTACGAAGTATTTTTATAGTACCAACTATTTCAAAGTACCAAGTATTTCCGAGTACCGCGTAATTTCAAGTACCAAGCAGTTTAAAATGCCAAGTATTGCCAAGTACCAAGTATTTTCGAGCATGAAGTATTTTTCTAGTACGAACTATTCCCAAGTACCAAGTATTTCCGAGTACCGCGTAATTTCAAGTGCCAATTATTTCCGAGTACCGCGTAATTCCAAGTACTAAATATTTCCGAAGCATCGAGTGTTCCCAAGTATCAAGTATTCCCGACTATCTAGTATTTTCAAGTAGCAATTACTTTCACGTACAAAATACTCTGAAATATATTTCAAGTATTTCCGAGTACCGCGTAATTTCAAGTACCAAGCAGTTTCAAATGCCAAGTACTCCCAAGTACCAAGTATTTTCGAGTATGAAGTATTTTTCTAGTACCAACTATTCCCAAGTACCAAGTATTTCCGAGTACCGCGTAATTTCAAGTGCCAAGTATTTCAGAGTACCGCGTAATTCCAAGTATCAAATATTTCCGAAGCATCGAGTGTTCCCAAGTATCAAGTATTCCCGACTATCCAGTATTTTCAAGTAGCAATTATTTTCACGTACAAAATACTCGGAAATATAAAGTATTCTCTGGTATCAAGTATTTCCATGCACCAAATGCTCCGAAATATAAAGTATTCCTTAGGATCGAGTATTTCCAAGTATCAAATACCAAGTCTTTCCAAATACGAAGTAATTCCACGTACGTGTTTTTTCCAGTACCAAGTACTTTCAAGTATGAAGTATTTCCAAGTACCAAGTATCAAGTATTCCCAAGTTCCAAGTATCAAGTATTTCCAAGTATGTCTAAATACCAAGTCTCAAGTAAGTTCCGCAACGCGAATTACCGGAATTTTCTTCACCCCATCGCTCATCTCAAGTATCATCCTGCTTCGCATTCCCCGCGAAAAAGAGGACAAAAACCGAGAAACGTTATAACGGTAATTCGGAGAGTCGTTATTTATCAAACAAGCGGAAATAACGATCGCCCAAAGCCAGAGCCTCGTACTCGACGTGGCTGAAAGTACGCGGAGGGATCTCTTCTTGTAAGGAGCTGCATCTCAATTGAAAAGAGCCCAACGTTAAGGAGGTACGGTGATTAGAGCGAGTCCAAGATAAAAGCCCGATTTTTTTAAATAACATTGTCGAGAGCTTCGTCCATGCGTATGCGGAGTTTCCGCGAGATTTACCGTACAGTTTCCGAGTTATTAATTGTTAAAGTTGGTCAATTAGTCACACGTAGACGACAAAATGTGCCTGTCCTCTCATATATCGATTTTTTTGTGCTACTTGGAGCCAAGACACGCGTAAAAAAAACTGACGGTTGCGTTCGTTGGTTCGTTGTGATCAATAAGGCAACTTGAATTGGAAAGCTTACCGCAGAAATAAGCAATAAATTTAGAAATAAAGTCGCGAAAAACCGAAGTATTCGGCGAGAGAGACGTCTCGTGACGTAACCGCAGCCATCTTGCTCGAAGTGTGGCAACGCCGGATACCCGCGCAAAT
This sequence comes from Ophion obscuratus, assembly GCA_964007375.1. Taxonomy (NCBI): domain Eukaryota; kingdom Metazoa; phylum Arthropoda; class Insecta; order Hymenoptera; family Ichneumonidae; genus Ophion; species Ophion obscuratus. The sequence continues at coordinate 13,259,807 of OZ023322.1, forward strand.
TTGATTCTTCTATCGGATATTTTCAACGCGAATTAAATATATGGTTGTGTGAAGCCGTACGTTTTTTAATCGATTATAAAAGGCCTTTCGTCGATATTTACTCAAAGTTCTTTTATGTATAGCTAAGGCATCTCAATCTTTCTGGCGACATGCATACAACGCATTTATATGTAAAGTCAGCATGGAAAAACCGTCATATAAAACGAACGTTCGTTTTTATATCTGCAAATATTGTGAAAATTAGGAAAGGGAAAAATAACATAACAATCGATGAAATATGTTTTGACTTCGGACAGATTGGACATTGGATATTGAGGTTAACGTCAACGCGACGTTTTTCATTTGCATTCGCAATATCATCTTTTCACTCTCTAATTCTTGTCCGACAGAATCTACGTTTGTCTCTAAACTGGACTTCAGGTACAATCCTGTTACTCTCTTGATAAACTTCTACAGTACTTATTTTCATTCTCCATGTTTACCGGCTACCAAAAATAATAAGCCGAGCGCGTGGGACCGATGACAGCTATCGAAAATGCAACGATGCTAAACGTCAAAGATATGGCGTACTACTGAAGTCGAGTAGTAGATTATTACGTTTGTTTTCATATTATAAAAATAATAAGTAGCTTGAAATTCAATACTTAAAAAATATTTCTCGAAATATAGGCCACACACATATGTCTAAAACGTAGCGGTATTATGGCGAAAAAAAGACTCTTAGTTTACTAGCGTGGTCATCACCGTACCTCCTTAATTTCAACGAATCGAGATAGCGCGATGGAAAAATCGATAAGAGTCATTCGTCGTGAAAAAAACAAAATTACGAAACTGACGATCGTTGATGCATCTTCGCCTCTTCTGAAACCTCCTTCGAGTCTTTAATGCCGTAGGCGTGTAGCTGTGTAGGAAATCAAACGCCTCTACTCCCGATACGGTTACGGCCTGTACACGCATCTATCTTAATCGTCGTTGTCGTCTGTCCTCAAAGAAGAAGGAGAAGACGGATTGTTACGTAACGGCCTTGTTTTTTTTTTGTACCCGTAGCGATGCCTTTATGTTATATCTGTCTGTATATATATATATGTATGTGTGTATATATATATATATATATATATATATATATATATATATATATATATATATATAATGGGGTTTTAACGTTTGAAGATTTCCGTTTTACGGTACATAATAACAGGAAAAAAAACAAAAGTACCGTTCTAGACAGAAGTAATATAATGTGCGAAGAAACGAATTTGAGAATGCTCTATTGGTCCTAATTACTTAGCCGGCACTACCACGTTGGCAAATTTTTTCGCCTATGAAAATTGAAATAAAAAAAAGTTTAGTCCCAAGCTGAGTAGCCCATTACAAAGGAGGTATGACCTGCGAGCCTCGGATATTGCAGCTTCGCTGGCTCGCTTGCTCCGTTGGGATACTCGCCATCACCTTTTCTCCTCTGTGCATATACCGAAAGCTCGGTTCACGCGTGTTTCTATGCATAATTAGGATCGCCGAGCGCTAATTAGCCTGCGGTTAACACGCAGGACGATCGCGACATCCGGGTATTTTATTCGGTGCGAAATGAATTCACGAAGGGAACGCACGAGATCTGCCGCAGGGATAAACGCGAGCGATAGGGCTGATGTACGAAAGATAATACTGCCGACGATAAAAATGTATGTAGGCGCGATGAATAACAATCTGGCAAATTTCATGATTTCTTTTTAGTTCATCTGCGTTTGGGGTTTAGGTTTTATTTTGTGTTTGTTTGAGTTTTAGGTTTGATTTTTTTGTTCATCTGGATCAACATTTGTTTGAGGTTTAGGTTCGTTTAGATTAAGTTTTTTTGGTTCCGGTTTGCTTGGGCTTAAAATTCTTTGGGATTTAGGTGTGATTGTTTGGGTTTAGATTCGTTGAGATTAAGCTTTTTTTAGGTTTGCTCGGGCTTAAGGGAGACTTCATCCTTGAAATTGCAGCGGGAGATGTTAGCGGCTCAACATGAGCAGCTAGAAGAAGAGATGCCTCTATGGACCAGGCATTGCCGATTAGCGGTAATTATAAACACATTTGTGTAAACACATTACAAAACTTTAAACGCGTTTTTCTGGAAAACACGTTTTTAAAAAATGGCTGACATTCTCCTGACCGCTGTAATTAACATATCGAGCTGAAATTTGGAGAGCATACTCAGAAAATATGTCTTCACGGAATGACGGATCGTTTTTTCGATAGATACATTTTTGCATTCATTATTTATCTTTTTATGCGAAAAAAACGCGAAAATTCGAGTTTTTTTTAAATTGCCGCCATTTTCCGAAATTTGTACTAAACGAAAAACCCATCCGTCATTCCATGACCAAAGGGTCACAGATTGAAATGAATTTTTTTTTAACGTTCTGTATATCATGAATAAAAGCAAGAAAAAAACCGCACTCAAAAAGCTTTACTCGTTTCCTTTAAAAAAAAAATAAAATGTAAACACCTGAAATATAGCACTGCAAGGACAAAGTCTCCCTTAAGATTGTTTGCGTCTATGATTGTTTAGGTTAGGCTTTGGGTTCGTTTTACGTTTGGATTTGGTTTTAGCTTGGTTAGGTTTAGGCTTGTTTGAATTTGCGTTCTTTTGATCTGGGTTTGAATTTTCCTTGATTTAGGTTTGTTTGATTTGGGTATGTTTGGATTTGAGTTTGTTTGGATTTGAGTTCGTTTTGGGCTTGTTTACGTAGTGTCCACACGTGTTTCGTTCTTTTCGGCAAATATGTATATTTTTCCGTTCTTGTCAACACGACTTTTTTTTCCTTTGAGTCCACTTTGAGAAAATTGTAAATATGAATAAAAAAGCATTTCATTTAGAAGTTTGTGTGATAGGAAATGATAGCTATCCGCTACATTCAGACGTACATGTTATTTAGTAGACGAAATAACAACAAAAAAAAAACGAAGACCGTTCCAGCTTTTCCGTTCAGGTTCAAAGGACGCTGTTAGAAGATTTGGCAAAAAAAATGACAAAAAATTGAAATCACGATCTTTGATAGAGTCGCTGTACCGTTAGTCGGAAAAGACGACGAAGAGCGTAAAGTACAGACGCTGCTTTTATATTTATGTACGCCTGTCAGGATAACGAGGCTCGAGCATTCTCTCATCCTTGCGGACTACGAGCTGTATATGTATGTATATGTTCTCGCGCCTGTTGCACGGAAACAGGACATGCTTTGAGCACATATAACAAAATCCTTTACGTACGTTACAATATATATACATACATTGTACACACACACACACACACAGTATGAACCGGTGGGCTATGTTGGCCGATGATGTCACGAAGGTGGTAACGTCACTGGTGGGACGAGTGTATCTCGCGACAGGAATGCGGACAAAATAAAACGTCAACTTCGAACCGTTCAAGTATTACTTTCCTTCGCTGCACACACGTAATACTAGATGCCGATAAACTTGCCTTCGTGCACAAACATCGTTTTTTTTTTCACATCCCGCCACTGTATTATGCGGTTGGAATATACTTTAGTCAGTCGCGTGATTTATCGTGCAAACTCGCATCATAAGACGGATTATTAATGGCATTAACTTTTTTTAATACGCCGAAGTTTTGTATCGAAAATCACGAAAGTTAGGTAGCGCGTGTGTCGGGGTTTCTGTACTTTATTTTCATAATTATTTATTTATTATTTATTTATTATTATTTATTTACCGACACAGGTAGATGGACGGTCGGGGTTCGGCAGCATTGTGCGTGGCCAATACTCGGAGCGGTGACCGCTTAGCCGTGCATCGTCTGGCGCATCAACCAGCGAGCGGGAGGCCAATACTTCCGATACCTTCGTGTAGATACTTGAGTTAAGGGGTTACCCCCATTTGCGATTTTGAAAAAATCGATTTTTTTTTATTGCATTTTTTCGAAGTACAAGTATCTGAGAATATGTCCTGAAAATTTCAAGTCGATCCGAACAAAATTGACTGAGATATGAGCGTTGAAAGAGAAGAATCCGTTGTGTAAACGACCGGAAATTGAAACTTTAAACGCGTTTTTCTCAAAATGGCATTTCTGAAGTCGGTGACCAAGATTACTCGAGGACTAATGAACCGATCTTCTTGAAATTTTGCAGGCTTATTTAATACATAAAAATGTAGTCTTTAATCATTCGATTTTTTTTTTCGAAAAAAATGGCCGTTTTATAGCCAAAAAACGGCCGTTTTTTTTTTCGTTAAAATCGAACCATTAACTTTGACTGTCCGCCATTTTGTAAAAAATGAATATTTTTTAAAATCCTTCGATCAAAGACTAGTTTATACTTATATTTGACTAAATCCATCCGCATTTTTTTTTTCAGATGATCCACTTCGCCGCAATGTTGGTCACCGCAAACCGTGTATATAAAAACATTATTTCATTGACGGCCATTTGCCACTAAACAATGTAATATTTTTCAATAAAAAAATTATTGAAAGTTCTTCAAGATGTGTTCTTTAAGATGGTATATTGATCGATTAAAAAAGTTTTGTAGTTTTCTTTTAAAAAATTCATGAAAAAGGCCTTTTTTTGCGCTACAAGTGGGGGTAACGCCTTAAAGTCTTTGCACCGGAGTATCAGAAGAATATAGGGCTGTCTATACCGGTACGGTTTTACACAGTTTCCCCGTACCCTTGGCAAATGCGATATAGTGTAGCTCAAGACGGCTGTGGACGCAACGGAAGTTAGGTTAAATTAGCGAAGTACGGGTATGGAGTGGTAGGAAAGGGTTCAATTGAGAAGGGCTATACGTAAAAAGCCGCAAGGGTATACGTTGAAACTCATGTCAGGAATTAATTGATACCACAATAATAAAAATAATAAATTATTCTTTATTTTTATTGATGGTTTTTATTACTATGTATTATTATTTATTTATTCTTATTTATTATAATTATTTTTATTATTATTTATTATCATTATTTTGATTTTTTAACACCCTTCGGGAAACAAGGAAAGAACACCCAGCGATGAACCGTCGTAGAAAAAATCGATTAATCGACCGGCTATTAACAAAGTTAGCGCGAGTTACACGGGTTTAGCGGAAATTCTATCCGACACGCAAAACTCGATATTGCTGAGGCAATGCGAGTCAGCATGCGCGAATATACGTACGAAAAAAAAATCGCCGACACTTTCGAAAGTGTACGCACTTTTTCCGGTCTCTCGGCCTTTTGCTGCTTACAGAAAAATATATTCGTTGCACAATGCACAAGTTACGATTATTCCAAATATGGCGTCCGGTGGGGAAAAAATCGACTAAAAACGCAGCTTTTTGTAAGAAGCAGAACCTTGCATTTCGTGTGTCCTTGGGGACCGAGAAAAAGATTAAATTGAATCAACTAAATACGCTATACTTGACTATTTATTCTTGTTTGAAACACAGATATTATTATTTATGTACTCCAATCAAAGTATGTATTAGACAATTAGGGAATGGATATTTTTGAAGCAGGAATTATAATATATATAATATATAAATACATATTATATATATATAAATATTATAATTATTAATATATATATATATATATATATATATATATATATATATTATAATACCTTTGAAAAACGTTTAGTCAACTCAATGTCAAAGTCAAGTAAATGTGGTGAATGATGTTGAAGTTTGCATAGTTGGAACGCAACGAGGTGTTTTTCTTCATTTTTCTTTATTATTACCCAAAACCTTTTTTTGCGAATTGAGGTAATAAATCTCTGATAACAACACTCCAATAAAAAAAATATTGAGCTATTAAAAATAATAAATTTTCATGGTCTTGAAGTTTGCATCGTTCGGATGCAACAAAATTTAAAAAATATATTTTTATATTATTTTGCAAAATATTTTTTAAATACGTTTTATCTTAAAATCAACTGTAACCAAATAAAACATTTGTTTGAAGGAAATACGTAATTTCATTGTTTAATCATCAAGTTGATGACCTTTGGAATGCAAAATTTTGTGATCGTAAAAATAACTGTTTTCTGTGTGTAACATTTATTTGGTATTCCCTCTTTTCGTGTGCAGAACGAAATTCAGAGGAAGGTAATATCTTAGTTGAAAAATTTGCATAAAGGCCTCGAGCGAACGGTTCGCGTTCTTGAAAAAAGAAGAAAAAAAAATACGTACACGGAATATCCACAAACAGCTCGCCGGAAGGAGCACTTGATGACAATATAAATACGTGGGACTCTACGTGTAAGGCCCCGATCACGCCCCATAAGATATACCTCACCCGTTCAACATTAGCATGATCATAATTATGTTGAAATCTCCTGACGTGTTATGCTCTTTTTCCTGTCTTTTGCTTTTTTCTTCAAATGTACGGTAGATGCTGAATACTCGCATGAGCCTTCTGATCGCCCACGACGCGCTCACCGTATAGAGCCCTCTCGCCCACGTACTCTCATTATCATTTTTATTATTATTATTATTGTATTGCACACCTCGCCCGAGTGTATCGCGAGATACGAGACGCGATCGTGTTTTCTTTCCGCGTGAAAAATCCATAAACGGGCATCCACCGAGAAACACGTCGAGGAATTTCCCGAAGAACTTGCCCGCCGTTTTTCTAATTTATTAAATATCTTTTTGTTTTTATTTTATCACATTTCGATTCATTTTTATTCATCATATTTCTAGATTGTTGCGAATTTATCAAATTTCTGTTTTTTTCTCATTTATTGAACTCCTAGGTGTTTTTTTTTATTTTTTAACTTCGATTTTTTTGCATTTGTCAAGTTTCTGATTGTTTTCAATTTTATAAAATTGCCGTTTTTTTATTTTATCAAATTTCCAATTTTCCTCATTTATAACAGTGATAGTTTTGTATTCTAATTTATCGAATTCCTGTTTTTTTTCGGTTTAATCAAATTTCTAATTTCTTTCTCTTATGTCAAATTCCTATTTTTCATCGAATTTATCGATTGTCTATTTTTTTGTCGTAATTTATCAAATTTCTGTTATTATTATAATTTGTCGATTTAAAAAAAATTCTCAATTTGTCGATTTCTTTCTCAATTCTAGTTTATTCCTTAACCGCCTTAATCGCCTTTTAAATAAAAAATAAGAAGTTTGTTCATCAGAGCGATCAACGTATGCATTTTTTTCAATAATTAAAAAATATTACTTAGCAAACATTAACTTACGAGTTAATTTTTTCTGCTACGTAGAGAGAGAAAAACAATCCTACTTGTATATACAGAAGCAAGCGTGGAGATACGACCACCAAATATGTGTGTACGTGATGCGAGCACACACATACACAGGAAAATGAGACAATGTGTTATGAATGAAAAAACTTATGAGAACCAAGTAGTGACAGCTACATTCGGAGTTACGAAGCAGACGGAGCATCGGCAAGGCAGAGCAGAGATACAGATAGGTAGAGAGAAAAGGACAGAGACAGAGAGAGAATATGTTAATAAAGGGGAAGTCGCGGCATGGTCGATAACAGAGCAGCAGCAGAGCTCCAAGAGCGCAACAGAGAGAAACAGGTAAAAGCAATATCGGTGGCCAGTACGAGCGGCGATCTGCATTATCAACGATGAGACAACCACACGAAGCTACGCGGCAAATTTAATTAATTCAATGCGAATACATTCCCATATTTACTTCAAAAAATCAACGCTCATTGAAATTTACTCCCCTTACTGAAATTTACTTGCGATTACTTTCAACAATTAAACATTACCTCGAATATTATTCACTAAACGATTAAAGAATATTTTTATATTGTTTCAATATATTATATGTTCTATTATATTACCATATTGTATTATTATATATAATATTGTAATATAAAATATAAAATATAAAATAAAATATATTTATATATTGTATTATATTCAATATATTAATATATTCAATTCAATATAAATTGTTATTTTTTGCACAATTTTGTTCCGGCAAGCTGCACGTTACTTCGACTCAACTGCTCAAAATTCTACGAGGATTTTCGTTCTTTTTAAAGGGTAATCTCTGCGAACTTACCTTGCGACGCCACTTCTGCGGCGCGGAAAACAAAAGATTGCTCAATTAGATGAGTGCATGGAAATGAAGAATAGTAATGACGAATAAAATCGAAAAAAGGAAAAAACCAACAATATATTATGCCTGCTCGAGTTATTCGCGTTTCATTTAAATTAATCATCCAATTCTGTAATCTGATAATAATCTAATAATTTAATTTACGATTCAAGAATCTATTGCGTATTTCGATCTACTTTTTTCTCCGCAGTTTGCCACTTTTGTCGACTCGCTACGTTAACTTTATCGATAGAGAATCTCAAACTCGTTTCACGCATAATTGATGCTAGTTTTTCTTTTCGGTCCACTAACGAGGCGTTTTTCTGACAGAAGCGTCTCAGTGTATGAAAGTACATTTTCCTTCGCTGGTAAGGAAAATCTTGACGTACCGGAAAACTCGCGATTGAGATTCGAGATGAGAAAATAATTAATCCAACTTGGAGATTTTGCTTTCGCTCCTTTCGATTCATCAGAAAAATATGGTACTGGAGTTCACGTCGTTGGAATGCAACAATTTTTTTTTGTTTTCATTGTGCCCAATTTTTTGGCCCATTCAGTCTACAAAAATCGCTGAAACATTTTTGGAGATCCTCATTAGGGTTCCATAACCAAATTTGGAAAAAATTGTTCAGATAGTCATCGAAATGAAGAAATGAAATAACAAAGAAGATTTTTCGTTGCAGTCCAACGATGCAAACATCAACAAAATAATAAACGTTTCATAATTATTTTTCATCGTCGCGTCTACTTTTCGACTCGCGCTTTTTCACATTCACGAAACACACATTCGTTTTCTGGACGTTTTGCGTGAACTTCGCCCCCGACCGACTAGTCGTTTCGCTCCAGCAGATACTCTTTGATTGCATGATGATTCTGGAGCTGGGAAAAATGTTTTTTTTTTTCGCAGCCGCCATTTTGTGGGCGAGGAAAAATCCCGGAAGTTCACGTAACGTGGGTCGATGCAGGCGGGAGAGAAATAACGATCGATCAAAAGAATTTATGTAAATGGAGCTCGACTGGCTACCGTTTGCAAATGTACCGTGAATACGAAGTCGGCGCTTCCCGCGTTACTCGATCGCATTAGTCGATAATTTTGCGTTTCTATACATGGGCGTTCGTGTATCGGTATTGCAAAATTGTAAAATAAAAGTGCAACAGGCGTCGAGACGCGCGGTCGAGCTTAAACACTGGCGAGTACTGTTCGTCCCCGCCCCTCCCTCCCCCTGCCGCCCAATCATTCCCATGTATGTTCTACAATCTTTTTGCTTTTTGACAAAAAAGTATTTAATTTTTTTTTCGCACTTTTCCGTTGCATAACCCTTTATTTTTTAAATTTTGTATGTGATTACTTTTCACTCGGAAGTTTTTTTGTTCTAAGGAATCGAGAGTCATTTACACTATTACGAGTATTTTTTTTTATCATCCTAAGTTTAGTGCACTGACAAAAAAATTCTACTGATATTGACTAAGCGCACCTATTTGATTTTTTTTTTAATTCTGAAATAACTAGACTTTTCGTGAAATGAAATATTTTCTATTGCATTCCATTATTGGAATTATTTATTTCAAATATATTTATGTATTCGAAGCAAAAACTGTTTAATATCGTTTAATTAATGAATATTTTATTCAATCCTAATAAATCTGTGATTCGGTTTCATCTGTTAAAATTACAATTTGGTTGGATTCACTAAATGCATCTATTGATTTTTTTTTTTTTTTTTTTTTTTTTTTTTTTTTCAATTTAAATTAAGGCACCTTTTTACTTTACAATTTAAAAAAAAATCGATTTTTTAAATAACATTTTTCGAAAGTATACATATCCAAAATATATCATACTAAATGTATCATACTAAAGTTTTATTTTATTTATGAAAGTCGAAGGAGTCTAACTTTATTTTTGTGTGACCTTTGCTTTACTACCTGAGCACGTTCATCGGTTCGTTAAAAACTTTAAACGCGTTTTTTTCTCGAAACAACGTTTTTCGACGGCTTGTTGATAAAATCTTCGAAACTACTGAATCGATCCGTATGAAATGCTAACCACATATTCTTTACAACTATAGCTATAGCACATATCATGGATTAAAAAAAAATGTATGCTACTATTTTTTGGCCAAAAGCGATGAAAAAAAAAACGTTTTTTTTTCTCTCGAAAAATGACCTACAATTTTTTTAGGACATTTTTTTCACTACCATTTTCGTCTATAAATAGTGACTTAAATAGATAATTTTCTTTAAAAGTATTTCGAAAGTGTATTTATTGAGTGTAACAACTTTTATATCAATATCTATAATATAAATTGGTCAAAAAAATTAATGAAAATAGCCTTTTTTAGCGTCTAAAGTGAGAAGACGCCGTAAATAGGATTGCTGTAGTCAACCATTTTTCTATTTGATTGAACTAATGATCTGTCTTTATTGCAACACACACGTAAAAGGGGGTGGGGCAGAGGGGATGGAGAAAGAGAAATTATATATATATATATATAGGTCATAGGTACGTAGGTTCAAGGTTCGATTCCATACAGGCAAAACATTTTCTTCGAAAAAAATCATTTCATAAGGCCAAGAAATTACGAATTATGATACAAAATCATTATGGTAAAACTCTCAATTGAGGGGAGGTTCAAAGATGAAAATTTCAAAAAATCCTACGTGGTGAATGAGAAAAACTATCGATGAATATTGTATCCAAATTTGGACAAAATCGGACAAGCCGTTTTAGAGATACATCTGGCACCGACTTTGAAAACTATGTTTCGAGATAATCGCGTTTGAATAACTTCCAGTCAACGAATTTATTTTTAAAAATGCCTAAACATATCTCAATGTACATATTTTCCAATAAAAAAAACCCGGATCCAATCGAAACATTAGTTTTTCAGATAAAAATTCTTGAAGTTCACCTGTTTTTCTCGCCGTTTACTCAGGTACCTCCCCTCAAGTGTGTCATTTCATTTTGAATTTATGAAATATTTTATGCATATAGTATACTTGGATTCACAGTGTATATTGTAAGCAAATAAAGATTTATTTGAATCGATTCTTTACTTATTCAATTTCAATATATTTTATATATTTTATATTTAAAAAAAACAGCTGAAACAAAAAAAAATTCTTTGAAACAAATAAGATCGTGGTAGGCCGTGGGACAAGGTAAAAACCTATTTGATGCAAATAGATCCTATATGAATAAAATATTTTTCGTCTGTGTGACTTCTTGTCTCGAGCCTATTTTTTCAACTTTAGATCCAAGGCAATCAACGTTAGTGTTCAGCCAGTCATTTATTTGCTGCCGAACAGTGCACCTCGTAACGATGGAATGAGTTTAAAAAAATCACCAGGACATTACATACACAAGAGAGAAAGATAAAAAACCTTTTTTTTCTCGAAATGTCAAAAAGATCGTAGAACATACATGGGGCTGATTCGGATAAGTATCGGTACGAGGTATCCAGATTTTCCTCCGGGACGTCGCTTTCGAAAAAAAAATGACGATGAAAAAAGAAGGTTCGTAAATATTCCACGGCTGAAAAAAAGTAGTAAGACTAAGCGTAACAAAACAATTCTGAACAAAATCGTTAAAAAAAAGGTGGCTGCAAAGCCAACGAAACGAGCACGATGACCCGTAGTGCAAACTCCGTTCTTCATCATTTCTTCATCAAGATCATTTATTCAAGACATCAAAGGTTGGCGAAGTCATCCACTAAATAATTGGATTCAAATAAATATTTCGTTAAGGGGAAGAAGAGCGCGATGTGCGTCACATTCTAGGCGGGAATGTCGCGCTGAGTATACTGGCCAATCGCAACGTCAAAATCTGAACATTTTAATTTTTTTAAATTCCAATCTGTCATTCGAATTTTTAATAATTTCTGATCTATCACTTTAGGACCACAATTCACTATTTTCTGGACAAACACCAGAAGCAAAAAAAATGTTCACGGGATGAATAAGATCAAAATCTGAACATCGCGATTTTTATAAAATTCCAGTGTGTCATGTAAACTTTGAATCGTCATTTCGGATCTATTATTTTATGATAAATGCACTATTTTCTGTATAAACACCAAGAGCAAAAAAAATTGTTCAGCAAATGAATAAGATCAGAATCTAAACATCGTAATTTTTATAAAAGTCTATTTTGCCATTTGACTTTTGAGTTGTCATTTAGGATCTTTCATTTTATGGTGACAACTCACTACTTTTTTGTACAAATATCAAAAGCAGAAAAAGAACGTTCACGAAATTAATAGGGTTAAAATCTGAACATCGTGATTTTATATAAAAATCAATTTGTCATTTGAATTTTGAGTCGTCATTTTATAATGAAAACTCACTATTTTCTGTACAACCAAAAAATGTTCACGAAACAAATATGGTTAAAATCTGAACATCGTAATCTCTATAGAGAACCAATTTGTCATTTGACTTTTCAGTCCCCATTTCGGATGTGTCATTTTATGGTGACAATTCTCTATTTTCTGTACGATCAAAGCAAGAAAAAAAATGTCGTTTACGAAATCTTAGACTTTGAAAAAATACTACTAGAATTGATATACAAGTTTCCATTCTAAGCAACAAAGAAACTCCGTTCGCCCGGCACTCGCGCGAAGAAAGCGAGATGAAGGCCTGGCAAAAGCGATCTCTGCACGGGACGTCCCAACGTGATATCTGGCATGAGACTTTACAACATGACACTTTGCCTATTACCGGATAGACATCGAATGCCAAGCACCAACGACGAGGGAAAAATGAGCCCGGCTTGGGCTGGAAGGTATGGGGAACGCGGAGCAAGACATAGGAAATATGTGCATATACCTTCGTGTGTTTCAGGGAGGCGCCGCCAGGCAACACGCGCTTACATATTAGCATACTTCCCAGAGTGTATAGCCGGGATTGCTATTTTCCTGATGGACGTTTACGATTAAAATAGCGGGTCTATGTGCGTGCATGTGTGTGTGTGTTCAATAGCCCCAACTCGAAAGATAAACATACTAGGCTATTCTCTAGGGTTCTAATTTTATTGCTATTCTTTGCCGGTGGCAGTTCAATACTCTACTTTTAAGGGGTCTTCTCACTTTGGACGCTAAAAAAGGCTATTATTATGCATTTTTTTGATAGGTTTATTGATATTGACATCAAAGTTGTGATATTGACATCAAAGTTGTTACACTTAATAAATACACTTTCGAATATATTTTTATGCATTTTTTTTATAGGTTTATTGATATTGACATCAAACTTGTGATACTGACATCAAAGTTGTGATATTGACATCAAAATTGACATCAAAGTTGTTACACTTAATAAATACACTTTCAAATATATTTTTTAATTTTTTTATGTATTTATGTAACCCAAACATACTTTAAATGCGTTTTTCTCGAAACAACGTTTTTCGATGTCTTGACAATAAAATCTTCGAAACTACTGAACCGATCCTTATGAAATTTTAAAAACATATTCTTTACAACTATAGCTATAGCGCGTATGAATGATTTTTTTAAATTTTGATATTTACTTTTTTTTTCGTTCCCAAAAACGGTGAACAAAATACGTTTTTTGTGTTTTTTTTTTTTCCAAAAAATGTTCGCCATTTTGTTATATTTGCATATATCAAAAGCTATAGCCATCAACATACTGAATCTGAAACCGTTTGATTTTTTTGTTTCGGATGATCCCTCTACAAGATTTCATCAACAGCGCCGACCTACAATTTTTTAGGACATTTTTTAAACTACCATTTTAGTCTATGAATAGCGACTTCAATGAATTAAAACATTTTTTTGGTATGAATTTCGAAAGTGTATTTATTAAGTGTATCAACTTTTATATCAATATCTGTAATGTAAATCTATCAAAAAAATTCACGATTATAGCATTTTTTAGCGTCTAAAGTGAGAAGGCCCCTTAATTGTACGAAATTGCGATCTTTGCATTTCTTCGTTTTTATTATTGTCTTATAATTTATTTATCTTTATCATTATCCAAAAACTTTTTTTTTCAATATAAGGTCATAAATCTCCAATGAGAATATATGGAATTATTTGGGTGATTTTCGAAGCCTAAATCAGCAAAAAAATTGAGGAATAAAAAAACACTTTTCCTTTGCATTCCAGTTGCATTCCGATGCAACGATTGGAATGCAAACGATTCCATTGGAATGCAAATTGGAATGCAATGATTGGCATGCATTTAAAATATGTTTTTAGAACATTTAAAAAATATGTTTTTAAAATCTTTATCGTTATCCGAAAACTTTTTTGGCAAATTGAGGTCATAAATCTCTAATACGAATACGTGAAAACGTTTGAGTGGTTTTCAAACCCTAAAACGGCATAAAAATTCAGCAATTAGAGATAATTCATTATTGTTGCATTCTAACGATGCAACGAATTTTTTTCTTTCATTTTCCTTGCTTTATCTTTATCGTTACCCAAAGCCTTTTTTTTTGGCAAATTAAGGTCATACATTTCCTGATAAGAATGCGTGAAAACTTTCAAGCATTTTTCAAAGCCTGAATCAGCAAAAAAAAGTTCACCAAAGAAAAATAATTATTGAGAATTGTTTTAAGAATTAAGAATTGTTTTCCAACAATTCAACGATTTTGTTTCTTGATTTTCAATTTCATCTTTATCGTTATTCCAAGACTTTTTTTTGCAAATTGAGATAACAAATCTACGATGAGAATATGTGAAAACAATTGAGTGATTTGCAGAGTCTAAATCCGAAAAAAAAAGTTGAGCAAATAAAAAGAATTTATTTGGGTTGCTTTCCAACGATTCAACGATTTTTTTTCTTCATTTTTCATTTCATCTTTCTCGCTATTCAAAGCCTTTTGTTGGCAAATTGAGGTCATAAATCTCCGATAAGAATACGCAAAAAATATAAAGTAATTCTTAAAGCATAATCGGCAAAAAAAAATGAGCAATTAAAAAGAATGAATTTGCGTTGCTGTCCAACAATTCAACGATTTTGTTTCTTCATTTTTCATTTCATCTTTATCGTTATCCGAAGTTTTTTTGGCAAATTGATGTCATAAATCTCCGATAAGAATATGTGAAAGCGATTGAGTGTTTTTCACAGCCTAAATCGGAAAAAAAAGTTGAGCAAATAATAAGAATTCATTTGCGTTGCTTTCCAACAATTCAACGATTTTATTTCTTCATTTTTCATTTCATCTTTATCGCTATGCAAAGTCTTTTTTTTTGGCAAAATGAGGCAATGAACCTCCGATGAGAATACGTGAAAACTTTAAAGTAATTCTCAAAGCCTCAATCGGCAAAAAATTGAGCGATTAAAAATAACGAATATGCGTTTCTTTTACACAATTCAACGATTTTGTTTCTGTATTTTCCATTTCTTCATGTTTATCGTGACCCAAAGACTTTTTTTTGGCAAAGTTCATAATTTCCCAACAGCAATATGGGAAAACGTTTCAGAGGGTTCAAAGCCCAAATCGACAAAAAATAATGGATCGGCAGGCAAAAAAAATCGTTACGTTCGAACAATGCAACCTCAACGTCATCATTTTTTTTTTCAACGTTTGGCCCCAGCTCGAACCGCAGCAAATTTCCAGACGCGATCGGGCGTAAAGAGAATTGCAAAAAGTGACAAAGCCCCGTAATTATAGGCGAAAGAAAAACAACAACAACTCGTAGGACTGTCTTCCGAAAATTCGCTCATAGGGTGGAAAAAAAACGCGATCTGTCGCACCGGAAGTTCTTTCGCGGTTGGCACTTTTTCGTCGTCTCGGATTTTCATTCATCATTCGGCGAGGACGAAAAAAAAGGGCAACAACTTTGACGCGCTCCAAGCCCGAGAATTACGAGAGAGACGTGGTATACGAGCGAAAGTGTCCGAGAATATATAAACGAGTTGCGGAAATGATTTCGGGCGTTGGTTCCACCAGACCGTGAAAAGTCTTCTCGTTGCCGAATGACTGTGCAAGAAGTAAAGTTCGAGCGGCCAAAAAAAAAAACGATTGGACAATCATAATAATGAGAACGTAGGGTCGCGCGGTCTTGCGAATAGGCCTACAAGGGATTCCAGGTCAATCGGGGATTCCCTCGCATCAGCCCCAGTCACGGAAGCGATTTATTTTATTTATTTATTATCAAATAGTAAGCTACGAAATGAGCAATGAAGCAGCGAAAAAGTCGTACGAGTGACGTGAAAAACCGCCTACGGAATAAAAAGGGCTGAGGGACCAGTTCATTCGGCCTGGAATGCCTCATACCGCAAAGAAACGAAAGCAGCAGATGATGTTGCAGTATGCAGCAAGTTGCGGTTGGAAAGGAACGAAAATTAATTTTTTTTTCAATCGCCAAGCATTTTTTTGCCGTTTTGAGCTGCAAAAATCACTCAAAAGTTTTTCAGCATCGTTATTAAAAATCTCCAGCACAAATTGGCAAGAAGTTTGTTCGCTGATCGTCAAAGTAAAAAAATTGAGAAAAAAAATTCTCGTTGCATTCCAACGACGCAATTTTCACCGTCGTGAGAAGCAGCGGGCTTTATGTTCCAGTCACTTCGGACTCGAGGCATTTCTTTTCCGTTCCTTTTTTACCTTCAAAGGCCATAGCCGGGTAAGCAGGGAAAAATTGCCCCCGCATTTTCATCAGCGAAATTAGGAGTATATTCTGAGGTATAAAAAAAAAACAAATTTTCTGAAAATTTCATCCCCGTCAACGCAATGGTTTTGGAAAAATGAATTTTTTTTTTTTAATAAATAAAAATAAAAATTCCGGAAACGCTTCAGTGGATCGATTCGATTTTTTTTTGTACTTGTTACGATCAAACGTGTTACGAAATAAAATTATAGAACATCTTGCGAAAGATTACGGTTTAAAAAAAAATAATGTTCCTTGTTTTATTTTTTTTTTACTATAATCCACTTGGGGTACAATAACGAAATTTTTTTCATATAATCTTTGGGCACCTTATTAGATTATATAATTTTTTCAAAATGATCGGTTTGGTACGCCACGGTGAAAAAAAAGAAACAGACTTTATTGATATATCTTAGTTATATATCTATATAACTAAAATATATCAATAAAGTGTGTTTCTTTTTTTTCACTGTGACATACCAAGCCGATCATTTAGTCACATATCAGACTTTATTGATATACAGGGTGTTCCGAAACTCAACGATAATCTGAGACCGGATGAAAGGCCAAGTTATACCAGTTCTGGGAAAAATAAAAAAACCATATCACTCAGTTATAAAATAATAATAATAATTTTATTTCAGACCAGAAACAAAAAATGTTCAAAATGAGCTGAGAATAACTTGCCAAGGGTAGTGTAGTACATTTTTTTTTCAAAATGAAGTGTCAAAGTTAAGTAACAATATTTTTGTGAACCATGACTCACTAAAACTTAACTTATTTTATTAAATTAACAATGTTTTTTGCATTAATTTGTCGTTGCGATTAATAGCATCGTTAATGAAGATCACGAAATTAAAAAAATCACAGCGAAATTGTGACATTGGTGATCACAGGACTTGAAAATGCGACCAAGGGTGTCGAATTTCAACTTTTTTAAAAAAATGTCTATTATCGCTGAACTGAGTGATATGGATTTTTTTTTTATTTTTCCCAGAACTGGTATAACTTGGCCTTTCATCCGGTCTCAGATTATCGTTGAGTTTTGGGACACCCTGTATTTTAGTTATATATCTATATAACTAAAATATATCAATAAAGTGGGTTTCTTTTTTTTCACTGTGGCGTACCAAACCGATCATTTTGAAAAAATTATATAATCTAATAAGGTGCCCAAAGATTATATGAACATTTTTTCGCTATTGTACCCCAAGTGGATTATAGTAAAAAATAATAAAACAAGGAATATTATTTTTTTTTCAAACCTTAATCTTTCGCAAGATGTTCTATAATTTTATTTCGTAACACGTTTGATCGGAACAAGTACCAAAAAAAAATCAAATAGATCCACTGTACCGTTTCGGGAAATTTTTTTTTGATATTTAAAAAAAAATCATTTTTCTAAAACCATTGCGTTGACGGGCATGAAATTTTCAGAAAATTTGTTGTTTTTATCCCTCAGAATATACTCCAAATTTCGCTGGAAAAAAAGCGGGGGCAATTTTTCCCTACTTACCCGGCGCGCGAAAAAAAAGTCGAAGACTCAATCAGCGATAGAATTGCAGTTCAACCAAGAGCAAATGCGAGACAACGCAACGCATATACGCGACTGGAGCCAGCCAGAGAATTCGATACGAGAAGAACGCTTCAAGTTCCGCGTGTACCCAATTTGTATTCGCGAGATGATTTTTTTTGCCCCGAGACGCCAGATGGACTTGCGCCAATTCCCTGCGCTGATACCTTCCTGTTTCTCTATGGCTTTTTGCTCAGCGAATTGGCCTGTACGAAGCTTGGCTCGTTAGAGCACCCTCGGCTCTTATACATTCTTTCTAGCCAAATGTTGACGAGGAGAAGACGATGCCAGATCATGTCTTGATTTTTGTTGTCGCGATCATTGGATATAAACGACATGCGCATAATTCGGGATAATTCAGTAATACGATGAATCAGCTAGAACATACACGCTGCATTGCCTGGGGCTGGGTTCGCAATACGATCCACTGGAGATCATGGTTTTGCCGAAAAAATGGTTTTGCCGAAAAAATGGTTTTTCGGGGCTTTTCTTGAAAACAAAAATTTTGGTGGGAAAGAATCTCCGCAATCGGTAATCAATTTTTCATCGGATCGGGCCTTTGCAAGATAAAAAAAATCGAACTTCTTTATTTTGCCCACCGTCTGGCTGGTTTCGCAAAAGCGTCACATGGGAATTTTTCAATCGGCCATATCTCAGCCGCTGGTTACCCCTGTGAGGTTGATAACCCCATTTCCGAAAAGGATTTTGACAGACTTGGAGAATGCCGTTGGACCCGTCCCGATACCTCATTTCCTTCTGCCCGAAAAAGCCACCCGAACATCGCGTAAAATCGACAACCAAAGGCAAAATTGGCGCAATCCGGAGGTCGACTTTGGGCCGATCCACCGGATTGGAAAATTGTCCTAGCCGGATGGGTCAAAATCCAATCGCAAGATAGATCGATTCCGCGCAAAATGAGCCCAGGTAGATGTCCCTAGGTCGAAAGGGCGGTTCTGGAGATGTCGCAACGCGAAACATTATTTTAAATGGGATTCGAAACCTCATCGAAAAATGAAAAGCTTTCACTTTATCGAGCGTTGTCATTGGATGTGAATTGTTTGCGCGATTGCGAAGTTTCTGTCGGAAAAAAAAGGTTTGCCGAACGAGAAGAGTGAGAATTGGTGACACACGTGATACGGTTGTTTGTATTTTTGATAGGCGCTCATTGCGCACATTGATCGAAAGCCGAACAAGAAGTTATCAGCGACAAAACAACGGTAGCCAAAATGTAATACAGCGATCGCGAAAGAAATGGCACGGAGACTTACCTGGAAGTGGAGAATGATGGTCCATATGAGGCCGAGGGTGAGCTTGGGATTACCGTCGACGATGTCCTCGGCTCTTATGTTGACGAGCTTGATTTTCTTGTAACGAAGAAAGTCCAGCGCCATCTGCACGTTTTGCAGCATGTGAAAACGCATTCGACCTCTTTCCCGCGGCTGAAACACGACGATAAACGTTGACGGTTCAATACAAACGAGAAATTCGAGGACCTGCGTGGATATTTCAATATATTAAATTTTATGATGATAAATTCGAGAAATTCATTTATTCGAGACATCAAAGGTTGGCGAAGTCATCCACTGAATAATTGGATTCAAATAAATATTTCGTTAAGGGGAAGAAGAGCGCGATGTGCGTCACATTCTGGGCGGGAATGTCGCGCTGAGTATACTGGCCAATCGCAACGTCAAAATCTGAACATCGTATTTTTTTTTTATTCAAATCTGTGAATCGAATTTTTAATAATTTCCGATCTATCATTTTAGGGCCACAATTCACTATTTTCTGGACGAACACCAGAAGCAAAAAAAATGTTCACGGGATGAATAAGATCAAAATCTGAACATCGCGATTTTTATAAAAATCCAGTGTGTCATGTAAACTTTGAATCGTCATTTCGGATCTATTATTTTATGATAAATGCACTATTTTCTGTATAAACACCAAGAGCAAAAAAAAATTGTTCAGAAAATGAATAAGATCAGAATCTAAACATCGTAATTTTTATAATAGTCTATTTTGTCATTTGACTTTTCAGTTGTCATTTAGGATCTTTCATTTTATGGTGACAACTCACTATTTTCTGTACAAATATCAAAAGCAGAAAAAGAACGTTCACGAAATTAATAGGGTCCAAATCTGAACATCGTGATTTTATATAAAAATCAATTTGTCATTTGAATTTTGAGTCGTCATTTTATAATGAAAACTCACTATTTTCTGTACAACCAAAAAATGTTCACGAAACAAATATGGTTAAAATCCGAACATCGTAATCTTTACAGAAAACCAATTTGTCATTTGACTTTTCAGTCGTCATTTCGGACGTGTCATTTTATGGTGACAATTCTCTATTTTCCGTACGATCAAAGCAAGAAAAAAATGTCGTTTAGGAAATCTTAGACTTTGAAAAAATACTACCAGAACTGATATAAAATTTTCCATTCTAAGCAACGAAAAATTGCCTAATCGTTAGATTTCTTTGCAGTGTGTACGTTTCTGTTTGAAAAACCTTGCAATGATGTGGATTTTTTTGCAAAGCCTCAAGCAAGACCCAATATAAATTATAGGCAAATAAATAAATGGTACTCACAAGATGCTCGCCTGAGAGCACTTCCAGTAGGGAAATGAGATTGTGCCCGTCCCGCAGGTCCTCGAATAGATCCCCGACATGTCTGCTTGCCTGTAACACACAAAGTGACGTTAACCAACCTGATCGATGACACTATGCACAAGCGCGAAACGGCTAATTAATCAAGCTTCAACTACGATCGATAAAAAACGACACACGTATCAAATAATTATTCTATGCATATATGTGTATATTAATCGCAAACATTAATTTTTAAAAACGTACATTCCGCGATCTGAAAACAGCTGGCCACCCTAAGGAATGCCTTCGAGTGTTCTCTTTTAAGATACTTGTGCCGGTGACCGGTCGAATGAAAAGTATTTTAAAAAAACATACACAACATGTAGTCATAAAAAAGCCGCGTCTCACGACAATCAACGCAACGTACTACAGTACACCAAAGTTCTCATAAGCGTTACGAGTTTTTTTTTTCGCTAGATTCTAATTTGTTATATGGTACAGCTTAAAGTCTACTGCATGACGTGATGGACAGACAGCGACGCCCGAATTCTAATTTGTGGCTTACGTATACAGACCTTCAATTTCGAATATTCAAACCGAAAGTCACATTGTCAAAATGCGTGTATTTCTCGAAATTTTGCTATTTTTAGAACGATGCAATGTAGCACGAAATGTGAATAGAAAAAAACGCAAATATGAAAATACGAAAAAACGGTTCCTGTGTGTGCTTTTTTTCTCAAACAGATCTTGGACGGCCCGAATACAAAATAAAATTGAAGAAATCGAAATTCTATCTTCAGTGGGTAGAAAAAGCGACGGAAAACAACAGCTTTTTTCGACTTGTGTGAAGCTGGCAACTAACAAAGAAAAATTAATCAAAACGCATGCGCGCATGTAGCTTTTTTATTGTTAATTTTTTATTCGAGACCACAATTCTGTCTTATCTACGCCCTTAAGGTACAAGCAAAAATAAAAGAGCTACAGTCGGGTACTAACCGAGTACAATCGAATATAATGGATTAAAAAAAAATAATCTTTATTGATTACTTTTAATGTGAAAGAATTTACAAATTCAATGTTCATTGTTGAATTTTTATTTTAACGAATTTGAAAATTAAATTGTTATTGATTAATTTTCATTTAAAAAAATTGGAGAATTTAATTTTTCTCAATTAATGTCAATATTTTATTTTTTCTTTTCTATCAATTGATTTTGATTGTTAATTGCCAATTTGAAATTTGTATTAATTGATTCTAATCGTTAATTGTTAATTTTCAATTTTCATTGATTCTAATTCGTTATTTTTACTTGTTGCATTCGACTGTGTCACTTCCATTTTCATTTGCACCTTAAGGGGGCACATAAAACGGATAACTGTGGTTCTGAATTGCAAAAGAAAAAAGTTGGTTTCGTGCATGCGTTTGCCAGCCGTTCGGGCAATAATGACACTTTCAACAGCAATAATAACAACAACAGTAGAGAAAATCGTGCTCTCAAAATTAACCGATCTCGTCTGATCTACGTAATTCAACGTATTTCGTCGAATAATAAAGTGAACCGGGCGAAATTTACACTTGCGTGCAAATAAAAGTTAAAGATAAGAATTGTATAAATGTGTGTACGTATATGAATGTATGCGTGTATTTTGATAAAGCGGTACTCAGACGGCGTCTCGTCTCTTAAAATACATACGTAGATGTACATTGAATATAAAATACAGAATGAAAAAGCCAAGAGGAAAAAGTGTATGCGTCATTCACGGCACATGAATGCTCGGGACTCAATGGCAAGAGGGTGATCGTATGATCGAGAGAAAGGATACAAGTAATGATGGAAGAAGAAAGAATGCAGGGCGGGATAGCGTGTAAGATCTATTTAATAGAGATACATGATACAGTCATAAACACGAGTCAAGGAACACAATGACGTATGAAAAAAAATGGCCAATTGACATCAATGACAATAAAAAAAAATCAATTTTTCCCAATGTAGATTGTCTCGTGGTATTATTCGTCGCTATATTTTTAATTGTTGATGAAAAAGAATGTTTTCTGTGTCAGTGTCTCATAATCGTAAAAATTGATTTACGACTTTTCGCGGTGGAATACAAAAGTTTAAATCAGAGAGGGCGAGAACCCGTGCAGAAATTTGTTACGGAGTCCCCAGACCCTATTACATCCCTATAGGGATAGGGATACACCGCGCGTAACGAGTACACGTTGCAAGCGAAATGGATTCTTTGGAAAGTGGATTTGTAATTCTAAACAGAAATTTGTTGGACCTCCAAAAAAAAAAATATCCTTTCGTGATGCCGTGCAGAAATTTGTCGAGGAGTCGCAAGATGCACCCGCATCTCTAAATAGTCCAGGCAATAAGGATGAAAGTAAGCGATTTTAGATACAAATACGCAAAATTTATCTGAGGGTAATTGCATGTCGCTGAATCGAATGGCGATAATTATTTTGCAATCAACCCGCGGAAAAACGTTCAAAAATGTTTAAAAATGTTTAAATACCGTTTAATCCGGAACCTAATAATTTTATCGACAAATATGTCAAACAAAAGTTGTTTGGGACATAAAAGTACGTAAAAAAGTATTGAACGTTCATCTTCGTATCTTCAAAAATAAGGGAGAAAAAAACGAAAAACCATTCAATTGAGGAACGAAACCCTCGAAGTTTCGAAAAATCAAAAAAAAATATCACATTTGTAATTATCTCGAGTTATTTGTTACATGTTCCTTTAGTAAGAGTTTATCTAACTTTCTAGAGATTTTTTCATTTTTATTTATTGTATAAGTATTAAAAAACGACGACTGATCATTGACAAAATTACTGGTTGAGGATCACTGTCAGAAAAAGGCGCACTATACGGCTATGGCTATATGCGCATGCGCGCAACGCTCTCCGACGAGTATCCTGCGTCCCTTACACTCCCAGTGGTGCTTCGGCGGCAAAGCGATTTTATCTTACAAATTTTCACTCGTCTTTTTCTCCCTTATTTTTCAAGATACGAAGACGAACGTTCAATACTTTTTTACGTACTTTGATGTCCTAAACAAGTTTTGTTTGACATATTTTTCGATAAGATTATTAGGTTCCGAATTGTACGGTTTTAAAACATTTTCACACATTTTCTGGGGGTTGATTTAAAAATTATTATCGCCATTTCATTCAGCTTCATCCAATTACTATTAGATCAATTTTGCGTACTTGTATCTAAAAAGTGCTTACTTTCGAAATTTTTACTGGACTAATAGAGATTCGTGGGTGGATAAGGATAACGCACATAGAGTCCTCATAGAGAACCAATTGGATTCTGCACTGTTCCCCAATCAACGCCGTTTGACAATTCTTACCACGTTCGAAATCGAAAATATGTGAAAAGTCACGAGAAAGAAGTCGGCGTGTTGTAACATAACCTGTACGCATCTTGAGCATGTACGCGTGCGCTGATGTTATGCCAAAGTGCAGTAAAACAAATAACGAACAATAATCAGTGCAGATTTTCAGTGATGCGATTCAAGTCGATTTTTAAGATATTCTTTTTTCAACGATTTTCCACAGATTTATACTTTTTTTAAGATCAGCCCATTTTGCATACGTAAATATTTTGTTTGGAAAATCCACCGTACAAAATGCTTGATGGAATCCCTAAAGCATCGTAGCGGATTGTGTCCGATAACGTGGCAATCCTTTGGGAATCAAATTGGATTCGTACATTGGATTCCAATGGGAAATATCCCGATTAGAATCCAACGTACAAGTGCGACGTTTCGGTATAAGAATCCCATGCGATGAGCCATTGAATCCCTATCAGAAAGTAGGGAAAAGTATGAGAATCCAATTGGATCCCAACGACAATTTCGCCACGGCAATCTTAGCCTTTGTTCCTAGTTACGACGGAATAAAATTAAACGGTAAACTACACATACTCTAAAAAAACCAAATAACTTTCTCGGAAGCTGAAAATAAACAAACAAAAAAAGTGCTTTCATGCAACAAAAAATCGTCGCAAAGTGGCGATTGCAGCAGCCTCGTACATGGAAGCATCGAGACTGCAAAAGTCATGCCGAGAATCGCGAACTTACGGTGGGCGAACAGCACGGCTGGTTGTTGACTACCACACACACGTGGAGACACGTGTACGTCTGTAAAAAGGAATGGAAAACAACCGGAAATTTCATTACGGCGTTGCAACATTATTCCTTTATCTTACGATGAAATATTTCGAATTTGAACCGACCAACGAATCTTTTTCCCGTCGCTACATTCACCAGGCGCAATTATGCAAATCAAACGAAACTGGTTTGCTTTCTTGGCCACGAAAGCCTAATTAGCAGCCTATTCGCAGTTTTTTTTTCTTTTTTTTTCGGACGAATTTGTGCCAAAGGAAAATATATATTTTTGTCATGTAAAAACGTGGATAGCAGTGTCCAACCACAATGCACATTTGATCATGCGCGAGTGTTATAACGTTAGACACCTCGGTTCGCAGTACGTACGCGAGACTAGTTAATTACTCGAGAGAGACATCGATACTCGGCCGAGGCGGGTTGACCAAGTACGTGTTTCGTCATTGCAGCTTGAGGCTACATCTCAAGGAACATAAAGATAACGGAGTGTTCTGCCACAGCTCGTAATGGCGTCGTCGTCGCGATTCGTGCAGATCTCGAGGATGCCTTTCATGGTGTACGGCACTGTGTATCATTTGTTCTCATCTCCCGTCCTCACTCTCTCCCGGTAGAGCGAGAGAATACTTAATGAACGAGTGCGCGACGAGGGAGGACACTTTTCGAATGGCGTTTAAAATTCCGTACGAAGTTGAATCAGAGGTCGTTTCAAATTTATCACAAGGATTATTTAATCGTGACACATGAAGCGGAGAAAGATGCATCAGTGAACGAAAAAAAAGTCGACGAAACATCTCGTGTCACAAGAAAATAATCATTATATTAGATAAGAATTTTTTTTCGAATAAATAAAAATCCAATCGTAATTCCACGCATAGAGATCTGTTTACCACGAAACTCAAAATGGAAAATTAATTTACATTATTCGTTGATTAATCAATAACGTCTTTATTTTTTATTTATTCATTAATTATGTTTCGATCAACTTTATTTGGTAATTACTTAACAACGTTCTTCTTTGTCAATCGATCAATGTATTTATTCATTTGTTTGTTAATTTTATTTGTTAATGATTTATTTATTGAATATTTGTTTCGATTATTTGTTTTATTTAGGGGTTACCCCCACTTGCGATTTTGAAAAAATCGATTTTTTTTTATTGCATTTTTTTGAAGTATAAGTATCTGAGAATATGTCCTGAAAATTTCAAGTCGATCCGAACAAAATTGACTGAGATATGAGCGTTGGAAGAGAAGAATCCGTTGTGTAAACGACCGGAAATTGAAACTTTAAGGGGAGAAATCACAGTAGCACACAAAAAATAGGCATATTTTCGGGAATTAATTTTGGCTGAATAAAAGTATCAATCGAAAATCTGTAAAGTAGGTTTTATAGCAATACTAAAAAAGTACAAAATGTAGTTTTTTCAATAAAAAATATTTAAAAATGGCGGCTGCGCAGCATATGCCATAAGGCGGCTTTTTTTGAGCTCGCCGAAGACATAACTCGAGCAAATTTTTACCGATTGACTTGAAATTTTGACAGTAGCTTCGAAACATCTTTCTCCACGGAGCTACGTAGGATTTTTTCGATATATTGATTTTTCGCAAAATGATGCATATTTGAAAATGAAGTTAAATTTTTAACAAAAAAAAAACGCCATAAAATCGTCGATAAAACAAAGTAAGCCATATAAAATAAAAAATCCTACGTAGCTCCCCGGAGAAAGATGTTTCGAAGCTACTGTCAAAATTTCAAGTCAATCGGTAGAAAATTTGCTCGAGTTATGTCTTCGGCGAGGTCAAAAAAAGCCGCCTTATGGCATATGCTGCGCAGCCGCCATTTTTAAATATTTTTTATTGAAAAAATTACATTTTGTACTTTTTTAGTATTGCTATAAAACCTACTTTACAGATTTTCGATTGATACTTTTATTCAGCCAAAATTAATTCCCGAAAATATGCCTATTTTTTGTGTGCTACTGTGACTTTCCCCCTTAAACGCGTTTTTCTCAAAATGGCATTTCTGAAGTCGGTGACCAGGATTACTCGAACACTAATGAACCGATCTTCTTGAAATTTTGCAGGCTTATTTAATACATAAAAATGTAGTCTTTAATCGTTCGATTTTTTTTTCGAAAAAAAAAAAAAAAAAAAAAAATGGCCGTTTTATAGCCAAAAAACGGCCGTTTTTTTCGTTAAAATCGAACCATTAACTTTGACTGTTCGCCATTTGGTGAAAAATGAATATTTTTTAAAATCCTTCGCTCAAAGACTAGTTTATACTTATATTTGACTAAATCCATCCGCATTTTTTTTTTTCAGATGATCCACTTCGCCGCAATGTTGGTCACCGCAAACCGTGTATATAAAAACATTATTTCATTGACGGCCATTTGCCACTAAACAATGTAATATTTTTCAATAAAAAAATTACTGAAAGTTATTCAAGATGTGTTCTTTAAGATGGTATATGGATCGATTAAAAGAGTTTTGTAGTTTTCTTTTTAAAAAATCACGAAAATGCCTTTTTTTTGCGCTACAAGTGGGGGTAACGCCTTAAAAAATCTTTTTATTCGTTGTTTATTCATTATTTGTTCAACTTTCTGCATTAGTTAACTAATTGATTGAACAATAATTAAACTTTGTAACCATGTACGTCGAATTCTCATTGGATTCTCACGTGTCCATGAGAAACTATGCGATACACGATTCCGCCCCATTGAAATTGCGCTCGACAACTAAATTCGAAAATACGAAGACAAATGTTACATTTCATGAATTCTTATGCGTACCTTTACGTATTTCCAGTGCTGCGAGGTTAGCGTGAAACGAATACAACGAGGTTTCCATTAATGGGAAACGAAGAAGTGTCTTGTTAATACACACACGAGAGAGATAGCATTGTTATTACGTAGATCTTACATTATTAAATTAAATAACATATATCGTAGAAATGTACGGGACGAGATTGTGGCGACACGCAAGAGAAACATTTTTACGCTTCCCAGCCACGTGCGTGACAGCAGATACTATTTGATTTGCACTATACAGGCAACTACAGAAACATATTGTTTTCCTCGTCCTGGCTACGTCGCTGGAAAATATATTATTTTTAATGAACCAGTGCACCGTGGATCTTTGCCGAATTTATGTGACTAGCCTCGTTAGGGCGTATTTTTATTTCTTGTATTACAACGTTCCAACGTATACTCTTGCGGCTTTTTACACATTACCCGTTCTCAATTGAAGTGATTCAAGCGCCAGCTGGCGCACGGCTAAATGGTCATCGCTCCGAATTTCGGCCATGCACAACGCTACAAACCCAAGCCCAATAAATAATGATTTTTTGTTTGGGTTTGGTTGGATTGTTTGTATTCGTTCCGATTCGTTTGTTGTTGTCGAAGAGATTACTTTGTATTATCTATTAGAGATTACTTTCTATTATCAAAACAAACCTAAACAACTCAATAACTACCGATTGCTTGTTTTGGTTTGTTTGTTTTTTTTTGTCTAAAAGGATTATTTTCTATAATCAATTCAAACCCAAACAATCCAATAACTGTCGATCGTTCGTTTGCGCTTGCGTAGGATTGTTTGAGTTTGGGTTTGTTCGTTGTTGTCGGAAAAGCAAGCCAATAACTACTGATTGGTCGTTTGGGTTTGATTGCTTTCGTCCAAGCTTATTGTTTTCATTGTTTGCTTTTTGGTTGTCCGAAAGTATTATTTTCTATTATCGAATCGAATCCAAACAAACCACCGATTGCTCGTTCGGATTTGTTTGTTATTGTCAGAAAGCATTATTTACTTTTACCAAATCAAACCCAAACAACCCAACAACTACCGATTTTACGTTTCTTGGGGTTTGTTTGCTGCTGTCAAAAGCTATTATTTTCTATTATCAAATAAACCCCATACAAACTCAAACTGCCCAATGAGTACCGATTGCTTGTTTGGGTTTGTTTGTCGTTAGAAAGTATCATTATCTACTCAAACCCAAACATCCTAATAAGTACCGATTGTGCGGGTTTGTTTGCCGTTGTCGAAAAGTATTATTTTCTATTGTCAAACAAAACCCAAAGAAACGAAAAACCGGTAGTTATTGGGTTTTTTTTTGGTTTAATTTGATAATAGATAATAATACTTTCCGACAACAACGGACAAAGCTAAAACAACCCAATAACTACTGATTGCTTGTTTGGTTTTGTCAGTTGTTGTCGAAAAGTATTATTTTGTATTATCAAATTAAATCCCGACAGACCCAGACAATCCAATAACTACTGATTGCTTTTTTTGGTTTCTTTTTTGTTGTCGGGAAGTATTATTCTCTATTATCAAGTATCGATCGATAATTGAAAAATAATCGATCGATATGTATTCCAAGGCACCTTTGAACCAATCTGTACATACCGTGTACTTTACGCACTACTGGATTGTCTGTCTTCTCATTGCAAAACGTACTTTCGATTCAGCCATTGCGGTAAGTCTCCTACATAAAGTGCTATAATATATATATATATATATATATATATATATATAATCTTTACGGTAAAAGTAAGTAACGTGTTTCTTTATGGACTGCAGCACAGCTCTCGTCTCGTCATCGTCCACGCGACTTGTCGGACGTTATATACACCCGTACCGGGGGGAGGGGCGAGAAGCTTCGTCGAAAGTGAAAATTCCGGACTGTCTACTGTGTAGAACATACGGCAGATATTTACAACGTCCAGTCGTATCGATGGTACAGCCAAAGTTTTCTTTTCCGTGAATCTCACCGCGGTGCAATTTCCCGCGCAAAAATGCATCCGAGCCGGCCCATGATTTCGTAAGAAAAAGATGGCCAAACGAGGCAAACAACAATTTATCGCCGATTCAGTAACGCAAAAGAACACCCGAACATCCTTCAACATTCTTGTCAGAGATCTATGAAAATGCAAAAAAAAATTCGATCGTAATAAACATAAAGTAAATCGAATTAAAAAAAAAAAAAAACTATTCTCGATGCATTTTCAGCCAAAAAAAATCTCAAAGACAACAATTGCCGCACAACATCGATTTCGAAATCGTAGAATTTTCTGCGAAAAATTCTGCGGCACCCACTTGTGCGGTTTTGCGAAATCGCCAATGGTCTATCGGCGACAACGGGGCAAGGGCGGAAAAAGAACAGGTTGGCGGGGAGAGGGGGGGGGTGGTGAAACGCAAAATGGGAGGGTGTCCATGCAAGAGCCAGTGTATCTCGGTGGGCGAAGTGGAAGGTGTCCGAATAAGGTCAGAACTCGGAAGGCGCGAGATGTACTCGTGGGCGCAACGGGAACCGATCTTTGTGGGCCGACGAAATCCGCGTAACGACCAGACGACGACTAACCGCTTGGTTCTTGAATGTACGAGTGAAAAACCGCCCATGCAGAAATTTTGACCGGGATACCCTATGTCCGATCAAATCCCGATCAGGATTTGTCATGGATTCCCCAAAACCGGATCCCGGTTAGAATCCAACTTGCATCAGTATCGGCATATGTACGACGACGATGGCATAATTTTGAAAATTTTGGCGTCACGTGTATTTTCTGTATTACTATGGAATTCCTATCTATAGATAGGAATTTCTGTCTATAGATTCCTATCTATAAAATTCCTATCTATAGATAGGAATTACACAGTAATACCGAAAATACACGTGATGCCAAAATTTTCAAAATTATGCCATCGTCGTCGTACATATTCCGATACTGATGCAAGTTGGATTCTAACCGGGATACCGGTTTTGGAGAATAAGTCTCTGTTTATACCCACCGACATGTCGGTGGGTATAAACATGTATTTAAGACAAATTAAAATCAAATTCACAATGATTAGATTAAAATTTACACCAACCGTGAGTTCTTACGTAGTTCGAGAGAAAACATTTCGTCGAGGCAAAGAAATTTTTGCAAAAAAAGTTGTGAGTTTCAAATATTACATTATAAATATGAAAAAAATCACAAAATGAGTTGTGAATTTCCTCAAGTTGAAGAAAATAAAAATCGAATTCACGACAGTTATATTAAAATTTACACCACAAGTGTAAACGTATTTTGAGAGAAAATATTGTGTTGAGGCAAAGAAATGTTCGCACAAAAAGTTATGTGCAAAAATTTCTTTGCCTCGAGGCAATGTTTTCTCTCAAAATACGTACGAACTCACTTTTGGCGCAAATTTTAATCTAATCATTTTAAATTTGATTTTAATTTGTCTTAAATACGAAAAAATTCACAACTAATTTTGTGATTTTTTGTGTATTTATAATTTCTGGTCAATACATTTGCATTCACAGATTTTGATGTGAATTTTTTTTTAATTCACATCAAAATCTCGCGACGAGCGCAATCTGCCATTTGAATCTTTGGACAAATTTTTTTTTATTGATAGTTTAATGCACCAAAACTTTATAAATGTTATTTATTTTTATAATAAATTTAACATGTCATAATTCCATTTTTGACATTGTATTTCAGCCTGTATTCACCCGTGATCCTTCCGAGATTCCTCAATGATTCCATGGGGAATCTATTTAGAGTCATTAAAGGATCCGGTTCTGGATCCCTAATGGAATCCAGTTTACGGATCTTACATTTAGTCTTCGAATCTGATCCGATATCGGACTAGATCCCGACTGGGAGCCCGGGATACAAGTCAGAATCCAGCTGTATCCCTGCCAAAATTTCTGCACGGGCGAGGGAAAAAAAAAAACATTCGGACTAAAGAAGGAAAATTTAACATTAATTTCTCACGACGTTGAAGTTTGCAACGTTGCAACGCAACGCTATTTTTGTTCTTCATTTCTTTATTTTTATGATTATCTGAAGCCTTTTTTTGCAAATTGAGGCCGTAAATCTCCGATTTTTACAGCCTAAATCGGCCAAATGAAGTGTATGAATTTAAAAGGAAATTAATTTTCGTTGCGTTCCAACGATGCAAGCTTCAACGTCATAATTTCTATCGTACCCGATAATATCCTTCGAAGTGTGTCCAAATGGCTTCTTAAAGTAAACCTCTCGCCAGGCTTCAATCCATAGGATTGTTATTTTTTTTTTTTTTTTTTTTTTGAGCGGGACCAAATATGTTGATTATCGTCTCTGTAAAATTTCAGGTTCGATTATCGACCTAATTAACGGAGAAAAAAATATTAAAATTGCGTACTTTTGTGAAGGAATTCCGAGAAGACATGCAAAAAGCCAATTTCCAGTCGCTACAAAAGTGTATATAATAGTGGGAATCCGTCAGATTCTCCAAAATAATCGGCTTTACATACTTACACTTGCAGTAATTTAATGCTCTCAGAAAAAAATAACGCTTATTGGCCTCATTTTAAAGTAATATCAAGTCTTATTTGAACTTCCGGTATTGGATTTATTGCCACTTGCTACGATAAAGAGACGTGACAGCAAGGCAACAGCTGACGTTGGAGTGACTATTTTTTCATTTTTCTAATTCAGGAGGTTGGAGCGATTCAGTTGAGTCAAATGACGGTTTATTCGTTTTTTTTTTTTTTTCAATGAAGCTCAAAAAATGCATACGAGGTACAGATTTAGTCTATGTATGCTACTTTTTAAAAATATATAATCAAAGGGCAAAATTATGCATTTTAACATTTTTATTACGTAAAGTAGAAAAACTTTTGTGTTACTGCCAACGTGAAAAGGCATAACATTATCGATGATTATTATGAAAAAACTACGACAACGAATATTTTATACAATTCACAATGAAATTTTGAGTAATTCATAATTATGCCTATTCATATTTACGTCACGAGATTATTCGCCCATGGTTCACGATGGGCAAGATGAGGATTTTTTTTTCTAAATGTTCACAAAAGTTCAGTTTGCGTTAATCCGTTGTTAGAAATGGTTTATCTTGGTGCTAAATAACAATACAAAATTACATAACCTCTAGTGTGAAAGTCTTGCCCATCTAACCGCACGTTAAATTACATACATTAAGGCGTAAGGCCACTGTAAATTTTTTGAAAAATCGATTTTTTTTTATTGGCTTAAAAAATAGTTTAAGTTTCTCCGAAACTTCTTTTTTTAATTTTTTCCAATAAAAAACTATTCGCAAAACTTTAAACGCGTTTTTCTCGAAACATGGTTTTTCAAAATGGCACGCAGCATAACTCGAACAATTTTCATTTTTTTTACTTGAAATTTTAACCAGATGTGAACATTTACATTATCTTGAGAATGTCGATCGGAATTTTCAAGAACTTTATTTATTGATTTTTTATTAACAAAAAACTTGCCGTTTTTTTCGTCAAAAATCAATTTTTTTTTTCAAACGCACGCCAAATCCACAAAAATTGATACTTTTTAAAATCCGATCGACATTCTCTAGCTATAGCCCTCTAGATTAATGGTTTTTTTTTGTTCTAGATTCAAAAGTGCACCAGTGGTGCTGCGTGCCGCGGAGCCCTGGAAGCAAAACATTTCCCGGGAAGATAGCTGTGGAACCGCCATTTTGTTTTTTTTTACTGTAAAAAAATTTTATAATAAAGTTTAATGTATGCCCGATAACACCATTAAAAGTTTTTTTTCAAATACCTTCAATTTCGGGAGCAAAAAATTAGTGAAAAAACCTTTTTTTTTGGGCCGTTACAGTGGCCTTACCCCTTAAACTATTTTTTATCTCTGGTGTTTGGTGGTGAAAAAAGTTCAAAAAATTCGTAAAGACTCAGTATAGTGTAAACAATAACATGTATTTTTTTTTTTAATTAAATTTAACCTTGGATTGTGGCTAACGCTCCAACCTCCTTAACGGCGGGGTAAAGTTAATTCGGCGAAAAAAGGCATGTTTTTAAGATTTTTTTGGCGTAACGAATAGTGTTCGTTTATTGAAAAATTTACATATAATAAAGTAACATTTGAACAACATTCTCCTAAATTTCCATTGCCAAATATTCAAAATTGAGCGAGTGGAAATTAAACCCCGGAGGCGCCTCGAAAAAAAGTTGGTTTGCGGTGTGCACCATAACTCGCAACAGAATCATTTGAAACAAAAAAATCAAAATGCATTTGTTAAAGGAGATGTTTCTCGAGGTAATGACGGGAGGATTTTTTCTATCGATTTTTCGATTTTTCGTAGCACTTGGGAGCCAAAAACCCGATTTTCGCTAAAAAAATCGGCTAATTTGTTGTTGAAAAATTAGTAATTATTAAAAAAAAACAAAAAAGCTCTCGACAATACCTGGTGAATTATGTGAAGAAGTACTGTGCAAAATTTCAAAGCGATTGGTCCAGTCGATTTTGAGTTATCGTGCACACGGACTTGAAATATGACAAGTCTCAGAAAAACGGTTTGAAAAACGCAGAAGAGAAGAGAACGGCATAGAGCAATAGACGCTCAAATACTCATAACTTCGTCAATTTTACTCCGATCGACTTAAAATTTTAACACAATATTCTTGATATATTATGCATTCATTTAAAAAATTAAACAAAAATGAAAAAAAAAATTTTAACACCTTACCCCGCCCTTAAATGTGAACATTCGTTCAACAGTTTACACATGGAACATTTTAGTTAATACGAATAATTTTTTTTGCATATGGTAAACATGTGAATTGCACAAGTCTCAAGTATGATCAGCGATATGACTAGTCGTGAAGCGATAAGATTACCTTAAGCTCTTATGCCCTCAAACGCAGTGATGTTGGAATTTGCATTGCAATTTGCATAATTGAAGTGCAACGAAGGATAAGTTGTCTTCAATACCTAACATTTCTTTTCGCTAACTTAGGTTACGAGAATCACTCGAATAATTTTTTTTTCCTGTCCTCAGTAAAGATCCATGACCTCGTTTAATGAAAAGAACATTTTGATTGTGATCAAAATGAAGAAATATAAAAATAAAATAAAAAGAACGTCCGTTGCATTCCAACGATGCAAACTGCAACGCCATCGAACGCAAGGTCCAACGAAAAATCAGATATCCTCTCTCTTCGCTCTCCGTCTCTTTCTTCCGCCCGGCGTTATTAAATCGAAGCTGCTTTGACGGAGTAACTACCGATTATTATGAGATGGCCAATAATTGTACTTGTTACCCTATATAGTATCGGGCTCAAACGTGAACCGGCACGCACCGACGTAGAATAATGCATACGCGTGAACGTCATAAAGACGGACAACGAGAATGTTTGGCACGGGTCTGGAGTCTGAAATTGAGACACCTTGTGAAACGAGGGAGAAGCTTGCTCGACCGGATCGCCTCTGATGTGTTTCTTCGTCTTTTCATCTCGATACTCGCGAAACCAGAAATTTTATTATCATTATTATCGTTACTATCATATTAATATCATTTTATTATTATTATTATCGTATATTATCATAATTATGATCATTTTATTATAGTTTTACCATTTTATTGTTATTTTATAATTTTATTATGATCATTATTCATTATTCAAATCATTATTATTAGCATTTTATTATTACTCTTATTATTTTTGTCACCACTACTTTAAACTTTGGACACATTTTCCATCACTCGGCGATTTTTCCAGCCAATATTGACATATTGAAAACTATTAAATATGCGTTCATTGCGGAGTAAAATTACTCGTAATGAACCATCCTAAAAATCGAAACACCATTATTCCATGGATTGTATTCAATTTTTGTTTTATTTTTAATATTTCTATTACATATTATATAATATTTAAATTTTATTCAAGTACAATCGATGTTTTATTATAATATATTTTATTATCTATCGTGTTTTGTTAAAATACAATATTTTTATTCTGCACTTGTATATTTTGATTAGCGTGTTAAGTCCGACCTGAGTACCTACGTAGATCGCACGAGGAGAGGAAGGGTTTATAATTTTTTTTTTTCGTGCAGTTTCGCGTTGATCTTTGAATAACTATAAATATTCCTTTTTTTTGTAGAACAGATAGAAAACCGAGACACATTCTTTGCGTCCTCTGCCGCCACATTTGGGTTTACGATATATTTCGTGGATAAAGCGTCATGGGACTTTGTGGTCAGGGATGACACGCCTTCGGTTGTAAAACAAGGCGATAACAAAGCCTTGAATTATTTAGCACGGAAGGCTAAAAAACGAATGCGTAATGAAAAAAAAAAAAAAGAACGTATGCTGAAGCGTCTGTATACGATGGTCCGAATGACTGGACGCTTCACCACCACTTCCTCCGATAATTTCATACGTCATAAACAACAGTTATAATGGCAACTCGGTGTATGCATGTGAATATACGCAAGAGGGAATTCACGAAAAATATGCCGGTATTTTTCATTCGGAACCCCCCCTTAAAACACGCGCAGACAAAACTGCGGTCGACCGTACAGGATCTCGCATATACGTCAGAGATTTTTCGCAAGGTACTCCCGCGATAAAAAGCACCGCGGGGATATAAGCCGAGCTCGGACAAATAACTCGTAATCACAAACCCTAAAAGTCGCGTCCGCAATGCGCCCTCATTTTTTTATTTTATTTTTATTATTATCGTACGCTGTCCCAAGGATGGCCTTGCCACACGAACGCGCTCCTAATTCGGAGAAAAATAAAAAATAATCAACCGTATACAAGTAATTCGCGGTTGACACGTCATGTTTTATGTGGAATCGCAAAACAAAAAGAATTATTCATTTGCTTGCATGAATCATGATTGAGTGGTGCCTGAATCTTGGACCATTAGACCGTTGTTTGATATTCTATAAAATAAAATTACAAACAAACAACGATAAAAAGTTTAGTAGGTCGATCAAAAAAAATCAATTCTATTCAAACAAGTATGTACTTCAGTTCCCCTAGGCAGGTGAAAATTTGACGAAACTTTATGATAAACATCAATTTCCTGTAAATTCTAAATGAAATTCTAAATTCCCCCGCCCAGCGTAAGAGAGAGCAAAAAATCTCCGTGTATCTCTTTACTCCTACGCACGCTATAAAATCGTACCGTCCACGAGTTTGCGGGCGCGCACACACGTGTGTGCACCTACAAAGGAACATGGAAGCAGCAGCAGCAACGTGAGTTATGGCATTGGGCGCGTGCAGTTTCCCACTTTGTTCCTACGTGGGAAAAGTTGTCGGAACTCAAGAACGCTATCGCTGAAAGCCAAACATCCAACCATACGCGGCCAGATACTATACTTATCCGCTTTACGATACGCTATTAACCAACAGCCTATTACGGAATACGATATTCAAATGAAAAAATGAGAACATCGATCCGCGATCCTCTCTCTACCTTTCCGAGCATATACGGAAACGTATGGTTGCAGAAGTAAACGTTTCCGTTTTTGATTCATGGAGCATGAATCACGGTTTGAATCAAGATTCATATGGTTGTCGCCGTCTAGATGAGAGATACAAACAAGGCCAGCAAATGCAGGGTAGATACTGTTGCGTTTCCGCGAAACAATGATAATTCACAGTGAATATAAAAAGGCCAGAAAAAGATTGGTTCGTAATTGGACTCATTGTTCATAATTGGACTCATTGGAACCTCGTGTGAGGGAACTCTACTTATCGTTTAAAAACTTCATACGACCCAAAATTCGCACTTATGCCACAGCATCTCACTCCTGTATGGGTGTTTTGTTTATAAAAATAATTTATAATTATTGAGTATGTTTGAAGGATCAGAACTTTTTTGGATCTTGTTTGAGGGAGCTCTACTTTTCGTTTGAAAACTTCATACGACCCAGAACTGGAAGTTATACCACAGCATCTCACTCATCGACGGATATTTTGGTTATACCCATTGTTAACGATTCGAATTAGATTCAACCGATAGAAAGACTCACAGAATAGGTTTAGGATGTAGAACTCTCTTAATTTCAACTCTGACATGGTCAAGTTTGCGAAATTCGATGAGATGCTATGATTCATTTCGCGAAGTTAGCATCGCATTTTTTCAAAATGCGTTTCCGTTCGTAAAATCGACAGAACTATTATTAAAACTTATCAAGAACTGTAGAACTATATGGGATGCCACTTTATATGGAGTTTATTTGTGAGATGCTAACATTTGAGATGCTAACTTCACAGGCATATTAAAAAGTGAGCCCCTAAAATGGATCATGATTGTCCACGCGATCAACTTCACACCATTGAGTACTCAAAGTTCTTGTAGAGTTGATACATTATAGAATTAATGGAATATTGCAAATCGGTATTGTGTAGTAGATGCAAATCTGAATAAATACGTTGTAGAGATAATCATAAGGGTAGGTCGTTGTAGAGGTTCAAAATTGCAAACTTTAGACTCTTGTACAATTGGTGGATTTCCGAGTTTATACAAATGAGAGATATGGTCATTGCAAAGTTGAAAAACGGACTTGCAGCGGTGTAGAGATAAACATTGTGAAAATGAGATTCCCTCCGATGTTTCAACCTGAAACAGAAGCAACTGAACTCCTGCATAAATTATCCCCTGCATAAATTATCATCCGTCTTGAAGGAATCAAACAAAGCCCAAACAAGCCGGCTAGTCCGATCATCTAGAATTGAAGAAAAAGCAAAGCTAGCGTAGAAATTGATCATCAATCTCCACGAATAGCGGTCCAGTGTTTTTGATCATATCGCAAAGACCGAATTGGTCTAAACATACAGAGCCGCACACACCCAATGTGACCGTGGCCTCGTGTGCACAATGAAACGTTATAACGGATTACCATAGATTTTCTCCTGCTTTTCCTCCCTGCCTTCGGCATTCTTCACCTCTCTGTTGCTCTCTGCAGCCAGCGGCATGCCCGGAGTTTCCTACATACGAGTGAAGAAGAGGAGGACAGCGGTGGAGGGAACCAGGTGAAGTCAGGCTTGAGAAAAGGTACGAAACCAGCTATGGTTCCCATAGCCTTGTTCATGAGAGCTCCTAGACATTCAGTATCCTCTTCACAAATTAATGAGTGCCGCTAGGAAGTCATGTTCAAGCGGGAGAAGCGCACAGCTTCTATTCCCTGCACCAATGAATAAACGCACACTAATTCAAGTAAGAAGCAAAAAACGCACATGGAAACGCACGTGACCAGGTAGAAACGCAGCGCTGTAAAAGCATCTTCGATCCTGCCTCAAGTTTCTTCCTCGGTACTGACATTTTTTCCAGCTTGAGGGAAGTAGAGCGAGGGAAAGAGAAGAGATAGCTGATAATCGATGTGCAGAGACCTTCAACTCGAAGCATCGTGTGGTTGCTTCCTCATACGAGGAAGCAGCCTTATCGACGATGCATCGGAGATACCTAACCTGGTATTGCAACTTGCTACGGGGTGGTTTCATCTTGCCGACGAAATAATACGTGCCCATAAATCTGGTATGTTCGGAGATTGTGTAGAACAAAAAATCAGCATAGCTTGCATGCTCCTATCCACTTTTTGCGGTATTCTCCGTTGCCCACGAACAAGTCTTGAATGTAAGGTAGGAAAAGTAGTGAGTTTGAATTTTAGGATTTTACAACGGAAGTTTCAATTGATACGATCCTCCCGGATGGTCAGCGTTCTAGGATACAATAGTTAACTGGCAAATGTAACAAACACAGAAAAATCTTTAGGATGATGATCGCGACTGGTCTCTGAGGTCTGAAGGATACCCATTCGTTGTCCATTCCTAGGCGCCTTGCCTAGGACCCTTGGGCCTTTGCTCCTTGTCTTTATCCCTGAGCTCAACAATAACAATCCTGGCGTTTATGATCCAGTCATGCAACTCGATATTCGACCGAGACCCGTCAACGCATAAAGACAATCAACAAAAAACTTCTTCCACAGTAACAAAAACAAAAGGATGAACATCTCATGGCAAGACACCTCTCGTTTTATGCTTTTCTCTTGTCATCCGGAGTCCTCGGGAATTGTTATCAGGATAACAAGAAGAGGGAAAAAGTGAAAGAAATTTGGCCCCGAAGGTGAGCCTGTATGGAAGCCCGACAATGATGAGGAGGGCAGGATGACAGATCGAAATAATTCGTTAACGAGATAATTCCCAACCGTACAAGGTCTTGCTACTTCGAGCTCAGCTCGTTCCATTGGCGGCGCATACACGTATGCATGTCTGTGGAGAGCTTGGATCAATAGCTACTGGTCTGTTGGCTGTTTTGTACGGCAGTTCTCCAAACCGCAACGGTGACTCACATCATCTTTAAATGGGACGTTCCTCTCCTCATCGCGTTCTAAAGCCGCGAGAGTGAAAGAGAAAAGACCCGCTTGCAGCGTGTTAACGCTCGTACGAGCGTCCGACCAACAGAGTCAACCTATCATCGTCGAACATCGGGATCGTTTCGACTGCACGCGAAGATTCGGTAAGGAGGCTAGAGCGAGCATCAGTGAAACGATGATCGAGGGAGAGCAATAGAGACGGAGAAGTAAATAAAAATGAGGGGTACAGTAATAGCGGGAATCAGGGTCCTGATGTCATTTTATATCAAGACTTCCGGCAACTGAATGGAATCATTACTGATCATATACTCCTCTCCTAGTCTCGAGACAACATCAAACTCTGCGTTGAGGGATTTGAACAGTTGTTCTTCTACCGTGGCTAACCGCAGATTCGATCAAACAGGCGATTGTGAAAACAAGGAGACCGTCCATTTGTCAGCCAGGAAATGGTGTCTCTATTTGGAAGGATGTCACGCTATTCCGTAGTTTCGCAGCTGTCTTTCTGGCAACGCGTTTGATAAAGGATTATCATCGTTGCAGCTGAACACACACACACACACACACACACACACACACACACACACACACACACACACACACACCTTTGGCTGCGATGCTACATGTTCCATGGCGAGAGGTAAAGACTGAGAAGAAGCGAGAACCTACAATAGGCCAGTATCGTTCCAACTGGAAGGAACTTTGCGCGATCCAAGAATAAAAAGACATCCCAGAACGGATCCCCGAGATTGACGAGAGAAGGCAAAACAGAGAAAGAGCGTGAGGCCAAATGAAAGCAAACGAATGGAGATGAAGAGAGGAGGATACGAAAAGGGAGGAAGTGAAGGGGAGAAGAAAGTCTTCCGAGAAGCAGTCTGTGATATCAGCGACGTAAGCAAACATAAGATTCTGTGCCTCTTTTTTATTCTGGTTTATACTACGGGGCGACGAGAGTGAGCTTCTTTCTTTCTTCCTCTCGTATGGAGGCAGCTCTTTTGGATGGTAACAACAGCCGCACGCGGCTTGTGCGTATCATTGGAACGAAAAAGAGAAGACCCACTAAAAATTAAACAAGCTGGAAAAGAGATGGAGCGAGCGAATTTGGACAGTCGGGATATTGTATACGGGGCGTTGGAATGATGAACGAGCTTGCCCCTTGGTAGTTGCTTCCTTTGTCAAAGCTAAGACAAACAGGATGATTACAGTACGCGATGTTAATGCGAGTATGTGCGATCGACGGAGTACTGTGATTGGCCAATCAACGGAACTCTAAAATGGAATTTAAAAAATCCTGATCATTCGCATGTGATCAATTGCCAAGTGAGAAATGTCACGGTCAACTTCAACAGTATAAAGACAGAGGTCGATAATTTGTGTAGGGGACATAATGGAAGCTAGGATCTTAGGATTTTACACCGAAAAACATTAGTTGATTGGTAGATTCGTCAAATATAAAAAAGTCTTTAGGATGATGGCGATCATCATCCTCGCAGATGGTCAGGATTCTAGGATACATGAGTCGATTGGTAGATTAAACAAGTATAGAAAAGTCTAAAGTTTAGGATGATGATTGGGACTGGTCTCTTTGAGGTCTGAAGACACGTCCCTTTGTTGTCGATTTCTAGGCTCTTCGCCCAAGACCCCTGGACCCTTTTTCTTGTTTTT
Source organism: Ophion obscuratus (assembly GCA_964007375.1). Lineage (NCBI taxonomy): Eukaryota > Metazoa > Arthropoda > Insecta > Hymenoptera > Ichneumonidae > Ophion > Ophion obscuratus. Next base: position 13,301,597 of record OZ023322.1, read on the forward strand.
TAGCTTCGCAATCAACAACCCTTATCGTTATGGCCCAGTCATGCAATTCGATATCCGACTGGGTCCCGTCGACGCATAAAGAAAAGCGACCCACACATGATGGATCACCTAATGGCAGATTCGTGGGATTGATTCAAAATTGATTGGAATCGAATTATTGAGACGCCTATATATGGTTCTACGTTTGATCCGGAAAAAAAATCCAATTTCCTCACTGTACAGCCTCGTTTGCATCGCTCGTTCATCCCTCTCGTGCTTCGTTTGCGCATCAAACTGCATAAAAATAAAAGATCGTTTGTACAATGTGGAGTGGATACATGCGGCGTGTATACGCCAGGTTCGGTTCGTTTCGCAACAGCGATTTAACGCGTCGAACAACATCCGTTCGCACCAGAAGCGAGAGAAAAAAAAACACGAGATAAAAGGAACAAACGGCTTCGAGACACAAGAAACAAATGAGCGGGGTAATTTAGATTCGAAGGAGAGTTCGGCAGTAAATAAAACCCGGATGCAGCAATCCCGTAGACACATGGACAATCATACGTTGCGGGAGAAGGCAACGAAAAAAAAAAACAAAGATACCATCGAAAATAATCCGTTGAAGAATTCGAGGCCAACCCAAAGGGGAGATTATTCAATAATCGGCCTGCTAGGCGAGAAAAAGAAAAGTAACTCGCTCGATAAAAACCAAAGAGAGATTAATTAAGGCGGATGTGATAATTTCTTTTTTGCTTCATGGGTAGTTTCCGTGATTTGCTTTTAAGTGGAATTCATTGTGATGAAGGTTTTGTTTTCGTGAAAACGAGAAAAAAATGACGTTTTAATTGAAATGTGCACAAAATATTCCAAAACATCAACGTGTGATGCTTAGAAATAAAAGTTGGTCTGTGTGCACGCAGATTTTTTTAAACCCAAATACTTGCTCAGCTAAACATGTCTAGATGAATTTGTGCATGCCAGTAGCGAATCCCCAGAAGTATTTTTATTAAATTCTATATAAATTTGTATAGAAATCTTTTTTTATGGAATTGAATAAATTTCCAATTTTAATTAAATTGAATTAGAAGAATTATTGAGGTCTCAATTAGTTCCTGAGTTCCAACGTATGCCCTTGCGGGTTTTTACGTATAACCCGTCCCGATTGAACCCTTTCCTATCACTTCTTACCCGCACTTCGCTAATCTAACCTAACTTCCGATGCGTCCACAGCCGTCTTGAGCTAAACTACACCGCGTTTGCCGAGGCCAGAATTTATTAAATTCGACGTGAATTCAATAAAAACATCGGTGAAACATTTAAGACTCTGGAGGACTTTTGATTTTCATAAAAACTGTTTTAGGGTCATTTCTTTCACAATTCCCGAAACATATCGAAAAGTTTACCTTTTCGAAAATACGATTTTAGGACGCTAATTATCTTTACGTGCGAGATATCGGGATGAATTTCTGTAGAAGATGTTATTTTTACATCTTTATACGATTTAATGCACAGGGTCAATTCGTATTAAATCGTGGAGCAAATTTTTTTCGGGTATGATATTTCCAATAGAACGGAAAGTACCAACTTTTAAAAAATTCGAAATACTGCTCCAACACGTTGCTGTAATTGACTTACATTCTACCCTAATTACAATTAATTATGACGTCCAAGTTTGTATCGTTGGAATGCAACGGAAATTCATTCCTTTCAGTTGGTCAATTTTTTTCGCCGATTTAGGCTGTGAAAATCACGCAAAAGTTTTCACGTATTTTTATTATAGATTAATGACCTCAATTGACGAAAAAAGGCCTTGGATAATGATTTAAATAAATAAACAGTTTAAAAAAACGGTTGCGTTCCGCCCTTTTAAACTTCAACATCACAACTAATTAGACGGTCGACACAAATGCCGATACGAAGGAATTTATAATTTTGTGGTTCAAGCCTACCCTTCGCCACACATTAAACGAAAGAAAAATATTGTTTAAAAAACCAATATAAACAATTTCGTCAGCATTTTCATTGATTTGCAAAACACTCTCTCTCTCTCTCTCTCTCTCTCTCTCTCTCTCTCTCTATTTCTCTCTCTCTCTCTCTCTCTCTTGCCATTTCTTCTCTCTACGAATAAGGTACTTAGTTTATTTTTGTCTTCTCAAGATAAGCGTTATAAATTACCAAAATGCTGATACCCATTTATTTTATACCTACACACAGCGTGTTTTATAATCGTCTTCTTCTCAACAAATTGTTTTTTTTCCACCATCGTTTTTCGTCAATGTAAAACAAAAAAAAAGAAGGTCGCAGCCTTGCTCGGAACAGGTATTGATACACTCCGTGAAATCTCCAAGAAGTTAAATCGAAGAACGAGAATGAAGAAATAGACGATATACAGGGTGAGGCACTAACTGTTACCACCTTGAATATCTCTGTAATTATCGACGTCACAAAAAAATGTTTGAAACAAAAATTGTACCGTACGAAAGGGGTCATCAAACGCGGCTATTTTTTTTATCTCAGTGGAGGCGCTGTCGCACAGTAAAGGTCACCACTTTTTTAAATGGGACGGTACATTTTTTTTCCAACTATCTTGTAGAGCATCGAAAACTGCATACAAAACATTTAGGGGTCAAAGTCGTTCAAGGTCATTTAAGATCAAGAAGTGACATGAACTTTATTTTTATGTGAAATGACCTTTATTCACAGTACATGTTCAAGGTGATTGCCATTGGAATCAATGCAGTATTGCAATCTCCTCATCACGAATTTCTTATCACTTCGGCACTTATCGCCGAAGTCTCGTCATTGTCTTGTATGTAAACAACGGTACCAAACCTACAATGTACACGGAACATTGTACAATGTTTCGCCCAAACAAACCCAAGATAACGATAGTAAGAATGGTGAGACTAGTATTAATGAATCAAGCGAATGTAAATGATGTATTCTTTTGAAGAGCAAACTGATATGCTTCTAATTTACGAAGGAGGTCAGAAAAATGCAGTGAGAGCTAGCGACTTATACGCTGAAAAATTTCCTGAACGTTCTCATCCTACATGCCGTACATTTCAAATTTTGTACACTAAACTGAGGACAACTGGATCCTTAACCCGTCGGGAAAGTAACCGACAAAAGCGAGTTACTAACGAAGAAACGGAAATTGGTGTTCTTGCCGCCGTTCATCGAGACCCGAGTCGAAATTTTCGAGCCGCGTTCAACCCACAAAATGAAGGCGAGCAGAAATCGGCGTGAGCGGATTATTGGGTATCTAAAGGAGGGTACAATGTTTGAAAGTACCATGCGTTAGAGCCTCCGATGAACCTCCGGCATGGCAGAAAGTAGACTTTTTGACTCAAAGGAGGTCAGTGAGGTTCACAATTGAACCTACGGAACCTCAGTTCGGCCTACTGCGAGCGCTCGCGCAGAACCTACTTCCCCTCCTTTCGGCCTACTGTACACTGCTAAACAAAAAAATGAATTTATATAGAATCTATTTAAATAAAATAGGTATTTTCCTTGTCTCACAGCCTACTACGATCATATTTCTTTCAAAGATATTTATATATATTAATAAAGATGAGATTTAAATTAATCTTTATTTGCTTACAATGCACACTGTAAAGCTAAGTGTACTATATGTATAAAATATTTTATAAATCGAAAATAAAATGAACGCCTTAATTGAGAGCTTTACCACAAGGATTTTTCATCCTAATTCGTCATTCCCTGGCCTATAGAAATGATTTTGTTCGAAGAAAATATTTGCCCTATATGCGCCTTGAACCTAGCCTACCTACTCATAACTACGCTCCGCTGCCCCTATGCTACCGAGTGCTTATAACATTTTGGTCGCTGATATGGCATAAGAGACCAAATGAATACCTCTAACTATTAGTTGTATCACATAAGCTATGTGAATTAGTTAATATGATTGTGATAATTAGAGAGTTTCATCGAATAACATGCTATAGATTTTTCAAACAAACACACATATGCATATACATATATATAAAATTCCTCTCTCTCCACCTTCTCTACCCCCCGCTCCTTTTATATGAGTGTTGCAATAAAGATGGACCATTAGTTCAATCAAATAGAAAAAAGGTTAACTCTAAGAAAATTCTATTTAAGGTAAATTTAAAAAAAATAACTAGACCCATTCAGTGAACTTAACTAAATTGTTTTTTTGAACAGATGAAGATGTTGAACTGATGAAACCGAATCACAGATTTATTAGGATCAAATAAAATATGTAGTTATTGGACGATATTAAATAGATTTATTTTCTATAAATAAACATTTTTGAAATCAATCATTTTAATGATGGAATGCAATAGGAAAAATTTGGTTCTATGAAAAATCTAGTTAACTAAAATAAAAAAGAATCAAATAGACGCGGTTAGTTAATATTATAATTATTTAGCGGAAAAAAATAAAAATATGCTTCATACATACACGTGGAAATGGTTTTTAAATTTTCGACGTGCTAAAAATGAAAACAAAGAAAAATCAAACATTTTATTTAAAATCGACGGTAATCGGCCGTCGACATTTATCAACTTATTATTGAATAAACAAAAAAAAAAAAACGAACAAAAACAAAAAGAAAAAATAAAGAAAAAATCGAATGAGGTTGAATTCTAAACCGACAATTTCAATCCTGTAAAACATGAAATAGACTATAATTAACACCCTAACGTTCCATATAGATATCAACATTATATGTTATTTAGATCTACACTGCCAGCCAAAAGTTTTCGGACACTCCACATAATCGCAAAACTTTTGAGCGCTGGATAATTGCCAAATAATGTTAGAGTAATATAATTCATTTCATTTATTATTTCACGAACATACTATAAAGATCTATATAATTAAGTAATTATACAGAGCTTTATACTATCTTCGTAAAATAATTATTATTCTACCATAAGTTTGCAAAGATCCAAAGTGATATTAAGTTTTGCAGTTATCTGAAGTGTCTGAATACTTTTGACTGGTAGTGTATATTCCAATATATTAATGCAACCACATATTTCGGGTATAATATATATATATAGTATTATATAATATATACCGTCGCTTAAAAGTTTGGATACACCATAGTCGATATTTCTTGCTGCACGAAAAGTTACATAGCTTCGTAAATAAAAAGATAACCAAATTTACCGAACGGCGTTTTGACGGGAATAAATTCAGCTTTATATTGCTTTTCTGAAATATTTTTTTATAATTTTCTTTTCGCCCCGGTACGCACTTTTATATGTGACTGATTTTCGGCTTCTTTTCGACCATCGAGAATTGGGCGCATGACTTATGCAAAAAAAATTGTTGCGTTTATCCATGATAAACTTGAACGGGGTAGCAAGAAGTCCATTTGCGTTTTTATAAAGTTTTGTACGATTTTTTTCGCAATGTTATTTCATTTTTTGCTAAAAAAGACTAATTCTAGATAATGCAATGTAACTCAAGAACTAGAGGGTTTAAGAAGAAACGTCAAGGACGAAAAACGTCGCATAAGCTTATAGTGGATAGACTGACATTTTTTAAGAATTTTCCTGTGAGATTTTTTCTGACAGGAAAACGCCCATTAATCCGATAGAATTGGAGTAAGACTGTATATACAAGCATTCTTTTATGAATTGCCTATAAAATAATAATAAATCGATATTGAGAAAATTTGATTGTTTTCGCATATTAATATTGCACTAATAATTTGATAAGGGGACGATGTATTTTTATTAATTTCGTCATCGAACGGGTTACCGACCAGGCCACAATGGAATGATGATGGAGGAGATATCGAATTTGGGCCGAAAGCGGGTTAGGTGGGGTCGAGGCAACAGTTTGAGGTTGAAAGCAGGTTAAGGAGGCCTGTGCTCTGCACGTTTCACTGAAACTGGGGTCGAGAGAAGGTTTGGGAGGTCTAGCAGAGGCTACTGTGGGCCAAGAGGAGGTCTCTGCATGGCACTGAACTCGACAAATGAGGTTTCGTAGGTTCAACGGAGGCTGGCGGCTTATGTATTACAAAAGAAATGGGTCCTGCGAGGGTTCAGAGGAGGCTAAAAATTTCGACTCGGGCGACCCTTGTGCGAGTTCTCGTCAAATTGCGAGGGAATCTGGCGTAAGCCAAACAAGTATTCTACTTGTTCTACATCGTCATAAATATCATCCTTACCACATCAGTCTCCACCAGGAATTAACTGGTACGGATTTCATGAATCGCACCGAATTCTGCCGATGGGCTCAACGCCAGATTTAGAGAGATGACTCATTTATTAATCGGATTTTATTTACTGACGAGGCAACATTTACGAATCATGGAAATATTAACTTGCATAACATGCATTTGTGGTCAACTGAAAATCCACATTGGCTGCGGCAAGTTGCACACCAAAGACCGTGCTCGGTTAATGTATGATGTGGGATTATTGGGGATAGAATCATAGGCCCTTATTTCATCGAAGGGACTCTTAATGATAGGAAGTACACCACATTCCTTCAAGAAACATTAAGTCCGTGATTGGAAGAAATACCTTTAGAAACAAGAAACAGAATGTGGTATCAACACAATGGGTGCCCGGCACATTTTTCGCTGATAGATAGAAATGAATTGCAAAAGAGATTTCCAAATCGTTGGATTGGACGCGGAGGAGCTGTATCGTGACAAGCTCGCTCGCCAGACTTGACGCCTCTGGACTTTTTCTTGTGGGGATACTTCAAAGATCTTGTTTATAAAGAACGTCGAACTACGCCGGATGATATGCGTGAGAGAATTCTTCGAGCCTGTGATTCGATAAGTCCCGAAGTGATAAGAAATTCTACACAATCCGTGATGAGGAGATTGCAATACTGCATTGATTCCAATGGCAATCACTTTGAACATCTACTGTGATTTTCACATAAAAATAAAGTTCATGTCACTTTTTTATCTTAAATGACCTTGAATGACTTTGACCCGTAAATGTTTTTTATGCAGTTTTCGATGCTCTACAAGATAGTTGAAAAAAAAATGTACCGTCCCATTTAAAAAAGTGGAGGTGACCTTTACTGTGCGACAGCGCCGCCACTGAGATAAAAAAAATGGTCGCACTTGATGACCCCTTTCGTACGGTACAACTTTTGTTTCAAACATTTTTTTCGTGACATCGATAATTACAGAGATAATCAAGGTAGCAACAGTTAGTGCCTCACCCTGTATACATGACATGGGGAACGTTCAGCCTAGAATCGTTTGCGCAATAGCAAGAGAAGAGAGGACATCGACCCACGCGATCTTTGTATCTACGAGTCTCAATGGTGTATCGAACGCCAAGCTAGGGAGAGTGAGGTAGAGAGAGCGAGAAAGACAAATGTAAAAAGAAAATGGAAAAAAGAAAAAAAATACCGACGGATTGCAACATTAACGTTCACGCGAGCAGTTCTATGAATGAAAGTTTTGGAACGGCCTTTCGGCGGCCTCGCTGTCAAACAGAGTGGAATAATACGATATCGCGTGCTACGAGGCCGCCCACACTCGCGCGTTCATGTACAACCGCAAACTCTCGCAGCTCCCGTGACTCAATTGGCCGGCTATTGAGACGAATTTTTGGCGTTCTGGCGCGCAACGCCGGCTAAACTATATGCCAAGTGGTTCCGTCGCTTTGACAACTGTTTGTCAACAAAACAATGTACCACAAACGATCGCCTTATTGGCGGAAAAAAGGACGGGCAATCGGGGCGTCGTATGGAAACGGGATCAACCTTGAGTCACCTCGTGCAGAAATTTGTTGGACAGTCCCCAGACTGTACCAAATCCATATAGGGATTTCATACGAACGCTGCACGTAGAGAGTCGACATTCGAATCCAAGTGGATTCCGCGCTATTTCCCGATTCACCTCGTTTGAGAATTTCAAATGGTAAATATGGGAGTTTGTTGCATCTCCCAAAAAAAAATATCCTTTCGTGATCCTGTGCACAAACTTGTTGGGCAGTCCCAAGATGGACCTACATCTCTATAGGGATTTGTTAGGAATGCCGCACATAGGGACCGAAATTTTGATAGGGCTCGATTCAGGGCCCGTTCGGGTTGCTGCCCTGGTAGGGCACTTATAAGGCAGCCTGAAAGGGCCCTGCTAGAAAATGTTACGTTGTGTCACATATGGGCCTGAACTGGTCGCCTGTTAAGGCCCTAATCAGGTTGCCAGATCCTGCCAGAATTCCTGCACTTCCAAAAAAAATATTTGATTCAAATGGGATCTTTTTAAATCTAATATGTTTTTTCCTTGTCTCACGACCTGCTACAATCTTAATTGTTTTAGCTATTCTTTTTGAATATTAAATATATTCAAATTGAACGAATACAGATTCGACTCGAATAAATCTTTATTTGCTTACAATATACACTGTAAATTCAAGTATAATAGATGAAAAAAATATGTTTTAAATCCAAAATAAAATGAAACACTTATTTTACACTTCTACTGCAATGATTTTGTATCATAATTTTTCATTCCCCGGTCTTTTGAAATAATTTTTTTCGAAGAAAATATTTCACTTATATGGAATAGAACCTAGTACCTATCTACCTGTAGCTACGCACACTGCCCCTATGCTACCAAGTGCTTGTAACATCTTGGTCGCAGATATGGCATAGAACACCAAACGAATTCTTATAATTATTTATTCTGTCACATAAGGTATATCAATTAGTTAATATCATTGTGATAATCAGAGATTTTTAACGAATAATGTGCTATAGATTTTTCAAACATAACCTTATATATACATACATACATACATACATACATACATACATACATACATACATACATACATACATACATGCATACATACATACATGCATACATACATACATACATACATACATACATACATACATACATACATACATACATACATACATACATACATACATACATACATACATACATACATGCATACATACATACATACATACATACATACATACATACATATATATTAGGGTGTGCGGAAAAAAATCGATATTTTTTTTTCTGTTGCATCCACCAAAAAAGGGTGAATTAAGATAAAAAATGAAGAATGCTCGAAGGAGAGCTCAAAAAAAAATTATTTCGAATGGCGCATTGCATTTGAATATTTTCCATAAGAATAACCCAAGAAAATATTGGGATTTCTGAATGTGGTAGTGCAACTCGTCAGGAAACAATCACACAAAGATGTCATTAACATATTCTCATGGAGAATTGAATTTCCAACAAAAAAGTTTTTACGAAAAATCAGCTCAGAACAACCGTTCAAGTGGAATCGCTGTCCGAAATTGAATTGATAGAAAAAAAATAATCCAGAAGGCTGTAAAAATCGACTTTTTCGCTTTACGACAACACTTTTTGGGTTTTTTTTGTAGAGAATGTTCTGCTCTAACATACAATTTGCATGGGATCGTTCTCAAAATATTTCTCTGATACAAAAAAGAATCAAGTACAACAAGAAATATAAAAGAAACGACGTCCATCATTGATCGTGTTTCGAAAAGTTTTATTCAATTAATTTGGTTTAATAAGATAAAATAATTTGTTTTTACATTATAATGCTTGATAATCATCGTTCCTTTTCTTAAGAGTCTGTTTGTTGCAATTAGGGTATTTCTGTCGATGATTTTGCACTACGCCCAATAAATATTGTAGCTGCTCTTCGTTTTTTGTTAATGAACCGTTATATGCTTCTATCAAAGTGACACGACGTTCGGCTACGTTATTAACGACTTTTGGGTTAAAAAAATCTAAGCAACTTAAATAAATGGCATTTTCCGGCCATAATTCAATATTTACTCTAAAAAAATCATGAGGTAAATTGAATTGCTGGAAAAGAAATAAGGATTCTTGAGTGACGAAATCGCTTATGTCTTTTTTCAGCACCATTTCCCAATCATTTTTTTTAACAATTACTCACTCGGAAGGATTTTTGGATTTTTCTCGAGATTGCAGAGCTTGTACCATTTTTGCCTTCACACTTATCGGCACAGCATTGTCAAAAAACGACAAAGCAACCATTTTCTCCTTAAAGTACCACAAGTGACTAGCTAATTTTTTCGAGGCAGCCTCCCCTACTACAGGATTCACTTTGCAATAACGAATGAAATTTTGTAGCAGTGACAGATCTTGATTCGAGGCCAAAATGAGGGGAAAATGTAGCGGTTTCCCGTTCGTGGCCTTAGTGTGAAGCTTGTGATTTTGCACTACGAGTGCAAAATCACTCGCAGCGTGTGCCATGGCGCGCACGTCGCTTAAATAAAAAATTCAATTTCAGACAGCGATACCACGTGAACGGTTGTTCTAAGCTAATTGTTCGTAGGAACTTTTTTTATAGGGAATTCAATTCTCTATCAGAATATCTTAATGACATTTTTGTGAGATTTTTTTCTGAAGAGTTTTACTACGATGTTCAGAAGTGCCAATATTTTCCTGTGTTATTCTTATGGAAAGTATTCAAATGCAATGCGCCGTTCGAAATAATTTTTTTTGAGCTCTCCTTCGAGGATTCTTCTTTTTTTACCTTAATTCACCTTTTTTTGGTGGATGCAACCGAAAAAAAAAGTATCGATTTTTTTCCGCACACCCTAATATATATATATATATATATATATATGAGGACCGATTGAGAATTTTTACCACCTTCGAATCGAAAATATGTGAAAAGTCACGAGAAAAAAGTCGGCGTGGTGAAACATAACCTGCGCGCCTTCGTAAGCAGCACGTGCGTGTGCTGTCATTGTGTCAAAGTGTAATCAAATATTTTGAGATAAGATATATACTTTTTATGATCCACTTATGTTGTATATCTATGTACGTTGTTTAGAAAATTCGAGGTACAGAATTCGTGAGTGTACGCCCATTGAATGCCTATCAGGGATTGGAGACAAGCAGGGAAATCCAATTGGATCCCTACGGCAACCGGTGCCCGGCTGAAGACAGCTGTGCGATAGAGACTGATAGTGAAGAGATCAATTGCGAAGGGTAACACGTAAGAGTCCGCGAGAGTTTATGTATCACCCTTGGGCCAGGTCTACACTATGCGGTTCTACCCAAGGCTTTTCGTCGGATCTATAGTGTACTTATAAGTCTTCAACTATGCGTACACTATGGATACGGCCATAACGCTTCGGTAGAACCCTATAGTGTGTATCTGGCCTTACGCGACATTGGAACTCAAAGGGGAAGAAAACCTGGTCGTCGGGGCCTTCTGGATGAATGGATTTTGCAGACAAATCCAACAGGATCGATTCTCATTCTACCAAACATAAATTCAATGAGCAATTTATTCCATGAATTTTCGTGTAAAATCCAGAATGTTATATAAAAGCAAACGCAGAAGCAATGAGGCGCAAATTATTCGTACATAACAAAGCAGAAAGGAATAATTAAATAAGATTGAGCTGATCGGTGTTCTTATACAGCCTTGATCCCTACCCTTCGATTGTAAAATAACAATGAGTGTATCTCTCGTTGCGGACAGAAGTCGCAATTGTCTCGTGTCTGTTGCGACATCTATTCGCAATTAGATAATCATCGTTTTCCTCATACGAGTTAAATCACATCAAGAAACTGGGTTGGGCTGCAAACACACCGACAAGTCACGGAAATTTCAGCCGAGCCGTTTATTTGCATTATGTTTTTATTTGTTTAAAAATTAAAAGTTCGATCGACCCAACTCGAGAGAAATCTTATATCCGAAAAATGGTTTTCTGATGCGAGACTGGAGCAACAACGATGACGAGAGAAGAGTAGGAGTAGCCAAAGAATTGTCATGAAGTAACCAGAAAGATTTTGTTTTAAGGGGTTATCCCCACTTGCGATTTTGAAAAAATCGATTTTTTTTATTGCATTTTTTTGAAGTACAAGTATCTGAGAATATGTCCTGAAAATTTCAAGTCGATCCGAACAAAATTGTCTGAGATATGAGCGTTGAAAGAGAAGAATCCGTTCTTCGTGTAAACTGAAATTGAAACTTTGAACGCGTTTTTCTCAAAATGGCATTTCTGAAGTCGGTGACCAAGATTACTCGAACACTAATAAACCGATCTTCTTGAAATTTTGCAGGCTTATTTAATACATAAAAATGTAGTCTTTAATCGTTCGATTTTTTTTTCGAAAAAAATGGCCGTTTTATAGCCAAAAAACGGCCGTTTTTTTTCGTTAAAATCGAACCATTAACTTTGATTGTCCATTTTGTGAAAAATGAATATTTTTTAAAATCCTTCGATTAAAGACTAGTTTATACTTATATTTGACTAAATCCATCCGCATTTTGTCTTTCAGATGATCCACTTCGCCGCAATGTTGGTCACCGCAAACCGTGTATATAAAAACATTATTTCATTGACGGCCATTTGCCACTAAACAATGTAATATTTTTCAATAAAAAAATTACTGAAAGTTCTTTAAGATGTGTTCTTTAAGATGGTATATTGATCGATTAAAAAAGTTTTGTAGTTTTCTTTAAAAAAATTCATGAAAAAGGCCTTTTTTGCGCTACAAGTGGGGGTAACGCCTTAAAAAATAAATCAGAACAATAGAAGCTAAACTTGCGAAGCAAGAATGGTAATAAAAAAGGGGAATAAATGGATCCATCAGATATCGCGACAACTGACGTAATTAAATAATTATAAAGATGCTCTAATTATGATCGATCATGGAACCCGTGAATGACGTTTCTCCCGTTCGATAATTATAGATAAATAGAAAGGGAGAGAGAATAGAAGTTAGTTTATTTATTTAATCTATTGTAAATTGAATTAAAATGAAAAATTAATTCAATTTTACATTAAAAATTAAATATCATTCATTGAAAATGTTATCAACGTTTTTCTTAACTGGTTAATTAAATATTTAATTAGATTAATTAGTATTGATGATTAAATTGAAGTAAAAATTACATTATATTCATTGGAAAATAGTATTACTTTTAAAAAATATTTGAATGAATATATAATTTATTTTTAAAAAATTATCTTTTTTACTAGATGAACACTTTTTAAATTAAAATTAGTGAAAGCATACTTTTCGAAATGCGTCAATAATAGAACGGCTACATGCTGCTGCAAAGTTTCACCGGTCCGTATGATCTGTTCAGAGTTTTTACATCGATCTTCCTGACAATGACGACGATACGAATCCACGCCACGATGAAAACGTAATAATTTTTCGCATAAATTTCTCTCCGCGTACGTGTACAGAAGCAAATATGTTTCCCCGGCGATTCGGCCGTGGACGATTTAACGCATGTGCAATATACGCGTTACACACCTCACGCGGGGAGCTCACACACCATTGTATTCTTTTGCAACACCGCGTGCGTGACGTATTTTTACACGTTGAACAAGCACCGAGGACACGCGTCGTCACGATAATTGGCGAATCGACATGAATAATGCAAGGAGAAGCAAAACGAGTATGCCCCGTTGCGAGCCGCGGACAGGAAGGAAAAGAACTTTTTCGTGTGTTTTTCATTTTAACGATTGGCAAGCGCCGCAATGCTGGACGTTGGAAGTTACCGCATTGGCGTCTGGAAACGTCTACATATATGAAGCAATGATCGTATCATTCACAAGAATCATAGGCATCGAGCAAGTTCATACAAGGCGACACAAACATAATTTCGATCAGCGTAAGAGGCAACATCCCGTGCAGAAATTCTCGTAGAGATCCAATTGGACTGCCATACTTGTCTTCACTTCCTGATAAGGATCCAATGGTCCATCGCATTGAATTCCTAAAGTAAAACGTCACGCTCGTACGTTGGATTCTAATCGAGATTACCCATTGGAATCCAATTTGAATCCTAAAGGATTGCAACATTAAGGCCTTACCCCCACTTGTAGCGCAAAAAAGGCCTTTTTCATGAATTTTTTTAAAGTAAACTACAAACTTTTTTAATCGATCAATATACCACCTTAAAGAACACATCTTGAAGAACTTTCAGTAATTTTTTTATTGAAAAATATTACATTGTTTCGTGGCAAATGGCCGTCAATGAAATAACGTTTTTATATACACGGTTTGCGGTGACCAACATTGCGGCGAAGTGGATCATCTGAAAAAAATGCGGATGGATTTAGTCAAATAGAAGTATAAACTAGTCTTTTATCGAAGAATTTTAAAAAATATTCATTTTTCACAAAATGGCGGACAGTCAAAGTTAATGGTTCGATTTTAACGAAAAAAAAATCGAACGATTAAAGACTACATTTTTATGTATTAAATAAGCCTGCAAAATTTCAAGAAGATCGGTTCGTTAGTGTTCGAGTAATCTTGGTCACCGACTTCAGAAATGCCATTTTGAGAAAAACGCGTTTAAAGTTTCAATTAGCCGGTCGTTTACACAACGGATTCTTCTCTTTCAACGCTCATATCTCAGTCAATTTTGTTCGGATCGACTTGAAATTTTGCAGGACATATTCTCAGATACTTATACTTCAAAAAAATGCAAGAAAAAAAATCGATTTTTTCAAAATCGCAAGTGGGGGTAACCCCTTAACGAACCGAATCCGATACGATTCTTGATGGATCCCATCAAGTATTCGGTGCGTTGAATTTTCTAAACAAAATATGTTGATATACAAAATAAGTCAATCTTGAAAAAAGTATGAATCTTATCTGAGAAAACATTTTTTTTACGCAATCATCATCGGAAAATTTGCTTTTTTTGCAAATTTTGCTCGTAACGCTCTCGTGAGAATATGTAAAAACGTGTGAGTTATTTTCACAACCTGAATAAGCAAACAAAAATCGGTAAAAAATTATTGTTGCCTTGCAACGATGCGAACTTCAACGTCATGAATAAAATGATTGGCATTCTTTAGAATAGAACTAGAATGATAAAAATATGCAAAGAAGAAAAGAAAGTTTACACAAGTGTTGGCCAAATAGGTAGCGCGCTCAGCTCTAGAATTAGAAGACCTAGGTTCAATCCCGAGGGTAGGTAAAAAACGTTAACGAGGCAGGATACGTTTTATTCCAATTATCATATAGCCAGGATCATAAATAAAGCGTATGGAAACAAAAAATACAACCAGAATTTGTTTAATCGTGATTTTGGTTTTTGCCCTATTTTTCATTTCAGGCATAGATACGGCAACCGGATGAGAGCCTGAAAAGGTATACTGATCAGTTACCTTGGGATCAGTTGGATCCCAATAAGGGTCCCTGGCGAATCCCTATAGAGACGTGAATGCATCTTGGGACTGCGCAACAAATTTGTGCACGGGATCACGAAACTATATGTTTTTTTTTTGGAGATCCAGCAAATTGCGTTTGTAAATTTCATAAAAAAAAAAATTCGGCATAAAATAGTAAATAAAAAAGGGCGGCATCCACTTTCCCTCCAATGTGGACTCGATACGTGCAGGATCCCTATGATACCCTTATAGGGATGCGGTAGGATCCAAGGACTCCCCAACAAATTTCCGCACGGGACATAGTGCTGTTGCCTCTGAACTTTACCAAACCAAATATGTTCGATCATCGCAGATGTATCTACAATGCTTGGCATTAATTTTTACGATGCTTACGATGTATATGAGGCGTTCCATACCATTTCGAACGGTCAAAACGTTGTCCACTCTCGAAAAAATTGAAATTTTGTCAAATTATTCCACTATATGAAGAAAAAAAACAGTGTAATTTTTTTCAAAATTTTTGGATCGCATTTTCTCGAGTTTTTTCAAAATTTCAAAAATTTCAAAATACCGTTATATCTCGTGAGCATTTGATTTAACAGAAAACTGTTTGAGACAAAAAAGTTGCAATTTTACATGAACTTTGTGAAAAAATTTAGTTTTGAATTTTTCGAGTTTAAAAAATGCCCATTTTCATCAAAATTATACAAAATTTTTTTTTTTTCGGTCGATATATGACTATTCATTTTTCTCAACAAATTCCAGAAAATACTCTGAAGTGTGTACGGTAACACCTATTTTTTTAGAGTAGCTCGATTCGTTGTTCCAAAGCTGTGCTTTGTTTTATTATTATGAGATATTTTTTTAGACCAATCAATTATTACTAAAAATTATTCTCTCCCAAATTTTTCTCACATTTTTCAGGTAATAAACATCCGTAACAGTAATAATTTTTTTGAGCTTAATCATAAAAATTATCGGTAAGGTATACAAAGTTAAAAACTTGCCATACAAAGTAACGTTCGTCGTCCAACATGAAAATTGTGATACAAAGTAACGTCGTCGTGCAATATGGACATATTATTCGTTGATGCTATCATTGAAAGAAAAACTCGAGAAAAGGCGATACCAGAGTTTTGAAAAAATTTACACGGTAGGTTTTTTTCATATAATCAAATAATTTGACAAAATTTCAAAAAGAAGTGGTATGGAATGCCTCATATGGAAGCGTTGTATGCATTTTTTCTGATGCTTATGATCCTCGCAAATGATACGATCATTTTCGAAAAGATTTTGCAACTACACAACGCTCTCCTAATTCTTGTATCTCCATGCGAACGTGTGACCAGGCCTAAGGAATACACAAACCCACATATAAGCAACAGGGGGGTCATTTGGATAACCTGATACGTCAGCCTTGACGTTTATCCGACAACGCTGCCTGTTTCGTTGGTCGTGGTACGGTCTCGAGCATGGTGCAACTCTCCTTACCAAGGTGCGTAACTGACTATCTGTATATCGAGAGCAGCACATCTTGTATATATTCAGTGCAGACGTTGAACATGGTAGCAAGGTCGTGTATCCGGTACACTCGGAGCAGTGTGCGCCTATGAAGTCGACTCTCCGGTGTCACTCGCTACTGCCCTTTTTAAGATTTTTTCCTTCCCTACTCTCGTCTACCACCTGCCTCGGCCCATGGCTCCCCCGTTGCTGCAACTGCATCCAAGTAATCCAGAGCCAACGGTCCTATGTCGCAATGTCGCACCTTCGCGCAGCAGAATTCTGTTGCGGCTCTTCTGTATCGATCGTCTTAGACGATGGAGTCCCTCGTGCCGTGAAACGTACATTTTAAATGACTACTTCCTCGAGGGTGTGGACGCGAAGACCGAGCGTTGATGGGATTGGCGTTCTGAAGACGATTGGAAACGAGTGCAAGGCGGATGGGTAATGGAAAATTGCTGGCAAAACGGGGGCTCGCCTAGCGAGACCTGCCGAGTAACAATTCTTCCCATCTCTTCTTTTTCTTCTTCTACTTTGCTGACTCTTGGCCACTCTGTCGGCGTTTCGCGCTCTAGGCGTGTCCTGGCATTAATCTCTGACGTCGATTTATAAATTACACTAGAAGCAGCGAGAAAGGGGCCAACTGAGAGCCCCGATATCCAACACAAGCAGCTCTATCGAGCGTGAAATTGACCCAAGTATCGTAGTCCAGTCGAGATAGGTCTAAAATTCGATTAACCTGGAATTAATTCCGGGCTTCGATTTTCTTTTTTTATACTCAGGGGAGCGTTGTTGGTAGTGTAAATGTCGATTTTCGGGAAAATCCCCCTGGTGCGTTTGCCGCCATCTTGATTTGAAGAGGGATTTTTTGTTTTTCGAATAACTCGCTTAATTTCAACCTTAGAGTGAAAATGATCATATCAAAAGTTGTGGGAAATGTAATTCCCCACAAGTTTGGTGATTATAGTTTTTACCCTAGGATCGATATTTGTAGAGTTACACTGCAAATAGGGGTAAAAAGTTCACCCCTAAATAAAGTATAAGTCCGAAAATATTGATCCTAGGGTAAAAATGGTACTGACCAAAGTTGAAGAAAATAAAATTTCCTACCCGATTACTCCTTATCATTTTTACGATAAATTTGTTGATAAACGAAATAACTGAACATAAAAAAAAAGTTCACCCCTAAATTAAGTATAATTCCGAAAATATTGATCCGAGGGTAAAAACGCTAATAACCAAAGTTGGAGGAAATAAAATTTCCTATGTGATTATTTATTACCATTTTTACAATAAACTTGATAATAAACGAGATAAGTTTTAAAAAAACGTTTTTTTACCCACTTTAACAGTCTAACTCTATAAATATCGATCCTAGGGTAAAAATTATAATCACCAAACTTGTGGAGAATTACATTTCCCACAATTTTGAATACAATCATTTTCACTCTAAGAGTGAAAATAAGCGAGTTATTCGAAAAACAAAAAAAAATCCCTCTTCAAATCAAGATGGCGGCAAACGCACCAGGGGGATTTTCCCGAAAATCGAGATTTACACTACCAACCATCCCCCCCCCCCCCCCAAACATAAAAAAAGAAAATCGAAGCCCGGAATTAATTCCAGGTGAAATCCTATTTCGACTGGACTATTGCCTCTTATTCTTTTCCTCTGCATTTATTTTTTACTCCTTCATATCTACGATTCTCATTTAGCTCACCATGTAATTTCATTTGCCGAGTGCATTTTATTATATTTCTTCGGTACTACGAGTTTTATTTGCTTGTGGTTGCTGCCACATTGATGTATTCCGTTGTTGGACGGAATGAGGAGCTTAGTTGGCTATCCGAGGCTAGCCTCTACCCGCTGGAATCAATTTGCCACAATGATATGTATAATCTTACAATCACTTTCATCGGAGTCCTTTTTGTACGTGTTTTTTTTTTCTTTTGATAAAGACGATGTAGTGATTTATTTATGATTTGTTATTATTTTTATTGGAATATTATTCGCTGATTCTAGACTATTGGATATTCCTACTTGTAGCTCATTTGTATTACTAATTCTGCACCAAGTTATCTCGTTATTATATCGAAGGTTGCTTCAGTATAGAAAAGACTGCCCACTGTGGTAAAATCCATCGTGTTGATGTTAGCATCGTTGAAATTTAGCAAAAAAAATTTCTTGCCATCCAACGATTGGCATTCTTTGGATGGTTTGAAACAATAATTGCAGATTTTTAAAATAAAGTTCGTAAATGTTTAAGAAAACAAATTCAAGTTTTTGGCCTAACATAGTGCCGCCCACGATGAAGTCTGCATCGCTGGACTGTGACAAATTTTTTTTTTTTTTTGCAGATTTTGCCTACAAAAGTTTTTTGAACATTTAAAAAATATTTTGTTAGCAATCTACATGATAAACCTATAAAAAAATATCGCTATAATGACACAAGTCAAATGGAAAACGGAACTTTCATTGGTTTCCAACTATGCAAACTTCAACACCATGAATTATTTCATGCCTATCATTTACCTCTTCGTTTCGCAAAACGTAAACGACGAAAAGCACAAGAAATTCGCGTCTGCCTCTATTCTCATGTAAGTTGGCACGATTTTTTCTTCCACATTGTGTGCCCGATTCCTTTTGTGAGTATCCATTGCGAATAGAGTCCCCTGAAGCAAGACTCGCGACTGCGAGAGATAAGACTCCTCGTGAGGCCTTCAAGATCGCCATTGATATTTAAATCGAGGACAGACAACTAAAAAGTCAAATGATTTTTTTTACCTTCCACGAATAAAAGTTCGTAATGCACACATGTACGAGCGGAATCCCAAGTACAGTTCTATTCATCCTGGTCTTTGTACGGGTATCACGTGTCGAGAAGGAACGCGAGAGTGAGTCATCGCGGGTTCGTCGTTCAAAAACAAAAAGGGAGAAGAGACAAAAAAAAGAAATGCACGACGGAGGCTATACTCCGACGAGGGAGAATTCGGCATAAAACGTAACGTAAACGTAAGGAGGAACGGGAGAATGTATAAATAAAATAAGAGAAAACATTTGGACGAGAGCGAGAGGCCTCTCGAAATCTTTTGGTCTTCGATGCACCGATCCGGTTTTATTTTTAACACGCTTATGTAGGTGCACCTTTCGTGAGCGTGTTGCTTGTTCGCCTTGAATCTCAGGATTCGACCCATTTCTGGAAGAGATTCGTCCGTCAGACTTTTGTCTCCCATCCCCATTCTCGTTTCGTTGATCAATTTACGTTTATTTTTGCACCGTCCATAAAGGGAAGAACAAAAATTTGGGGAATATCGAGAAAACGAATGTATGTCTGTTTTTTTTTTTTTTTTTTTTTTAATTCGAAAACAATCGTATTTGTTCCTAAAGTCCATGCTCGTGGAAAGAGTTTAAAAAAAAAACTTCGTCCGAATTAATAAAACAAAAGGAAAACGTACAGCAGATTTCCTGGCACGTCAAAGTTGCAGCAAGCGTTTAGTGCGAAAAAAACGACTAGATATCGTCGATTGTGACAATCAACTGATCACGATAAAAATGAGTCATCGTTAAAATGATATTTTGTAAAAACAAAAATAACCACGCATACCTACGGATGTATTTGCGTTGGCTAATAACTTTGGCTAATTGAGGTGGCGTTCGCTAAATAGCCAAATTGATATTGCGAGGTAAAACGAGTTAAAGAAACGAACATCGGCAATGTAGGTCTGGGTAACCGTGGACAAGTAACGTATCGACCAAATGGAAAGAAGAATGTTGACTCTGTGTGTTTGAAGGGGTGAAGGAAATTCGATACGTGGGCACTCCTGTATGAAATTTGTGGGCGATTATTCTATTGTGCCGTCGAGTATGACGTGCGTTATTTGGTGCCCAGGTGTGCATGCGTGTGAAATGATTGTTGCTAATTCAAGATAAGTTGCCGTAATTTCCGAAAATCTGCAAACCCATAGACACTACTTTCAGTCTCGTTCTCTCTATCTCGATACGGTGGTTGCATTGAAAGCCGCTGTTCGGTACTAGTAGGTGTCTCTGGGTGTTTTATA
This sequence comes from Ophion obscuratus, assembly GCA_964007375.1. NCBI lineage: Eukaryota > Metazoa > Arthropoda > Insecta > Hymenoptera > Ichneumonidae > Ophion > Ophion obscuratus. The sequence goes on from OZ023322.1 coordinate 13,322,288, forward strand.
CTTTTGGTCAGACAGATGTCGCTTTCGTCACCTCAAAGGGTGGCCCCGAGCCACCAAAGTTCCAGCCGAAATACGTCATGTTTAGTGGAGACACACGCCTCGAATGAGCAAGTTCAAAATGGACCGCGACAAGTTGCTTTTCGATGTACACTTCTGCGCTACTTCGATTTGAAAAAAAGCGCAACTAAAACTCATCAACTCGTGTAGAAATTTGTGTCGGGAAAATGTAACAGCCCGAAGGCTAGGTCCCGATCCGCCGTTTCCTCTCTGGGCAACTGATCATGAACGGGCCAGAGAACAAGCGGTAAATGACCAGGAACGTTGTAGGGAATAGATCGGGAAATAACCAAGAACAAACGAAGAAATAAAAAATGACGTTTCAGCGTTTTTTTGGGAATCCTTGAGGAGGTTAAATCAGGAGTGTATTCAATTTAGTATTTCGACAACATGTTGTTTGTTGGTTATCTACTTGCTAAGGTAGTATATGAGCGTATACATACGCTTGCTCGTATTTTCTGAGAGGCAAAGAGACAGCAAAACGTACACAGATCATTATCCGAACGAAAAAGGCCTAGAGTGCAAAGGGTTATTTCGCAAGTATCGCCAAATCATGAGCGTAAGTGCACGCTGTAAGGATAACACTTCGGTGCGTGGTACAACTCGTAGGACGAACTTTTATCCTCGTACGATGGTACCTCGCTTACGCGAAGCGCTTCGCTCGTAGCCACCTGGCGGATTGATGGCGAAATACATTTAGGTAATGTCTTGCCGGCCAGAACATTGATAACTCCCAACATGGCGACAAGACGTTCAAAAACCACGAATGACCTGCTTTACTTTTTTGACTCATAAAATAATTTGGCTATTCTTTATGCTCAAATAATTAGTCATCGTAATCCCGGTATTTATAATAAGCATTGTTATCCTCGTCGATAATCATTGATGAAATGAATGCTTTTAATAGAATTACAACAGATGTATCAGTTTCATCCCAATCAATTATAAATATCCTTGATGAGGTTAAAAGCAAAGTAGGTTTTCTTTAGTTCTTAAAGACAGGCTCCACTTTTCAGAACATGTCAATGTTCTGGCCGGATAGACATCACGTGAAGGTTCACTCGCAATCAAGCAAACTTGGAGACGGTCCCGAACCCTGCTTGTGTACACTAGGTCTTCAAAGGAACAGTCGACATTTCAAACTCGGCCACTTTCAGTTTTTTAGACTATACTTCATTTTTATCAACAACGGATTTAAACTTTTGACTTTGGCAATTTCTGGACTATGAGGTAGATACTTCTAGAAGAAACCCTACATTTTCTCTGATTTTTTAAGGCAGTCCTCTAGTTTCTCGGGTCGAAAAAATCGATTTTTTTTTCTCATAAATCACATCTACAACATGTGTAGAAAATGTGTGTCAAAGGATTTTTCGATATTCAAAGTGGTTCACAAGTTACGGCCCTGGAACGGAGCAGGTATACGGAGCGCGCGCCGGGCTGCTCCGAAAGCCGAGCAATTCAAACACAATGAACCGCCTCTTTCTGAAGCAGTTCAAAAAGTTATAAAGCCAATTTATGAGGATTTATCCAAAGAAGAATTGTTGAGCAGATGCCTGGGAGCGGAAACTCAAAATAATAACGAGTCGCTCAATTCGTTAATCTGGACTTTTGCTCCGAAGCACCTCCATTCGGGCCAAAAGTGGTTGAAATCGCCACGTTTCTCGCTGTCATAATCTTCAACGAAGGATTCAAATCTAGCCTGAAGACCTTGGAAACCATGGGAGTGAAAATCGGCCCACAAGCTAAAGGATATGTTCAGCAGCGTGATAGCTCTCGGATCGACCGTTCAGAAAGGCGCACGAGTGATGTTGTAAAACAGGCCCGAATCGCGAAAAGGGAAGACGGAGCAGCTCTGCCTGACTTCCAAGGAGAAGAGGAAGGCCTATTGTATGGTCCAGGCATAGCAGATTGACAGTGAGATGAAATTTTTAGTATAAATCACATGCGCGAACTTTCAAACGCGTTTTTCTCGAAACACCATTTTTCGAAACGGTGACCACGATATTTCAGAAACTACTGCACCGATCTTGTTCAAATTTATACAGCATCTTTAATATGTTATAAGCCAGCAATTGAGCTAGGATTATCATGATTGCTTCGATAGTTTTTTTTTGTACGAGCGAAAAACTTAAGAAAAAATGAGTAAAAAATAGAATGTAATTTTCAAAAATGTATAAAAACGTCAGTTTCTGTAATTTAGAATTCACTCTAGTTCAATCGCTAGTCTTAAATATGGAGATTAAAATGCCGTTTGGTTTTTTGATTTCAGATAAGCAGAACAGCCGCAATCTTGGTCACCGTCAAGCACCTCTTTTACTTGATGTCTTCCTGTCGGCCACTGTAACCTTTATTCTATTATATTTTTTACTTCAAAAAATTTGTAAAGCTTATTTAAATGTTAATAAAGATTATGCAAAAACAATGACATTGATTATTTCGATGCTTTGCCCGTAAAAAATTATTGAAAAAGCCGTAAAAAAATAGCCGAGAAACTAGAGGACCGCGTTAAAGCCTCGAACAGTTTGAAAAGGCCCAGTCTTCAAGACCCAAACAAGTTCCCTGAAACCCACTTTACACATCGTGTCTCGCAAAATATAGTGCACACACGGAGGGTTAATTTTTATGAACGGAGTCGTTGATGTCGTAGGCTCGAGGGTCCTGGCAATATTCACACAAACATGCCGACATTTATCTGAAGGTGTTTCTCAAGTCATTGACGTTGAATAGCCAATTGGCCACTATGAGCAAAGTCTACCAAGCGGAATGTATAAAGAAAAAAGCGTGTGCGGTTGTCCATGCGCACGTGCGTGTGTACACACATACATTCGAGTATGTACATATTACTTACAAAAAAAAGAACCGACCAGAAGTGAATGTTACCATCGATTATTCGTCACCTAACGCAACCGTACTGCCTTTGAGCGCGTGTGTCTCTCGTCGCCCACACGTTTCATTTCTGATGAAAGCTAAAGTCGATCCGGACAACTGTGACTTTCATATATAGCAGTCTTACGTGCCAGGAGCACACGGTCGCAATGAGATACAAGAAAAACCTACAACCTACATACGTGCCACACGGCACACGTCACTTTTGTACGCCATAAAGACCCGTTTGACATTTTTTTTCATCCCTGCACGCCACTATGGTATCTCTCTTACATTTTCATCGGCTTCATTTTCTCGTTACAGCAGGAGAGCCGTATCAACTTGCGATACCAGAAAACTCGATCGACTTTCATGGCAAAGCTCAACGATCGAGATAGCAGTCAAATGCGGGCGAAAAAAAAATATATGGAAAACCGGTCAGAAAATGATACAGAGCACTTTTTCGATCCAATAGATCATTGATCGCGCCACGCCCACATCCTATCTTGGTGTTAATCTTTTTCTTTGTCTTCCGAGAGAGGGAGAATGGAAACTACGTTTGCAAAGTTTTCATAGTCTTCGAAGGAACTTCTAGGACATATCCGCACCTCGCCAGCATCCTACTAAGCACAATTCACTGCAAAAAAATTCTGTATAAAAATTAATATACAAGTGTGGGAAGTTTTTATGCGGATACCGCTTATGAAATGTCAGATACGATTTTGAAATTCCAAAACAGGTTATTTTAAAAATGAAAGTGTAGTTCCGTGAAAAATAATGCACCTGTAAAGAAATAATCACATCCAAGTATATTGAAATCAAGAACCATCTGCAGATATCAAAATACGAGTGTATATTAAATTCAAGAACCATTTGCTAATATCAATATACGGGTGTGTATTAAAATTACTGATCCTAAGTATTAAGTTTGTTTCAGAAATTGATAATTGCAATACGTTTTTATGTAAAAATTATCAAATTAAGAACACTCAATTCATGTGCTGTATGATGCTATCGTGATACTTGTGTATATGATTTTTTCGCAGCTTTATCCAATAATTAATATTGAATACTTGAATAATAAAATTTAAATGCAGTGAAATCACGGCACGTATGTATTTTTTTTCTTTATATATGTATTCCTCAGAGGCACGGTGTCCTTCCCCTTTTACCATCCCCTCCTTTATTCCTTCCATCATTCACAATCCTTCCACAGTTCCCTCTACATTCCTTCCAGAGTCCCCCCCCACAGTGTTGACCGCATCCGCTATTTCCTAATGCACTACTGTATCGCATTTGCACGAGGGCCCAGGGAAACTGCGGAAAACCTGGGCCGATACAGGCGGCTATATTCGGCTGGGTTTCAGTTGTATTACCATCAGAAACTCAGAAAAACTGCCTCCCACTCAGAGGTTGAGGCGCAAACCAGTGCACGGGCAAGCGGTCACCGCTCCATGTATTGGCAGCCTCCAATGCTGCTTAACTTCAGTGACCGCCGAGCCCGTACACCGACCGCGCGCCCATCTCTGTCCACTGCACGCATGTATTTGAAATTCATGTGATTTCGAGATATCGTCCGGGTCAATAATTATGAAAATCATGAAATGTTTCTTCAATATTAATATACGAACACATTAAATTCAACTTAGCTGTGATTTGTTTTTGACAAACAATTGTTATTCTCAGTGGCTTTTGTCTTGGAAATTCCATGTTGCATCTATTAAAATTCTATATCCACGTTAGAATTTCATGTTCCTGTTTTAAATTTACGGTACAAGTGTTTCAAATTTAATTTCATCTACTGAGTTCGTAAAATTAAATTCCTTTGTATCTTAAATGTATTGTAAATTTCATATCATTTTTTACAGTGTTAACCTAAATGTCAAGTCTAGGTCTGGAGGCTTCTCTAGAATCGCCCTTTCGACCTAGACACTTCTACCTGGGCCGTCGGTCTAGCTTTCTCTAACGGTCTAGAATTTTGCTCAGTCTACCCCTCTGGCTGTCGATTTTCGGATGACTTTTTTCGGATAGAAGGAAATAAGACATCTGGACAGGCCCAACGGCATTCTCCAAGCCTATCAAAATCCGTTTCCGACCCTCCTTACGAACCCCAATTACTTGATTACGGGAGACTTAGTCCTTGAAATTTTCAAAAAATTCAAGCGGCTCAACATGAGCAGCTAAAAGAAGAGGAGGGATGCCTCTATGGACCAGGCATTGCCGTTTAGCGGTAATTATAAACACATTTGTGTAAACACATTACAAAACTTTAAACGGGTTTTTCTCGAAAACACGTTTTTAAAAATGGCTGACATTCTCCTGACCGCTGTAATTAACATATCGACCTGAAATTTGGAGAGCATACTCAGAAAATATGTCTTCACGGAATGACGGATCGTTTTTTCGATAGATACATTTTTGCATTTATTATTTATCTTTTTATGCGAAAAAAACGCGAAAATTCGATTTTTTTTAATTGCCGCCATTTTCCGAAATTTGTACTAAACGGAAAACCCATCCGTCATTCCATGACCAAAGGGTCACAGATTGATAATATGCTTTGAATTTGTGTTTCAGATCAACAAAGAGGGGGCAGTGATGTCAGCCGTTTACCTCCCGCGATTTGAGGATCTGTTTTCGCGGAGCTGCAACGGCCGCCATTTTGGTTTTTTTTTTTTTTTTTCAAAAAATTGTTTTTTAACTTTCTGTATATCATGAATAAAAGCAAGAAAAAAACCGCACTCAAAAAGCTTTACTCGTTTCCTTTAAAGAAAAAATAAAATGTAAACACCTGAAATATGGCACTCCAAGGACAAAGTCTCCCTTAAGGGCGGGGTAAAGTATTAAAATTTTTTTTTTCATTTTTTAAATGAATGCATAATATATCAAGAATATTGTGTTAAAATTTTTATGCAATCGAGAAGTATTCTCAAACTTATGTGCAATGAGCGCTAAGCGACCAAACTCTTCTGCGTTTTTCAAACCGTTTTTCTGAGACTTGTCATATTTGAAGTCCGTGTGCACGATAACTCAAAATCTACTGGACCAATCGCTTTGAAATTTTGCACAGTACTTCTTCACAGGTATTGTCGAGAGCTTTTTTGTTTTTTTTTAATAATTACTAATTTTTCAACAATAAATTAGCCGATTTTTTTTAGCGAAAATCGGGTTTTTGGCTTCCAAGTGCTACGAAAAATCGAAAAAAAAAAAATCCTCCCGTCATTACCTCGAGAAACATCTCCTTTAACAAAGGCATTTTGATTTTTTTGTTTCAGATGATTCTGTTGCCAGTTACGATGCACACCGCAAACCAACTTTTTTTCGAGGCGCCTCCGGGGTTTAATTTTCACTCGCTCAATTTTGAATATTTTGCAATGCAAATTTAGGAGAATGTTGTTCAAATGTTACTTTATTATATGTAAATTTTTCAATAAACGAACACTATTCGTTACGCCAAAAAATAATCTTAAAAACAAAACAAAGTCGCCTGTCCGATTTATTCAAACTGTTCTTCGGCAGAGAAGCAATGTTTACGATAGAAACGATAACAGCCATTCGATGTGAGCAAAAGCGAGGTGTGCGATGTCAAGTTCAGCATCCGGCTTGTTCGGCATCTCTTAGCCGAGTCTCAAGACGCGATTTCTTTGAACCGAGAATAAGCAACATCCAGGAAAGAAACGTGATTGCTACGGTTATCCGGCCATGTGTCGCGCGCCACGTGCCAATAAATAAATCATGAAGCTCGAGCCGAGCCAGTTTCGAACGCGTCTCCGCGATCTTCCTTTGTCATCAACAATGAGCCCGCGTGGAATCGAGAAAGAAGCACAAAACTTCTTCCCTCACATTCCCCCGTCGCGAAAGGTAAAAGTGGCCTGACCTCAGCGAGCCACGCCTCGTTACTGATCGCCCATACCTACTCCCGTCTCGTTGTAGGTGGGCAACGAAGGTGTCTCGGTAGGCAACAAAGACGTAACCCACATGGCGCATTGAGCGCTAAAAACGCGTGGGTACTTTTCCTCAATCCGAGAGACGATCATTTCCTTGACGGTATGACTGACAATGAGCGTCGCAACTGCGAATCGGCCATCATCGATCCGTCATCAACATCCATATGGATCTCGTATAATTCCGCGCAAGGAGAATTCACTTTGCCCAAAAAGGCATGCTCGATCGATAAACATGCGGATTATACGATACTCTCGATTGAATCAAGTCAATTTCCTACCTACGCTCGTTAAAGCAATATTCCGAGATTGAATTTATCCCGGAAATTCTTGGGCATAAGATGGAAGTATCGATCGACAACGCACTCGCCGAGAATACGTTTTTTTTTCTCACTGGATGCCACAATCTCGCCCGGATACATCGACGTTCGTCACGAGTCCAATAACGTAAAGATAAAAAAAAAAGGGCATGTCTTACCTTCTTCAAATGCTTGTTCACCCATTTCGTAAAGGTCTTTTTCTGGATGGCGTCTCTCTCATCTGAAATCAAAGGGAAAAACGAAGGGTTGTTATGAATATAGACATTTCGATCCCTCTTCGAGTAAAAATCATGCTATTCCTTCCTCAAATCAAAGTCGTAATATTCCTTCTTCAAATCGAAATAATAATATTCCATGGTATTGAAGTTTGCATTGTTTGGAACGAAAGTATTTTTTTTCTCGATTTGCCCTACTTTTTGGGGCCTATTTAGGCCACAAAATCCACTGAAACATTTTGGAAAATCCTTATTAGAGCCCCATGCTCAACTTGGCAAACAGAATATAGATAGTAATAAAAATAAATAGAAAAAAAAACACGAAGAATTTTCCTTGCATTCCAACGATCCAAGCTCATTCCTTTCTCAAGAAAAATAATCCAACATTCCTTTCTCAAAGAAAAATAATCCAACATTCCTTTCTCAAAGAAAAATAATAATATTCCTTTTTCGGATAAAAATCATAATATTCCTTCCTCTAATAAAAAATCATGATATTCTTACCACAAACAAAAATCATAATATTCCTTCTTCACATAAAAATCGTACTATTCCTGTCTCAAATAAAAATCATAATATTCCTTCCTCAGACTGTTGAGAATAATAGAAAAAATGTAACACAAAAAGATGAATGAAGTAATTACGGGGGAGGGAACAACCGAAAGTTTTGAGACACTAAGAGGGGTGAGACAAGGATGTCCCCTGGGCCCTTCGCTCTTTGATCTCTTCATAGAAGACATGGACGAAGACATGATGGGGGTGGACAATTTTGTAAGGGGGAACATATATGTTTCTGTGCAACAGTGATGGGCATAACTAAATTACATTGTCATTTGATTATTAATCTGATTACAAAGTAATTCAATTACTCAGTACATATTGTGTGATCTGTTATAATGTATTTAATTACAAAGTAATCTGATTAGCATGTATTCAAATACTTCGTGATCTGATTACGTTGTTATTATTTATTGCATAATATAGGGAAAAATGTCAGCTTAAGGGGTTACCCCCACTTGCGATTTTGAAAAAATCGATTTTTTTTATTGCATTTTTTTGAAGTATAAGTATCTGAGAATATGTCCTGAAAATTTCAAGTCGATCCGAACAAAATTGACTGAGATAGGAGCGTTGAAAGAGAAGAATCCGTTGTGTAAACGACCGGAAATTGAAACTTTAAACGCGTTTTTCTCAAAATGGCATTTCTGAAGTCGGTGACCAAGATTACTCGAACACTAATGAACCGATCTTCTTGAAATTTTGCAGGCTTATTTAATACACAAAAATGTAGTCTTTAATCGTTCGATTTTTTTTTCGAAAAAAAAAAATGGCCGTTTTATAGCCAAAAAACGGCCGTTTTTTTTTCGTTAAAATCGAACCATTAACTTTGACTGTCCGTCATTTTCTGAAAAATGAATATTTTTAAAAATCCTTCGATTAAAGACTAGTTTATACTTATATATGACTAAATCCACCCGGATTTTTTTTTTCAGATGATCCACTTCGCCGCAATGTTGGTCACCGCAAACCCTGTATATAAAAACATTATTTCATTGACGGCCATTTGCCACTAAACAATGTAATATTTTTCAATAAAAAAATTACTGAAAGTTCTTCAAGATGTGTTCTTTAAGATGGTATATTGATCGATTAAAAAAGTTTTGTAGTTTTCTTTAAAAAAAATTCATGAAAAAGGCCATTTCTTTGCGCTACAAGTGGGGGTAACGCCTTAACCTCAACTGTCAACTTTGGAAACAGACAACTTCTTTGCCTGGTAGACACGCAAACAGCGCACCCTACTGTAACGTGCAATTACACGCATTACCGCATGTGAGGTCTACTCGCGGTCGTGAATTCCAAGAACTGTAACTCGGATTTTTGTAACATTGATTTGTATCGGATTAGCTTACAATTAAATTACACAGTAATTAGTTACACTTTGTATTTTTTGGAAACTATTTACTCCGGTAATCTGTTACAAAGTAATTCAATTGACAATTACAGCAGTAATTGTGATTCTTAATTGTTAATTGAGTTACTGTTTGCCCACCTCTGATGTGTAAACACCCTAAATGGGTATATCTGAAATAATAAATACTACTAGTACTTGTAATAATAATAATAATCCTCCCTCAAATAAAAAGAATAATATACTCATCGGATATTTTTCTATCCAAGTATGGGAGCCATTCCGTCCGGAATAATTCCACGTCTAAATCGAACGCCCATTCGACCCTTGGAAAAACGGAAATACCCGGTTCGTTTTTTAATTAAAACTGTTTTCCGGGATATGTTGGAAAGACGAAAAAAAAAACATCGATCCACAATAATCCACGAGGCTTACGCAGAAATGATAGTTTAACGTTTCCCTCGTTCGTGCTGATACAGCTGGAAACCGAGAATGGATTGGCAAAATAGTAAGCTGCGACCGAACGGTGGAGAGAGATGCAGAAGGGAACCGAGGGCTCACATAAGGACCGTAATTCTTGAGAGACTCGTCGCGAACCGCCCATTACAGTCATCGGGGAGCTCCTTCGTCTTTCCGACGAGAGAAAATTGTGTAAACTTCTCCACTCTCTCCTTTCACGAACTTCCGCTCTTGCGTACATTTTATTACCCCCCCCCCTCCTCGCCCCTCCCATCCTTACGCGCTTCAAACGAAAAGTTGCGCTATAACTGTTCGACTCATTCGTGGCTTATATATATATATATATATTAACCCTAGTACGAATTCTGCTTAGGCGCACATTTGCCTCGCCAGAGAATTTTCATTCAACGGTTCGTCACGTGTTACGAACAGTAGTTTGTGGAAACAACGTTTTTTTTTTTTTTTTTTTTTTTTTTTTTTTTTTTTTTTTTTTTTTTTTCAAAATGTGAACGAGACGAGCGCGTGTAAATACACGAGTCTTGGAAAATAGGCACTACAGGCTGGCTCAAAAAGTTACGTCTAAAAGTAAAAATAGATATGTCGTAGGTACTTGTTTATATACCTCTTAAGGAGTTTCGGGACAAATGACGAAATGTTACCATATGCTTCACATTTATACAGTACTTTGTCGCGTGCTGAATGCACTTTCCACATTTTAAATCGATCATCTATACCGTTTCTATGAAATTTACAATTGAAAAAAGAACACTTTTTAACGTTGGGAGATGTCTATGATCGGAACATATAAGAAGTACATGACACTGATGACAAAATCGTCATTTTCACACTTTTTCATGCGTATAACTGGAATCTCCCTCTGTTGAAAAGTGTTTTTTTTTCTTTTTTCTTTTTTTTTTCAATTTTGAATGTTATAGAAAGGTGTAGAGTCTACACCTTTATAACAATATTAAATAACAAAGCATTTACTGTATGAATTTAAATTGAATGGTAACATTTTGTCAATTGTCCCGAAACTCCTTAAGGAGAGATATACACCTAGATGGTCGAGGTCGAGAATTTCGAAGCTATGAACATTCCGTCGACCGTAGATGACCTACACTATGGGCCTGGTATCGATGATTCCACGTAAGTTGCGAAATTTCATGATTTATTCATTCCCAAATTTTCAAACGCGTTTTTCTCAAAACCACGTTTTACAAATCGGTACCCAAAATTTCTCGAAAACCAATGAACCGATTGCCTTGAGGTTTTTTGTGGTTGTTCTATACACCATTATCTAGTACTTGTCATAGGATTTTTTTCTCCTTTACATAGTTTTTGTTTTATAGGCAAAACAATAACTATTTTTTGGCCCAAAAATCACTATTTATGTTCAAACGTCCGCCATTTTGTCATTAATCGATATTTTCAAAATCGTCTATGACAAGTACTAGATTATAGTATCTAATTTAATAATCTTTTTGGTTTTTTTTTTCAGATGATTTTTGAAGAAACGCCAGTGGGTACCGTATACGCAGATTTTTTTCACGACGCTCCAAGGATCATACGATATCCTTGTATATTTTTGATATTTTCAAATAAAGATAATTAAACATATTTTTGAATGTATATACTTTTAGATAATTAAAACCCCGATCCGAAATATCAAATAGTTTTCCTTGAAAAAATTCACAAAAATGACCGTTTTTCCGGCTCCTAGGTGTCTAGGAATCATCTTGAAGTTTGCATCGTTGAAATGCAATGAAAGTTCTTTTTTTTCTTCAATTGTCCAAATGGTTCTCGGCAGATTTAGGCTAAAAAAACTACTGAAACGTTTTTTCGCGATCTTTGCTAGAGATTATATAAGATTAGTTAACTTAAATGAACTTAAGTTACGTTAACTTAACTTTAAGTTAAGTTAACGTAACTTAAGTTAACGTAACTTAATTTGAGTTAAGTTAAGTTAATATTAACTCAACTCAATATTAACTTAATAATATTAAGTTAATGTTAAGCTTTAACTTAATATTATTAAGTTAAAGCTGCAAAAAACGATTTTGTATGAATAATATTATTAAGTTAATATTAAGTTAAGTTAATATTAACTTAACTTAACTTAAGTTAACTTAAAGTTAATTTAAGGTAAGTTAATTTTAACTTAACTTAATATTAACTTAAGTTAATATTAAGTTAATATTAAGCTTTAACTTGATATTATTAAGTTAAAGCTGCAAAAAACGATTTTGTATGAAAATACGGGCAATTGGGGAAAATAAAAAAATACTCTCCGTTACATTCCAACGATGCAAACTCCAGCACCAAAGTTCCCACCCTGTACGTTCTACGATGTGTTTTTTAGTTTTCGCGAAAATAGCATTTTGTTTGTTTTCCCGTAGCATAGCGTTGGAACTTTTGTTGAAGCAATTGGCAGTCATTCAGAGTAGTACACGTCTTCTTTTCCAGCATCTGTACTTCAGTGACAGCTCCCCCGGAGCGTACTTTTTCAACATTCGATAAAAATCCAAGGCGCCAACGTAACTGTTCGGTTCACTTACAAATTGCTCAACAGTTTGCCCTTCAAGTAAACAGTGCTCACAAGTAAAAAATATCACAAGGAAAGTGCATCCGTGATAAAAATAAAAAATGCATTCTTGTCGAAAAGTAGAAAACCGATAGTAAAACATACGCGGGGCTCATTAGAATGGCGAGGCATCTAGATATTCATCTCGAACGTGACTTGTCTTTCGCCACGCTGTATACGTACTATATATTTCTCGGTGTCCATAAATCAATGAGTTAACTTTCGTCGTCGTACGTTTGCAGTCTCAACAAAACCGCGCAAACTTGTGCACTTTCTTCACTCTTATTGCTCTATTTCTCTCTCGGCTTGTTTCGCCCTCAAGCCTGGAGAATCTTTAACGAGCCGGTATTAATCTACTTGACGAAATAATGGCTTCGTCGCGGAAGATTTAACGAGTCGCGCGGTCATTCGCCGTAATAAACACGTGTTGGACGCTGATATTTTGATCCATTTTGAAATATATATTCGCTGAGACTTCTAAAAACGTACTACCGAGAAGCCGTGTGCTCTCGTGGAGAATAAATTCTCACTCCTCGATTTGCCTCCCAATTTGGACGTCGAGTTGCCAATGTGGGATCACAGAAGATGGCGCTCCGAACCAAAAATGTCATCACTCGACGCGGGAGCCTGAATTAGAGGGTCCGAAAAATCGGTTTTTTTTTCAATTGCTTAAATCGATAGATAAACGATCCAAGAATATATTTACAAAGTTACTAAGGCCAATTGTGAATATTTTCGAAGATACGAGGCTATAAGCAGAAAAGCGATTGATATTTGATATTCATATTTCCTCCTATCGAAAACTTTGAAGCGCGTTTTCTCCAGTTTTCATTTTCACGATTTTTCCAAATTGGCGGGCGTGATAGAAAGAAAAAAACTAAACGACTCATTGAATCAAACCAAAGTTTATTTTCTTCAGTATAAAAATCTCGTCTAACTGAATTAAAAGGGTCGTTGAAAAAGTATTTTTAAATCATTTTTATAGCACGTTAAAGTGTTTTTTTTTAACATATTTTTTGTATAAACCTGAGAACAATTAAAATTTCCCGATTTTTTCAGCTTTTTCTTAATTCATCCAAAAGAAAAACATATGAAAATTGAAAATTTTCGCACGTGGAATAGGCTCATAAATCTGCAGTCATTTATTGTTTCACGTTGAAATCTTTTTATACATTTCAAATATACATGAAAAGATACCTCAATGTTTTCTGGGCTTACTTGTTTTTTTTCCTACTAAAAAAAATCCCGAAAAAAAAACGTTTGTTTGGACCTCTTAATTCAGCCTCCCGCCTTAAATGACACCGCTTTCTCTTTCTGCACCACAGCTCGTATCTTTTTTCCGGACGAAAACAACAAAGATTTGGGGCGCGGGGGGGGAAGGACACCCGAGGATGATTGATCCTTCCGAAAATAGAGAGTGACGTCATTCCCGTGGATCAAAGAGGGAGAGAGAGAGAGAGAGAGAGAGAGAGACGGAGAACGGTGGCGCCTTACGGTCGTTGTCGCACTCTTCATAGAGTTCCAAGGTTTACCTTTTCCTCTTCCTTTTACGCCTTCGACATCGAGGAGCGAAACGGAATGGCAAATAGCGAGTAGGTACGTGTCTCTTTCTCGTTGTGACTCGAGGAGCTTCGTACTTACTCTTGCGGTCTTTGCCGAGAGATTCCTCGTGCGACACTCGGCACACACACAGATCGCAGCGCCACCAACCATCGATGTACTACTTAGCTCGCTGCCCACGCTTTTCTATCCTTCGACACGCGGGCTGAGGATCGACCTCTGGAATATCCCAGCAGGTCTCCCTCGCCGTGGGAAAAAGGCGATTCATTTCGAATTCTTTCCGAGAGAGAGAGAGAGAGAGAGCGAGATCGCGAGTACGTACGCGAAAGTATTTTTTTTTTTCACGTCACCGTTCCTCGGTATGAGGTACTTTGCCTCTCTCGCGAATGTACGAGTAAAACACTTAGTCCAGTAAAAGAAACGAAAACCCAGCACTTTTTTTTTGCGTAGAATATGAATTTTCGACTAACGGTAGAGGGTTGCATACTGAAAGTAACCCCAATGAAATTTAGCCTCTCGACTCGCACCAACCCTAGGAAATAGGGGTTGAAAACTTGAGGGGTTACCCCCAATTGCGATTTTGAAAAAATCGATTTTTTTTATTGCATTTTTTTGAAGTATAAGTATCTGAGAATATGTCCTGAAAATTTCAAGTCGATCCGAACAAAATTGACTGAGATATGAGCGTTGAAAGAGAAGAATCCGTTGTGTAAACGACCGGAAATTGAAACTTTAAACGCGTTTTTCTCAAAATGGCATTTCTGAAGTCGGTGACCAAGATCACTCGAACACTAATGAACCGATCTTCTTGAAATTTTGCAGGCTTATTTAATACATAAAAATATAGTCTTTAATCGTTCGATTTTTTTTTTTCGAAAAAATAGCCCTTTTATAGCCAAAAAACGGCCGTTATTTTTCGTTAAAATCGAACCATTAACTTTGACTGTCCGCCATTTTGTGAAAAATGAATATTTTTTAAAATCCTTCGATTAAAGACTAGTTTATACTTATATTTGACTAAATCCATCCGCATTTTTTTTCTTCAGATTATCCACTTCGCCGCAATGTTGGTCACCGCAAACCGTGTATATAAAAACGTTATTTCATTGACGGCCATTTACCACTAAACAATGTAATATTTTTCAATAAAAAAATTACTGAAAGTTCTTCAAGATGTGTTCTTTAAGATGGTATATTGATCGATTGAAAAAGTTTTGTAGTTTTCTTTTAAAAAAATCATGAAAAAAGCCTTTTTTGCGCTACAAGTGGGGGTGAGGCCTTAAAAATCGCCGTATCTCGATAATTAATAGCCCGATCGAAAAAGGTTTCAAACAAAAGTCCTTTGGAATAGTAAAACTTCTATAAAGTTATCTGACGTCCAAGCTCCTGTCTTTGAAAATAGCGGCACAAAAACGATTCGAAAATTCGGGGTTGATGCGTGTGCGAGCGGAGTCGACGTTTTTGTGTCGTTATTTTCAAAGATAGGGGATTGGACGTCGAATAAGTTGATACGTATTTTATTTATCCAAACAACTTTTGTTTGAAACATTTTTTCATCGGGCCATTAATTACTGAGATACGGCGATTTTTAAGCTTTCATCCCCTATTTCTTATGGTTGGGTCAAGTTGAAGGGCAACATTTTATTCGGCTTACTTACAGTACGCAACCATCTACCTTCAGTCAAAAATTCACATTCTACGCTCAAAAGTGCTGGGTTTTCGTCTCTTTTATTGGACTAACTCTCTTCGTTCTTTCGATCGCGAAACCCCCTTGCGCCCCCTTACTTTCCGGTAATCCGAGAGACGCGAAATACAAAACATTCCAAACTTTCGACTTATGAGAAAACGCACTTTGCCTTTACAACATCGTGAATTTAAGGCCGTGGTAAAAAGCACGTAGCAATATTTTCTCCGAGATGGATTACATTTCGAGCAAGGGCCGGGATATAGCCTGCGTAAAGTGCTTCTTTCCGATCTTCTTTTTTTGGAATAATAGTTGCTGAGAGAACATTTGGAATCGACTGTATAGTATATGTCTCTCTTGTTACTACCCACCCCTTTTTTTGCGATATACTTTATCATTATCTTATTATCCCCATTACCGCGTTAATTATTTTGTACTTGTTTTTATATTCCATTACTTTTATTTTTTATTACTGTTATGATGAGAATTCTTATTATTACATGAAATTACAGTTATTTTCTCATTTATTATTATTACTTAGTAATGATTATTGTTGTTTTTATATTCTACTATAATTTTAGATATATTTTATTATTGTCATTACAATTCTTATTATTTATTGTGAATTCATGTTGTTTTTATATTTCATTATTACGATTTTTATACTCTATCATTATCACCATTACAATTCTATTGTTACAAAAACTACAGTTATTTTCATTATAAAAATTACAATGATTTTCTCCAGTATTGTTAATTTTTATTATTATAATTATTCTTATTTTCATTATTACTATAATTTAGTTAAAAACTAGAATATTATAAACATAGTTAAGAGCCCGGAAGAAACATTCTTTGTTGGTCTCATCGTTACTATTAATCTCCTTCTTACAACTACAATTTGATTGTCTACGATTACTTTGATATTCTACTTTTTGTTATCGTCAAATTTTTGGCAATGGTTTGAAACTCCTCAACCTTCTACAAAGGTCGAATAAATCTTATCAACCAATCGACCAATTAGGTACTCTCATGACACTGAAGTTTGCATCGTTTAAACGCAACGAAAATTTCGTAGCTCGATCTTTTCATAATCAAATTTGGGCTGAGAAAGACACTCAAATATTTTTTTAGGCTCCTGATAACAAATTTAAAGCCCAAATTTGCTGGATAAAATTTTGGATGATGAAGAAAATGAGGAAATATATATTTTTTTTAAATATCCGATGCATTCCATCCATGCAAACTTCAACGTCGTTTACTCTCCGTCCTCGCTTTCTTCTCCCCCTGTAGATCCTCCAGAATACGACGCTCGTCTTCCATTTCATAACGTCCTTCTCTTGCATTCGCAAATACCGTTTCCGGGATCACATCGATCATCCATCGAAAAATTAAAAACTGACTTTTCGCATGCACTACAAAAAAACAACGTCCGTTACAGTCACGCCCGGTGCATGGCGAGTTTAAGTGCATTCTCAGACCGTCGGTGCACTTGATTTTCTCGAGTAACTTAAGAGGCGCAATAAAGAAGAAAAAAAAACAAATGTACAAAACAAAGCAAAAAAACAAAAATCGCGCACGCGGTTTGTGTCCGCCTATGCCTCTGTGGATTCAAGTGCACTCTTGCACACGTTGCACGTATAACTCAATGACGTGAAGCTTCTTCGACTGTCGGGGAATGTCACTTTTTCAATTGCCATCGACTTTGGCATTGACAAATGTGCTTAACGTTCCGCGGACTATTTGCGTTTGCATTTCAGCGTCAAGCGCTTTCGAATATCGTGTGCGCCGAAAAAAATCCCCCCTAATTTATTGAATTATCGGCGAATCGTGGCAGTTGATTTTTTTGCACGCGGAAGACACTTTCCACCTGAAGTTTCCCACGCCTTCGGGTTATTGGCGAGCGAACGAGTACGGAAATAAATTTTCTATTGAATCTCAGAAGTGTCCGGACAATTTGAGGCCAAGCCTCTGATATATTCGAGATCTGCTGGTGTATAGAAATCTCAATGCGCTCTTCCACTATCATTTATACCTCCTCG